>CM057381.1:18887500-19570000 GCA_030015415.1 Cynopterus sphinx
ATATGATTTTATTTTTTATTGCTAGCCTTTAGAATGGTTCACAGATGTTGCTGCTAAAATAGATTCTTCTGGAACTATTTGGTTTGAAAGAATTTCTGTTATTATGGGTTAAATGAATAGGAGACCTCGTTTAAAATGCAAAGCTGTACTCAAACTTAGAAAATAATAGTATTTCCTTCAAGTTCTATAAAGCAGTCATATGGACAAGTGACATTTGTCACATAGATCCACATTGCTGCACTTATGGTTATGTTGTATTCAAAATTAAAGACTATCTCTCCCAAAGAGAGAGAGAAATTGACCAGATCAGCATTTTCATAAATTAAGAAATTCATACCCCTACTTGGTCAGTTATACTGAAAAAAATATAGTTTTTAAAAGAATACCTATGGTTTAAATTATACATATGGATATGCTGTAATTTAACAGACCAGTCACCATTAAAAATAATTTAGCAAAATATGGTCATATTTAAATATCAACTAAATAGCAACTGTCATTGCATGTAGACAGCACCCAAAATGTATTTCTGGTCTTCTCTTTCACTCTTCCATTTAATGATGAGCTCAGCCATTGCCACTAAACTCTAGTCTTCATTTTCACCCACATATGAGGGATTTGCATGTCTTCATCTCCAATTCTGACTTCTCTTTCAAAATCCAAATCTATAACTTCCTCTTATGCATATTCCCATCAGACACTTGACACTCAAGATTTCCAAACCAGATATACTATTTTATCCACAATACGGTTGCTCTTGCATCTGGTCCCAAAGTAAGACCTGTACATCAGTACTTTCCAGATTTTGTTCCAGGAACACTTATTTCCAAAAAGCTTAAACTAAAAAAGAGATTTACGGTTAACTAAGTCTGAGAAACTCTATATACTGTATCATACTTTCTTGGCGATTTACAATGAAAATTAAACTTCTAAGTCTCCTATAGTAGGAAACATGTTTATTTATTTTATCCTAGTATTTTATTTGATGATGGACCTGTTCTGCATATGATATCTATTAACATTATGAAAAACTTGTGATTACAAAAGATTCTCGGTGGACAGCCACTACAGATCATTTTTGACTCCTCTCCCTTAATCACTACATAAAATTCATCACCTCCTGTGTAGTTATGCCTAAGAGTACATCTAGAGCCAGACTGCCTGAATCAACTTCCTGACCATTTACCAGTATGTGAGAGCTGGAGAGGTTACCTGAGCTCTCTTTGCTCAATTCTCAGATCTTTAAAAGGGCTTACCCTTCTTAAAGGATTGTAAGGATTAATGAATTAATGCATGCAATGCACTGAAACATAGTATCTGCTCAATAAATGTTCACTTTTGTTACTGTTATTGTTACATCTCAAATACTTGTTGTTTCCCATTGCTTTTGACTCTTCCATGATTTACGTACTCATTATTTCTTTTCTAGACCATAATAATATCAATAGCAATTTATACTTATTGTGGTACTTTATAAATTTACTTGATGTTTTCATGTACATTATTCAATTAACATAATAAATACTTCATTTACTCTGTTCACAAACTCTCTACTTTGCAATTCATTCACCACACTGCCATTTAATTCTTTATAAAGCATAAATCTAATGGTGCCTTACTGATGCTCAAGGACATTTTACGATCCTCTGTTATAGCTGTAACAAAGGGAAGTATTAGCTCCTTCTCAAGGTGTGCACAGCCTTGACTTCACACTCCCCAACATAGAGCCACTTTGCACTATTCCTCGAGTTTAGAATATACATACAACGGGCTCTTGACCACTTGTCTTGGTTGGTACTGTTTTCTGTTTTGTTTTGTTTTGTTTTGTTTTGTTTTGTTTCACCTTGGATACCCTTTCTTCTTTTTACTTATTAAAAAATCCTACTTGTTCTTTAAAGTCCACCTAAAATTTTACCTGTTCTAGGAAATATTTCTCAGTTCTACCCATTAGCATTTTCTTCATGATCCTACATTTCTCAAAAAAAAAATATATATATATATATAGTATTATGCTCCATCTCACACAGTTTTATAGAGAGAATCTTCAGCATTAAATTGTAAGCTCAATGAGAGGTGATGTCTGATTCATTCCTTTATACTTGACAAATCAAACACAATGGCTTACATGTACTCAGTGTTCATTTAGACATTTATTAACTAAATTTGCCTAGATAGAAGGCTTCTTACTACTCATTACATTAAAAAAAAAAAATCAATTAGTTGATAATTCTCTCCTTGCCAAAAGTTTCTACTCTTTACAAAAGAATTCATAATAGGATTCCTTTAATAGGGAAGTGAGCCAATATCTTTAAATAAAAACACATACACATGGAACTTTTATAAAACACGCCTACAACACACACCTGTATCCACTAATCATTCCAGGATTCTGATTTCTTGGGATAATACCATGTTTTTGTTGGGATTATCTTGGGATAAATATAAAGGCCAATTAATATACTGGCTCTGTAATAATAATATCATATCTTCATTTTTCTTATGGAGACTTCCTGGTTGGCTCTCAGACAGGTGATCTAATCTACAGTCTCGTTCCCTAACCTAAGTTCACTTTCAGGTCACATGTCCCCAGCTTGTTTCTGATTCAATGACCTCATCTCCTTCAAAGGAGCTACTCTTTCTTTAAAGGCTGCTATTGGAAAATCACACAGAAGATTTACCTACTACAGAGACAAATTTTCCAGATCTGAAAGACAGAATTTCCTGTTGTTTATTGTTTCCAACAGCTTCTTCCTGGGCTGTTGATTGGTTTTAGAAATAATGGCTAGAAGTAGAATGAGTAGTTTGTTAATAAACTTTCCATTTTATGACAAGTGTATTTAATTAATCTGTTTCCCAATGAAGTTTAAATTCTTATACTTGAAAGTATGTTTTCAATTTTTTTCTTACTCTATGACTACCACAGGACTCATGTATCAAGTTTAAGTAGGAGACATCTTTGTGGCAAGAAGAAGTTTGGGGCGAGTGTTATATATCACATTCCCTTTGTTTATCCTAATATTTACTGATTCCTGCCTATTACACACAATCTAATGCTCTGTACCTCTTAGCCATTAGTGCTTCACATGACTTGAAGAGTTTGATTCCATTTTGCTGGTTAATGATAAACTATTATCTATCCCTGCTGCACCTCTGCCAAGAGTTTTTTTCCAGAAATTACTCTATAGTTATTATCTAATCTTTATAAAACCATGGAGGAAGTTTTCCTATCTAACAAAGGGTAAATGATTAAGAAGACAGTTAAAGAACCTGCTCAAGGTGACATGGAATAATACTGAGTGTTCCCAATGTTCATTTTTCAATTGTTCATTTTCCATAGTTCAGTCTGCAAACCTAACATTATCTGAGTTCAAATTTATTTATGGTTACCTTACTTTTCTTAAAAATCACTTAGTGGCTAAATTAAACGGGATGTGTATAAATGTATAGAATAAAGTAAAAAGTGCTCTATGGAGAGTTATATGATGATTTTATTATTGCTGCTCACCAACATGGTTGGTAATCACATGTTTTCTAAACAATTGCTTGATTACAAAAGCAGTTATAATCATAGGTGTAATTAAGTACATAAAGCTATTAAGACTTCCCCTGGAAATTATTTAAATTACCAAAATAATTTTGAAGGCTATATTTTACCATTTTTTTAAATTAAAAAATGTTTAAAATGTTTTTTTCCTAGAATATGTTTTCATTCATTTCAGTGGTACACTCTACCTTTTATTAACAACTATAATTTGTTATTGAGTCTCAACTGGGTAGAAGAGGTGAACTCATTTTGGGAGTATTTTCACAATTCTGATAGCTGTTAATTATAGCAATAAGTACTGAGTATATAATTACTAAGTGCTTTCACTTACTAATGTGTTTTCACTTATTTTTTTTTACAAATTTCATTTGGTCAGATTCAACATGCTCTTTTTTTTTCTAATTTAAAGAGCCTAAAATCACCTTGTATTTTAGTTTATAATAATTCAATTCCTATTCATTCTGAAGACTAGGCTAGTTACTAAGGTATAATCACACCAGAATGTAAGTAACACAACTGAATGTAGCCTCCATTAACAAAAGGAGTTGGTCATATTGATGGGCGCCCAGAATCTAAAAAAGTGCAAGAATATATAGGTGCTCAATAAATATTCGTTGTATAAATAAGTAATGCTCTAGGGAAGGAGAGAGAGATGTAAAGGTGAATACGATGCCTTTTCTATGTTCTAGGTTATCTGAGGAATATTTGAAGATGGTTTTAATATTGATATTCAAGAGCAAACCATTTTTAAAATAAAAATATTATTTTACATTTTTTTGTCAAACCAATAAAACTTTGGTGTGTGAGTTATAAACAATGTGTATGATTTTATTTGAAAGATAGCCTTATATAAAACATACATGATGAAAGACAGAAAAAATTTTGTCTTTTCAGATGTATTTCCATACCCTATAAACCTTATTGCTATAGAGTTTCCCATCTACTGTGACAGGCCACTTCAGTGTAAGCACTAAGCTTCAAGTATTAAAATAGATTTAAAAAAAAAAAAAACTCATTGTGAGAAAATGGATTTGAAAGTCTGTCACCGCCAAATAAATTTTCTAATTATCTCAGCACTTCCTGCATATTATATCAGCAGCTATGCTTGTCTGACCTGATTACAGGGTGTATGGTGACCCTGCCCACCAATAACTCTGTTCCTTTACTTTTCCTGGGTCCACGGAGAGGCTAAATTTCCACACTTCCTTCAGTCAGGTATGACTGTGTGGCTAAATTCTAGCCAATGAAATGTAAATTGAAATACCAAGTGTGTCTCTTCTAGGCTGTTTTAAAAAATGTTCTACATGTGCTCCTTCCTTCTTCCAGATTTCTGGGATGAAGAAAACTCCCAAGATAACCTTGGAAGCCACATGGCAGAGCAACTGCCAGACTAGTCTCTGAATGACTATATAGAACACATGGTAGCTTATTTTCCAAGATGACCACTGTCATTCCTTCCCTACCCATATCTACATGCCATTCCTCACCAAGAGATCCGAGGCTTTTCCCCCAATCTTTTGAATCTAAGCTAACTTTATTGACATGACTGGCAATATGAAGTGCCATTCTGATGAGATTGCCTTGAAGCTCCCATAGAGGCTTCATGGAATTCAGCCACCATCCTCTTAGAAAACCTAAGGAGCCCTGCCTGTAGAGAGGCCACTAAAAACTAGTGGGACTTGCCAGCCATATGTGTAAATTATTCTGGAAGGCTATACTGGAGCCGCAGGTGAGCTGCCTTAGCTGATACCATGTAGAGCAGAGTAAAATTGCCCAGAAGAGCTTTTGCCAAATTCTGAGCCCCCAAAATCATAAAATATAATAAAAACAAGTATTGCTTTAAGCTGCTAAGTTTTTAGGCAATTTATTATGTGCCAATATAAAAACTGAAACACTATTTTATCTCCACCCCAATACCTTCATAAAATTGGTATGTAGAAGAAATAAGCTTCTAATTTTCCTCTAGCTTTAGTGAGGAATAATTAACAAATAAAAATTATATATATTTAGTATGTACAACATGATGACTTAATGGATATAAACATCATGCAATGATTACCATAATCAAGTTAATTAACACATCCTTCATTTCACCTTATCTTTGGTGCATGCATGTATGTTTGCGGGAACATTTAAGATTTAACTCTTAGCAAATTTCGAATATACAATACATTATTAAATATAATCATCATCTTGTACATTAGACCCCTAGAACTTATTCATCTTACAAATGAAAGTTTGTACTCTTTGATGAACATCTCCCCATTTTTCCTCCCCCAGCCCTTGGCTATCACTGATCTCTGGTTTTAAAGCTTGATGTTTTAGATTCCACATATAAATGATACCATACTTTCTGTGTCTGGTTTATTTCACTCAGCCTAATATCTTCCAGGTTGACCCATGTTGTCATAAATGACAGGATTTCCGTTTTTTTTTTTTTTTTTGTGGCCGAATAATACTCCATTGTATGTATATAGCACAATTTCTTTGGGGATCATGGCCAAGCCATGTCAAATTGAAAGCCCAGCCCATAAGATATATATGTATCAGACCTCAACGGCAGATACCTTAGACTATTCAAGGACACGGGGACAATACCAGTGAGACAACCTCTGTCTTCAGTCCAATCACAGCACAGAGCAACTGAGGCTCTGGTCTCCCCTCTACCACCATGATGTCACTTGAACCACACTTCCCTGTGTGTCCAGACATCCTCCTTGGAAGGAGCAGAGTCAGGAAAATAGTGCCTATACATTTTATCTGAAAGAGACTGAGAATTTATCTAATGAGATTGTTTAAATTATTGAATCAGAAAACACTTACTAAATTGGTCTATAATATATCCTACCTGGCATTGTAGGTACTCATGAAGGAAATCAGATCAATTTCAGGAAAAAAAAAAAAACAGAGAGCACATTTTCTCTACACCCTGAAATATAGTTGAGTATATTAATGACCCCACTGGATATATGCAGTCATTTCTTTTTTCTAGATAAGCTAACCAAATCATCAAAGTCAGAATTATATTTAAGTAGCAGCCACTAAATCTCTTTTAAAGCTCAGCCTAATGCTTTTTCTATAGATTCTGCTGCCTCCTGTCCCTGTACTCTATATTATATTTCTGCTTGAGCCTTACACTGTAGATGTAAACCTTGGACTTAGTGTTAGGATTGGGGGGAGAGAGTAAATGGTTTTGAGGAATTTACCAACATACACATACACACATGCACGTGCACATGCACACACACATATTTGAACAGTAAATATTTTCTGTGTATTTATACACACACACATGCACAGACAAACATTGCAGGGTACATGTGTGCATGTGCACAAAGTTGTAAATAGCTTGTAAAGAATTTATTTTGCATTCTTATCCTGTAGAACTATGCATGGTACCTGGTGATTTTTCTTAGGCTTTGGGTACTTCTTGTTCCTGTGCCCTAGGAGGAATGTCTAAAAAAGAATGTGGCTTGTTTGCCAAGTACTCTAGTCATCTGAGGTCTAACACTTCTAGGAAGTTGAGGGTTCTACATTGCCTTGCCCTTGGAAGAATATTCTTGGGAAGTATAAAAGCTCACCCCAAGTTAAAAGAATTAGCGAACCTATAATATGGCTGTAGGAATCATAAACGAGTATTAAAAAGCTGTTAAACAAGTGATATCCCACCGTGCCATGTAGGTTTGCTTCCCCAAGCAATTTATAAGGCTATGGATGTTCTTTATAAGGATTATTCGGTCTTGGTGGACTCACTAGAATAAGGATGGCCCTCTTCATATGGTGCTATTATACACCTAGAGGGTTCTGACAGTTTTTGGTATATGAGTAAGTGAGGAAAAGTGTGACCCTACCCTACAGAAGACTTGGCTAAAGGTAAGCACTATTATCAACCATTACCTAAGAGAAGCCCACAGAGAGAGGAGCAGCTGCCACAGGAAATGCGAGAGCCAATAGGAGTTATTAAAGAGAATCACAGAAAGGGATTCGCTAGAGAGGATTTCCTCCCTGTAGCTCTCTTCCAGAGTGAATTTTTCTCAAGAGATAAGGAAGTCAATCCACATTTTTTACTTATCATCATATGAGAGTAAAAAGTGAATTTTCTTATCAAAAACAGTGGAGTTGGAACCTCAGAAACTCTAAGTTAGAGCTTATGTCAACATAGACTCTGCCCACAGCTTCTCAGCCTTGAGAGCAGCCTGGGGAAAGAGTGCTACATAAACATAAGGTGGTGAGTGGTAAATGATTGCTCTTATAACCTTACTAAAACCAACAGAACTTCAGTTAACAGTCCTTCTCTTCTCCATTTGAGGCACAAATTGTAAAACCGGTGAGTTTGAAAGGCATATTTTGAACATTGCTGACACCTGTGAAAGAATTCTCTTTTAACAATATCACTCCTGAAACAAAACTGAAGAGCAGCAGGCTCCTAAATCTTTTAACAAGTCCCAAAAGTCACTGAATGAATGAATGAATGGATGAATGAATGAATAATAAAAGACTGGCATATGAGAGGAGTGTTCAGTTAAACTGTCAGGTCTTATTTGGTCTAAGGTTTAAATAGGTATGAAACTCATTGGCTAGAAGTACTGTGTCTGTGATCACTGTTCTTAGGTATAACCACAATATACTGATTCACTATCACTGTATTCTTAAAATAAATGCTATTTTTAATGCCCTGAGGGATTTTTATTTATGATATTACATCCTATAATCTTATACTTGCTTGCTATTGTGTCAAGTTTTAGTAGTAGATTATGCTAGCCACATGTAATGAATTAGCATGTCAATAGTTACATATGCTCTATAATAGCTTCATTAGCATAAACATAATTTATTCCAAAAACATTTTCCAGGAATTTCCCATAAGATCTATGGAAAGGTACAGGAAAAGGAACAATTCTTTGACAACTTTGTTTATTTCTTTTGTGGTTATTTGTTCCTTTGTTGCTGTTGTTTTAACTTCTGTTTCAATGTTTATAATTGAATTTTCTAGAAAAATTAGAAAAAATATTTCAAATAGATTAAATTCAAATAGATTGAATTTTTCAAATAGATTAGCAAAGATTTGTGGATAGTTTTCTCTAATAATTTTCAATTTCTTGTGAGTCTATAGTTATATCATCTTTTTTATAATATTGCCTACCGTACTTTTTGGTTGAAAATTTAATTTATCAAATAGATATTTAATTTCTGAATATGTATATCTTGGCTGTATTTTATAAGCATTCATCTTTTATGCAGAAATTTATACCCAAACAAGAACAATTTAAATATCAGTTTTTGAGAAATGTAAAGCCCATATTCAAAAGATGTGAATGTGCAAGAAAATGTGAATGACTTTAGAAAAACAGGGAAATTTCAATGAGCTATAGCCAACTAACTAGAATCATCTAGTTAGATTATGTCTTGTTTTCTGCTTTTAAAGGCAAATTGTATGAGGAAAACTCATATAAGATATATATTAAAATTTTTAAATTCTTCAAGGGTATTACTTGGGTCAATGTATATTAATTCCAAATTCCTATACCATTTTCAGTTCTTTATAATGATCAATCATGTTCAGAAGGCTATCCTTAGACATTGCAAGATTATCATCAGAGATTACATTATTTTTACTGTACTAGCTTTACAAAATGTCATCAGTACATTTTTACAAGAATTGAAGTAATATTTACAAGGATTTAAAAAAAAAAACAAGTTTCTATTTAATTCTTGATTATTTATAAAATACCTCATTCTTTGAGTATTTAAATGAAACATGATTTCACAGTCTTCATTAAATACTAAAAACAAAAATACCTGCATTTAATAAGTGCTTACTATGTTCCAGTTAGTATTTTTCCACTTTGGCTATATTATTTTATTTAGTCTTCCTAACAACATAATGAGAAAGGCAATGATGAGGAACTGAAGTACAGAATGGTTAAGCCACACAGTAAATAAATGGTAAAGTCAGAATACAACCCAAACTGTCTCCCTTCAGAGCTCACGTTCTTAACTCTTCACTGCACTACCTACCAATTGGGTGAAAATGAGAGGCCATAAATCACTAAAGAAATCCTCTATGTAACTTTACCATTGGCTGAGATGAGGCAGGACAATATGTCCTAACATAATACCAGCATAACTCTTTCCAAAGCTATTTCACCAGTGTCATCGACAGAGTGGCTTCTCTGGTGCAGAGACACAACTTTTAAAGAAGGTCTGTGACAGTTCCTGCCATCTCAAGGAGAAATTATGTTCATTACAGCATTAGCATGAATACTTAGACTGTTTCTAGGTTGTCTTTCAAGTCATGTATAAATTTGTCCCTTCAAAGGAATCTATATTAAAGGAGCCTTTACCTCAGTATGATGCCCCACCCAAATGAAGTATGTTGTTTTATTTGTCTGTGGCATCAGTGTTGGGAACCAGGTGCAATGTCCCTAGCAGATCACAAGATGTGCCCTCAAAACAGGCCACCTTCAAAGGATGTTTTCTTTCACATCCATATGTTTTTCCAATTTGGCATGAAATGGAAAGTTTGGATTTGCTTCTGGAGCATCCTTCATCTTTAAAAAGAATATTCATTTTCTCATTCTCCTTGGCAAAAAACAAAACAAAACAATAATAGTAATAACACTTGGCACTAACAATGAGAACCCAAAGAAAGATTAAAAGTGGCAACTAATTAGGCTACTCTATTGTATAGCTGCATTCAAAGGGACACTTAAAACATTTATTTTTTAAAAAACAGTCCATAATCTCAAATGTTTTCGATTTTTATGTATTTATCACAATTTTACCATATTTCAATAAAAATTAGACAAAGATAATATTTTCACTGTGACTTTTACTCTGGATAGCCTGTTTAGTTTTTGCCACAGCACAAGCCTTTCTTTGCAGGGATCAAACATATGTCACTTTTATCGTGCTTTCTTCCTTACCTGCCAAATGCTTATGAGGTTCTCTTCATTTGTGCACTTACTTGCATAGTCACGCAATGTCTTCTTTAAAAAAGAAAAATAAAGGAGCTTGAATAAAACAAACAGTTGATATTGATCTAAGCTCACTACAAAGGAGAGTAATTAAAAGACGGATCATTATTTCTCTGATGCAATTTTTAATCGCCCCCACAATAAATTCTCTACCCTGATTATCCCGCTACATTCAGAGATTTGAGCTATTATATTCCTGGTTTCATGCAATACAGTTCAATTGAATTACCTCATGAATGTGATCAAGGCAGCTTTATTCTGTTCTTGTTTTAGTAAGTACTGTCTTAGTCATGAGCTAGTTTTTTGTTGTTGTATTTTTAAAGACCCTGGACAAATAACTTCAAATAATGACAAAGAGTTTACAAAAATGTAACTATGTCAACAAGAAATGAGTTTCTACTAACAGTTAGTCTAATTATGTCTTGTATTTACTTTACTATAATAAATGCAAATAAAAGGGAATAAAGTCTTCACATTTAAGCTGTATCTTTTAGCAACCTTCCTACATTCCATATAAGAGAATAAAATGGAACAGTTTAAGTTCTTGTCAAAAGGGAATTAATTTTGTTCCAGTATGACAAGACTTCAAGTGATACTCCTTATTCTAAAAAAGTAGAATAAAAATATGTATAAGTTGTTTTCATTGCATTGATTTTCTATTCATTGCCTTCTTCAAATATTGAGCTATTCATAATTTTGGAATAAAAGCACTGGATAATGTAATACAGCATTTTGTATTTAGCACATGGTTTCACCTATTTCTTCATATTTAAGTCTTTTCTTTTTATTTTTCTCATTAAATTATTTATTCCTAGTCTGAGCATGGTCATGTTTTGCCACTTACTATGATCATGATATGTTTTGCCTCCCTAATTAGATTATAACCACCTTGCAGAAAAGGGGGTTATATCTTTTCCTCTTTATATCTTTACCATCTAACTCAGTCACCTAGAAAGTAGAAAAGAAATATTTATTGATTTAGAATACTTATGATTTGGAATTTTCTCAATGAAAATTATAAGAGTGAGAAAATGTATCATGTAAAACAGTATTTTGTAAAACAGTATTAGAACAAAGACGATATATGTTTATGAAACAAGTATGATATACCTGCAACTACACATATATCATGTAATTAAATCCCTGAAGTAATTATTTATTAGTTCCACTTTTCAATGTAGAAATATATAGATTCAGTGAGGTAAGGCTTAGGAATTTATCTACAGTCAAACAGTTTAAGAGGTGCAGGACTAGGTCTTAGGTCTGGCTGACGTGAATGAGGAGGCCCTCTTCCCACTGTACCATGATGCTTTTCATGAAAACATTAAACCATAACCTCTATACAAAATCAGATCTTATACTTGGTCTACAAGAGTTAAAAGATGTTTCTTGTTGCCAATGATGGTGATTTATTTTCTTCTTCCATTAAAGATTAGAGAGGAAACCAACTTGTCACTGTATTATGCAAAGCTAGGTGCGCACTACAGGCTATTAAAAGTTAGTCTTTAAAACTGAGAGGAAGTAACTTCTGATGCCAAATCAGAGAATTTGGATGGGGTGATAACTAAGTGGGAAGAGGAAGTTCTCAGCAAAGAAATTGTGGCAGTATGAGGAAGAAAAGATTATGATATAGAAAGGGATTGATAGGATGTTTTAGTGTTATAAAAAATATTAGTTCCTCTCAAAGAGGGGCACTGAGTTCTGGTAGACTGAGAAGGATAAAAGAGACTTTCCACTATATATTTTTTTTATGTTTGAATTTTGTAAAATGAGAGTTTGTTAAAAATAAATAAATAAAAATGAAAAATAAATAAAAGACTGATGTGATCTTACAAATATCACTTGAACTCAGAACTGAAAGGCTATGTCTAAAAATTAATAGTAGTAAAAATAAGGTTTTATATATGTCTTAAGTAATGTACAAAGTGCTTGTGCTTATGTTATGTAATTAAACCACAATTCTATAATGTCTTCTCTTAGAAGATGGAGTATATTTTAGCTATGTTTTACAGATTAAAAAACAAACAAACAAACAAACTCAGATTAGGCAACTTGACCCAGGTAACAAGCAACAGATAATACCCTAATATTCTGACTCTGAGTTCAATGTTTCCATCATAAAAAACATAGCTGGAAAGACAAACAATCCAGAAAAATACAGAAGAGTGCCTACAACCTATTATAATGAGGTAGAGAGAATAAAGCCAAGATTAACACAGAGCCAACAAAAATTCAAAAGACCACAAGACTAAATATATGCAGAAGAACAAGAACTTCATTACTCCACTGCTTTTGAAAGACAACAGAGTGGATGGACTTGCTCACATTCTAATGTGCTTTAATCATCTTTGTCAATATTATTGACTGAAAAGAGGGAACATACTTGTGAAGAGGCAACTGAAGCCTGAGATTGGTTAAGGGATAAAAAGAGAGTATATAATTACTCTAAATGAGCTTGAATCTCATTACCCATACAGATTAGATCCAGGATACAAAAAGAGCTTGTGTTAGTGATCTGTGGTGGACAAAGGAGGTGCTGAAAAACTGTAGATATACACACCTGATTTTTAAAAAGGTAAATAGGTCTTGAAAACCACATGCCATAAACTGAGTTATTGATTCTAGACTCAATTTTAGATAGAATTAACAAAGAATAGCATGGAAATCATTAAGAATACTCTAGTCACAGAGTGGAATCAATTAGATTATATCTTCGTTTGCTAGGGCTGCCATAATAAAATACTATAGACTGGGTAACTTAATAGAAACTTATTTTCTCATAATTTTGGAGACTAGACATCCAAGTCCTCTCTCCTTGGTTTTATGTGGCCATCTTCTCTGTATGTCTTCTCAGGCCCTCCCTTTCTACCTATCTTCAAGTTTCCACTTCTAAGGATACCAGTCATATTGTATTAGGGTCCACCTTAATGACTTCACCTCTTTAAAGATCTTATCTCCAAGTACAATTACATTCTAAGGCACTTGGGGTTAAGACTTCAACAAATGAATTTGAGGAGTAGATATAATTCAGCCTGTAACAGATAAAGTCAGATTTATTTTTATTTGTCTTTTTAATGACAATTGGTCATGCATCAGTTAACAACAGGGATGCATTTAGAGAAGAGTATTGCTAGGTGATTCTGTTGTGTGAACATCATAGAGTCTACTTACACAAACCTGAATGGATGGCCTACTACATACATAGGCTATACGGTACAGCCTATTGTTTCTAGGCTACAAATACAAATAGCATGTTACTATATTGAATACTGTTGGCAACTGCAACACAATGGTATTTGTGTATCTAAATATACCTAAACACAAAACAGATACAGTAAAAATATGGTATAAAAGTGTTTGTTTGCACGTTGAGGGGGCAGGGAAAGGTGCCCTCAGGAGGAAGAAGGGAGGAAGAAAGAAAGAAAAAAAACAAAAGGGGAGAGAAAGAGAACAGAGATCAAAAGAGATCCAGAGAGATAAAGCTTAATATTAAAAATAATAAAAAGGAGTAGGGGAAAAAAGAGGAGGAAAGGGGGATGTGGGGAGAGAGCGGGGGAACAAGACTAAGAAGAAAGAGAGATAAAGAGAAACGAAGGGAAGTGGGTTTATGTGCAAGTGTGTGTGTGTGTGCGCGCGTGCACGTGCGCGCACACACGCACATATGCACAGAGACAGGCTCCCAGGGCTCCTCACCTCCCCAACCCTCTCCCCTGGCTCCCTTGCTGACTCCTGGCCCTAGCTACCAGGTGCACAAAAGGTAGACTGTGTGCTGAGCTTCCTAAATGACCTAGAGTTAGCAATAAATTCAACATCGTAATTGGGTTCAGCCTTTTCTTTCAACATTGCAAACAACTTTTTGCTTATTATCCATTATAATCTTATGGGACCACTGTTGTGTATGTGGTCCATAATTGACTAAAACCTCAAAAGGTCATTATAAGGCACATGATTGTTCAGCTGAAAGGAAGAAAACTAAATACCACTGATTCTTAAACAAAATAGAGGAGTGGTGTGCTAGACTAAACCAAAGCATTTTCCCAAAGTATATTTCCTGTCTCATTATCAACATGGAAATCCTGATTATTCAATAGTCTCCCCGGCTGCCGTTGAGAGCTACAGGTATATGTTTTTAAAAGCTAACATTTATTGCACACTTGCTATATAGTGCTTTATGTGGATTATTTTAATCTTCATGAAAACCCTATGAGAAAACTATGAGACGTTAATATTGTCCTCATTTTGTAGACAATAAAACTAAAGCACAGAGAGTTTAAATAACTTGCACATTGTCTCAAAGCTAGTAAATTGAAGACCCAGGATTCAAAACCAGCATGTTTGTCTCTAGCGCCCATGCTTGTAACCACGGCACCATCCTCATCATTGTATATCTGAATTTCAGCAAACCATTTCTCAGACTACTTCATGAACACAATGATATAATGAAAACTGAATTACAAAAGTTAAATGGGTCTGTAACACTTGAATGACTTCCTAAAGAACATTAGCTAGTGGATTGATTAGGACATGGAAGATAGTATCCACAGGCTACTTTCCTTGGGCCTGCTCTAAGTCTATATTTAAATCAATGACTTACAGAACATAAACAAGAATGTCAAATTAACAAAGGATATTGAACTGGGAAGGATGGAAAGTATTTGTATTTGACAATCAGGATTTGCATTTCAGCTCTATGTGGAAAATAACTGTGAGGTAATACATAAAGGTGATCATTTCTTTGAGAGCAAAGGCCATTGGAATGGGACTCACTTAGCCTGTGGGTTTCCTGAGGCATTACAAAGAGAGGTCTTTCGGTCTGTCTTCATGTTATCTTTGAGTCCTCTTGGTAAAAAGGTCATGAAGAACATGGAGGACATGGAATTGGGGGAAGAGACATGGAAGAGGATCCCCAATATAGGCACAGAGGAATAAGGTTGACTTAAAACCTCACTCATGAACCAAAAATCTTAACTCTAAGACTTTTAAAAATTTCCCATGTTTGTTTGTTTGTTTTTCAATCTTTTTTATTTCTCTGTAGTAACTATCAGAAAGATTTTCAAATTCCTGAAATCACAAAGGGCCTATGTAATAACCTTTGAAGAAAACAAGTAAAGGAGAGCAGAGGATATGGTTTCTTGCCCTTCAAACTCAGGGTTAAGGCTAATGGGAAGATGTCAGGGAACAGTGTGACTGGTGACAGAGGCCAAGTGTGTCTATCTTCCTACAGGCAAGAAAAGGTCTATGAACTATCCTGGGCTGGGAAGGGGCCCCAGGACATAAAAACAGAAAATCTCAATAGGGCCTCTAATAAATTTATTCAATAAATAGTCAGAAGTATTTCTAAGGCAATGAGTTTCTTGCAGGCAATGAATAGGGCTGTAGAGGGGATTGGTATTGAGGATACGAGGTTGTTGTAGATTATATTATGTATCCATTGACTCATATTATCTATGATCCTATTATCATTGAGACATGCAAATTAAATATAGATTATTTAAAAGGACAGTGCCAAGTCCAGAAGCTATGGCTAAGATTATACATTAATAAAAGTCTACTATATATTTGCATAACTCTTTACAGTAAATAAAGTGTTTTTGAAGACTTTAATCCAATATTTACATTATCTCCTTTAATTATTCACTGGTCATATCACTCCAATCTAGCTTCCATTTCCACCACTCTACTGAATTGTTTTTAATAAATAATCTCTTATTTTCTCCATAAAAATCAATGTTTTTTCATCCTTATCTCACTAGATTCACACTCTTTCTGCTCCTGCCCTCCATCATGGCACATGGTTCCAATTACATTTCTATCTCTCCGACCATTCCTTCTTGATATCCTATTGCTATTGCAGTCTCTTCTTCTAGGACCTTAAAAAGGTGAAATTCCTTTTGTGTGTGTTTTTCTTGCTCCTGATTACTTCTCAAGCTCCAAATTCTCCAAAGACAATCACATCTAAACCCATGGCCTTGACCAACAACTAGTTACTGATGTTTATCAAATATCTCCAGCTGAGTCACTGTGCCTGACCTTCAACCCATCTTCTCCTACTGTATGCTGAACGTCTTCACTTGGACATTCACGGGATTTTCAGATCTGGCATGTCTAAAATGGAATGAATTGTCTGAGCTCCTTGCTCCTTGCTCCTCTCCCAGTGTTTCCAGTGTTTTTGGATAACATTTGCCAACTTCTAAGCCATTAACCTGGACATTGCAATGGACCTTCCCCTATTTCACACTCATAATCGGTCACCAAGTGCTGTTGTTTCCTAATCATTTCTTAAGCCTGTTTACTTATGCCATCTGTTTTGTTACTGCCATAATTTTGTTATTTACAATTTTTGCAGAATAACTGTAATTACCTCCTGCTGCAGTCTTAGATTTCATCAATATAACCTCCATATCACAGCCTAAGAGATCTTTCAAAAAACAAAGCTATGGTGCCACTACTTTGCCACACTTGCTAATCAATGCCTTCGAAATTCATAATCAAACTTTATATCGCAGCACAGAGAACATTCTGACATATTTCTACACATCTGTACCTTACCACCTACCCCCTTCTTCCTAGGCACCACATGTGCAAGTCACATTGTGCTCTGGATAGTTCCCGATTACAGCATACTCTACTACACCTCTGTGTACATGTCATCTCCTCTGTCTTGACCAATGTTTTCATTCTCTCTTCTACTCAGCTTAGACATCACTCCTTTAAATGATATCTTTGCTGCTAGCTGTCCCTCCCCTCTGAAGGTTTGGGACTCTCTTCCATGCTTCTGTAATACCTCATGCAAAGCTCTAGATTTGTACTTTTTCTATATTCTAACAGCCCACATAACATCTATCTTTTTCAAAGTATATACCACGTATCAAATCTCTTTGTGACCTGGCAGTTAATACAGGGCCTGATTCATGGTGTATTGCAAACATCTGTTGAATGACCAAACATGTTCTGCCTATAAAAAAAAATTAGCCAAAAGAAATCACGTAAAAATATAAAAAATGACTGATTTCCATTGAAAAGCATTTGAGCATTAAGGCGATTCCTGCATCTCTGTTAGGTATGCCTAGATCACCTGAGATTGGTGATCTCTAAGAGTTCTAGCACTGCTCTCGCCCACTGCAACTGTCAGGACTCCAGGAAGAAACAAACGAATGAGGCTTGGGGAGGCTCCCTGGCTTTTTATGATCACTTGGCTTATATTCAATGACTGACTTCCTAGATTCCCCAATCTCCACTCTCAAAGGCTTTAGTAAGAGATTACTAAGAGGATAAAAAGAAGGACAAGTTTACAAAATGAAGTGGGAAAGGCACTTTAGAAAGGCTCCACACAAGCAAATAGGCAGAAGTTCAGTTACCTAGTGAAGAAAGGGACCATCATGCCTCATGGCTCCCAAGGATGACATTTAAAGGAGTAATGTAAGGGGTACTCAAACATAGTTCATGAAACCAAAGTCACAGATCTAGCAACGTACCAGAAAGGAAACGCTGCACGTCAACTAGCAGGGCAAGAAATTCAGAGACAAAAGGTGGTACATTTCACTTGAAAGTGGGTAATTTGTGACCTTAAAGGAAATGCCAAGCAAGTATCCCAAGTCTGGCTGAATACCTGGAAAAGCCAGCACCAAGTTTATGCTATAGCAGTCAGCTGAGTGGTCACTGTCTTATCTTCTATAGACAAACAGTATCCTGAATCAGGGCCTGTGAGACAACTTGCGGCTTATTTTTGAACATCTTGTAAACTAAAATCAGTATTTAAATATTGTGAAAAAAATAACAAAGAAGACTATGTGACAGAGACCACATGGCTACAAAGCTTAGAACATTCAGCATCTGGCCCTTTACAGAAAACCTTTCCTGACCCCTGTGCAGACCCCTCAAAATAGTTAAGCCTTGTAACCCACTCACTTCCAGCATAATTTCTAAAACTGCACACACTGGAAGAAAGTTTTTGAAAATTGCAATCTTATTACACTATCATGGCCAACTAGGATTTCTCCATGTTAAAAGTTAACAAGTAGACTTTATTATCTTGCTTCTATGAATGATTTCCATTTGTAGAGAACCTCTATATTCTAGTGAGAGAAAAAGCACAGGACAGAAAGTTAGGAGTTAGGAGATCTGGTTACCAGTGACAACATCAAGACTGGTTAAAGAACTTAGGCAACTCACTTAGCAACACTGCATTCTTATTTTCCAATCTGTGATATGGGGATAATGCCCACTTTACTGTCTTTGCATGGTGTGAGGATATAGTGAGATAACAGAATGTGCTTTGCAAAGTTGAAAGCAAGATACAAATAGAGGTATTATTATAGATAATGACATCATCGACCTTTAATTATGGCCACTTTGGAGGAAGATGAAAGATGAATAAATTGTTAGTTATTAGTGGAACTTTCTACTCATTTATTCTTTTATCTCTTTCCTCATTAAATCTTTAATAAACTAACAAGTGTCAGGGCTGACTGAGTATAAAGTTTTTATCCCTTAATTCAGTAAATGTGTGCATTTGTTGATTGCGTATTATGTGCTTAGTTTCTTTAGGAAGAGGGAAAATGAGTCATTAATGGCTAAAAGACATCATTAGAATTAGAGGAAGAAGGAAGCAAAATCCCTAAATAATTAAAATAAAACAAAGCAAAAAAAAAAAAAAAAACAACACCTCAAAATAAAAAAACCCCTCACCTTTATTATAAAAAACTATCTGTTTAAAGCTGGTTAACATTGTTTCCATTCAGGACCTACCTCAAAGTTAACCTGCCTAGCAGTGCTGTGAATTCAAATACAGTCTGATTTATTCTTTTCTGTATCAGACACAACACTATTTTTACTAGGTCTTATTCCTTTCCTTTTCCCTAGCACGCAGAAAGACCATTTCTCAATGATCCTTGCTGAGAGGTTGGGACATATGACTAGTTCTGACCAATGAACTTAAGCACAAGTGACATGAGTCGCTTCAGGCCTGAGAGTAAAAGAACAGTGTGATTTTCCAAGAACTCTCTTTTCCTCTGCTCTGGAAAGCTCATGGAAGATCTAAATCCAGATGGCAAAGTCGTAAAATGGAACTAGCCTCTGTCCCTGATCCCTGAGTGTTATTTGAATAGAATTGTCCTGGTGAGGTGGAAGCATCTCTTTTGTATGAAGAAGAAAAAAAAATTTTTGCAATAAGTTACTGAGATTTCAATATTTGTCTTTAGTGCAGATTTCCTTAGTCTATTTTAAAACATTTTTCCTCCAAGTTGGGTATCATAGTCAATATTATTCTTCACTGAAATAGGCAACTCTATATTTTAAATAACTCATTGTTACCACAGAGATTATACAAAGTTTTATTTATTTATTTTTTTGTTTGTCTTTCTGTATGCCTTGTATGTCTACAGTGTTATTTCTAACACTCAACCTAACAGATCTCAGTTATTTGAAGGGGGCGGGGAGTATGGCTTATTCAATGACTATATATGTATATATATGTGTGTGTCCTAGCATATATAATTATATAATTATGTGTATGTGTGTGTATATATGTACATTTCATATATATATATTTCATATATACACGTATATATGAAATGATCTCTGTCTTAGAGCTTTAGTTGTTTCCCCTACTAAATGTTCTTTCTGCAGATATCTCCTGGGCTAACTCCCTCACCTCCTTTAACTCTTTAAGTCTCATCTTCTCAGTGAGGCCTACTCTGATTATCCAAGTTAATACTATGAACTGTACCAACACACACACACACACACACACACACACACACACATGCACACAACACACACACATACACACAATGAATCCCTCATACTCTACTCTTTTTTCACCTTTTTTCTCATAGAGAATTTAACCTTCTAATGTGCTATGTATATATTTAAAATTTATTCCATTCATTGAATGTATTGTGCAACTAGAAATAATGACTGAGTATACAAATTTGCTAATTTTATAACCAATTATGCATGGAAAAGTCCAGTTCCTAATAAAGCAAGCATTATAAACATAAACACCTCAGCTCCAAGGCATCAAGGCATCCTAAATATGTAGCATATTTATGCCCTATAACGAGTCTAATTGTTCCCATCCTAATATAGGTACAACAGGGAAAAGCTTACATTTGAGAAGTGCCTCAGTCTCTTCTAATATACACAGTCAGTTGTGGGTAACTCAGTTTAATCTTCCAGTTGATCTCCAACTCCACTGCCCCTTCTCCAGGTAATGCTAGATGATGGTGGGAGATGCTCGGCAGCAGAGAAGAAAGCCTTGGATCTGTGCGTACAAGGGCTTGGGCCATCTTCTGGGTTCCCTAGCCTGAGAGACATTGTTTTGTGTTTTCCTCGGTGCTGGGAGCCCTGATTGCATCCACTGCTGACATCTTCAGAAGAGAAACTTCGGATCAGTTCACTTGGTTTGATCAGGACCTGGTCCCTTACTCATGTTGCCTCTACTTTAGCTCTAAATGGTTAGATCCATCACTATGAATCTCACCAGTATTCTCTATCTGGCCTCTAGATAGACTATCAGCACCACAGCCTCACAGAAATAGAGATCACTTTATCCTTTGTCATGGAAACTGGCAATGGAGGAATTCTAGATCAATGTCACCCCACACAGTAATTGAGGGAGACACAGAAGTGCTGGCTCCAGCCCTTTCTCTGCCTAACTATTCCAAATCATAAACTTTTGTTCCCACATGGCCACTCCACATAGATGAACAGGGAAGGATCACTCTCTGAAAATACGTCTTTCCAGATTTCCAAATGGGAAGCATGAGGCAGCCTATGAGATGGTACCCAATAATCTCTACCTTTTGATAATCACATACTTGAGTAATTCTTTCCCTTAGAATGCAGGCTAAACCTAGTGAATGAAATGAATATATCAAAAGTGATAAAATCTCACTTCTGAGATTAGGTTTACAAAAATATTGTGGCTTCAATCTTGCTTGTTTTCTCTGGCACTGCGACAGAAGCCCATTACCATGTTGTGGACTATCATACAGAAAGGCCCACATGGCATGTAACTGGGAAACAAATACCTAGCAAGGAAAAGAGGCTCACAGTCTAACTGCTCATGAGGTACTAAATCCTGCCAACAACCACATTAAGTGAGCCTGAAAATGGATCCTTTCTCAGTTGAGCCTTCAGATGAGACTACAGCCTTAGCCAATGCCTTGATAGTAGCCTTGTTAGAAACCTTGAGCCAGAGTACACAGCTAAGCAATGCTCAGATTCTTAACTCACAAAAATAAAAGTCTGTTGTTTTAAGTCACTAAATTTTGGGGTAATTTGTTACACAGCTATAGATTAATACACTATAAGATTTGGACCCTGAAGGGGAACACTGGCAACTAACTAGAGATGGTTCCTGACTTACAATGGTTTGACTTACAATTTTTCTACTTTATGATGGTGCTATCTGACATACATAATTAATATGTGAGATATTCAAAACTTTATTATACAATAAGCTTTATTAGATGATTTTTCCCAACAATAGGTAGCGTAAGTGTTCTGAGCACATTTTTGGTAGGCTTGGCCAAGCTATGATGTTCAATAGCTTAGGTAAAGTAAATGCCTTTTAATCTAAGGTATTTTCAACTTACAATGGGTTTATCAGGACATAACCCTAACATTAGCTGAGAAGCATCTATATTTATTTCCTCTAGCTTTGTCCCCTTTTTCCTCACTTACTCCTGGGAAAGAGGATGTGGAATTTTTACTTCCTCTTCCCAAGTGCTCGGAACTCCTTTCACATTAACACTTCTTTTACCCTAGAGCAGTGAGCCTCATGGCCTAGCTACCATAATTAGGAAGAAAAGCTTCGCCATTATGGAGTAAATTGTATGATTCTTTTTTTTCTTTTTATTGAGATATAATTGACATATAGCATTACATTAGTTTCAGGAGTACAATGTAATGATTCAATATTTGTATATATTGCAAAATGATCACCACAGTAAGTATTACTAACATCTATTACCATACATAGTTACAATTTCAGCAACTTTCAAATATATAATACGTTATTATTAACTATAGTCACAAGGCTGTACATTACGCACCTTATTTTATAACTTGAACCTCTTATTTTATAACCAGAAGTTTGTGACTTCTATGTGGTTCTTGATAGGCAACACACTAGGAATCAGAAACTGTTGGGAAGGGGCTAGAATTATTTAAGAGCCTAAAGACATTATATTTATTATACAAGGAAAGAAGACTAAGAACTAACGTTAATCTGATCATGAATATACTTTATAGCAGGAATGCAGTTGCGTCCATAAAAGAAACATGAGCTGAATTATCTGACTCAGAAGATTTATTCATTTTTTATTTAATTACTTATTAATTCCTTCTACATGCCAGGCAATAAGTTAAGCACTATGGATCGAATGATGACTAAGACACAGTCCATTCCCTCAAATAACTTATAATCTAGTGACAGAAACAGACAAATAGCCTGGCAGTTACACTGTACGTAGTATGATATATAAGAACTATAACATGACCAGGGATGGGTAGCAAACAGGGAGGCAGCTAATCCATTCCTAGATTCCAGGAAGATTTTTTTTGGAGAATGTGATGTCTGAGCCCAACACTAAAGGACTAGCAGAAATCATCAGTAAAGCTGTTTTGAGAGTGTGCCAGGCCAAGTACAGGTCAGAGAGAATGTGTGGCAAGCTTAAGGACATGTGAGCAATTTAGCAAATTAAGATGTGAAGAAATGAAAGTGTTGAGAGATGAGCTAGAAATCTGCTGGGGAATTTTCAAGAGGAACTTTAACACTATAATAAGGATTTTGAACTCTATTCTAAACAATATGAAAGTCAGTGAAGTGTATTAAATAGTTTAAATCAAATGTAAATATAAATATATAAATGTGAATGAAAAACAAACCTGAAAAAACTAAACACAAAAGAATATTTTCAGGATACCGTGACTTGGAAGGTAGAAGGGAGATTAGGAGAATATTCTGAAACAAGATCTCAAAAGACAAAACCAAATGAAGTGGATTTGATTACATAAAAATTAAAGATTTTTGAAAATAAAAAAATAAGAGTAAATAAAAAATATGTTTTCTGTAATGTGACTATTATACAATAAAAATCTAAAATGAAAACTAAAGATCTCTGTTTAGTGAAAGAGTAGCCTATAGGCAACATTAACGGGAGCCAGAGATATCAAAAAAGGAGGGATTATAGAGAGACTATATAAAGAACTCCTGAAAATTAGCAAGAGAAATGCAAAGTTTCCAATTAAAAAAAAAGAAAGAAAGAATAAAAGTGGACAATATAGAGAAAAGAATGCTGACTGGCTTAACCTCATTAGTAATTGGAGAATTACAAATTAAAACAACTATGAGATACCCCTCTTCCCAATCAAACATGCACAATCTAGAAAACTGAATAAGGGTGTAAGAAAAAAATGAGAATTCTCAGCCCTTGCTGGTGAGACTTTGGGTTGGTGCTGCCATTTTGCACAGCAAAATGTGAGGGCTCAGTGAAATTAAATATGCAATCATCCTATGCTACAGCAGGGAATTCCTACTTATGGTATGAATCCTACAGAATTCTGCATAAGTCTACAGAAGATGCAGATGATAATGATGATTGCAATACCTGGTGGTTTAAGGTAGCCAACAACTAGAAGTAATGTAGGTGTCTATCACTAAAGGTATGCATGAACGCATATGGTATTTGATAGTGATGGAATATGCAGCAGTGAGAAGAAATTAGCTAAATAGACAAATATCAACATGAAAGATTACAAAAATAAAATAGTGAATGTAATAAGTATGAAAAAGAATGAGGGGCTTATGGTATAACTTTATTATTTCCATTAAAAACTCTATATAAATTTAACAACACTGCATTTGCAAGGATGCATAATTAAATAAAGAAGGAAAGTAGAATGGAAGGATATATGTTCAATGTAATTAAAAGTTTCTATCAGGACATGGTTCCATAGTGTAATGGTTAGCACGTCTACTTTACATGCAGAAGGTCCTGGGTTTGTGCCCCAGTGGAGCCACGGTCCATGGTCTACGGCCATGCCACCCTGAACAAGCCTGATATCTGATCTCAGAAGCTAAACAGGGTCAGGCCTGTTTAGTACTTGGATGGGACACCACCTAGGAAGACAAAGTGCTGTAGGCGTAAATAATAATAAATAAATAAATAATAAAATTTGAAATGTTTCTATTGAGAGGGATGGAAGAGAATGAGGGAGGATAAAGGAAAAAAACAATAGTACATAATGACATTAAAAAAATAACATTAAATATGTATTGAGTTGAATTGTACTCCCACCAAATTCATGTCTTTCTTGGAACTTCAGTATATAACTTTATTTGGAAATAGAATTGTTGTAGATATAATTAGCTAAGATGATGTTTTGGTGGGCTCTAAGTCCAAAATGACTGGTATTCTTAAAAAACAACAACAACAACAACAACAACAAAAAACAACAACATAGAGACACATGTGCACAGAAGGAAAACAATGTGAAGACCCCCAGAGTGTTGTGTGATGAGAGGCAGAAATCAGAATGATGTCTCTACAGACAAGGAATGCCCAGGATTGCTAACAACCACAAGAAACTAGGAAGAGGCAAAGAAGGGTCTTCATCTAGAGCTTTCAGAGATAACATGACTCTGCTGATGCCATGATTTCAGATTTTTAGCCTCCAGAATTGATACGACAAATTTTTGTTGTTTTAAGCCACCAAATTTGTAGTATTTCATAGTGTCAGCTCTAGCAAACTAATGCAAAAACAAAATAAGGTCCTGCCTAGACCCATGGTAATGGCCGTAAGTTGATGTATATTCACCTGAGTTACCAGAATAAATAAAGGCTATAGTAGAATTCTTTATTATTCTGGATTTGGGTGAAAATATTAACACCCACATAAGAAAGAAACACTATGCTATCTAAGACTTGTACTGCATAGAACTGATCTTTGCCAGAGCTAATATAAGAATGTAATGTAATGTAAGAATAGCTATCATATACGGACAGTTTCTTCTATATTTAGAAGTACAACACAAACTTCATAATTGGGGTAAGAGAAGAAAAAAAAAATATTTAGACAAGTCTGTGTCAATCATTTCTACAAGAGGTTCTTAGATCTCTGTCGATGAACACTATTTCTGAGAATGGCTATTTTAAATTATGATGAGGAACAAAAACACTGAAACTGGTCCTGAACCTCAGTTACCTGTTGGCATTTGAGTAAACATAAGTGAGCACCTTGGATTATACCCTAAAATCTGACTTGATCCTAAAAAGAGCAGACACAGATCCCCCAGAATTGATGGTCTGAGCATCTTTTTTAAAGTTAGTATTCTTTTGACTTAGAAAACAGAGGGTCCTGCTTCATGACTGAGTACCTGTACCTGTGAATACCCAAAGCAGGCCCTGCCTGCCCTGCTTACTCCCCCTTCCACAGCCTTTCAGATCCAGGACCTTAGTTAGCAATATCAGAAAGTCTCAAGACACATTTTCTAAAACTATGGTTCTCGGTTTATTTTTTTTCGTATTTATAGAGGTACAACTGACAAAACTGTAAGATATTTAAGGTATAGAATGTGATGATTTGATATACATATACATTACAGAAGGACTCGACCATTGAATTAATTAACACGCCCATCACCTCAAATATTTACCCATTTTCTTTGGTGAGAATATTTAGGTTCTACCCTCTTAGCAAATTTCAATTACATAATACAGTGTTAGCAACTATAATCACCATGTTATACATTAGATCCTCAGATCTTATTCATCTTATAATTGAAAGTTTGTACCTTTTTACCAATTTCTATTTTCCTGACCCAATGGCTCTCAATTTAGATGTTCATTAAGATTCACGGGGTAATTGTTAAACTGTTGACTCCTAAGGCTTATGTCTACACCTGCCCAACATCTTCCCTCTACCTCAAAGATTCTCATTCAAGAGCTAAGCTGGAGACAAAAAAAATCTGCATTTTATTAAAGCAACAAAACAAATATCTTGCATGATTCCAATGTAGGTTCTTTGACAATACTTTGAGAAAGAGTTTTTTAGATTTCCCATCTTTAATGTGCCTATGATTCACATGATGTCTTGTTAGGGTGAAGATTCTGATTCTCTGTAGGCCTAGGTGTGATTTGATTTTCAGAATGTCCAACAGGTATCCAGGTAATGCAGACACCTCTGGTCCATGAACACTTGAGGTGGGAAGCTTTTAAAATCCGGTACCTCAGCAACATCACAGACCCATTGATTCAGAATGTCTGAGAAAAATATCAGTATTTTTCTAAAGCTCCCAGATAATACCAATACACAGCCAGCTACTAGGCTATAGTGCTGGTAGCCATTTCCAGGTGGCAATAGTAACTTCCAACTCACAGACTTTCTCCAGACACAGATTAACAGTAACTAATATTTCAAAAGGATAGATGACTGACTTCAAAGGAATGAAATTTAAGAAAAATAGACCCTTGGTATAATCATAATATTTTTTATTTAACAAGATTATTATTTTACTGCCTCAAAGAACACTGGAATTACTTTCAACTATATTACCTCCAGCTAATTAAAAACAGACAGTTATGGATACACCTCATGTTTTTGTCACTCAAGAGTCAGAGCTTATTGTGATATTTTTCTTCTTTGTGTCTGGATTTAATCCTGGTTCCTGAGCCTCTTACTGTACTGGTTAAGCTGTGGGACAGTGGTTCCCAGACATGGCTAGACAATCCTCTCTATACCTTATAGTATTATGGGTTAACAATGATTAGAATGTTAAAGACATCAGGGCAGTCACATACTCAGTACAATTATCCCCCAATTTCCCTCAACCGAGGACTCATTTATGTCAAGAACTGCCTCTGGCAGCACAAATTCTGATTGTTCTGCCCAAACCTGGAATCCAGATTCCAAATCTTTTTTTCTTTTCTTCTTCTTTTTGACCTTTTGCTTTCACCAAATGATTAATAAGGAAACTATTTATGCGATTAAATTCTGATTTCTATAACATCCACCTGTTTCTGTGGTCACTTCAAAAGGGTTTCTTACAGGACATTTGCTTACAAGAGACAACCTTCTTCAGTTTCTGATCATTAAAAGGGATGATATATGTAGAAAGTACCCTTATAAACTCTATTACACTAGGTCCTCTTATAACTGACAGTCTTCTGAGGTGATCATGGGTAGCATTTAGCTAGATAATCAAAACATTTGTCTAAAATAAGGAATTGTTTTAAAATGATATGAATTATCAAAACATTATATTTTAACCTAAAACATTTGTAGGCAGAACTGACATTCGGCCTACATGTGCTGGTATGCCTGTTCAACTGTTTAAGTTTGAATACCCTTTCTGATGGGACAGGCATCTGTTCTGATTGGTCAGTGTCAAAACCATACCGTTATTAAAATATCTGGACACAATCCCTCTATATCCATCAATCTTTTGACATAGTATCAAAGTAATTTCTTTGAATACGGGTCTTCTGCTAAAAATATTGATTTCTTCCCATAAACCACACCTATAACATATCACCCTGAATTTCCAGTTTCATTGGTCTTTGGTATACAGTGAGAATTAAAAAATCACTTAAAATGCAGAATATAGATTTCCACAATTTTAAGATTCCCCCACCAATCTTTTAGAATGTCTCGTCCATACCTCATTTAACAGCAGTTTTTAAAATCTCACCTAACGAGTCTTGACAACGCAAATGATCTAGTTTTCATAGAATAAATAACTTATACTCATAGCTATATTCTATGGGTTTACACAATATCCTGTTAAATTATGCAATTACAAGAACAAGCTCAACTGCTTTAAAATGTTTGGGAACAAACACAACTGACCCTGGTCAACATATATTTCAACTGGTGGGAGTGGAATTTTGCAGGCATGCTATATTTAGCTCACTAGCCCCAAGGGTTCAATCTACCAGGGGCATTAATATTAGATAGAAATATGTGAAAATGCTGGTGTTTCATCATTTTTTTTAACCTAAAAAACCAGAAATTGAATAATGATTCAACCGGTCTGTTTTATAGAACCATGCAAAGCTGGTCTGTGAATTAACTGCATATCAACTAAGGCAGCTTCTAATATTAAAAGAAGAGAAATGCTTTTCAACACTGTGCTTCCTCTTTAAGATTTTTGGACTGCACTTATTAATGGTATTTATTCTTCTGCCAAGCACTTCACGAAAGCTTTCCTATGACCCCCAAATAAAAGTTCAAAAAAAAAAATTGCTATTGTTAAGCAAGTTTGGGAAATGCCACATACCATACCCACCTAGGAGATCTATAATGCTCATTAACATAGTAAAGGTTCTGAGAAGTCCCACAGTAAAGGCCTTTAACTTTGTTTACCTTAGGGTTTCATAAATTAATTTGACAAAAGTAGGGCGGTTCATGTAACATCTAATCCTAAAGAGCTAATGTTTAATGAAACAAACACACTTTAGTAAACATTACCCAGCCAGCATTAAGGATAGTATTATCCCGATTTTGCAGTAGATTAAACAAATACAGCCTTAATATCTGTTCAAAACAGCACAATTTGTGCAGGTGTCCCAAAGCACCATACAAATTTCATAGTGTTAATGTTCTCCCCTATACAAATAGAGAAACAAAGGCATAAAGAAACCTTAGGTTGCTTGCCAGAATACACACAAGACTGAGACAAACTGGAACCAAAGCCCACATGTCTGAACAATGATTTCTAAACTGTGTTTACAAACAAAACCAAACCGTAGCCATTCACCGTTTCCAGCTGGAGGGACTATTTCAGTAAAGTTCTGCCTTTGTGATTGTATTTTCACTTAACAAACTTTTAAAATTCAAACATATTTTTGCTTTTTTTTACATATTTATCTCTTTAGGGGTAGTCAATAGTCCTTTCTGTTCACTGAGCGGTGAAGAAAGTAGAAGGGACTCTATCTCTCGCTTAGATATATGTCTTATTAAGAAATAAATATGTCTTTATATAATTTTAACAGTAAATAAAATACAAACTAAGGTAAAAAGTTTGGAACTCATGGTGACAGAGTGACATTGATCTATATATTTGACTGTTGGTGACTTCCATCAATAGTTGAGAGCAGAGATTCTGTAAAATCTCTAACAGCTTCAGGGATTCAAGGATCTACTGTCTTAGCGCAGAAGCTCATTGAAAAAACAAGACGTGAATATATGGCTTTCTGTTGGCGAGATTCCGACCTTGAGAGAATGAATCTCAGTCATTTATAAGGTTAAATAGATTTATGCGTTCTAAAGCTTGTCAGAATAATGGGTGTTTCCCAGCATTTTGGAATTGCATGCTACGTGACAGGGGAATAACTTTTAGAACATACCTACCCACCCCCTCTGCGAGGGTGGGAGGTGGGGAACGTGATGTGTGACTTAATCAAATTTATAGACGTCCTTGCTCCTAATACGTTATCTTTGAAAACTCCCCTACACCACAGGGCCTCATTCCCTCTGTCACAAACAATATCTGTTATTTCAGAACATTGCAAAGCTTTACCTCAAGGCCGAGTGAGAGTTGTCAAATAGAGATGAAGAGCCTTTTGGCAAAAAAAGTGCTCTTAAAATGTTTACCTTCTCATACCTAATGGTTTTAGATCATATCTTATTAGCCTAGGAGACCATTATATAAAGCACAATTAAGATCTCCTTGACATTTTCTAGGAGTTCCAATTCAGCTTTGCTAATGGCTATAACTTCGTTGTTTTTTTTTTCCTCTTTTAATTTAATGCCATACAGTGTTGGAAATGCAGTTTACAATAATGTAGACTACCCAAGGTGCACTTGCAGTAATTACAAAGAATGTCAACAGCCTCTCAAGCTGGGTCCTGTGTTGATCGCTTCTCATGGCATTCTCATTTGGTGTTAGAATTACAGCTCTACCTATAGGCTCCTGCCCTTCCAAGACTGTTTAAAAGTGTTCTCCAAACTTTGGTTTGCTCTCATCTACTGAGTTTAATATTCCCGAGATTAGAGACAGAAATTAAACCTAGGTCTAAGAATAAGATAATTGTTCCCATGGCCAGTATTTCACTCATTTGTCAGTAACTTTTGTTCAAGAAGCATCTACTGAGCATCTATCATATATTGACCCCTGGTTTAGGCACTAAGGTCACAAAGCTAAGTAAGATACTCTCCTGTTGTCACTCTTACATGTTCCAGTAAGACAGTTCTGAGATATCTTTCTACCAACAGAAAAATTACTTCACAGAAAAAGAAAACCTACATAAGTTAAAATTTGAGCCAGAGAGTTCTAGACCACATCCTTTTTCCTTTTCCTTTTTTTTTTTTTTTTCCTTACATATTTTCCTCTATGGGTCCATGCTATTCAGACCTCTGGTTATCAATTTGGTAAATAAATAGCTAAAATTTATGTAATGCCTATGCTGTATTGGACTCTGTTATAACCTATACATACTAACTCATTCAATCTTTACAATAAACCTATAAGGCAGATATTATTATCTTCACTTCACAAATAAACTGAGGTACAGATACTTTTTTTAAGTTTCACATGGCTAGTGAGCAGAGAATCTGAAATTTGAACCTTGATTATTTACAAAGAGTCTGAACTGCTCTGCTATTAAGAAGAAATTCCTGATAAAGTATCAGTATGGTAAATTAAACAATATAGTCCCAGAAGATGATTAACACATGTCATAAAACCAGGATGACTGAAAATAAAGAGGGTCAGGACAGGAAGAGAACAAAGACTTCTCTTTTAGCCATCCCTGCTTCAGTACCAATGGCACCAATTTTTTGTAAAGGGGAATAGAGATCAAAACAAGACGGCCCTGTATGTGATTAGTAATTTGTTTTAAATATACTAATGCTTAGGTTAATTTAGTGTACCATATGGGTGACCTTATTTATATGAGAGGTTCACCAGTCAACCTATCCAATTTTGTTCTATTTTATAAAGTCCTGAAATGAAGGAACTTCTAGTATTAATAAAGCAGAAGCCTGAACAAGTAAGTTGCACCCCATCTAACAAGCACTGCCAGGGTTCTGGGAACTGAAGCATGCGGACTGGAAAAGCCACACCTCTTACATACTATAACTGAACCAGGCTCACTCAGGTATGAGAGTACTGCATTTTATATGTGTGATTTATTATTTTGATACTAAATTAAAAGTAGAAAAAACAGAAGAGCATCTAACTTACGTTATGCCCAGCCAGGAGTTTTTCCTGAGACACTCATTATTTTCCAGCCCATTCTGAATCTGGAAAGAAAGAGCAAACAGACAAAAGGTTTAACTGTTCAGGTTAACACTAGATCTCGGAAAGTGCTAAACGAGATGCCGAGAAGTGTTAAACCATCGATCAAAGAGGTGCCCTGCCTATTACTGAAGAATCACTTTCATTCCCAAGCCAGAATTGCTGGGGTTACATTTTCTCTTAATAGTATCGATCATATTTTTTACTTGCTTGACTGGTTAAAGAACAGGTTTGGTCCTGTCACTAGATTTCTTCAGGGTTAAAATGTGAAAAAATTGTAAAACAGTTGTGTTTATTTGAACTGGCGCCCACTTAGTTCTCATTGTCTTTGAATAAAATTTATTACATGCCATTTATGTTCTTTTTAAGCTATTTGACTGCCTTTTTTTTCTGACTGCAAATTCATTTGAGTCTGGCTAAAATAAGCTTCAATGATTATTTATGAATCTCTTGACCATTGAGTTAATTTTTTTGTCATGCTGTAGCTATCACACTGCAAGTTATTGGTTATAAAATTTTGTACATTTTTATAATTGTGTTGGCTAAAAAATGTTTTATCAATACATTTGAAAGAGTCATAGATATATAGAAGATAAATATGTTTAAGAAGTTTATTTTTTGGCATGTATTTATATAAAGAGTCTTTTTACTATGTTTCATTATACTTAGTTATAGCTGGCTTTACAATCTCTATGCTGCACACGGAGCTTATAAAGTTTTAGTGCAACCCTCAGAAAAAACTTCCTGTAAATTTTTAATACAATGTGGATATATTTATACCATTAAAAATGATGAAAATATGGGGTCTTATTTTGGATAAAATAAAAAAGTAAAAACTACCTAAACTACTGGTTATCTTATGTATTTAGATAAGATGAATTAACTGAGATTGTTAAGGTATTGCCTTTTACTCAAGTAAATGACAGAGTATGTAGGATAAATAGATAAAATAAGAAGAAAATATAACGTCATAGCATCACCGAGATTAGCAGGGTTGGGCCAATCAAGATGAAGAGCAGATGGCTATGACAAAAGGGCATATAAACAGAAAAACAGGATTCATAACAATAAGAGAGAAAAGAATGGAACATTCTTGAACTTCAAGTTTGTTTTAAATAAAACCCTACAAAGAACAAAATGATGGTTGCCAAAGGGGGTCGGGTGGGGAGGTAGGAATAAAAAAACAATACATGAAATTTTATTTTTAAGCTTTTGGGCCATGATATACATTCAAAATCTACATTAAATAAAGTCATAAAATTTTAATATTATCGATTTAAATAGGCATTTTGCAATTCCATCTTCGATGTTATACTGTTATATTTAGTGACTTTGATGATAAAGACACTTACTTTTTGTATGTGTACATGAAGTTGTATTTCCACATACAAATTTTGGGCAAAACTATGTGTTTCCATCCTTTTCACAGGAAGATTGTGGCCAATTCAGGTATGAGCTGCAAACTTTTAGCTATAAGTGAAATTTTCTATTATAGTATGATGAGAAGCTTTTATTTGCTTTTCGTAAATGTAACTGGGACTCCTTCCATGTTGTTTAGGGTGGGTTATCCTAGCGGGAACAGACATCCAAAGGTTCTGCTGGATAAGAATCGGGGTTGGACCAGAGATATCTGCCTGGATGGGAGAGGGCCTCTTCTAGGGTTCATTATAGCAATCAATACAGAGAATTCTGAGTTTCCACATCCAACTGTTCCTCTTTTTTGGTCACATGATTGACATTTTTTTCTTACTTTCTTGCTCTGGGTCCCCATAGAGATAACCCATTGATGCTGCTGCCACCAGCCAGACCAGTTATGCTCCAGACACCCTTAGAAGGCTCCCTTACCAGTGCCCACTGATCATGCCCACACTACGGCTCTTTTCGCTGTCCATCCTGAAGCTACTGATATCCAGGACACTGATTTCTCTCTAAGACTGGCTTTACCTTGTAGAGCTCCCAGCAACGTCTTTCGTCACTGCCAATACTGCTTGACTAGAGCAGCCACTTTACACTCTTAACATTCCAATCAAATTTCAGTAAATTTCTCTGTCTTTTTTTTTTTTTTTTTTGGCAGGGGTGATTTTATTCCTTTTCATTGACATGCCATGCCTTTTGGTCAAGGATTCTTTGGGAGCTAGGCCAAATATCTGAGCAGCAGACATGGTGTGCTTCTCACAATCTCTTTTCCCTCTGCAACATCAACCCTATGTCCCTGAGTTATTCTCTATGGATTAGGAGCTCAACCTCAAAGGGCTTGCCTCCATTATCCTGCAGATGTGTCCAAATTTGCTAAATCCTAAGTGCACACAACATCACTGCCTACATAATATATTCTCTGAAGTTTACATTTCACATTTCTATTAGGCAGTCAATAACATTCTTAATAGATTTGTTTGCTGTATTTTGAATAATAATATTAGCAAACATTTATTTGACACTATTTGTATACCAGACATTGTCCTAAGTCCTTTGCAGGCGTTACCTCATGTAACAATCTCAGCTCCAGGAGGTAGATGCTTTTGTTGTTCCCAATATACAGATGAAGAAACTGATGCCCTGAGAAGTTAAATACCTACACAAAATCACACAGCAAGAGTGAGAGAGCTGAGTTTCCGACTCCAGCTGTGTGCCTCCAAAGCCTGCCATGTGAAGCCCTGTCCTCTCTCATGCCATTCATTAGAAGGATGTATGTTATTATGGCTACGCATAAGTTGGGGATGCTCTAGAATGATTTAGTTTTATTTTAAGTATTGCTTTAAATTGGCATCATTGTACCTAATTACATTTTCTAGGCTCAGTTCAGTCATTCTCACATTATTTCTCAACTTACATTCCTTTGCAGGACAAAATTTTGTTAAAGAAAATATTTTACAAAGTTCATACAGAAGATGTGATCTTACCAGAGTTTTATATTTAATGTGCCCCCACTTTGGTTAAACACAACGGAAAATAGTTTGTGACATGGAATGAATTACTCTTTTAACAGTTAGAGACAAATCTGGACAAACAGTAAAGCATTGTCTATAGATTAAGAGTGGAAATCTTAGGCCAACCAGAAGTCTCTCTCTTGGGAGCTCCGTAAGGGAAATCACGCACTGCACTGTGCGTCCTGGAGGGGACTGTGTCCCTTAAACTGAGCCAGAAGATGGGAGGTTCCATTGCCCAGGTCTGAAAATCTTCTGTCTTGTTGTTTGGCAATCTGCGTGTTAATCATTCATCTAAATGATTTGCTAAGGAGTATTTATTCCCAAAATAGAGATGTGGAAGTCAGCCTATACCAGTGGGCAATGACTCCACCTCTTGTAACTTTCTCATAGGAGTAAATCTGATCAATGTCACTGCTGTTGAAGTTATACAAGTGAACCAACTATAAAGCGAAATTTTCCCCCTGCACCCTCCCTCTTGTTTTCATGCACTTTGTAACCTGAGGAGAAGTTTCCATGAGGAAGCAGAGTTTATGCTGAAGTTACTGACTGATGTATAGAAGATCTCACACACAGAAGCTGCCTGTAGACTTTAAAAAATAAAACTATTGTGTCCACAACTGACCTGTGCAACTAGAATGCTAAATGTTTTCCTTTGCAGCGGCATTGGCAAGGTTCCTTCCCTCACGTGAGGATCTTACAAGATGCCCACTGTTCTCATTCGGACGTCCCCATGGTGATAGAACCATCTAAATAAAACTGCCCATGAGGGTTTTCATCCCTTGGCAATGATGCTCATTCATAATTGTGTGGGCAATATTCTTTACTTAGGAAAAGATTTCCTACTATAATGAGTCCTGCCTAAATGTAAGCTAAATATAAACATAAAATGGAAAAATGAATCAATTATCAAATAATTTTGGTTAGTATTTAGATAATTTGAAGCAAAATTGAGTAGTTTTTTATTATTATTATTATTTGAGTAATTCCTTCAAGCTGTGTAACTTTGCACATGTAGTTATGCTTGGCATTAAAGCCATTGAAGCTTTCCCCGCTTTTTTACCTTTATTCAAAATTGCTTATTTTTTATCTTTCTCATTTCAGTTTTATTTGGAAAAGCAGAATAATCATGTGAACATTTCTGAACCACATGATTAAACAAAATTTAATTAAGAATAAAAATATTTTACCTGGAAGTTTTTGACACTTGACAAATTATGCTTACATTTATTTATTTTTCTAAGAGAATTACCTGGAATCTACCTTGAGCTTTAATTTTAAGGGTCTTGCTTTGGGTTTTGGTGCTTTAGCTCCAGAGCCAAACTGGTTCCAAATCAAGAAGAAATTTTGATCATATGCATAGTCTACTCTCATAGGAATCAAGAACAACCTCTGGACCCCCATGTTCATCGCATCAGAACACTGTCCTTCTACTTGTGTAAAGGTGAAACTGCATAGAGGAGACTTGGGGGGCTCTAAGGTGAGATATCAAACTCTTTGTTTATCTTAAACAGGCATCATGTGCTGGGTTCAGCCCCTGACACGAAAAAAGAAATGTTAGCTGAGTGAATAAGTAAAGTTAAAGCTATCTAGAGAAATAACCATTAATCATTAATTTGTTAGATATTTGCCTGTTGGAATTTTTATTCTCAGTTATATACTTATGTCACTAATTGGTGGCTGTTATTCCCACTTGATACAATAATTCTGTGGCACTATTAGAAGTAGTATTAGCTAACAGTTACGAGGTGCTTCAACATGCCTGGCCCCATGCTATACGCTTTACAAGTAATCACTCACTGCATTCATACAGCCACCCTACAAAGTTGAAGTTTTATTATTATCTTGATTTACAGATGAGCAGCTTGAATCACAGAGAGGGGTTTATGTTTTGAGAGCTTATTAAATTTGGCTGACAGGGAAAGTGGAACAGAAGGGAAACAGAATTAACATGCATCGAGTTTACACTCTATATCAACCCTACTCTTTAATCAAAACCAAAAGAATACCCAGAGGAAGATATTTCAACCCTCTTTAGATAGGAAAACTAAGGTTCTGAAAAATCCAATAATTTTATCAATATACTTAGCTAGAAAATCAAAGTAATAAGATAAATCTAAAACTCCTCAGAATCTGTCTATTCAAGATAAATGAGGAATCCACTTAGCAGCCCCCAGTCCCGGTGTACAATTTGACTTTATACTAAAGGAGAAGGATGAAGTTCCTGGTGTGACAGATGTGGAGGTATTCCTGATTCCTATGGAAACAGACCACTTACGATTATAAATTTCTCTTCTATTTGCAACTAAGTTGGCTATAGAGATAAAACTTAAATGAAATTTATATCAGTTTCTGAGGACTCCTGTAATAGCATACAGTGAACTGAGTGGCCTATACAATAGTACTCTACTGTCTCACAGTTCTGGAGGCTGGAGTCTAAAACTAAGGTGTGAGGAGAAGCAGTTCCTTCTGAGGGTTAGGAGGGAAAGATCTCTTCAAGGCCTCTCTCTTTGGATTGCACATGATCACCTTCTCCTTAAAGTTCTTCAGGTTGTCTTTTCTCGATGCATGTTTGTTTCTGTATCCAAATTTCCCTTTTTAACAGGATATTGGTTTCATTGGATTAGTGTCTTCCCTAATAACCTCATTTTAACTTTATTACCTCTGAAAGACCCTATCTAAATTAAGGTCACAGTCTGAGGTAATGAAAGTTACCAGCATATTCTCTTTTTGGAGAAGAGACACAATCCCACCCATAACAGAACTGAATCTCAGACTTTACAGAAAATGAGACATAATAGGCTTTTGGTAGTGCCTAGGGCTCTAGATGCTTATGAAGCATCTCACTTGGCATTTAATCCTGTTATTCAGGCTTGTTTAAGAACTGGCTAAAGAATGATAAAAAAGAGTCACAAACACAGAGCGTACCTGACTCTAGACATTATAATGTGTAATACTGACTCTCTCAACTGAGAGGTATGCTACACCTCCCAGCACATGGGACATCAGGAAGGAAAAGGACATCTTGCTTGTGTGTCCTTCTAAGCTTCCAGTCCCATTGACACAGTGGTCAACACCCTTTCACACACTGGAGCAGTGCTAAGGGTGGGCTTCTATTGCAATTAGAGGAGCTCTGCTGGTCTGCAGCTTGAGTGGCAAGATATGAATTAGTTTTTCTCCCTTACGTTCTTCAGATCCAGCCCTGTAACAACTTCACTGTGGGAACAATGGTGTTCCCATACTGTGCTTGTTTTTGAGTATTGATAAGTTGTACTCCCTTTTGTTTTTCTTTCTTTTTTCTTTTTTTTTCTTTTTCTTTTCTTTTCTTTTCTTTTTTCTTTTTAGAATATTTGCCTTCACATTTTGCCCAGTTGGCATGTAAGATAAAAGTAATTTTGATATTTATTTGATCTACTGATGTGGGACACGTGGCAGGATCCAGGAGAATATTTTAGTACAAACATATTGAAGTGCAAATAAATCTGAAAATACCTTAAATGTTGAAGGACATGTATTTTCTGTAATGAGTCTGAAAGCTCACAAGAAAAAAAAGATACAATCTCTGAGGCCAAATTGGTGGGTAAATATTGAATTGTTATCTCTGCTAATAACATACTTGTTGTTTGTTATGAGATGGGCACTATAATGGAGATGGGGTGAGTATAGAATAGAGAAAATTGGAAGATGCTAAAATGAGTGAAGTTATTTTTTGTATACACATGTGCCCACGTGTATGGGGGGTGGGAGAGAAAGAGAGAGGAAGAGGGAGCACAGGAGAGTGAGAGAGATAAAAGAAACTCTTTAAAAAGTATTTTTGACACGTTCATGGCCTGCATCTAGAATGCACAAAGGTATAATTAAGTCAACAAAATCTCCTGAGAATCTTCAGCCCAGGAAAATCTGTTTATTTTTATTCTAGAACCCAGGGAGCCATGGTTATTTCAGGTAGGGGATTCCTAGTAGTGGGAACACAGTCATAGGTTCCTAAATCTCCCAAAGTTGGACTTCTCTCATTTATCTGATATTCCCTTTCTCATACCAGGTGTCCTGTCTGGAGATCCATCTCCCCCTGATAATGGATAGAAAGAATAATCTTATCTTTGGAGTGAGATCCACTCCTAACTCTGAGTGGTGAAGCTTGACCCTTGATGTCCCAAATGTAAAACCACATCAGAACACAAGTCAATATCTAAACAGTCACATGAGACATGTACACTAGTATTCATGGGTGTGCTGACATTTCACAATCTCAGTGTTCTTTTTTATCTATCCATAATGTTATTTCTAGTACACATTGTACCTATTAGGTTTTTAGCATTATGAAGCTTGGGATATAAGATTGACTAATGCCTTCGGAAGGACAGAGATATGTTCAGATTTGAATGGGAATGGCTCACAGACAGGATGCTGAAGACCACAGGACTCAGTTGACCAGGTGTCAGTATCACGTCATTCTCATTCTCCCATCTCCTGACATCTACAGCTTTCAGCAATGACCAGAAGTATAACCCCGTAAACTCTAATTTCCCAAGATCTAGTCCCAACTCTTTTCTCTCTAGGCCTTTCCACTTATAAAGCAGTTCATTTCATGTGTAATTTTTCAGAATTGTATAAGAGAGTACAAGATGCAAGTTTTAGTCTGTCAATCATTTGTTTTAATGTTATCACTTAAAATAATAATTTCTCTTTTTTTATACAATATACATCAACACATATTTATTTTCCTTGGAAATTATTCCTGTAACTAAAGAGGTATTTTTGGCTTTAATAATAATTTAATTATCTTATGTTTTAAAATGCTTGAAAACACTACTGGAGTTTGAATTAATTCAGAAAGAGGTATACTGTCCCAACTTTCTTTTATCAACAGGGTAAAAATATTTTGCTCTATTTACCCCATTCTCCAGATTTCAATAGCTTTTTGTATAAGATCCAATTTACTCCAGACATTCTGATAAGGCATTAGAATACAAGAGTGCCATCAAGTATAGAAAAAAGTGTAGTAATGAAAAATAGTGATATATAACAGGTAATATGCTAAATTGCAGTTCATGGCAGTTTTTATGATGTGTTTCTGTGTCTGTAATATGCTTATCCATCTTGTCTTATTACACACGTTCTGGGGAGTTTAGGGATTGTGATCTATTATGTATTAAAGAAACTAACCCATTGTGGGTGCAAAAGAAAGCATATGCATTTCCTTATGTATATTTTATCTAGCCAGTAGGAAAAAACCTGGTTTTGAAGGGATAATATTATTTACAAAGAAACCATATATTAGATTTCCCCAAGGGGTATTTTTATAACAAGCACCACTCCAGATCTGGGCACACAGCCCTGAAGATGCATAAAAAGAAAGTGAGTCTTGGCATAAATTATGATGAGCTGTAAATACTGAATAAAAGCAACATTTCCAAGTAGTGACTGTTCAACAACATACAAAATGTAGGAAAAGCTTCCTTAACTTCCCAGAATGAAAAATGTAAAGAGTTGGGAAAAGAATTAATACACTCTCTTGTATGTCTTTTAAATCAGAAACTTCAGTTGGAGTATGGATAATCCAGAATATTCGCATAGTAAAGGCAAAACTGATCCACAGATTTCCTTATATTTTGGGTCAAACAATGCTCTGCTTATTATATAATGAAAGCCAGTACATCTTGTCACTCAAAGGATCAACACAAGGGTTAAAAAAGTCATAACAATTTCATAGTTTTAAAAATTGTGAAATCTAATAAAGTCTGAATTCATTATATGTAAAAAGTGAGAATAAATCGAAATGTATCTCTTTGTATTATGATTCCAATCCATACTATGGGGACATCTGAAAGGATAACAGTAACAACAAAAATAATGATTGGACCTCAAGGTTGTACATGTATGTTGTGATACCCATCTTCCTTTTCTTCTGTACATTATTCCTAAACTAGGTTACAATGAAATTGATTAGTGAAACATATAGTAAAATATATACATATATACATATACACATATTTCACTATAATTTCATTAATGACAACCTGGCATTGCTTGTTTATTAGTACTGTATTTAATAGTATAGAGTAGCAAGTCACAGAAAGTAAAGCTACAAGAAAGAAATCTGAAGCTATACAAAGGAAAAAAGAACAGTATCCAAGCACTATAGTCCCAGACAAATCTGAACTTGTTTCTAAAATACCTAATTTTGAAAACAAAACTTGAATCTGAACTCTCCTTGTGTAAGACTTCTTGGAGTAGTAAAACATGTGAAAATCCATTAAGATAACAAAGGTTCCAGGGAACATCACCAGCAAGCTCCATGTCAACACACATGCTTGTTATCTATCACCTAGCAGCTCCTCAGTAATGAGATCCCACCTTAATAAGAAGCTATGTACATTTCTGTAATAAAATGAGTTTTGATGTCTCAGCACACACCCACTAAAGAAAAATAAAATACATGTTGAATACCAAAGGTGGAAAACTTTTATCTAAAAATCTGAGATTTTGATGTCTGCCTGTAAGCAAGAAAAAATGGATCACAGAAATCAGACATTCAAGGAAATATTGATGAACCGATTGTACTGGTTATTTTAACATTTCTGGAGTTTATTTTAAATTAATTCATACAAAAGTTCACACAGAATTCACTTCAGGTGACACCCTTAGTTCATATGCCACAGTAGACCCCAAGGAGAGATCAATCAGAAAGGAAATGCTTGTGTTTCTTGAGGAATGTAGCATACAGAGAAAACAAGGCACCCACTCACTATACACATTATTAATTATGACTTCATTAAAAAACTGTGTTCACTTTGAGGTCCCATAAATGATATATAACTTGAGAAACTGTGCAGTTAATCCTTAAAATAAAACCCCAATGAATATAAACTAACTTTATAGCTATCATCTACCAAGGAAATCTGAAGAATAAAGGATATAAATTATTTTGATGCTACTCTATTCACTGAAATAAGTACAAGAGTATAATTAAGTCATATAATTTAAAAAGTAATGCAAAGGAGAAAGAAAGGGTAAGCCTTAGAAAGAATATACTTATTTTCATATGTATCACTTTTGGTTTTGGAAAAAGAACCTTATTTTTTTGGAGGCTAGTTAAAAATTACCTACTCAGATGACTTTATGGATGGTTTTCATACACTTATGATTTAAGGGACAGGGTGGACAAGATGATCTCTCGAAATATTTTCAACTCCATATGACAAATAAAGTTTAAGTAGAGGTAAAATTTATAACAAAATACTGTAGGAAATATAAACATATGCAAATGTACAGCTGGCCCTAATAACACTCATTAATAAGTTACACATGAGACAAAATTATGCCTATAATATTGCTGGTTTATTTTAATAGGACCACTCATGGAAGACATATTACTGTAGAAGGTTAAAATGGTCTTCTTTGTATGCACAATTTAATACATAGTCTAGGAAAAATCCAACCATAATCAATCTCAATTGATTTAAATATTCATATTATCATTTGAGTAGATATTCTGCAAACATATATCTGAAATCAAGAGAGTTTTCCAAAAGAATTCGAAGATAAACTGAACATGCTCAGGATTTAAGTGACAACATGAAGACTGAAATGAATTTAGACTATAATGTTGCTACTTTTCCTAAAGACTCACATACTTAGGTGAAATCTTATCGGCACCATTTAGTCATTTATTCAACAAGTATTCATTGAGCTTACTGTATACCAAATACTAATTGCAGCACTGGAGATTAAATGGTGAACATACCAGACAAAATTGCTACTTTATAGTTGTAGCTTATTTGGAGCTTAAATACTTTTAAGTGAAGACAGCAGTAAATAAGTAAACAATAACAATATTTTAGGGCCTCATAGATTCAATGAACAAAACAAAGTGACTTGCTAGAGATCAACTGGGTAGGGTTGCAGGAAGCAGAGTTGAGGACTACTAGATAGTGTGGTCATGGGTAGCCTTGACCAGAAATCAGGAAGGCTAGGTTTTTACCCAAACTTCTGACACCAACCAGATGACTGGCCTCAGACAAGAGGCACATGTGGAATGAGCAGAGTGGTTAGACTAAATAATTCCAGAAGCTTTTAACAGCCTATGATAGACAAAATGGCCTCATTAAAGATGCCCCCTAACCTTTAGCAAGTGCTCCCCCCATCCCTGAAAACTGTGAATATGTAGTATTACAGGGCAAAATGGAATTCATAGATGGGATTAAGGTTAAGGACCTGGTGACAGAGAGATCCTAGATTACTGGTGAGTTCAATCTAATCCCATGAGTGCTTAAAAGTAGAGAATTATTTCTTCTGATTATAGAAGAGTTAGGCAGAAGAGAAATGCAGCAAAGAGATGCAACAAAAAGGGAAGTTGGAGAAATCTGAAGCATGAGGAACTCTGCCCGCTGTTGCAGAAAGAGGTCCACATGGAAAGCGTGAGAAGGAATGTGTGCAGCCTCTAGGAAGAGCCCCGTGCAGCTTGCTGACAGCCAGCAAGGAAATGCGGGGCTCCGAGCTACAACCTCAAGGTACTGAATTTAACCCAGGATCTGATCAAAGTGGATTCATCTCCAAAATTTTCAGAAGAGAACAGAGCCCTGTTAACAGCCTGAATGAAACCAGCTTTGTGAGACTCTAAACAGGGGACCCAGCTGAGATGTGCTGTGAGAGTGTTGTTTTAAGCTCTTAACTTTGCAGTAATTTGTTATGACAGCAATAAAAAACAAATACATAGCCACTGAGACAAAACATGGGGGTCATCCCTTAGTCTTCCTTGCCTTCTAGTCCTCATATTCTCCCACCACCATCTCCAAACAATAATTTCTATTAATTTTACCTCCAAAACATGTATTGACCCATCTTATATCCATAGAATTCAACTTCATCTCTCATCTGGACTGTTTCAGAATTGGTCTCTCTACCTGTCTTATTTTGACTCTTGACCTTAATATGTCTTCCAAACTATGGCCAACAATTTATTTTTAAAATGTAATTATGAAGATTCTTTTTATAAATTCTTTTACTATTTCCACAAAACCAACAGATTAAAGTTCATCCTCCATAAAATACAAAGACGTCCATAGTATGGCTCTTACCTATCCTCTCCAGCCTCTTACCCCACTCTTTGTCTTATGCTTTATGCTCTCATGATGCGGAAGTACGATTTCCTTTCAGTACCACCCTTGGACCCAGGAACTCAGGGTATCTGTTCTGAGTTCAGGTTTCTAGAGGGCCCAGTTCTGGTATTCCCTGGTCTTTCTCAAAGGTCAGTTTTCCATGTAACTAAGGGGAAAAACTCACTCGGAATCCTTGCTTTCTCCCTGTGGACCATACTGTGGATATCTAGTTTCCCAAATTCCCTGGACAAATGGCCCAAAGCCCTTTCAGTGCCTGCAGGGGTCTCTTTCCCAGAGTTAATGTTCTGAAGGACAGATCATAATGCTAAGTAGGTCTAAGCTGGGCTGGCCAAGGCGAATGCTAGCTAGCATTGTTGTCAAAGAAAGGAAGGTGAATGATAGAGCCAGGGGTGAGAAGAGAGAAAAGTGGGCTGTAGGCTGAAAGCTGGCTCTCTCCTTACTATCATACTTCAGGGCTAGAATTCCAATAAGACCCAGAATTCTGATGTATAAATCAGACTTTCAGGATGTTATGAAGGTATATTTTTCAAGGTAGGAGGATAAAACTTATTTTACGCAGCAGTTTGTCAGCCTAATTTATAACTTTTGTACATTGAGACATAAGGTAGACGGGTCCCATTTGCTCTCTTGCCCTAATCTCTGCAAATGTCAGGGGTAGTTTCTCCCCACTTACCATGACTTCATGTTTTTATCTCCTATGGTTCAGGCTCTTCTCATTGCCTGGAAGGTCCTGCCACCAATCTTCACCTGGCTAACTCACACATGGTTCAAGTCTCAGGTGAGTGGCTGCCTCCTCCAGGAAGACCTCAATGAGTCACCAGTGCCCCTTCCCATTCAATGTGTGCATATGTGAACTTATTACATGTCTCTCCTACACCACAAGATGAAAACAGAGACTACATTTTACTCACTACCATGGTGTCTGACAGACACATGGTACATGTTTAATTCAAGCTTATTAAAATGTAAACCGAAAGCAAATGGTTCATTCAGAATGTATCCAACAAGTATTTATCAAGGCATAAAATAGCACAAAGTGGGAAAGAAAATTAGTGTAATGGGGGGTGGGCGGCAGGTTTGGCAAATTCTTTGTTCAAGGCCACATTGTAGTAAGAGTTCGTTGACATTTCTGAAACACATTATTTGCCAGCAACTGCACTAAGTATTTTACATGGGTTATATTTAATTCTCGCAACTCTATAAGGTAGGAACTATCATTATGTTCATTTTAAAAATGAGGAGGGGGAGGCAAAAAGGAGTTAAATGACTTGCCTAAAGATCTAATGCCAGTGGAACCTGGAGGGGTTTCAAAGCCTCAGCTTTGACCATAGGGGCCTGCTGCTTCCTGATGACTCCCACACATGGAGGGAACAAAACGCACAGGGCCTTTCTGAAAAAAGAAAAGATAGCAATGGTGACCCTCAAAGGGGTGTGTGTTAGCTGAAATTAATTATATATACTTTAGAAATGAATACAGAAACATCTGAAATGTGTAAAAAACAAGATTGTAAAGCAAAGTAAGGACAACTTGGATTAAAATATGAAAATTATAATATACTTTGCTGAGAGTGGGCTGGGGTTGTGTCTCAAAGGACACTGGGAGGTCTTCTCTAGAGGACCTCACTGCAGGAGAATTTCTGGAGACTTTGCAACATAGGATATAAGAGCAGGATGTATAAGGGCTGAGTTAAACTTAAAATCCAAAATGCAATACCAACACAAGTTTTACATTAAAATGTTTTAAGACATAATTGTTCATCACAACAGTTTTTTATTTAAAAGAACTGCCACCTTCCCTAAAATGTTATTTAAGGCCACTTTACATGTCCATTAATTGGATTAAATTATTATTTTTTAAGTTGAATTCAGAAAAGCAACTATTTTGCCATGTGGGGAAACTACATTTAGGCCAAATAAGCAGTAATATTTATAGGAGGCAAAAACTCACCCCCGAATTCTTTTGTATAAGGAATATTTCTATTTTGTTGTAATTGAACTTAATGTTTATTTCTATTTTCTATTTGTTCAAATGGTTGGAAATTTGATCTCAGTCTATATAGTATAGTATACAGTCTTTTACATCCACTTTACCTACTCTCTGCTTCTCCCAGGATTAGGTTTAAATTTAGGGTGCCTTATAGGGTATTGGAGCCTAGGAAGGGCTGGTGGGAGGAACCGCATCCACATTAACATTCCTGAGACATCCTTGTCATGAATTTGCCTCCAGGAACCATTTATCCTGTAGGTCACTGCTGCATCCCTCCTTGTTCATAACCTCAGACCTCTTCTGGTTCTCAGACTTTTGTGTCCTGTCCACCCCTCTTTGGTGGAGAGGATCATTCCATTGGTTTTGTGACAAAGAGCAAGAAGGCTGTTTGTGGCCTGTCTGTGTAATGTTGTTTCTGCATCCCAGCCATGAAAGCCCAAGGTACTGGAAATTCGCTCCCTCTGTGGACTCATCTGCTTTGCTCTTCAACCTTCCAACTGCAGCCAGGGTATCTTCCACACTAGACATGTGGCTAGAGAAGAGCAGGTCACAGGCTCCCTTTCCAGAAGGTAAAATGTCTAAGCTCTCTGCATCTGTTTTTAGAACTTCTCTTTTCTCATCCCAGATAATCTTAATCTAGCCCAGGGCAGGAATTTTTCTTACATCATTATGCATTGGCCCAAATCTTGTGCCTTATTCCAGGATCTAGGCTTACGAAATTCCAAAGCCAAGAATAGACGTTTTTGACTTTGCAATTTCTTTTCTCCCTCAACACTGTGTACATGAAATTTCCAACTTGCCTGGGCTAAAGGAACAGCCATAGGAGTGGGAAAGGGGATAGGAATTCAGTAAAACTTGGAAAACACTATTCTTCTGTCATCATTCAGAGAAAAGCACCAGACAAGGGAATCAGAAGATTGGCAGCTTGGCCATGCAATCATAGGAGGTCATTTCCTCTCTGGGACTTGGTTTTTTCCCCCATATAATGAGAGGTAAGAGAAGACAATTTTCTATGTTCTCTTTGATTCTAGAAATGTTACTTTAACTGATTTTAGGGGGAATACTTTTCATCTAGTTCTGATGCTTTTGATTTCTGTGTGACAGTGTTAGTAACCATGAGCTACATACCCCATTTCTACCCATTTGGAGCATGGAGAAGTAGAATCCCTTGTAATCAGTTTCAAAATTATTTAATTGAGGCAAATATCAAATTTCCATAGCTAAAATAATTCATGTAATGAATTTGTCTGATGGAACTTTAAAGTTTAGTTCTGTAAAATTTGTGACCTTAAATATATATAGGCTCCTCATCACTCTCTTAATGTGTTCTAACTGGTAGCAATGTTTCTTATTTACTTTATATGAACTTTTTAGTTCCCTTGTTTTTAGAACTAGGAAAAAATTAATAAGGTCATTGAATACCTGACTAAGAGGTTTCATAAAAGAATTATATTCTTATGAACATTTGAAAAGTAACTCATTTTTGGAAATTGTGAATTATTTTAAACAAATTATCTAATTTTAAAATTAAATGACTTATAGTAAAACTCCATCAGACATGGTCAAGCTTCCTTTTGATAATGTATTCCAAAATTCAGAGAGAAAAACACCCACAACATAATGAAAGAATAATGGCTGGCTTCTGGGCCACCAAGAGAAGTAGAAACAAAGCTACATTACAAATACCACACAATGCTCTAAATTAGTGTGGCAAAGTCTATTTATGTTGCTTGCTAATTCCTTTGTTGTTATTTTGTTCTTACTAATACAGTTGGTATGCTAATATATAGTACATGTACTATAAAACACTAAGGCCATATTTTCAATTTTCAGACAGTGTGAAAAAAAAATTCAAATAAAAGCTTCATCTCAGCTTTGATGCCAATTACCCCTGTGATTTTGAGAAAGTCCTATAGCTATATTGGCATTAAGAGTTTAAAAACGTGATTTCTAAGAGCTGTACTTTCTTCCTTAGCTGTGAAAAAGGGACAATAACATTTGTACTCTATCTCACAGAGCTGATAGAGAGTTAAAGTTATTTTACTCACTAGTTCCTGTAAGTTTGCATTGATGCAATTATTTGTTTAATGCCTATCACCCCAGTAGTCCATTAGTTCCCATTTTTTTAACATTGAGGGCAGATAACTGTCCTACCCAGTGCTGCATTTCTAAGACCTGGCACATCACAGATGCTCAAGTCATAAGTCTATTGAGTGAGAGGCTTCAGTCTAACATGGTGTTCACATACGGCACTGAAAATAGATAGCAACATCTCAACCCTGCTTTCTCAGAAGAAAATTATCGAAACGTGCTCATTTTTTTTTTTTTTATCAACTACTGATAAAAACCAAACTCCTTTTTTAGAAGTGAAATACCCTCAGTTAGTGCTGCTTAAAATATGGCCTGCAGACCAGGAACATCAGCAACAACCGGGATCTGGTTAGAAATACAAATTCTTTCTCCTCCCCAGAACTACTGACAAAACCTCTGGAAGTGGAAGCCAGCAATCTGTACCTTAACAAGCCTTCCTGGTGATGTACACTAACATTTGAAAACCATTGTCTCAAACAATCTTCTTTATACATTGTCTTCATGTATTATGTATGTATTCTTTTACTTTTCTCAGTCTTAGCTTAATATTGTCAGCCCAATGTTACTTGCTCTAGCTTTATCATAGAAAATAATGATGCCACCAACAACATAATAATAATATGTAATGTTTTTTGAGTACTTACTATGTTCCAGGCCTAGACTGCAGCACACAAGTCTCATACAAACTTACGAGGTAACAAATATTCTATCGGAAAACCAAGGTTTTATTAAATTCTTCTATGATCAATAGACTAGTGCTTCAAATCTCAGTAGCCTAGTGCCACAGCGAAGCTTTTAACTATAACATGATAGAGATTCAGTGCCAAGCTCCTAGCTAAAGACAGACCCTTCATGCTTTGTATCACAGCCACATGATGAGGTGTATGTGTGACAAGTCCACACAGCTGATCTGACTACAAGTTCAGGTAAAGAGTGTAGCATCTTCCCAGGATATGGGTAACAGGATGCCTGATATTGGGGTTAGATTTTTCCTTAAGAATTATCTTTGGATCTTTTCTCATGCAAGGGTGAAATTGTTTAGTGTTGTCTATATAAACTTCAGCCAGTGCCAAAAACTATGATTATTTTCAATTTGGCAGAGCTGCTACTAATCAGTCATTTCTGGAAATACTTAGACAATGGTACCCATTGTTTCTTGAGATTTATTTTCTCCCTCATCAACCTCAAAAGAAAACTCAGAAAAATGAAAGAAAGGAGTAAGTTGAGGTGAGATGTAGAAAGGGAGAGGAAAGAAAAAATATTTAAGAGGAGAGGAAAAAAAAAAGTCAGCTGTTGATGCTTTATTCTCAGTGTTTCACCACCATTGGTGCAGGAAGTGTCACCCATGATAAATCAGGAGTGGGGAGGTAGGCAGAGATCTGCCTGGTCAGAGCATCCTGGCAGGGAGAGTAAAGCAGAGGTGCGAGCAGCTGCACTAGAACTGGACACATGGGCCTGGGGAGACCTTACCTACTTACTGGGTGGAAGAATCCTACGACTAAAATGTCACACATGGCCAGAACGACTGATGCTAAAGAAGAGGAGGCAAGGAAGGCAACAGATGGATCATGCTCAGAGGCAATAGCTGATGAAGTTCCCAAAGAGGAGCTGTGCTAGCAAAGCTGGCCGCCAAGACCTTCCTCTGAGAGCTCTCCTTGGGGATGTGCCTTTTCAACACCATCCTGGTGGTCTCTTTCAGGAGCCCAGCCCATGGCAGTGAGAAAGAGTGACTGAGTTTCTACAATGCAAGGCAGTTTGCCACTCACTTTACAGATACTAACCCAGTTGAACCTCCCAAAATACCTGCAGGATAGGTAGTATTATATCCCCCATTTTACATAGGAGGACACTGGGGTTCAGAGATATTAATTAACTTGTCCAGATCATCAGCTGATAAGTAGTAGAACCACTTAGGTGTCTCAGTTTTCTGTTTTGTTTTGAATCAGACACACTCTCTTAAAATGATGGTGTGGTGGAGAGAGGAGACCAGAGAATTTTAGGATACAGTGTTACTTCCTCAGACTAAATAAGAAACTCTTAAATGAGTCTAGACCTTTCCAGTTTTTTGAGTTGTTGCTCTTAAGTGATCTTTTTGGAGCTTGATTAGGTTTCTGGTTAAAAATAATCAAAAATTGGCCTATAAATTTAAATAATCATTATTTTTATATATACATATATATATATATACACACACATACACATATATACATAATGGGTGTGTGTGTGTGTGTGTGTATCTCTTTCTCTTTAGTTTATAAAACTGATCAGTGTTTCCCAAAGCATCAGTGTGGAAGTAAAATTGAAATCATACCAATAATTTTTCTTGGACTTTCATACTCCCATACTATTACAGGCCCCATCAAGACCTCCTCCAATTATTATAGAGTCTCCAAGGCTATTTCATGTGGGCTCACTAAAAAGTCTTTTCATCTATAGTGTGGTTTCCACTATTTCCTTCTTTCTTGCTCCTGGCAATATCAGCTGTTGGGTCTCTGAGCATTGCAAGCAGAGTTGCTTGAATTGGGTTCATGATTCTCACAGTTACCCATGCCCACCTGGAGAGCATGGCTGACATCTGGGTGCTCTTAGAACTGCCAGTGCCACCAGCACTGCTTTTGTGCTATGAACTGGGTTGACTCACTGATAGGAAGTAAGAGCATGCCTTCATTTGGCTATCAGAAGCATTCTTATTAGATCAAGTACATGGCTAACACCTTAAGATATAACGTGATTCCATGTAAAAAGATATTTTTCTTGTGGGGATTTTCTCACCACTTTGCTGGATGTGTCCAGACATGTCTGAAATCAATAAAGTATACTTCAGAGGTTCAAACTGGGACACCCATGTGTGTGCATATACACACACACACACCCCACTTTATATATAAGTGGATCAATAATTTTGGAAAGCTTTTAATACAAGGAAAAATCAAGTTTCTATAAAATACAAAGTAGTAATGTTTCTCCTTTCTAATCATGTAATTCTACTAATTTATTTAACACTGAGAGACTTGTCCAAGATTTAGGAGAATAAGAGAAGCTTATTAGAACACGACAAATAAGATATATAACAAGAAAACATTCAAAGGATATATACTTACCCTTCCCTTATAAGTGACATTTTACATAAGCTTAAAAGATTTTATTTCTATTAGAATGGAGTGTCCTTTGGATGCTATTATTAGGTATTATGGTCAAGCTGTCTCAGAATACCAAATACCCAGATGGCCAAACAGCCTCTACCATAAGTCCCTTGATATTGATGGAGCAATGGCACACAGACTAATGAAAGGTACAGCACTGTACCTTGATGTGCTGAGTGCTGGACTCTGGACTTCTGTGCCAATTTCTAATGAGCTGAAACAGAACTACACAGAAGAGTTCTTTTCTCTAAACTAGTAAGACTCAATCATTACATTAAGTAAAAAAAGCCAAACATAAAAGGCCGTATATATATGATTCCATTTATATAAAATGTACAGAACAGGCAAATCCATAGAGGCAGAAAGTAGATCAGTGATTGCCAGGGGCTGAGGCAGGGGAAATTGGGAAATGACTGCTAGTGGGTAAGAGGTTTCTTTATGGGGTGATAAAAATGTTTTGGAATTAGATAGCGACAATGGTTGTACAACATAGTAAATACACTAAAAATCAGTGAACTTGTACACTTTAAAATGGTGAATTTTATATTATGTGAATTATATATCAATAAAATTTAAAAAATAAAATGTTTTGGTTTAAAGCAGGCCACAAAGGCTATGTTGTTTTCTTTACTCTGTCCTCAATCCCAAAGCCAAAATTCAGCTTACTCTGAAATGGAAGGAAAGGCTGGAATCATGTCCTTATGCCAGCAAGAAAAAATTAAATCAGAAAGAAAATAAACAGCAACAACTAAAAGAAAGCAGAGGGGGAAAAAAAAGAGCATTAGATTACTTTTAGTGCCCAAGACCAAGTGGCCTGAGTTGAGCAGAGCAGAAGTCTTGGTTTGGCTACTAAACAAGAGGAAGAGAAGACATCAACAGAGAGAGTCAGAACCAAAATAAGATCACAAGAGTCTACACGTTCCCTAAGTGAGCAGGCCTTGTCTTCAGTAGGATAAAACAGAGAGAAATGGCTGTGTGAATGTTTACGGTGACACTTTTCCCTTACGAGATATGTTCTACTCAGTGCCTTGGGACTAGACAGATCTAAACCAAAATTCATCCTCCTTGAGGGAGGATTAAAGGAAGAAGAGGGCAGAGATCACTTCCTTTTCCCAAGAGTCAAAATACATGTTACTAACTGCAGGTCAAATAAATGAAGAACACCCCCAGATATAAACGTAAAGAAATTGGGACAAAAATAAAACTTACCTCAGTATTGTTATCCTCTAATCCTTCTTTGTATTCAAGAGGCTGCCATGCTGGGCTCCTCATCTAAGGGAAAAGTTGTTAGCAGTGAGTTAAGAAAGCTTCTGATTTTGAGTAAAAGTGTTAAGTCCTGAGGGAACCTGAGAGAATTAAGAGTTTAAACAATGTATCAAAAAGAATACATAACAAATCTCACCCCATTGTTCTTCTAGTAAATAAAGATTTCCTGAGTTCTAGGAAAAGTTCAGAATTAGAAGCCAAAAGAGAATTTAGGTGCTGGCTGGTCTTTGACAAGGACTCTGAGCTTTACTCTCTCCCATCTTTGAGGAATCTGAAGGTAGGGAACAGCATAGTCTTCTGAATTTTAGAAAACCTGGAGAAGAAGAGACCCATGCTCTATTTTATAGTCTAACTCCAAAAGATATCTCAGGATCCTCCTTAAAAAATGGCTTCCTCCTGTGTCTAGACAGTTAGGGTTTTAGCTTCACTGGACCCTACACTCCAGTATGGCTTGAAAGCAGCACACTGGTTTTCAAAGCTGCACAAATGTGGCTTATAGAGCTAGTGCAAAAGACAGAACCAAGTGGAGAGGGACCTGTGTAGACCAACAGGAGAAGGCCACGGGGTAAGTGCTATCTCAGAGAGTATAACCTTCAATAGAGCATCAATGCTCAGTTCTCATTTCATTCAAACCAGCAGCCTTGATTACAGCTTCATCAGGCATTTTCTTCACTGGGTTTCTAGCTTTCCACATCTTCTGGTTCTCCTCTACCTCCCTGATCTTTTCTGTCTCCTCTACTGAAACTTCCTTTTCTATTCTATCTAGAAAGCCCCAAGGCTCAGTCTTACATTCCTTTTATATCTGCATATCTATATTATTCCTTCTACATATTCGCCTATTCTTATTGCTCAAACTTCACCCTACCAGAGAGACTACTCTTGACTAACCTATCTGAAACAGTAGGCACCCCCATACACTCTGAGCTGTTTTTCCTCAAAGCATCTATCGCCACCTAACAGTACGTACATCTACATTTAATTATGCACATAACTGTGTGTACATTTGTTTCTAAGAAAGCAGAAAAGTTTTGTTCACTGCTATATTACAGAGCCTAAAACACTACCTATCACATAGTAAGTGCTAAATAAACACTTCTTGAATGAATAAATGAAGGGAGGAATGGTGCCAGAGGACCCAAAACCCTTCTTCCAGTTCTGGAAAAGAGGTTTGAACCCCCAAAAAGATTACAATTAATTTCTCACTATTTCCAGTGAAAAAGAACTTGTGTTAGAATGAAACAAAGTTTTCTTTCTTACATATTTGAATTGTGATTTAAGCTTCATAACCATTCACAAATAAAATTAAATTAAAATTCAGTCAAGAGACATACAGTATCAAGTAGTTCTCAAATTTTTACATTTTTTAGTCCCAAAACACTTGACAGATAAAACAAATTTTCATCTGAAATAGTGGCTACTAAAATAAAATTTGGGTGGGTGAGGGGGTGTGAATCCCAGAGATCCTCAGATTTCCTAATGAAGATATTTAGTTTGAAAAAAGGTTGATAATTTTGAAACAACTTGCCATACTACTTCAGGACACTGGTTTCAGGTTGATGAGATTAAGCTATCAGGTAAAAACAAATACTTAAAAAATGCAAGAACAAGAGAAAAAGTAATGCTGGTTTTAAGAAATAAAAATAGAATATAGTGGCACTGAAAGAGAAATTCCATATAATAGAGAATTCCTTTAAGAAATTATTTTAAGAAGGGAAAAAGACATAAAGATATCAAAAGAAGGTAAAACTTAAAGTTTTTATGTAGGTATTTAATATAATATCTTATTTAATGTTAGCATGATAGTGAAAGAATGAAGAAATGTACACATTCATTTAATTAAGCATTTTATTCAGCATTGACTCAGGCTCAATTGGGGTCAGTGCTGAGGAGACTGAGGTGACCTCGGAGGGTGTTCGGTCACAATCTAAGTGGGGAGGCAGGCAAGCCTAAGGACAATGGCAATAGAATATTGGGCAAATATGAGGGTATGTGTACACACACACACACACACTCACACATAGAGGGTTCCACACACATAGGCAGAAGCACCTATGCCAGCTCTGGTGGGGAACTGGATGTTGAACTTTCTAGCAAGGCTTCCCAGAGGTTATGAAACCTGAGGACAAGGAGGAGTTAGCCCAACAAAGAAGGGAGGTGGTTAAAGCAGTGAGAAGTAGAGGAAAGTGGTTCACAGTATTCAACCAGGTAAAAAGACACATAGGCAAGGGAAAGCAAGTGATGTGGGGGCAGAAATCCAACAGAGGAGCAGCCTCCTGGGTCAGCTTGAATTCCTCCTGGAGGGTTGCCTGCCTCCTTACATCTTCAGCTGCTTTTTTTCAGTAGCAAAGGGAGAAAGATGAAAAGGCCCAGTCATCTGACATAAAGAGACCTGACCTGAGGGGAGCCTTAGAAAAAGACAAAAGGAAGAAGGTAGAAACAAATAGGTACTGGTTATAAAATGTGACTTGTGACTTCAAAGGATGGAGGTTTAGGGAAAATCATAAGATCTGGTTAAATAAAAAAAAAAAAAAAGGTAGAGTGAAAATTCATTATGGCTCAAGCAAGGAAATGCCTTTGCTAGGCAAACCAAGATTTCCCATGAAGAGGATTTTAAACCAGGAATACGGAGGACATTGGACATCACAGTGGGTGCAGCATCTTCCCTCTCAGAGCAGGAATGCACAAGGTGAGGGTGTCCTCTCAGCTCCTAACTCTGGGTGCCATGGATCCTCTCTCTAGCCATTCTTAGGGTACTGCCTGGGAAAGATAAAGAAAGAAACTCTCTCATGGACACCAGTCTCTTGTGTCTTCAGCAGGTGATGTTATTATGCAGTTATATTTAAATACATATGGATGTACGTTTGAATGACAGTGTCTCATGAGATTAGGAATCAACAATCTAGGCAAGTCCATCATAATGAGGGACAATGTTACTGCAATGTGGAGGAATGAAAGAAGCTTCTGGGTATACACTTTAAAGAGGAAAAAACTCAAAGAGAATTGGGGAAAACAGAAACAAACAAATGGAAGAAGAACCTCACAGTGGGGAGACTTGGAAGTTGCTATAGAAAAGAGGGATAAGTCCATCAAGCCTTTTCTGCTGCCACATTTCCACCAGGACATCTGTTTCATAACCTCTGGAACAAGAAGCAGAAAGAAGTTTGTGTGCCTGCACTAGGAAAAGGAGAATTAAGAATGATGATTACAGAATTGTTTCCAGTTTAATGAGCCTCTCTTTCAACTTTAGGGAGACAATGACAGTGTGTGGCAATGGTGGAGAAAATGTTTGAAGCATGAGAGCAACTGATGTAAAAATTTACTGACTACTCTATGTCTCTGCCTCTGGTCTCTGAAATCCATGTCTCCAAGCAACATCTCTTTCCTGAGCTCAGACCCGCAAAACCAGCCAAGATCAGGACAACCACCTGGATGTCACACAACTACTTGGAATCCAAAATGATCTCATTATTTCCCTCTCTTGTTCACCAGTCTGGCTTCCTTCCTATATTTTCTCCAAGAAAATATCACCATGATCTAGTTGTGTAGGCCAATAACATAGAAACTGTTGCTCTCCTATCCATTCAATCCACATACCCGGTCAACACTCAAGTGCCTTTCAAGAGTCCCTTAATGCTCACAGCAGCCATATGGTTTATAGTTTTATGCCCATTTTAAAGGAAATCAAGGCTCAAAAAATTCGAAGTTACATGCCTAAGTGTGACTAAGCTAGTAATTAGTGAATTATGTGATGTGCAAAACAGCTATCATTACATTCAGAGGAAAACCAAAAAAATCCTTAAATAACCAACAAGGCTCTCCAAGAACTAACCTCATAGTTTATCTCCTACTACTTTTACCTCCTGCTCCGTTTCCAGAGTCTAACCATTTTTCTGGTCCAGGAATTCACAAGTGAAGCTTCTGGCTTGACACCTGGAAATATCTCCCTGCTACAGTCCCCAAGACTGCCCCCTCAAAGACTCTTCTTTTTGTCACTGTATTAAAGACACACATTCTGAGTGCTATCTCTAAGTGAGCGGCTCCCACCCCATGCTCCCTTTCCCCGTTCCCAGCTATATTATTCTCCAGCACATTCATCACCTCCTAAATTCTATCCCCAGGGCAGGATCTATGGCAACTTTGAGTTCTTAATGCTTAGAATATTTATTGCGATGGAATGGATACTTTATAAATATTTGACAAATGTGAATTCAACCTGGCAAATGCTTTTTGAATCCATACTGCCTTGTCCACTCCTGTTCTGCCTCAGTTTGTCATCTCCATAGCTTGTCAGGACTACTGTCAGTACCCCAAATGATCCTAAATGATCTCCCCACTGCTAGTCTGTTCATTCAAATCCATTACTCACTTTTTATCTAATTTTTACACTAATGTCAAAGGATCTTTTTAGTATACACATCTGTCACATCATTTGCTTCTTCAGAGACCTTCAAAATCTCCACTGCCTACAGTAAAATACACATTTCTTATTTTGGTTATCATAGTCCTTTATCGCTTTGCCTCTAATTACTTTCATAAAAAATTCCCCCAGTAATATCCTGTTTTTCAGATATACTACGCTGCTCACAGTCTCTGTAAGTATCATAGATAAACAGATATGTTCCATTCTCTACCCATTGAAATTCTTCAAAAACTAGTGCAAATATCACCACCCAAAGAAGGACATTATGGAATAGCATTTGAAGAAAGAGAGAAATAAAAAGAAAAGGAAAGTAAAATAAGTCTACTGATCTTAGGGCACATGAGAACCACCAACCCATGAATGGATAAAGCAAAGACTAGGGAAAAAAATGAAAAATAGAAAACAAGCTTGAAACATAATAACTATAAGAATACTAATGTTAAAAGAAAGCTGTGTTTGTTCACTGGAAGCTTTTAAATTTTATTTGGTATTATAAAAATTACTTATTTTTTATACCTTGTTTCAAATGGTTTAAGGGTTATAATAATAGCTATTGTTTCTTGAGTAGAACATATTCTAGGCCAGATTCTAGGTTAAACACTTTGTACACATTAACTTATTTAATATTCACAAACTTATACATCAGGTGATATAACCTTCATTTTTCAGTTGAGAAGAAATAACTTTACATTATTTGCATATCACAGCTAATAGTGGACAAATCAGTTTTTAGACTCGAAAATCTGAATCCATGTCTCATGCTCTTTCATTATACCATGTGGATGCCTTTGAATTTGGAGACATGTTCTAAGTAGTTCCTTTTTCCATTTTTTACTACACTTCCTTTTTCTTTCCTCTCTTTTCAGGTAAGGCAGTTACATCCATGGCTACACATAGTAGCATACTGAAAAGTACTATACGAAGCACAGAGCCATAAAGCTAGACAGGTTACAACAGCTATCTCTGAATTTCTCTTTTTAAACTTTCCTTTCTTTACTCAGGGTCAGTTTCAGTTGTCCTCTTTTAGCAAAAAGAAATAGCTCTTCAGCATTGCCTTCCTAATCCCTAAATTTTAAAGCAAAAATTCTGAAATATATTCCTAGAGGAATTATTTATATTTAGGGGACAGCATATAGCAAGGTCATTAAATGAATGAGCTTTGGAGTCAGAGTACTGGTTTCAATGACAGCTGTACCAAGTACTTGGTATGGGATCCAGGGCAATTTTCTGCATTTCTTTCTAAGCCTTCGTTTTCACATCTAAGAACTGGAGACAATAATAGCATTTACCTAATAAGATTATAGGGAGTCTAGTGCCAGATATTACTGTAAATAATAATAGCAATACTGGCAGTAATATTTGTAAAATTGATGGAATAGGAAGTTCATCTATACCTTCCTTTTCTGGGATTCAGACATATCCACTTGTGCTTGGTGAACTGATGATGTTATCTGGAAGAATCTATAGGGTGAAAAAAAACACAGTAAAGGAAGGAATCAGGTGGGCAAGTCTTAGTCATTTGGATGTGATGACCTGAAGATGAATTGGTTGTAACCTTGGATTTGTCTTCTCCTCACAACTCTCTATCTACAACCAATGGATCTGTGACTAGTAGGAGTGAGAAGCAGGCTATATGGAAAACTTCTAAATGTGTCTTCAAAATACTACGAGACACTGAGGCGTAAGCAGTATGGGTATTCCACCAACCAAGTGTGGAATTGTGGAAAGAGATGAATGGCATTCTACCCACACAGTGAGTAGCTTTGGAATCTCAGACTGCTGCATCAGTAATAAAGGAGTTGGTGTTAGTAAGGAGGTTAATTGCCCTTGAGGAGAGCAGCATCTGGTGAATCTGGGAACCCAAAGAGGTGAAAGAAGGCTGCTGCAAAATAAAATAATCTTTAGGTAGGAGGCAACTGAAAACAACAAACTACTTTTCAGGAACTCAGAGGCAGACCTTCAGGATGTTATAGGAAGTCTAAGAACTTCAAATAGCAGGGATATGAGTGGTGAAGGATTATTGGATAATAGCCAGAGAAACCTGGGTCTAAGAAAATCTGTGACAATCACCATGTGAAAGAGCCAAAGCTAACCCAGATGGTAGTAGGCTATATAAAAAAAAAAAAAAAAAAAGCCCACAAGTTCTTCTCATTCATTTGCAATATAATTTGTAGCTCTTCCTATCAAAGGTGGAGTTTATTTTCTTTACTCTTTGATCTAGAATTGGCTATCTATTGCTCTGGTCAACGGCACACTAGCAATCTTCATCAAGTGGCCTGAAAAGTGTTTTCAGTGGGAAGAGCTATCTTGTGCTGCTATTGGGAGACCTACAAGAACCACCCAAAGCTAGCTCAGTTACCTTCCTTGTCCCTGCCAATAGCCCACAGCCAACCAAAAGTGTAAGGACACTGGTTACTAGCTGATCACAAAGAATGATTGATTCCAGTTCATACCAAATGGAACAGAGGTGTGCTGTCCTAGTAAAAGCCATTCCAGCACATATTACTGACACACAATGAATTATGAGCTAAAATGGGTTGTTGTTTTGAAACACTATATCTGGGGCTGGTTTATAATCAAGGTTGTACTAACTGACATCCATAGATAACATGAGATTATTTATAACAAAAGACTGAATATTCAATAAAGTTAATAGAAATATTAAAAAAGAAAGTATATATGCTGATCATGAGTTCTTCTATGATTTCTGTTGATTAGTATTGCATTTAACTCTAAACTTCTTAAAATCTAAAAAAGCAAAATATGTTTAGTAACTCAGACAAGTTAACCACAAAATTCCAGTTATATACTAAGTAATTTACATACGTTGTCACCATGTTTACAGCTTTGTGAACTTGATATTGCTGTTGCCATTTTATAGGTAAGGAAACTGAGATATTTCTCTACCCAGCTAATATGTGGTGAGCTGAAATTTAAAAGGAGTGTCTGATTCTAAAATCCATGCTCTTTCAAACTAAAGGCAGACAAGTTACTTTATAAAATTTTATGTAGAGGACAAAGAAGGACACTCTAAATATCCCAAATGTCTCTGTTCTTCAGAACATTCACAACTGCCTTAGTTCTAATCCATATCCTTTCCTAGATATCCTCTTAGACTCATCTTTTAACAAGTTTCTCTCAATCCAGTCTTATTCCTTGTACTTATTTTGCACTATGTAGGAATGACCTTTCTAAAATTCAAATAGAATTGTGTGAAGCTTTTGAATAAAATTTTTCAGTGGCTCTCGATCATTTTCAAGATCACAGCCCTCTAGGACTAAGAAGTACAAATTGGTTGTTATGAAATAGTAAAGGGGATATTAAGTACAGTATAGGGAATATTGTCAATAATGTTTTAATAACAATATATAGTGCCAGATGGGTAGTAGACTAAACAGGGGTATCACTAAGTAAATTATATCAATGTCTAACCACTACACTGCATACCTGAAACTAATATAAAACAATAATGAATGTCAACTGTAACTGAAAATTTTTAAAAATACAAAAATGAATTTAAAAAATCACAGCCCTTTATCCATGTCTGGAGTTTCATTTCCCATCATTCACCAGTGGGCTTCCCTATCCTCCAGCCGTACAGACTCATTTGCCAGTTCCTGAGCAGTCACCATCTCTAATTCTTCATGCTCCACATTTCCAGTTCCTTCCGTTATTTCTCACAGATGTCCACTGCCAAGCCCCAACAACACTCTTCCCCATCTCGTCTTCCCAGTTAATATTGCTTCTTCAAAACATCTCAAAGATCTCTAAGGTGCCCAGGCTGAATTAGGCAACCCATGGCACCTTGGGCGTGCCTTTATTAAAACTCATGCTATATTCCATATCATACTTTATTGAGAAAGAGAGTGCATCTTATCAGTTTGTCCCTAGCATTAAGCCCAGAGCCTGTCACAGTCATCCAAGCAATATTTGTTAAGAGAAAGAATAACTGTCTTTAACAATGGTACTCCCAGCCAATACTTTAGTCCTAGTAGAGCTAATCTGAAGAACATACCTCAATTCCTCCGCAAACTCTGGGCCCAATTACATTGCTTCAAACGTGTAGACTTTCAAGATCAAACACTAAAGGACACACTTTAGAGGGGCCGGAGGGAGGGAGGAAGGATGACTGAATTAGAAGCTGCTTCTCCTGCACTGGCCACACCAGCTTCGCTCCTTTGTGACATTAACCCCAAACGCCGCACACTCACCTCTCCAGCTAGGGCCGCTCCCCCGAGCATCCCCACGGCCACGCTTTCCATTTCAGGTCTCTGGAGCAGCATCGCAGCCACTTCCCTGCCCGAGGAGCCGCAGGGCATTGTGCAGGACACACCATCACCGAAGAGAACAGAGACTCCTGGGCGAGACGGGGAACATCGGAGACCGTAGAGCCCTCTGGGAGCGAACAGAGCATTTGGGGAGAGAACGGAGATTCTCGGAAAAAGGAGGAATCTCCACCAGGGCATGGCGGGAGAGTGTGAACTGTGGAAAAGCCCGGGGAATTGTGGGAGCGCGCAAAGGATTGTGGGGGGAACAGACCTGTGGGTGCGCGAGGAATTGTGGGAAAGGAGACATGGTCCAGCGGTGCATCCGGTGCCCTTCCCGCCTTTCCCACGGGGGCTCTGCTTGCGCCCTCGCAGGCGTCCCTGGGCCCTGCGCCTTCCTCCGAGGTCATATCACCTTTGCTCCTTCATGGCCATTGCTTTTCCTGCTGGGACTACGCGGCCATTGTCCATGGACACACTCCTGCGTGCCATGATACCTGCTGAGAACTGGAGGAGAAGACACGCTTTGCGGAGATGGAGTTGTAGAAGCAAGAACTTTGGGGCGAGACAAGGAATGGTGGCAGCTATACGTGGATGATCTTCTGCGCTTTGTCTGGCCCTTCCTTCAGGAGCCTTCTATCTCTTCCAGTTATGGCTACTTCCCTGAGCTACATCTGGGTCACGTGCCCTCATGCCCACCCCACCTCACCTCACTCCATGTGTCTCTGGGCTCTGCCACAAAGCATCCGTGCCCCTGTGCTTCTTCATGGCCACACTCAACCTTTTGAAGCCATGCCCCAAGGCTCCAGAGGACCAAGTTTTTCCGACTGGGCTATATACCTCGTCTCTCTATCATGCTGCTTGTTTCAGGCTAATCCTCTGCCCTTTGATGTGGCCCTACCACCCCCCCTCCCCCAGGCAGACTGCTTTCTTCCCTCCTGGTAGTCAGTCTAGGTCCTCTGAACTCAGGTTTGGGCATGCCCATGCCCTTAGGGCCTCCAATCCCTGAGCTCTATCGCAACAGTGCCCTCTCCTAAAGCCACAGCCTAGTCCTCTACCTGCACAAAGTCCCTGCTGGTTAGGCCTTGGTAAGGCACTCAGTCACAGTTAGTTTGTCTCCCTCACTTGCTATACCTTTCCCCCAAGTTCAAGTTCCTGGCTAACTCCTTTTCTTATCCATGTTCACTACCTTCCCACAAAAACCACAACCCCATATGCTTGGTCTGGTCTTGCGCCTCTTGTCCAGCCAAGCCCCTTCCTTTCTCTGCCATGCCCCTCCAGCCTTGGCCATCCCCTTCTCTCACCCGCACCACAACCCTACACTCCATCATTGCCACACTCCTGAAATGCACCACAGTCACGTAGATGCAGCCCCTGCAAGGCTAGATGTGCTGTCTCCAAGCTTGGCTGTTACTGTAAAGAGTCACACCTCTTTTTCAGAAACCCTGGTTGGGGAAGGCCTCCATGTCTCCTAAGAAAGCCATTCAGGCTCGGAGCTTAACTCCAGCAGCTTTTATAGAGTGTATTGAAGCCTGTGGACCCATGGTCCTTGACTAAAAAATGACTGTCTTCAGGTTTCTCCAAGCCCCAAGCCCCATGACTGGAGGGGCAGTGACTTGGTTGTTCAGTAGGGAAATAATTGATGGATGGTTTGTGGACCGTATTTTCTCCTGTGATTTTTCATATCCACTAAACCCGTGTTCCTCCCAGCCACATTTTACGTCCTCTAACTCTAGGTGTGGACTGTGTTCCTCCCGGCTCTTTTGCTGACTTCAGATGCTAGGCATGTGCAGCAGATAAGCACACTCTGGTTCCTGTCTCCTCCAGATGATCTTTTCTTAGGCACCTAGTACTTTTTTGTTGTTGTCTAGGGCCTGTAAAGACAATAACATACTTGAACTTATGCTCTGGTTGCAGCCCTGAGTGCTGAAATTATTCTGCTATCCTTAGTCTATCCATTTATAACTCTGGGTCCACAAAAAAATCATGAAGAGGTTATAATCAGCTTTATTCCCTGTTCAAAAACCTCTGAGCAATATTTAGGAATAAACTTAACCAAGGAGGCAAAAGATTTTGTTGTCTTTCATAAGGTGAAAATGATAGGTGAAAATGAACTTCATAGGCAAAAACTATAAAATATTGAAAGAAATTTAAGAAGTCAAATTAATGGAAAGATATTTCATGTTTGTGGACTGGAATAAACAAACAATTAAAATATTAATACTACCCAAAGTAATCTACAGATTCAGTGCAATTACTGTTAAGTGGTCTTTGAAATAACAAAAGAAAGAAAGAGAGAGAGAGAGAGAAAAAAGGAAGGAAGAGAGGAAGGAAGGAAGGAAGGAAGGAAGGAAGGAAGGAAGGAAGGAAGGAAGGAAGGAAGGAAGGAAGGAAGGAAGGAAGGAAGGAAGGAAGGAAAGGAAGGAAGGAAAGAAGGGAGGGAGGGAGGGAGGGAGGGAGGGAAGGAAAGAAGGAAGGAAGGAAGGAAGGAAGGAAGGAAGGAAGGAAGGAAGGAAGGAGGGAGAAAAAATAAAGGAAAGAGAGAGAAAGAAAGAAAGAAAGGAAGGAAGAAAGAAAGAAGAAAGAAAGAGAAAGAAAGAGAGAGAGAGAGAGAAAAAAAGAAAGAAAGAAAAAGAAAGAAAAAAAGAAAGAAAAAGAGAGAGAAAGAAAAAGGAAGAGAGGAAGAGAGAAAGGAAAGAAAGAAAGAGAGAAAGAGAGAGAGAAAGAGAGAGAGAAAGAGAGAAAGAAAGAAGAAGGAAGGAAGGAAGGAAGGAAGGAAGGAAGGAAGGAAGGAAGGAAGGAAGGAAGGAAAGAAAGAAGGAAGAAAGGAAGGAAAGAAGGAAGGCAGGCAAGAAGGAAGAAGGGAGGAAGGAAGGAAACTTTTGGAGATGAGGGATATGTTTATGGCACTGATTGTGGTGATGGTTTCATGAATGTATACTTATTTCTAAACTGATTAAATCAAATTGTATACATGAAATATTGTACTACTTTTTTATGTCAAACATATCTTGATAAAATGGTTTTAAAAAGTCACCAAAGATCCAGAATAATTAATATTAAGAAGGATACTTTCTCAAAATTCTGTGATAAGTTTAATTCTTGCCCTCAAATTCCTTTTCTCATTTTTTACCTTTGGTTTCATAAAACAGAAATGGAACACAAAAAAATGAATAGAATGAGAGAACTGTTGCTTTGGATATAATGAATGAAAATATTATTGTTTAATGTTGTTCTCCTGGAATGTTTTGCTTTTCAGAAAAATATTATTAAATAGCTAACACTACATGCCAAAGGTAAAAATATTAATTTAACTCAGTTCAATCACCTAATACCTGTATGCAATTCAAGTTTTTAATGGCAATACAACTCCACTCTGATAATCTTTGTATCCTGAATTTCAAAACACAATACTCTTATGCCTTCTTGGGGTTTCAGAAACCACTCTTCTCTGCATTTTATTAACTATACTTTTTTCTTTTTAGCTCCTTTTTTTTTTTATGAGTCATGTAGACAAAAGAATATATGGTTTATATATGCATTTATTTATTTAAATCTTAATAAAAACTATAAAACAAACAAAAAAAAAATCTTTGAATAGACCCTCCTGGGGAAAGGGCACTTCCCATTAGCGACTCATTCATTCAAATCTATATTTACTTAGTACTGTGTATGTTCCAGAGACAAATAAGAGAAGCTTCAAAGAGCTTACATCTTGAAGTTGCCCCATTTGGGCCTTGATAAAACAGAAAATGACTAGAAAGTTAAGGAAGGTATGGTAAGAGATTGATAGGTGGGAACAAATCTTGCTCTGATTAATATGAATATTTTCAGGTAGCAAACAGGAAGTTGCTTTTACAGCATTTTTCTTTTATTACAGTCCTTGACACAATAAGTTCTCAATCCATCTTCATTGAATGTTTTTAAAAAGAAAAGGAAGCTTTCACTTTGATAAAGAAACGCTACTTGTGAGGCCTGTCATAAGTGTTAGTAGGTAAAGTTCCAAACATTGAAAACAAATTGTTTTTTAAAATAAATCAGAATGGATTCAAGGTTATCACTATTATAATGTTGTTTTCAATCATTTGCTTTGTTAATCGTAGAGAGAGAGATGGGTGTAGTTGCAGGCTGCGAGGGACACAGTCATGGGAGAGTATCACTAAGGTGAGCTTCATCCATCATGTGCATGAGGGTAGAAAATAGGTTGAGAATTCTGTCTTAGATGGCTTTTTCTATCATTTCTCTCAGTCAGGCATTTGACAGGATTAGGCAGACGACTATGGGAAGTTTCACTCTCTAAAAAGGGTATTTCATACCAAAGCTGTATCCACATGATCTGGGAACTAGAAGACGAGCAAAAAGTTAAATTCGACCTTAAAGAAGCTAGATCAGCACTCTCTCAGCATTATTAGTTTTCTATTATAGCTACATAACAAACTCCTACACACTCTGTGGCTAAAAACAACACAAATTTTGTTATCTCACAGTGTTGGTAGGTCTAGAGCCTGGTTTTGGCTTAACTAGATTCTTGCTCAGGGTCTCCCCGGACTGAAATCAAGGTACTGTCTAGGGCTGTGATCTTACCTGGGGCTCAGGATCATCTCCCAAGCTCAATGGTTATTAGTAGAATTCAATTCTTTGTGGCCCCAGCACTCAGGCATTCAGCAACTAGAGGCTCCCCACTGTTCCCTGTCACATGGCCCTCTCTACGTCATGGCAGTTTGCTCCTTCAAGACTAAGGGCAGAATCTCTCTAACTTCTTTTAAGGGCTGGCTCGGACAGTTTAATCTCCTTAACTTTAAAGTGAGCTGATTAGGAACTTTACTTATATCTAGAAAATCTCTTCCTACCTTTGAGAACCTTGGGGGCTATCTTAGAATTCTGCCTTCCACACTTGAAATGGAAGACATTCCACATTTTAATATTTGTTACTAACTAGTGTTGCTGCTGAGATTCTTAAGGATCCAAGAATTGCCCTTCGCAGTTTTCATTTGGGGAAAAATTATCTTTACAAAACTAGTACAGACATTTGCCTCTTCTTGGCCACTTAGATATACTTCAAATTGAATAAACTTTTTTAAAAAATACATTTTCTATTATAATTAAACTGTGGGAAGTTGTGTGGGAAAACAAGACTAGTTAGTTGAAAGAAATGTAGATCATGTAGATCATGAAAGAGACTCCACAAGAAGAGGTCAAGGTACCACTAATTAAGAAAAGATTGTGTTGAATAGCCAGTCACCTGGATTAAATTAAGTCTATTTCCTTGGATACAAGGCGCCTGGACTCTGACAACTAGTCTGTTCTAGAATCCCTCTGTGCCTTTTCAGTAACCCACAGAAAATTTGGTATTGAATACTTTGAGTCCATAAAGCCATTTAAAAAAAAATAAGAATGCACATTACTCTCTGGGAGGTCTGTTTCTTCTAATGAGCAAAAAAGAAAATAATTATCTCACACAATGCTGCAGGTGTAGAATGTAAGAGCAACTTCAGTAACTGTATGTGCAACTGATAATAGGTCTCCAGTGAAAGAACATTTTTAGATCTCCCTTTTCTCATAGTTTCTTTTCTTATGAAGTAGTTGATGCCAAAATTAGCTCAATTGCTCTTTTTGGGGCCTTCACAAACTGCAGTCATGCGATTGGATCTTTTGTTTAATACATTCTATCCATATGCTTCTGGCTGGCCTCTTCAGAGCTCAAACCTTTGTGCATGCCCTTGGGAAAAGATGTGTGGTCTCAGTTTGGATTCACGAAGGGTAGTTTCTTTACTTGATTCTGCTTCTGTGTTCAATTGCTTTGGTTCAATTTTTTAAAGGCCATTAAGAACTGAAAATACCAATGGTGTTTCAAAAATAAATCAACATTTTTTTTTGTCCATGAGTAATTGTGAAGTTTTTGTATGAGGAACTGTGACATCTAGTTCAGTAGCATCCTTCAAAGATACAGACGTATGTGATGTTACGAGTCACAAGCAGAAACAGATTCCTTTGTAAATGACTGTCCTGTCGATAGTTTACAAAATGCCAGCTGACTGAGTGAAAACAACAACAACAACAAAAAACTTGGCTTCAGAATTGAAAGTAATTAAAAACAGCAGATTAATTTTAAAAATAAAACACTCTTATTGTATTAACCAACAAGTAAACTGGAAGACAATAAAAATTAATTTAAAACACATTTGGGTACTAGAAATACTGTAGCTAACTGCCTTCCTCCCCACTCCTCAGCAGACATTTTACCTCACTTCACTGAGAAAATAGACCACCCCAGGCAGAATCTCTTGAAGCTCACATAGCACACCTTCACCCCACACTTACCTGCAGGTGCTCCAAGCATGGCTGTTAGAAGAGGAATGGATGGATGAATGCAGATTCCCATTCTTGAGTCCCTTATTTTTGTCAAGTATAAGAGATACTCTCTTCTCGCTTAACAAGTCTCCTGGAGACCAAATCCTCCACTTGTGCTTTGGCTCCATCATCTGAAGTAGTTCTTAGGTCCCTCCTTGTCATGGACCTAGCTCCATCAGTCAGTCCTCTTGCATAGCTGCCATCTTTCCTGACTCTTTCCATTTTTCCATTAACAAGTAAACATGCTTCAGCTCTCCTTTCTCTGGTATGTGTGTGTGTACATATATATGTCACATGTTATTTAGACTTTTCTTTGTGAATAACAATTAGATTTGTTACTAGATTTTTGCTCTTATAAACATTTCCCAGTCTCCTTGCACACAAGAGTGACAGTTTCTATAAGGCATTAATTCTTAAGGGTCCTATCCCAGAGCTATTAAGATAAAAATCTCCAAGGCTGTTTCTTAACAGCCTTTCATATCATTCTGAGGCTTCACTGAGAAGTAGGAAATCTGGGTAAGAGGGTATGCACATTCCATACTTTATTACAGATTAACCAATTGCTCCCCAATGTACTTGTACCTATTTTCTATTTTGTTGGTATGGTAAAGTTTTTTTTTTCCTGCTTACTTGTGACCATGTGGTATTGTCAGACTTTTTCACTTTTCCCATTGAGGTGTGTAATTGTATTTCAAATTATTTTTATTTTGATTTACACCAATTACTAGTGAGATGGAGCATCTTTTCCTGTATTTTCCATTCTGTTTTTTCTTCTGTAAATTGCCTGTTCACATCACTTGTCTGTTTGTCTTTTTCTTATTGATTTATAGGTAGTGTTCAAATATATTCTGCATCATAATCTCTTTTTTCTATATTACAAAATATCTTCTCCTAGCCTATTGTTAGTCTTTTCAATTTGTGGCCTCTTGAACAAAACTAACTAGAATTGAGCATCCTTAAACTTTTCCTCTTTCATATGGATTTCGGTAGCAATTTGTGAACTATGATGAAACTATTATGTTGGAATTCTGTTTGCAACTGCATGGAATTTAAGATATTGTCTTCCCTTTCTTGAAAATGGGGCATTTTCTTCATTTATCTAGGCTTTCTTTCATATATTTAATGGTTATTAAACTTCATAACGATCCTTCACATACTTTTAATATTTTAAAACTTATTCCTTGATATCTATTTATAGATTTAATTGTTATTGTGAATTGGATCTATTTTTTTAAACTTTTTTTACTTTTTTAACTTTTACTTGGTTATTACTAATGTTGAAGAAGGCTATCAATATTTACATGTTGATATTTATCAAGTAATTTTGTAAAGTATTAATGCCTCTAGAATGTCTTGGTTTTTATATGTATATAATCTTATTAACTGCAAATGACGATTTTGTTTTTTTAATTTTTCTAATGTTTATATCTCTTATTTCTTTTTCCTACTCTTGTTTGTTTTTCTGTTTGTCATGTTTAATAGAGCAATGTGTAAGCACACTGTAATATTTTGCCCAGATTCCCTTTCAAGAATGGACCTGCTGCCACAGCTGCTGAGACAACTGTCAGTAGGCAACCTTTGGCTGGTAGCCCCCCTTTCAGGGATTTGTTCAAGCTGCAGAGAACCACCTTGCCCAAGGCCACACCAATTCCAGGGTGGCCTATACCCATTCATAATGAATCTTGGCCCAGCTCAGGAAAACTCAAAAGAGTCATTCTAGCTCCAAAGCTTCTCCAGGGTTGGCTGAAATTTCTGTTGAGTTTGCTTTACAGCTCAACTTTTCTCTTGCCTAATTCCACTTCCTTCTCCACCCTCTCATTGTATTGATCCCAAGAGCACTTCTTAATCAACATTCTGCATGCCAAACTCCATCTCAGAGCCTAATTCCCAGAGTACTAACTAAGACACAATGAATGAGGGCATCCTTGAGCTTTGCACGGCTCCCTATCAATCAGAATCTGGGTTCTTTGAGCAAAACGTAACCTCCAAGAATGTGGGGACATTCATCTGTTTTATTCACTAGTATAATGCATACATATACAAGGAAAGTATATATACTGTTTATTGAATTTTTTCATAATTGCTTCTTAAAGGAACTCTTTTAACTTAAAAGGCCCCAAATAAAACTAGAAAATGCTACTAGGAAAAATACAACTGGGGTAACTTGGTTAACACCATTATTTACTGTTATATGAAGACTACACATTGTATAAGTTGAGCTATTTTTCACAGGGGCCGGGATGCAGATTCTAAGACCGGATTACCATGATGTCTATAGCACTGACGTGAATAAGAGCTGGAGTTGAGAGGATGACAGTTCCAGCTTTGCCACTCACTCATGTTGTGCCTCTTGGCAGCTCCTTGGCCTCTTTAAGCCTCAGGATCCTTACCTCTAAAATTGGTGTAGTAATATTTGTCTCACAGGGATATGTAAGGCTTAAACAAGACAATATTTTTCAGGCACCTAGCACAATACATGGTACAGAATAAGTGCTCCATGTGTGAGAGCTAAGAACTAATAGAGTATTTCTAAATCCCATTTAGATTTGTGGCTAGAATTTGATGCCACCTTTGCTGATCAAGTTATTTTTTAAATATAAACTTTGTTTCCTCAGACTCTTTGTATTTTATATTTAACTCCTGATTATCAAGGGGCAAAAACAGAAATGAACTGTCTGCATCTATTCCTTCCCTGCCATCTTCACAAATCTTTGCTCTTATAAAACTTAGCTTCACTTCTTTCTCCAGACTCTAAAGATGGCCAGAAGGAACAGAAGGATGGAAGGGCTACTTTTTGGGTTACTGGCTCACAAGCAACAAACTACTGATTATGATTGAAAGTCTCAGAGATGCAGACTTCCACAGCAGATACCAAGCTATGAGAGAGGAAAGGAATTATATAATTTCTCTGGAGATTGATTTGTGGCCCAGAGCCATAAAATATTGCCCTTTGTGTGCTGAATGCTAAACCAGAACACATTAAGACAAGAAATGTTTATTTTATAGGCATCAATAAAGTGAAAGCATAAGCTGTATGAACAGAATTGGGCTGGTCAAGGACAGCTAATTCCTGCAAATACCTTGTTACTCATTCAATGTAAATGATCTACTTCTGCATTTTATCATGTTTACATAGTGATATTTTGTGGTGGCTGCTTCCAGGTTTATGTGCATTTTTAATCTGGGAAAGTCCAGGGCTTATTCACTCTTATATTGAATAAAAGGTCATTGGTAAAAATCAGGAACCAATCTAAAATAAGAGAGATGGCAAGTTTTGTCAAATGTCCACCATATTGTTTCAACATTTTCTTAAACATCCATTGTCATGAAATAAGAAACGACACCGCACATTGCAAATAAAAGATCAGCTGTTTTGATTAGGTAAGCAGCAGCAGCAACAACAACAAAAACAGTACCCTCAAATAGTGCCCTCTGCAATCATTAGCTTTCATTAGCCACAGAAAGCTATCTTTGTGTGGTTGTAGTGGGTAAAAGGAAGTAAATAAGGGGAAAATAAGCAGAACATCTGTCTTCAGATATAAAATTTTATTTAATGATCTATCATCCTGTGAGGTCATTACTATGCATTATTCCCATTTTACAGATAAAGAACCTGAAATTCAGCAAATCTGATTTATTTGCCTAAGACTCACACAGCTGGAAAGTCATAGGGTTGGCCACCAAACCTAGGCTTATCAGCCTAGCCTAATTCAGAGTTTTTCTCTACAATATGAACTTTTTCCCAGTTTGTTTCCTCAAAAAAAAAAAATTGCGAGTATGTGTGCTTTTCTTTCTTCACTGTACAACTCAACACCTGTAACAGACAACGTAATTAGCAACTAGTGGTTAAAACATGGACTTGAGTTCTAGTTCTGTCTTCTAGTCATGTGACCTTTGACAAATTTGTTAAATTTCAACTTGAAGTTCAACTTTAAACTTGAACACCAGTTGCCTTATCTGTACAATAGAATAGTATTAGTAGCAAGATTGTTGAGCAGATAAAAATAACAATCATGCAAAGCCCTGAGCACAGTGCTTGGCATATGATAAATGCCCAATAAATGTTAACTGTTGTTTGCAAGTGCATTCCGTACTCAAGGCTTTAGGTTAGGTGCTTGTGGAGGATATAAAGTTGAAAAAGACATGATTGTTGTTCTTGAGGAAACTGGCCAGCCAGAAAATGGAGAGAACTTGCCTTTAGACATAGCTTAGGGGTTTTGTTTCATACAGAGAAGAGACATTTAGGGAGGACTGGATTTTGTATGTTGAATAGATATGTGTTTTACATACCTGAAATAAACTATAATTTTCTATGAAATTCCTAAAGTATGAAAATTCATCCCACTGAATTTCAGCTCATTAATGTTATCACATCGAACATCCTGTTCAAGGACATAAAAAGAAAACTGTTTCCTAAATGACAGACACAGAGAGGTTCAAGAAGCTAAAAAATATACTATGAAGGTATTCACAAATTCATAAATGTGAATTTACTCTTCACATATAAGAATAAATATGTATATATGAGTTATGTTTATAAAATACATAATCTGGTCTGTTTTGTGATATAAAATTTCTGATGTAAATATTTCTGGCAAGGCATTAGCAAATTTTTAAAAAAGATTTTATCTATTCTCTGTTGCTTTGACCAGTTCTCAGCCACACCTCAGGGGAACATTCAGTTCTCCTAGAAGAAAAAAAAAAACAAACAAAACAAAACAAAACAAAAAAAAACCCCAGAAGTTTAAAGGAAAAAAAGTACAATTCTCCCAACCTATTTTTTCCTTTCTAATCTTCCTCTCTTTTGCTCTTAAACAAACAAACACCTGGCATTTGAGAGCAGTTTGCAGTCAAATAGCAGACTGAGTAGTGAACACTAAATAGGATTGATTTGCCCAGGACCCTCAAATAAGAGATATACCTTCAATAAAGCAATTTGTAGAACATTTCTGAACACTTTCCATTTGGGTATTATGTGGAATAATCCACTTGGGTACTCAGCTGTGTGGATGCTGGTGTAATCTGACAATTTCTCGAGTATGTAGTTCAGTAACATGTCCTTTTTTCTTAGGCAGAATTGCATCAAGAAAAACCGTAAACTAGGTAACATTTTCCACTACTTTTATCTCTCTTTCATGAACGTTTGGACACTTCTCCTTTTGCCCCTGGCCACATCTATAACTCCCAATCTCTGCAAACAACCACAACCACCACAAACACAGCACAATCACAGGAGAGCAGTGTTTGTACTGCTGTTCTTTCTCTTAATTCAAAGTTCCTCTTCTCAATACATTTATAGACTAAGTTCATATTAAAGTGTGAGTGTTGATAAGGCTACCACTTTTGCCCTTCCAGGATTATTGAGTAAGTAATTAGAAGACTTAGGCAAATAAACACAGTCTAATGTATAATTTCAAACACCAAGTGAACACATAGTGACTATATTTACTGGGGAGGTGAGGTAAAAAGGGTATTTTTAGCTGACCACAAAATAAAATACTAAGAATCTGTGTATGCTTGAGGAAGGTATTGTCTCATAGTTAAGTAGCTGTGATCTTCTTTGTTCCAATATTTAAAACTCATGTTCACAAAGTAAAATATTGCCTTTACTTTCCTGGAGATCAGAGGGAGATGGCCTCAAACTTCATGTAAGGCAATGATGATGATAAAAGGATCTTTGATTTAGATCTGATTGAGGGCCTGGGAGTCCCAGGGACAGAGCGCTCTGAGAAAGGTAGAAGAACTGAGCCACTGTCCACTCCCTTTTTCACTCAAGTTCATGAAACAAACAAGTTACTTCTGAAATGTTGGTAAAGGAAACACAGAGGGGTGGAGAGTGGTAGGAGTTGAGCCCTTGAGCTTTCCCTTCTCTCTTGAGCGGTAACGTGGAGAGTCATTCCTTTCTATGAACCTGAGAAACTGAGGATGACAACAAAACCCTTCCTTGAAGGCTGGCTTTGGGGCAGGCTCTGCACTGTACACTTTGTACATACGGTATCCCATGTATACCTTACGACATCCCAGAAGGTGGTGTCATTACTCCCAGTGTTAAGATGTATCCCCTCAGGTGAGGAATTTGCAAGTATGACTGCTGTAAACTGAATAACCAATACCTAAAACCACTTCCACCTGGCCTTAAAGCAAATGCTCTTTTCACTGTACTAACAGTATCAATATCTTCAACCTTTAGTTACAAAGACTAAGGCTGTAGCTCTCCCAGTATATTTTTATTACAAGTTTCTTAACCTCTGTACTGAATACATACTTCCAACCTTCTACTTAGTTCCTTTGGTGCAAATGGAGAATCCAAGTCTAATTTCAGTAGAGAGTTTTTTTCCCTCATCATGGAATCAACAATGCCATATCACACCCATTGTCAACAACGGACTGAGGCCACTCTCAATCTTTACACACATTAAACATGTCATATTTGTGAATCAATGCCAACAAGCCGATGGCATTTTCTTAAATCTAAAGTGCAGGAAACTCTCACGGGTAATACATTCAAAAGAAGTAGTACTAAAAGAAATATGATGAGACAGTCCTTTAGTTGATAGAAAAGTGAAAAGGCGTCAAACACCAGTGCCTGTGTGGGGTTTATGGAGCAGTTAACCTTGAGACTCTGCCATATGTAAAGATTAAACTGCAACTTCTGGTTAACAGATTTATAGAGCTTTGCAAATATCTTGGTATCACTATTTGTGCTTTTATCTACTTCTGGACTTTTTACTGCTTTCTGTCCAGTGATAGTCTTTATAAACACTGAATGCCAAGAGATTAAACAGAGGAAAGAAGTCAAAAGGTTCCCTTTGTCATCTTTGGTGTCTTAAAGATTTTAATAGAGAGGCACACCTTCTATCACTTAGAGAGCCACAGAAGATACCAGCCCTCTCCCCCACATGGTTGACAAATCACAGTCCCCAGATAAGGGCAAAAGCAATGTCAAAGTAGTAACTAGTTATGGTGGAAAATAACTAGGCAACAATTAGCAGTTTGTTAAACATGCAGAAAATCTAAATAAATACTTCATGTAATACAGTCAGCATATTGGTGAATAAATATATCATAGTTACAATCATTTAAAAAAAGAATTGTTGTTCTGGTTTTATGTGCAAAAAGATAGCCACATCAGTGAAGGAGATGAATTTTTAAAAAAGGAAATGCAAACTTTTAGGCCTCATTTGGGCTGAATGATTCTAATATTACAGAATCCTTCACAAAAGACAGGAAATGACAATGTAGAATAAAATACATTAATATTGGAAGAAGAAAGAAAACATCAATTAACAGTGTGAGGAGGAGGCCTGTTTCCACTTGCCCTGGCTATGAGGAAGTATTGTGTAAGCTCATGCCTTCATGCTCCTGAGATCCCTACTGTCACAGGAACAAGCTATTAAACCATGTGAATGCTGCCACTTGAGAGAAAATAACATTTCTAACTAAAAAATTAAGTTTTTAAGCTCTAGTTCTACCTATTTAGCAGTTGGCATACAATATTATATAGTTTCATGTGTATGACATAGTGAATACACACTTAATTTCTGATTGCAGTGAATTTTGTAGATCGGCTATCATTCTGTGTTTCAAAGTTATTTTTATCATGTAATATGTTTTTAAAATCCAACTAATAATCAAATAATCAAATGAAAGCTATTCTAAATAGGGACTCATATATGAGATATGGTATCAATTTACGGCCTTCCAAATGTACATTATCTTAGAAATTTTTCTTTGAAAAGTTGCAAAAGTATTAAAGTCACAGAAATAAAAAGACATTTTTTAAATTGGCATAAAACTTTGTAGAGTGAAATCATGAAAAGTTAATCAGATGCTAATGAGTGTGAGCAGTGGCAGAGAGTCTGAGCAGAACCTTTCAGGTAAATTGGCACCTTGTAATTTTAATAATATTTGAAATTTCCATAATATTTTCTCTGCATAAAGTGCTTTGATATGTTGATAAAAGCCTATTTTCTAATTTTTGAAAAAAGGAATTTCACACTTAACCATAACTATATAGATAGGGAAGTTCCAGTGGAAGATTATGGAATATAATTTTCTAAGTCTTCTACTGATATTAATTTTGACGTTATTTTATTATGCTCTTTAAGAGATCAATATATTTTTGTGTATGTATACATACATATATATGCGTGTGTGTGTGTGTGTGTGTGTGTGTGTGTGTGAGATACATTTTAAGAAATTGCCTCACATGATTGAAGAGGGCTTGGTGAGTCCAAAATCTGATGAGGTGAGATGATGGGCAAGAGATTCAGGGAAGATGCAGTTCTAGCCCAAAGGTAGTCTGCTGGCAGAACTCCTTCTTGCTCAGAGGTCAGTCTTTGTTCTATTAAGGCCTTCAACTGATTGCAAGAGACTCACTCACATTAAAGAAGATAATCTGCTTTACTCAAAGCTCACATATTTGAATATTAATCTCATCCAAAAACACCTCCATAGAAACACCCTGAATGTTTGACCAAATATCTGGGCACTGTGGCCCAGCCAAGATGTCACATAAAACTAACTATCATGATGTATAAATTGCTCAGTATGAGAAGCCAGGGCACCTAGATTTGCCCTGAGTGATGTTAAGTAGGAGAGAAGGTGAGAGGTCCGTCAGCCAGAGGCTTTCAAACTTTATTTTTTACAGTGTGACACATGCGTGCCCTTATGCACTTAACTGAAACAAAAGCTGCTCTCTTTTATCTTTGCTCTTTCTTCTCTTCCTTTCCATTCCATTCTCTTATAGCCTGTAGCATCCCATTCTTTTTTTTAATTTTTGAAAATGTTCATCTTTACCCGCTTAGTGAATTTAATTGCCACTAATGGGTCACAAAACTTCAATTTACAAACAATAAATATATAATTTATGTTTGTGTGCACATGCACATGAGTGGTAAATCAAGGAAGAAGCTGACAGTTTAGGGAACAGAGCTTCTATACTTCAGACCTTGAAATGATCCATAAAGCAAGAGAGTCAGGTGACTGTGACAATGTCAACAACCCTGCCTCACTAACCTCAGTAATCCTCAAAGTGCACAGAAATCTTGGGAGGGCTTTGGTCTTTCACTAGGCATAACACTAGGGATCTGAGGATCTGCATGTAGTATGGAGGCCCAGTCGGTTTCCTGTATTGCAGAAGCTATTCTCTGTACCTTTAAACTTCTGTAACACCTTAGCCATTTCTGGTGGTGCTTATCCATTTTTATTTTATATTATAGAAACTATGTATTTATCTACCCTCATAGGCTATATCCTATTTTTGGTCAGGGATTATGTCTTAGGTACATTTTTTATGTTCCATATCCATTACTATAATACCTACACAGTGTAATAAATGTGCTTTTTTCTTATTTTACACATGTAAAAATTGTTACTACTAACCTTAATCACATTGACTTGAGTAACCGAGTATATAAACTTTATGAAATTTCCTAACCATTCCCTCATGTTTTAGAAATATCAAATATATGATTTAAATGCTCACGGAAGATACATAATATTGTTATATTTGTTATGAAAGAATCAACATCAATGGCTTCATGCTGAACACATTACAGTGCAATGGCTCCAAATAGGCAGTGGAAGGCCCACAACCCTATTTCAGCAACGGAATGTACCGGCCGCACTAACGTAAGCTCTAAGGGCTCCAAGGATGAGCAATAATATCAATTTTTCGCAACCCATCTACCCTATCGCTTGGTCTACGCTCAAAGCTGAGGAGCTCAGAGGAGTCTGGGGCAGCAGCATGACCACCATTGAGATGGAACTGCCCTGAATCTTTGGTATAATCTGAAAGCAAGAAGGGACCTGGACATCACAGTAGCTCATTACGCAGACATAGAGAACCTTGGGATCTTCTCCAAAGTAATGAGTTGTAGTATGTGCACAGAAACTGTAGCTATACTAACAAATAAGGGAGCATTATGAAGGCCATATATGTATTTAAGCAATTCAAGGGGTACTCTTGAGTAAACCTGTTTGTAGCATACCTGTTGATGTCATCATGGCCTCAGAAAACTGAGCTTCAACACACACACACACACACACACACACACACACACACACACACACGCATGCACCACAGTGAAACTGCAAAAGAAAATGATCATGTAAAAGTTGTTTCAGGATCAAGAAAATATAATTTATTTTAGAAATAGACAATCATTCAAGTGTATGGGCTGTGTAGGCGTTCATTGGTAAATTTAGACTGAACAGGAAGTGATGTCAATTATACTTATTACACTGTTGGGAGAGAAATATATTAAATCCAGACAGCACTCGGACAAAGCACAAGGAACTCATTGTGTTGAAGGAAATCATGCAACTTTGGTGGGAAGACAATGTACTATATGGCATGAAAATCATCAGTGGCCATTTGGGACTAAAATAATTTTTTATTTCTTCTTTTTTTGATAAAGCCCCAAGGTATTCTAATCTTAAGCATATTGCTATTTCTGCACTTTTCACTATTTCATGCTGTTGTTTTATAGTCATTAAACTGGAGAGAATAAGAAACAATGAAACCATCGATGTTTAGATTAGAAATCATTGCACTGGTGAAACATCCAGCATAAAGGTGAGGATTGAGGGAGTTATAGAATTGTCTAGGACACATATCATTCCACCTATTTTTGAAGTATCCAGGAATCACCTGGTAGAAGAAATAAATAAATTACCTTGAGAGTAAAACAATGTCGTGATCTATTCCACGAGATTTGTCTCATTGTTCTATCCTTATGGCAAAGCTTCCTGGGGTGAACTGAAAAACAAACAAAAAACAAAGCTGGAAAGCTGGTTTGGCTGCTTGTGTGGCCTAAAGAGAACTCTTGAAAAATTAGGCCAAAGATGTATAAATCACATTTGTGTCCACCTACCATTTTGTTACAAACTCATGTCCAAAGTGAACTGAATGACAGTTTCAGTTGTACGAGTTCGTACCATGTTTTATCCTCATTTATTGGCCCCGGCACAGCTAAAGTCTTCCCAAATAATTTAGTAAAAATGTACCGACAGTTTATTGCCTTAATTTTCAAAGAATCTTATAATCTTTCAGTGATTTTTTGTCAAGTTGATGTAGCCATAGAAGTGTCAAGGAAGCTCTCAAAATCACTCCCCTTGGACCTGTTCCCAGTGCTCAAAGCAGCAGGGTTTGGTAAAGTCAATGCCACAAGGCACGCTGACCCTCCCAGCTGATGCGGGCGCGCGCTTCGATGGGACTGAAGTGTGATGTGGAGCCCCCATGGCTCTCTCCGCACAGTGTTTTTGTGTGGAATAGAACGATTTCACAGAACTCAACATTTATTTGGAAATGGATTTGAACAGTAAAAAAGTGAGCCAAAACCAATTTCCGTCTCTGATTTTTATGAGTTATTAAACTACACTACAGTTTGCTGAATGAAATGGATAGTATTTTATTTATGGAATTTGTACATACACGGCCAATGGTATTTGTTGAAAGTTCCTATGATATTCACTACTGTTAACTCTCTCCTACCTCTTCCCTCTCCTCATCACTTGACCCACAGTCCTTCAGGGGTTAAGGACACTGATACTAAACCAGACTGACTAGCAGAGTTGCCTAAAATGGCTCACTTTTTCATCTGTAAAATTAGGATGATAGCAGAACCTAACTTGGGATTTTTGTAATGAAAAACAGGGACAAGTATAATGCTTGGAACACTTCCTGGCATCTAGGAAGTACTCAAATATAATTTTAACTATCATCTATCATCTATCGCTCACCATTCTAAATCATTGTTAGTATTTACTACCATACCTTTTGTGTAATGAATTTTTCTGGCATACCTTCAGTTGAAGGACAATCAATCTGTAGGAAGATAGTTAAATAGATTTTTCAATTGTTTTCTTTAGCAACTACTTAAAATTCTACTCATTGATGGTCTCATTTTCAAAAGCCTCTAGAGTTGTTTTCTTAAAATTGTTCAGGTATATCCTAGCCTTAGCATGTGCTAGATGGATCATTCTATATTTAAAAAATATACAAAGTCTGACAAAATAGTAATTCATGGAGATTCAATTTTAGTCCATGACAGATATATTTTTCTTTTATACCATTTCATATTTCTGAACCTCTTTTTAGTTTTACTTCCATTAAAATATTAAGTGGGGAATCCCTCTTTATGTGCTGGTTGTTCTAAACATCCATTTCATTTTTTCATATAGAGTCTATCTTGTTCTGTTTTAACTTACTATCCAGAAATGGTAAATCTTTTCATAACAAAGGTTTAATTAGAATGGTTAATAACTATGATTTCGAAAGTCTCTGAGTCAGTCTTAGTAATAATTAGGGAGTTTTGTTCCATACAAAATGCTTTATTTAACCTTCATGCCTTCATTCAGATAATTATACAAATGCATACATTTAAAGGTTTAAACTCTATTTCAGTTCACAGCTCAAGTCATAGGAAAGTTGAATACAGAAAAGCAATGCACCAACAGAATATGTCTGAGACACCATTAAAAACGATAACACTTGTTCATTTAAATCTCTGAGAATAGACTGGAATAATCATCCTCTGAGAGAATCTCATTAGGAGGGTCTCCCTTTATGTTATCATAGGGCAAAAAAAATCACCATTTTACAGTAAAAGGAAAAAAGCTCTGAATATATTTACAATACATACACTATACATAAATACAAGAACAACACTTACATAATATTAATAAACTTATAACAGGGTTCACCTAAATACTACAGAGTATATAAATGCAGAAGAAACTATTGGGAAATTAGATCTTTTGATAAGCTGGAGAAATAAATTCATTTGTAATTAAAACTCTGAACAGAAAACCAAATGAAGATTTAAGAAATTAACACGCTTGCTTGCCAGCATCATTGGCAGGGGTTTTATCCTTAAACACGTAGGACCTCCCCTGAGCAGTCATCACTCTCTGGGGTCAGAGACCCAAGAGTCTCTTGGAAAATCACATCTGTCAAGTGTATCAAATGTAGCACGTCTATTCAATTTGCTGTTCAGGGGCCTTAAGCCTAGAATAACTGTTTCGTAAACTAAAGGATGTTTTTGTATGTTCACACAGATAAATCTTGTAATCCAATCACCATGTATAATGAGCTAAGTGTTCAGGGAAAGTAAAAGGATGCCTGCTTGAATTGGCCAAAGATGTTATTTTTCTTTATTCCCATGTATTTTTTTCAAATACGACTGATTTATTCGAAAAATATGTTGTTTGAATTGACCCCCTCCCCACACACACACCAAGAGCAATGTCTAGACTACTGCTAATTATAACTGAGTCATTTTAAGTGGCAGGTGGGTATCTTAAAGGTGGTCTGTTCGCATCATTTCACAGCCCAGAAAGTTCTGAGTACATTCTTCTATGAACAAACATGAATCTGCTGGTTTCTCTTTTTTTTTGAAATGAGCATGTTATGATACACATAATTGCATTATGATACAGGGTGACATAATACATAAGACGATGTTTTCAAGCTGGTTTTGTAAGTAGTTATCTCACATCCACAGAGAGTTGGTTTGCCATGTGATGCAATGTGTTCCACAGACATGAACAAAACAATATAGCCACCATTCCATGAGGCGGGGTGGTGATTTTTAAAAATGAATTTTCAAACACAACGAATTGTGGACAGACAAGTTGATAGGAAAGAGCCTTGAATATAGGCACCAGTGCCCCAGTTCAAGAATACCCATCCAATGAAATAAAGTTTGAGGAACAAAATGCATACTGCAGTCTGGATGTAATTACAAACTCTGCTATGGGAAAACTAGAAACACAAGTAGGGCAAAAGTATTTTCTATGTTTTCTGCTGTATTTTCGGAGTATGAAATTAGCAGGAAGGAAAGATGGTATGTCCTTAAAATATCTTTCTTTTTGATTACTTCGGCACTTTTACTAGAATTTGACCCAAATCTTTCTCTCCCATTCACCCTCATTTCTCAACAACAACAAAAAATTAATCTCTGTGAAAGTCTTAGTAAGCCAGCTATAGGAAAAGCAAAATATAATACTCACAGAGTCACTGGTTCTTGCTTTGCACAAAGAGCAGACTGTTGTCAAACATTTAAAATTTCTAGTGACAAAGCCTAGAAAGAAAAATACTGATGTGACTATTTCCACTATTCATCTCTTTTCAATTCAAAGTTGTGGTTTTGTTGTTGAGAAATTATTGCTTGTGAAACCCAATTAACTGAGAAGAGTCCCTTCCAACGTGGGTTGTGCACACAGAGCACTTGCTTTCAGCGCAGAAGAAAATTTGTTTATGCAGGTTTTATCTCTTCCCTCAGCCAAGTAACAGAGAGAAAGAAAGATCATAATTCAGGCGATTCATTTTCAGAAAAAGAAACGCAGGAGAAATGACATTCTCTTAATGTTTTCTAAGTCCATTAGTCCTTCCATGAATCAATACTGTCAGAGACCTTGTTCTACACAGAAAAGGTGGTTGGGGGGGGTGTGTGTTTCATTTCTCTGATGTTGGACAGCTTCTCACACAAAAAAATTCAATTAAACTAACAATACTATAAACAAATTATTTATAAGATTATTCAAAACATTCCAAGGCAGTGCTGTTAGGTGAGAAATCTGAAAAGAAATGATCTGTTATCTCTCCTTGATTATCATCTGAACGTTTGTGATTGCCACTCCATTAACAACTGCCAAGAGTGGGCTCTGCTATTAACGACTAGCGCCATGGAGGTCAAAATTTCAAACGCACTTTAGCAGAATCTAGCAGAAAAGATTTTTTAGTATACCTACAAAGACATAAAAATTGTGAAAACCCAATACAGCTAAAACGCTACGTGATAATTTTTGGATCTCCAGACCAAACATTTAGGAGGAAAGTGACAAGTTCGGGGAGAGACAAGTTCTGGTTGTTGCACTTTGCACTTTCCTACATATGTCTTTCCAGAAGACTGATTTCAAATATTCTGTACCACTGTCAAATCATGTGCTATATCATGTCCCTGTATCTTTCTTGGAAAATATGACTATGCATCCATAATAAAACTTGAGTTAGATATGGAAAGTTGGCTGCTGGGAACACACGTGCAGTGTGGTGTGGTGGAAAGAATACAGGCTTCAGAGCCAGAGACAGGTAGCTTCATGTCCCCACTCTGCCATTCACTATTTCTGTGTTTGAGGACAACCCAGCCACTCTTCTCCGTGCCTCAGTTTCCCATCCATAAAACGCAGAACTGTTGTACAGACGAGAGGCAACGTATCTAAAAATTACCTAGTATAGTGCTTGGCACACAGTAAGAGCTTAATTAAAAATAGCCATTATTTCATGGCTGGTGAAGTTTTTGACCTTTCTCAAGTTCATTTATACTTTCAGACACATCCAGAAAGCGGCTCTGTCAGAAGAGCTGACTTCATGAAGTTAAGGAACCGAACGACTTTCCTTTGACACTCCATTGGTTATTTTACACAATATCCTGGGATATATTTCCTCCTCCTTTCCCTTCTTTCTGAAACTTGAAGCAGGAAACAGTAGATGGTTTTCTAGGCCTGTGTTCTGGCTCTGGAGAACACTGTCCATCCTGATCGTCTTCACTAAATCCTGAGTGTTTAATCACCATTATACTTTTTAAATTGCCCTTACCAAATGTTTGGCTCTGAAAGAGTATAATTTTACTGATAGCCCTCAATAGCTTGTTTGGGTGGGTCTATGCTGAGATGGCAGGGCTGGAGAATTTCAAGGGCTCTTGTCTATTCATACAATCTCATTGGATATTTCTATTCATGACTCTACTTTCAGCAGTAAAATAATTATAGGAAAAAGTTGGAAAGTTTTAAATGTAAATCTACAAATTTCCTGGACTCATTACAAACCATGGTTAAAAGCTAGGCTTATTAAGTGTCAGTTATACTTCAGTAGATTTTTTAGGGATAAATGATTGTGTCAATATTCATTCCAAAATACTTCTTAGGTAACAGAAAATATTAGGAAAAAAAGAAATAAATGCAGAGATGGATTTGTACATTTGATATTAGTGGATAAAATAAAGTAAAACAACCAAATATCTTCAGTGTTTTACCCTAAATAAATTTGATAACTGAGCAAAACTTTTTGAGGCACACTCAGTACTTCCTAAGTTTGGGGCCAGTCATAGTGAAGTTTTGATCTCAAAATTATAATTGCCATATGCCATAGCGTATGTTAAAGATAACCTTAATGTTCAAATTTGCATTCTTACATTCGGTAAGTAAAAAAGATTAAATTAAGAAATGCTAACATAAACAAGATTACATATACTTAAAAAGACACCAAAGAATTTTTGTGGGTGTGTGAACAGATTCGATTTACTATGTGCATATATTTACTCTGTGTGCATGTGTTTCCCAAATGTGGAGGAAAAACCCAGTCTCAAGAAGAATTATTGCTTGTAAAAGTACAGGAATATCTCATTGGTCATAATGTTTATTGACAGGCACTTTAGCTTTTAGTTCATGTCTAAAAATGGGCATTAGCTTATTCCCATTGCCAGTATAGATTTGTTTAACATGTGGCCATATCTATAACTTAATCTTGTTGACATGTAGCTACTCCTGAAAGTATTCCCTCCGGAATTAAACAAGAATAAACACTTGTATAGTGTTTTTGATCAAGAACTACTTTGTTGAGGAGGAAGATAACTGAAAGAATAATTGTAGATGCTTTTTTTTTTTTTTTTAAGCACAAGTAAAATCCCGTGCAGCTGTTTTCCCCTTTCAGGTAAAGACATTTGAGTTTGAAATCTGTTGTTTGGAACTTAAAATGACTTCACTGTGTTTTAAACCATCCTAGCTAATTTGAGACAAGTGGCCACTCCATTTTTCAGAGCACAAGAAATGTGCTGTGAGAAAGTGGAACAGAGTTCCCATGGCAACATCGCTAATTCTGTGTAAGATATACAAGGCATATCTGAACAAGTTTTTTTTTTATTGTGATGAAAACTAGAAGCTCTTTTTCCCAACATAGTTCATCAAACTATTTACAATCTCTGTAAAATTTGTGAGTTTGAAAATACTTTTTTCACTATCACATATGTTACGAATACAGTAAAATATTTCACTCTATTTTTTAAAGATGCAGTATCCTATTTCATTTTTTATGAAAATCTGAATTTCTATTGCAATTGCACAGTATTTAGTATATTTAAAGTACCAATGGACATGGGTTGCTAAACAGACATTATTCCATAATGAAACTGTGAAAATATAGCATTTAAAAATTTTATGTACACTTCTTAACTATAAAATGCAGGCAAAGTCATATATAGCATTATAAGCTGATTCCCTAATAAGGTAAATAACTTACATTTCTAGACAGCATGGATTATTACAAACTCATTCTTTTAAAAAAGTTCTTTGTTGACATTTATGAGCCTACAGGCTGCTGCATATACAGGTGTGTGTACAGGGGTGCATGTGCAGGGGGTGCCTGTGCAGGTAAGTGGACGGCAGTGTGGAGATAAGTAGAAATGTAACACGGAAGACATAACTTAGCAAACCTCTTTTTAAAATAAAACCAAATCAAAATGAAAGATTTTTAAATGCACTACGTCAGAAAAAGTGAAGGAAGGGATTTGGTCAGTGAAGTTGTAGAATACATTTACCTCCTAAATTTACAGCCATTAATAAAGAGCACAATCTGAGACTGGATTATGGACTATGATATGAGTATTAAGGCTTCCTGGGCCTATTATGATCTGTAAGAGCTACTTCATGTTCAGTCCCTTAAATGAAGACTATCAATGTATTATGGATGCTGGTATTCTTAACACTGCTTAAATTCTGTCAAACCTTACTATAAATGTTAAGACAGCTTTATAACAACATCGTGGCTACATTTCTAAGCAGTCATAACAACATAACAAAGGCGTATTAATACATTTGAAGGCCTCACCTCACCAGATTTATTCAATTGCAGCTTTGGTAAGTATAATAAATAAAGTACAGAATAAGGAATACTGCATCTTTATCCATATACATGTTATCATTCTAATGAATTGATTTGAAAGTGCAGAATTATATTTATGTTTAAAACACAAATGGCAATTTGAAGTTAAAAAAGTATAAAAATGAACACAATCTTCGAATGAGCTATTCAGAATCTCAATCATAATGAGAATGGCCTTTCTAATCATCTGGAACTGGCATTGTAAACACTGTAGCTTTTTATAAGTTTTTCCTCCCTGACAGTCCTCTTCCTATTTTCCATTTTAATTTTAAAGTGAATAAAAAGTGCTCTCTTTTTTTTCAATGTGGTTGATGTTACTGTTATTCAGCTGCTTGTGAAAATAAACGTCCTATAATGTTTCGTAAAAGTAATGCCAGGCAGTACTATAATCTTTATGGTAAAGCCATTAGAAATTTCAGTCTAAATGTCTTAATAGAACTTAAGACAAGTTAGCAAGCAGGCTTCTCAGAGTTCAAACACAGTTGACAGGACGGGGCTGCAGGAGGATGGGGAAGCATGAATCGTTCTCCTAACAACTTAGGATCAACTTAGGAATTTTTTAAAATCTCAAAGCCTGAACCTTATAACTTTTCAAATAACATTAACTCCCTTGAACTCAACCTCTACAATGCAAAGAGACAGTCAGGTCCACCGTGGCTTCTCAAGCCATATTGCTGCCTGAGTATAAGTCCTCAGAGGTGCACACATGCCCTGCTGCAAACTGAACAGATTTAAATTCAAAACCAAAGAATGATTCTAGTAGGGAACCACCACCAAGTCCTATGGATTCTTCTTCTTTTCTGTTGTTCGTCATCTACTGTGCTTTTTAAAAGAGGCAAGATTGTAAGATGAAATGGAGGAGGCTTTTCCATGCCCAAAGATATTTCTATTTAAAAATCCAGTTCCTTTTCTCTCAAACCACTTTCATTTCCATGGGGAAATATTGTAGAAAACTCAACAAGGAGCATTTGCTATGTCCTAAGACAACCCCCGGTAAGTTTCAGTCCTGGGCTGGATCGGCAGCTCATTCACTACTTGTGCTTGGATCCCTCCTCAGAATTATTGATATGTCAAAAGGAGGGAATGGTGTAATGCTGACAGGTTTTGTCAGTTAACTTACTGTCTCAGTCTGGTTTCCACTTTCAGAGGGTGAGGAAGAAAACTCACACTTTCCTGAATCTTTCCTATGTTATTAGAGAGGAGCAGCTCATTTAGTTCTGTGCTAAATTTAAATCAAGCTGTCACTCAGGAAGCTCCCACTGCCTGTCAGTTCTATGGATTCTAAAAACCATTTCTACCTGTAACACTCTCAAGACATCTCTCAGCAGAGAAAAGAACTGGCCTGGCCTTCTTATGAGAGCAGAAAGAACTGAATCATTTGAGCCTATACTTCACCTGAGTGACTCACCTACTACCTGCCAACGAGGTTTCAGAACTAGCAGAGAGGGCTCCACACTGACCAATATCAATGCTGGCATGCATCAAGAAAACTTTTTCTATTCCAAATGGTGACAGGCAATGAGAAATAGGAGTTGCATACAGTACAGATTAAAAAAAAAACAAACCCAAAAAAACAAAAACCAAAAAACCCACAACTTTCCAGTTGGTAAAAAACAAAAAAACACAAAACCCAGTGCTTAGTGGGTAGTAGATTGTGTAGCTAAAGAAGCTATTTATCAATAGAATCACAGCCCTTGTTAGAGGGAAATTTCCTGATATTCAGACCTGGCAGAAAAAGTAGAGCACATATTTTTGAAGACAGAATTTGACCTGAAAATCATTTTGCTGTTGCTCGAACATCTAAAAAAAATTCCTTTTAATACCATCCAACATAAATTGTCTTTGTTTCAATGTTTATAGTTCTCGCTTCATCAGAATAAGATTATCTGAATTAGAAGATGATCCTAAAAAGGATAATTCTGCAACTGAAAATTATTTCAGAATGTTTAAACATTAAAAAATGAGCTAGTAATATTGTGAGGTTAATTGGTGCAATTCCCCAAATCAAGTGTTCGTAATTAAAATATATTGCAAAGGCCTATATGCTGGCAACCTTTTATATCTAAGCTATAAAAATCTGAACAATAACATAAAACCTCACCAAGCCCCTTAGCCGCAAAAACAAACAAACAAAACAAAAAACAAAAACAGCTTTTAGTGGGGAAAAAAATATGATCATTTTTCTGAAAGAATGCTTGTTGGTGATGTATTGCTTTGTTTACTATATACTTTGCTAGTTGTCAAAAAGGCTCATAATTTTAGGGCGTTGATGGGACTGTAATTTCCTCTCACCCTCAGCACAGGATGAGTGGCTTTGACATCCCTGCAGAGATCGATGCAGAACCACTGGGTCCTGATACAGTTTAGAAAGTGGAATCTGTATCGAAGAACCTATTGGAGAGTCACTTATCCTTGGCTCTCCAGGTGAGGAACTAGCACCATGTCAGGCTTTCCTCAGGGAGCCCTCCCTTTCCACTGACTCAGTTCCAAGGAGAACTGACCCATTAATCCAAGAGTGAATGCCCTGCTATGCCTCCCTGGCCATTCCAGTCACAAAATAACTGTTTTCAAACAAGAAAAGGGGAGCATAATCTTTAATTGTGGTAGTCAACCAAGCAGGACAACAAACAGCAGAGAGATCACCTCAGTGCCGTAAATGTAACCAAGACATCTAAAATGCTGGGGTGTTTTTTACAATCCCTTTAGTAAGTATGAAACCTGGTAACGTGAGTCCTCAGTGAAGTTATTGTAGGAAAGTCCTTTTATTCATTATTGCTTTTCTCCTCAAGAGGCGCATTATTTCCATCTCTGCTTTGTCTGATTTTTCATGTTCACTGACTTTGCCTGGGCAGCCTCACCTCTTACCTTGGTGCCAGTGTGTCTAAGAAAGTTTTTTTCCCCCTCGATTCCTTGTAATCAAACACTAAGGGCAGGAAGAGATGATGCCTAGGTGACAGAACACTGCAATTTGAAGTGGGGCAGTAGTTTTTTAGACAGGCTCTTCCTATTCAACTACAGAACACCTCTGTGCCAGTCCATGCCAGGGCCGACACCAGGACTAGGCTCCAACCGAAACGTCGCTGTCCCTCTGCTCGAACAGATGAACAAGACAGAATCGAAACGAAACAAAAACAATCAACAACAAACAAATGAAAGATTCAATGTTGGTTTTCTTCAGGGCATGGCATAATGACAAGTTGTGGGCGATATCTAGTTGCTGCCATCGCTACTGCAAAGGGCTGCCTGAGTGCCCCTTTATTTTCAGGCGATGAAACCTCTCCAACAGCTTCTTCTTTTCTACTTTCATGCTACTTGCTGGTTAACAGATTGGATGTGTGTTCTATCTCACTCAGATAGTAACTAAAATTTCTGTAGAAAGGGGTGAAGAGGTGGGATGATGGGAGAAGAATCCCAATTTAGAAGGTCTTGCTCTCGCCATCGATTGGTGGTAGATGACCTTTAAAGTATCAATAACAAAACGTCTGACAGCTCAGAAAATGTACAAGCTACAAACATCTTTAAATGGCAGAGTACACAGCACGGAAGACAACGCCCGTCTCTTCAGCACTGGTGTCACCGATCTCCCAGGCCAGCGTGAAGACGTTTCTCGTGTCGTCGCCATGGGGGGGTTTACCTTCAGACCAAAAGGAGAAGTGTTCCTTCTCTTTCCTGCTCTGGTTTCAGACATCGTGGGACGGTGATGCCCTTTTGTGTTAACACTGTGGAGGGGATTCAGCCCTGCTGGACTGGGTGCCGCGAAGAGATCCAGCTCTCACTCACGCTCAGCCGGACAGGTGGCATTCCTCACACCAGCATGTGCCTCCGGCGGTGCAGCGCCAAGTGGTCTGAGCGGGAGAAGCTGCGGTCACAGTCCGCGCACTTGAAAGGCTTCACTCCCGTGTGTTTGCGGTAATGCCTCGTCAGTTCATCCGAGCGAGCGAACTTCCAGGTGCAGCCTTCCCAAGTGCACTTGTAGGGCTTCTCCCCTGGAAGAAACAAAGGGACACGCGCTTTGGTCGTCCGTCACTTTTCTGTGAAAACCGAGCCAGCACGACGGACTGGGAGATTCCTTTTCAGGGGGATTTTCCGTTTGGGAAATCCTGTCGGGAAACCTAGACATCTCCCTGGCAGGTTTGGGGTGGGGACGGATGGGGGTTTCGATCTCTGCTCTCCTGCTGTGACATCTGGCAAGTCGGGAAACACGTGCACCCACAATTACAGGTGAGTTACTCTGCAGTGAAAATACCACAGCATAGACTGTGTGCTACTGGATGTGACCGCCAGTGGGAGACCACACTGGGGCACCAGAACTCTGCCTAGGTCGAGCTAGCTCTAAGGCTAAACAAAGCATTACAAAAGGTCATTAGTTATGTTTTGTTTCAATATTCTTCCCAAATGTGCATCACTTAGATGGTTTAAGGCTGTTTTAGGATACATTATCCATTTATCGGTCCCTGAGAAAATATACACAATTTCATTAAAATGTAAAGCACTCCACCACCTTCAGAAATTAGGTATTAGGTTCATATAGTTCATAAACATCTACTTTTTTTGCCCATCTATTGGGAAAGAATCCTAGGTATCTTAATAGTGTGAAGTTTAAATACCTTTTTCAGGGACAGAAATAAGGGCGAGCCCCGAGGAATCACGTTGGTTCCAGTGTTGAAACTCACGGTAAAAAGCAGTCTGAAGAAGCATGTAATTTGACCAGGTCCCTCAGTCAACTTGTAAGGACAGTAAAATATGCAAAGGCATTGCTGGGAAAAGATACACTATCCATTGTCCAACGCGCTCCCAGGGGGAGAGGGACAATAGTTGACCCAGGTGTGCTTTTTCCTGGCTCTCATTCAGAATGGAAGCCTTGTCCCCACACAACCCCACAAAAACTGATCTCTCCTCTGTCCCTCCCATCCAATAGTCAACAACATGCTGCTTGGCCACACATGGCCTCTGGAGAAAAGGACCTGAGATGGGGAAGAGGCCTATTTGCTGATCCCTGTATACAGAGCTGCAAAGTGAGTAATGCTGACCCCACTCTACAGATGAGAAAACCAAGGCCAGTAAAAAGATGTGCTTGGCTCCAAATCCAGCACTTTTCACTAGGCTACAGTGGAGTGGGTAATTCTTTCCCAATCTAAAATTTGTCACAGAAAGTTAGTTTTACTCTCTTAGGTACTTCCAAATTATTCACTTGCTATTGTTATTAAACCCCCTATGACAGTATATCATTAGATTTTGTTGAGGTGCCTTGCTCCTCTACCAATTTCTGAATATGTGGAGGTTGAGGACCATGTCTCTACTATTTTAGTATCCTCAGAGCCTAGAGCTGTTGCCAAGGCAAGTGACTGAATGAATAAAACCACCGCCACCACCACCACCACTACCACACACACACACACACACACACACACACACACACACTACTGAGCCCTGTAAATAAGATGAACAAGTACCTACATGGGAAAACTACACCAAAATAAATCCAACATTTTCATTCTATTGTTAAATAAATGATATCTATGTGAGTCCTTTCAGGAGCAAACAGCCTTTTCAGAAGCCAGTGACTAGTACGAACTGGTTAAACCTAGAAATGTTGATGCACTAATTGTTGCCCACAGAAAGCTCCAGATAACTCCAACGGGGCTCCAGCCTACTGACTAGATTAACTCCAAACCTCAGCTCCTGACTCATTCTGGATGTCCTGTAGAGACAAAAATCTTTTTCTGAAGCTGTCTATTTACCAGAATTTAACAGAATTAAAAAATAAATAAAAATCAGCAAGACTGCTAACTTAAAGAGACTTGATGGCAGGAACTACTATATAGTATATGAATAGCAAGTGTTAAGACGCTTTTTTTTTTAAAAAAAATAACCATCTCTATAGGTCTTCTGAATTTATATCATGAGTATGGGTTCTAATAAACTCGGCTTGACATAAACCATGTCTTTAAAAACATAACCACCTTTGGGGCAATGAGCTCAGCCCACTGACTCTTTGTCATCAACAGGTATCTCCCGTGTTACTATGCAATCAGCTACAGAGAGTGTTAAGTCCTAAGAAGCAAAGAATTAAGGGTTTTCTTAATTGGGTAGAAGTATTTCTCATTTGCGTGGTAAGAGAATGTGTGTGTTTACCCCAGTGAGGAAGTGTCATATGAGTACGACTGGGATTAGACAAGCTTGCTACACCCTCACCTGGCCATTCCAGGTCAAGTGAGAGGAAGGGGCTCCATGTTGGGGCTGGGCCTAGAAGGCAGCAGGGGCTAGGGGAGGGGACAAGAGCTTTCAGTCTCATCTCAAGAAGGATCTTAGAGGCTGGTAGGGCCCATCATAGGGACAGTTTGTTGTCTCAAGTGCTCTCTAGATTTTCTTGTACACCCAGTTGAGGCACTTAATATTCTGATTTCTTCCTCAAAATTATAACAGTCTACTTCTACTTTTGTTCTGGCTGTTTAACAATTTTCCCCATGAGGGTGTGGTCAAATGTGGCCCCCCAGTGCAAATCCAGTCTCTGGTCTGTTTTTCTGTTCAACATGCGAGCTAAGAATGGTGTTTAAATTTTTAAATGGTTGAAAAAAAACAAAGAGTAACATTTAATTGTAATGGAAAATTAAATGAAATGCAAATTTTAGCATCCATAAGTTAGTTTTTATTGGAACACAGCCAACATTAATTTGTTTACATATTGTTAATGGCTGCTTTCCAGTGATGCAGAATCGAGTGTTGCAACAGAGAACGTATAGCTTGCAATGCCTGAAGTATTTACTATCTGAGACTATAGAAAGTTTGCTGACCTTTGATATAAGGACAAGGCACCTCTGCCCTTTGTAGGCTCCCTGATTATGTTAACTTATTGAATTAGGGTATGACCCACATTGTTAGTTTGGGGTGAGTGGATGAGAGAATATTTTGGCTATAGAATAATCACTTATTCTCAACTTAGGACCTTGATTAAGATTCTACCAGTCTTCTCAGTAATAAACACAATATTTCTTGTCAAATACTTTGAGAGTTCTGGGCAACAGGAAATGAGTGATTATCTGAAAAGGCTCACCCAATTCAAACAATTTAAAAAATATTTTGGGATCTCCTCTGCTTGTTAAAAAATGAAGGTCTTCCTTATGAGGGTGAGGGTAAGGATGGAGCGAGGTACGTCACCTAGAAACCATTGGGGCAATGACCCCACACAGATGGAACTCCCTCTGCCCCAGCCACTTTCAATACAGTTATGCATAATGGCCACTGCGGATGATGACAAGTTACTATATTCTGCCGAGTCTGGGAAGGAGGACACACAGGAAGAAGGGTCAGAAAGTAGGAGCTTAGATGTTTGGCAGTGTTCCGAAGATGGGTATTTTAAAGGGGAAGAGCAAGGAAAGCAGCAACTGATGTCAAGGATTTCTGTGAGCCCACAACATGGAGCAGAAAAACTACAGAATCTGAAAAGTATTCTGTGAGGTGGAATCAACTGTAATAAGTGATCACGAAAGACATGGGTGGGCAAATAGGTGAAGGCAGTCACGAGGTATGTACTTTCAGTTATAAAACAAGTCCTGGGATGTAACGTACAGCATGGCAACTGCAGTTTAATAGTACTGTTTTGCATGTTTGACAGTTGCTGAGAGAGTAGATCTTAAAAGTTCTCATCACAAGGAAAAAAATTTGTATCTATGTATGTTGATAAATGTTAACTAAACTTATTGTAGTGATCATTTCATAACATATACAAATATTGAATCCTTATGTTGTGCATCTGAAACTAATACAATGTTATATGCCAATTGTATTATAACTAAAAAAAGACAAGAGAATAGGCCTCAAAAATACAAAAGGCAGATACTTTCCTACTCATGAATAAAAGAAAGGAAAATGACATAAAACTTACAAATTATTAGGGGCTAAGTGATTAATGAAAGCATATGATAAAGAATGTAAACCTTCACTGGGGATGGGAGGAGAGAGGAAGTATATCAGAAAAAAGTAAACTTGATTTTCTGAGTGAGAAATGAGTTTTCCTTGAAAATTTTCTTATAGAAATGCATACTTTCTTTTTAATATTCCAAAAAATCTTATGCATATTTCTTGCTCCTATTGCCTCATTAACAAAACTGTGGCGTTTGGGTAGTCTATCTTCAGGCTTTAAAAGAAAGAAAGGAAAAAAGAAAACAAGATCTTCAAATTTTTCTTCAAAACTAGAGGCTGAGCTATGGGGGTGGAGGAAAAGGAGATGACAACTCTGACCCAGCACAGAGCTGGCTTCTGTCCCTCACTCAAAAGAGACCTAGATTTCGATTATACCCACCGAGTGCCTAGCATTTCATTAAACAAAACAAAACAAAACAAAACAAAACAAAACAATAAATGCTCGCTTTGAACTAGTCGAATTTTAGAAATGAATACAAGAACAATTTTAGTGGCTACTGCGCTGTATTTAAATGGAACATTATATTTTATGCTTGTGCTTTGAAGCAATTTAAAGGTATAATCTTATAAACAAATTAAGATAACAGCAACTAACTTCATAATGTGAATAAAAACTAATTAAAATGATAAGTTTGTAAGCTATACTGAAGTGTGCTAAAATGAGCCCTGAAGGATATAATAAAGAACAGATAGACTTCTTCCATCCTACCTTCTTTAAAAATCTCGCTAGAAAACAGAAAGCTATACCTAATGCTAAAAAGTCAGTGGTAAGGGCAGAATGGTAGATACATTTTCCATGAAACTTTTCTTGTGGAAAGAGTCAGCTTGGACAATAAGTCAAGTGTCTCTCAGTGTCCCGGCTTCTACTGTTCACAGCTGCTCTGCATGAGGCTGAATGACAGCAACAGTAAACATGATTTCTAGCAATTTCTTCAGGAATAGTGAACTGTCTTTAAGCTCATTTGAATTAGGATTCTGAAAATGGGTTATTCAACACTGTTTTCTCTAGAAATAAGCTAAAAATAAAAACATCATGCCCAACTTCTTTTCTCCTTTGTCTAATCCACAAGAAGATTCAGAATCCTTAGGGCAAAATCATTAAAAATTTATTTTACATTTTTCAAAATAACTGGAAGTTCTGACTCCACCATCAGATCATCTTTGATTTTTGCTTATTAATCCTATAAAATAATAAAATAATAGAAAATGGCATGGTATGTGTCTTCACCAATAAGTCTCAGTGATTTTTTAAAGTTGAGATATTAAGTTGCTACTTTATAAGAAAAATCAAGAATATAAGCTGAGTATTTGGTAGCTTGACACCCAAGGGGTGGCTTAATAACTTCTAGGTCTTCAATTCTGAAGTGAAGGTCTCTATGTCCCAAGATGAATTCATAAACCGATTCCACCTTTTGTATTTAACAAAGAGAATCTAACCATTTTTCAGCACAACTTCTGTCCTCCTCCAATTCTTTTAAAAAACTGGACTAAACTATGAAAACCTCCGAAAAAGGAAAATGTCAAGCAAACTAATAGCAAGAGCATCTATTTTCAAAAGTGAAACAGCCCTGTAAAGATAAAAAGAGAATATACCAAAAAAAGATGTTAATTTTCAGTCTAAAACACTCTTTTTAATTCCACATTCAGGGAGGAGGGAGGGTTCATGTTAAACATAACTTTATATGTATATTAGCCATTTCTGTGCATGTACTTCACAGGCATTATTTAAACAGAACTCTAAATTCAGCGTCCTGGGAAAATGAAAACTAACATCAGGGTTTTTTTTTTTTTTTCCTGAAACAGTCAACAAACTTATTATGAGAACTGCTGTCTCTTTCAATTTAGTTAAAGAAAAGGATTAAGAGTCACTAAATGCATTTTCATGACATTTACCCAGCAGAAGGCATAATAAAGTCTAAAGAAAACACCAGGCATTGAATAGATTCCCAAAACCCACGAAACAAAAATAACTTTTTCAGGTACCTCCCATTTCACCCTCTGAAATGCTGAAAGGTAAATGTGTACTGAGACAAAAGACAGGTGCCCTTTCATATTAAAATGACGTGTGAGCAATACACGTAAGAGGAATGTGCAGTTTGAAAAAGCTTGGGTCAAACAAAACACCCATGTTCTCGTGTCAGCTTCTCTATTATTTTCCTAAGCAACTGAAAAGGAACACCTTTTGCAACAGGAAACATAGGCATTTTCTCTGGTTCAGAAGTGCATTTCTGAAATGATTCCCTGTTTAACTTTTATAAAGTTATGGGGTCCCAGACACTGACAAATGAGCCTCATTACACTCAAGGCTCAACATATTTGCTGTGACAATCTGTTTCACTTGAGGAATGGTATTTGCATATGAGGGAGAAAAAACCAGAATCAAGATTCCTATCTTGTCTTCTGGTTTCTGTTACATTAGTTCATAAAAGTTCACAGGATTTAAATCTGGAAGGAAATTAGGTACTTTTAAAATGAGGAAACAGAACCTAGACCTGAGATTACAAAGCCCCTGACTTGTCCAGGGTAGCACCAGGCTGCCTTCTCTCTTGGTGGGGTTAAGATGGCATCAAAGAACGCAGACCTTGCAATCAGGCAAGAGTGCATGGTCAAATTCAGGCTCAATTCAATCTCAGGCTAGGGAGTTAAGTTTTCTGAAACACTGTTTTTCCACCTGTAAAATGGAAACACTATTCACACAGCACTGCTGTGGAACTTAGAAATACACAGGGTGAGAGCCTGGCAGAAGACTGGTGCTCAATAAAGGATATTTGATTTTAGAATTATGAAATTCAAGTTTTTTGCTTTTGCTAAGAAATATAAATAATATAAAGTTAAAAATGAATCCTGTTACAAATTGCTATTTTTAAGAAACAAATTAAGGGTTTCAGGTAACTGGATACCTATGCTAATCTTCATTTTTCTAACATTTTAAGTATAAAGCTTTTTAGGTCAAACAGACCCATCAGTTCTATAATTTGTTTGACCCATTTGGTCTTGTCAATTCAATCAAACAAGTAATCAATATGTTAGACTCTGCCCCACTGAATTGTCTGGACTGAATGAATCGACTACCTTTTTCGTTATGTGTAAATAAGACCTTCCTAATGCAATTCTATAATGGATCTCTTTGATAAAAGTAATATTTGTTAAAGCAGATAGCACTTTCCACATACCACACTTTGCTCTAAGAGCTTTATGGATTTGAACTCATTTAATTTTGACAACTTCCAGATAAGTAGTTGCAATGCCAACCCCACTTCACCCAGAGTTAGTATGTGTTAGAGGTGGGGCTTGAACCCTGAGAATCTAACAACAAAGTTCTCAATCTTAACCATGACCCTATAATGCCTCTGTATGCTATAAATCATCACTTTAATAAATCAAGATATTCTGCTGGTCAGAAGTGGACAAGCAGATTGAGAATGTGAATTAGTAATTACAGGACAGAAAATGTGTTAACACAGAGGCTTACCTTTCTTATCTACAAATCAAATATAAACAAACAAAAAATATCCTAAAATAAAAATGTACTTTATTGAAAGCAAAAAGCTCAAGGTCTAAGGATAATACCTTATTTGGTAATTCCTGTTCTGAGTTCATTTCCATGAAGTGACAATATTTATTTTCCTATGTTTTTGGTTACTTTTCCTCAGTTTCTCTTGCAGAGACCTCTTCTTTTACCTGTCGCATAAATGTTACCAAGATTTTGATTCTGAGCTTTTTCACCTGCATAGGTTTTCCTTGGTTTCCATGGCTTCCACCACAACTTGTGAGGGAAAGATCCCAAAGTATCTACACCTGTCTCTCTTCTAAGCTCCACAGAGAGGTGGAAGACATTTCCAACGAGCAGTCTGAAAGCAACCTCCACATGACAAAAACTACTCTGAATCTACCACCTAAACAAGACATGTTCCTCCTCCTGTTTTTCTATCTGGGGGAAAAAAAAAAAAAGGCAACTCCATCTACTGAGGTATCAAGTCATGAATCTCTACACCTGGAGAGATTTCTTGGCCTCTTTCCTATCTGTTATTCTCTACCTGCCTCAACCTGACTTGTGTATCTGCCACTTCTTCCTTCCAAATACCTGTCTAGTTCTCTTCTCCAGTTTATCCCCACTATGGTGGTCGGCCTTTCTTCAGGTTCTCACCACCTTTCACCATGTCAACTTCTAAGAGTTGTTTTCCTGTCTGACGTGCTCTACCCTCTCCAATGTGCTGTCTGCACTGCACTGCATAAAAATTTTCTACAAAACAATCTGATCATGTCACTCTTTGGCATCCTGAGCACACCTGGGTTCAAACTCTCGTCACACCCCACTGTGATTGGTGGTTCTTCGGACTCCCTGCCCAACTCAAGGAGGTCGGTACTGAGGATGGCTTTGAGCTTCATTTGTCACCGTATCCCCAGGGCTTACCACAGTGCCCCCAGTGCTGATAAATGCTTATTGATCAAATGAACAGAACTACTTTAATTCAATTACTTCGTAATTTTTAAAAACACATATGCTAACGTCAACATGAGTAATCTATTTTGTGAAACAGTCTATCACTTGATTCTGTCTATTCTATGACTTTATTTTATTCTAATGAATTACAATAAATATTTTTAGAAAGGGAAATAAATTTGGAAGATTTTATTTAAAACTAGTGCCATTCAAAGGTTTAGTTTGCAAACAAATATCTCCTTCTAAACCTTTAAAATTAGTAACAATATGAGATTGATATATTTACTTTGTAATTTTTTTCTTAGTTACCACAATTTTTATTGAATTATCTTAAGCATTATAGAAACACTATTTTTATATATTCTTTAATGGTGACTATATTTTCTATAAAAATTCAGCTCCTCGTTATCTTCAATAATCCCATTAAAACCACGAATTTTATATAAGTGGTAGTTTTGCCATTCAGGATAAAATGATCAACAATCATATTCTAGTTATTCTTTGGCAAAGTATAAGAAAGTACGAGGGCCGGGGACATTATCATCTCACCCCTCCTTACAACATAGTTTTGATGGCTATATGAATAAAATAAAACCAAAGGCAAAGGAAGGAAAATGGAGAGCAGGGTCATAAGACCCCATGGCATTTCCATTGTCATTAACAACTTATGTGCTAATATCAACAGAACTAAGAACTGGTAGGCTGTTTTAGAAGCCTTTACTTTTCTAACTATATGAAAAAGATGAATTTATTTTTTTTTTAATAAGGAAGGTAAAACTTTAAAAACCAAATTGAATCAAATATGTATAACACTGCGACCTACATTCAGGTAATTGTAAATCTTAGGTTCAGCATGTTTCTACATAGTTCCCTCTCCATGACGGGTTAAAATAACTCCCTTTCCCTAAGCAAAAACAAGTGCCATACTTTCACAGCACTTTGTTACTAATCCAGATATTTGGGTTTCCTTTTAGAGAAGGCACTCCAGCACTTGTTTGCATGAACAGATGATGTTCACCGTGTCCCAGCTCAGAACCAACAACTCTCCCGTCAGTGTCGCTGCAGCAACTTGTACTGAGCACACTCTGTATGGTGGACGTCTGAGGATGTGGCTGCCTCCCTGGCCAGATTTCCTGGCTCTCTTCCTCATCGCACCTATTACTATTCAGACAGCTGTGTGCTGAGCAAGTATTCAAGATCTGCCCGTTTCATTTAATTAATGCTCCTGGTCCTTGGTCTTCTCCCCGGCTTTCTAACAAAGTGCAATTGTAATCTACTGGGAAGAAAGACCAGTGCACATTAAGGAGAAGCCTTAAAAACAGACCATTTAAAGTTACTTGCTGTTTTATTACTTCAAAGTACCTCTGGTAGGTACTGCTGGCTGGACACGCAGAGGAATGTGGCTCCAGTGGGGAGGAGACCGGCGGGTTATTAGCAAACTTGTCTGAGAGCAGCTGGAACGATGGCAGCACAGGTTCTAGGGAAACCAAAGTTTCAATCCCAGCTACACTGCTTGCTACTACGTGACAGTGGACAAGTGCTCTAGTTTTTCAAAGGATTTACTGAGTGATTCAAACATGGAAAGCACCAGCAGAGCTGAGCACTGTGCCTGGGACCTGGCAGGTCCTAAGCACATATCAGCTCTCTCCTGCCTGTGGTCTCCATGCTGTTCATAGCATTCCTGACTCTTAACCACACGCGCCAGATGCTTTCAGTCTCCCTGCCCCCTACCTCCACCCAGGTGTCAGGCCTGTTGTCTCTCCTGCTCCAGTGTTTCCCATATACCCTCCTTTCCGACCGCTGCACTGCTGCACGAGGAAATTTCTAAGTGCTTTACGATCATGGAGGGTGGAATTCTACCTGCCTCAGAGAGGAGGGTGGTCAGAGAGCTTAACAGACAAGGTGATACAGAGGCAGTTTCAAAAAATATAGAGTTTACCATCTAAAAACAAGAAGCAAGGGGGCATGTAGATAGATGTTTTAGGAAGGGGAAGAATGTACTCCATACAGTGGGGCACATCTGGAGAACTGATCAGTCATATGGCTGAGGATTGGGGGAAACTGGAATAGGGTCAGCAAATGAGGTCAACAGATGAACAGGAGTCAGATGAGAAGGGATTTGCACCCCCAGCTTAGGAAGGTGTCCCCAAATTCCCTGGCCATGACAGACAGCTCCCATTGTATTCTTTTGTCATTTTGCTTGTTGTTCCTTTATTGTAGGGCTGGCACACTTGGCCTTTGCTCTGACTATTCAGGAGAATTTTATACAGCACATTTATGGACAAGTTTATTGAAGATGGAGGCAATACTTTTTTCAAAAAAAAATCTATCATGCCTTAGACATAGAAAATCCTCAAAAAATACTTACCTTGTTTAATTTGTTTATGAATGAGTCTTTTTAAATGGAAAACTGTTTTACTATTTTAAATATATTCTTTAAAAGATTATTGATACTATCATTTTATTAAAATAATAAAAAGGGGCTTAGTAGACAGCAGTTAGCTTTACCCCAACTTTTCCTGAATTATATATATTTTAAGATAGCAGAGTCTGAAGTAAAGAAATTACAGAATTATAGCTGATTGTGATGCCTATACTAAACTACCCAAACTTTTTTACCTTGAATCTACTGCTCACGATAACATTTATCTATATCAATGTCCATACATATTCAATTTCAACTGAATAATTATTCAGTCCCTACACTGTATTTACAGTAACAAAAAATGATGTCCCCTGTGGTAATTACACAACCACATCCTGTGTTTATGTTCAAAGTCAAAAAAGAAACAGAAAACCTGAGATTCGCAGAGTTAAGCAGCTTGTCTAAGTTCACCAACGAGTTAGGGACCAAAGACAGGTTCGAACTTTTTGTCACCTGACTGCACATTTCTATGAGTTTTCTATTTCTCAACGGTTATCAGTGTGGCTCCTATTTGTGAGCTCTTTGGCCAGGACTTACAAACGACTTATTTGGAGAAAATTTCTACCCGAAAAATGTCAGCTTGCTATTAAGTGAGTAGTTATCTTGGCATCACTAAGCCCTACGCTTTATTTAACAACAAATCTAGACAGAGGGTCTGACATGGAGCTTTATATGGAATGAGTTATTTAATTAATGAAAATAAATGTGAAAGTATGAGCAGCACCCCACTACCAAAGGTAAGATCTAGCAAGTGCTAGACTTGTGAACAAAAGGCCACCAAGATGCACGGCTGTCAAAGAAGCCTATGCTTTTCTTTGTAGGAATATCAACAAACCATTTCAGAATTTCATCCAGTAAAAATAAACTGTCAAATTAGAAGCAAGAAATTTAGAAATAGCCGTGAAAAGTGATGAGGCTAGTAAAAAAAAAAAATAGAAAAGCATGGAATCGATCAGTATTCAGGATTGATGTGTGTGTTTGCATGCATGTGTGCATTCCACATGTATAATCATTACCTGATATTAATTATAACACATGGTATTAATTACAAAGGCTTCATTTCTCAAGAGAAGCGCTAAATAATAAATCATGTCCTTCCTTTGTAAAAGTAGGCAGAGAAGGGCATTTTTAGAGAGTTTTAAATCAGAATTGATTCCTCCTTCATGTATAAAATTTAGGTGTGAATAATTTTTGACAAAGCCAGATAGATAAGAAATGTAACTGCTTTATGTTTATTATTTTTACAATTTTGGGTATATAATTTTCCTATGAATTAAAATTAATATTAGGTAAGACTGCCTGGATGAGCCTCACGGGTTCATTAGAGAACAGCATATCAAGTTAAAATAATAAAACATTTCCAGATTCATCTGAAACTAAATAATTTTATATGTTGCAATTACTTTTTTAAAAATCTGGTTTTAAATTTATCTTTCTCTTGCTCATTAGTAAGATGTAATATTCTGCACAACACTGACAGTCATCTCACCTCATACACACCACTAGAGGGTTCTAGTTGGCTTTTTCAGACCCTTTGACTACACCCAACATCTGGGTGAAGTGCACCACCTAGTGGCTTCAGGAAGCAGTGATGCCCAAGTGTTCAGGGTACTGAATTTTGGAAAATACTATGGTGTATGCTTTTAGAAAATAATGAGAATTCTAAATGGCAACGCCAAGTTCATAAAAATATCTTCCTCTCAGGTGCATATTTAGATCACTTAATAAGCAATGAAATTCCTTAAAATGAAATGAAGTAAATTGACAGTACACAGTTATGTAGAGCACAGAAATAAATGACCATTAATTTAAATATACTGCATATTCATTTAAGTACACTGGACACTGCTTCATGGAGATAAATCACACACAATTTACATGAGTGTATAGGAAAAATGTTCCCGCTGACAATCACATGTATGTGATTGTTGAGATACATTTTAAAACTCCTTTTTAACATGTCAAACGATTACTACAGGCAGTGTTAGCAAAAGCATTTAAAAATATTTGGCCAAAGTTTTATGTTAGTATGTACACTGCACATTCATGAACATATGCTTAATTATTTTTCTTTTAAAAAGGCACTCTTCAGCATTCCTTTTTTACTCTAAATTCTTTGCTAATATCTAGAAAATGTTCCTCTTTCACACTCCTACAAATATGCTTAATTTACTGTATAAGTCCTAAATAGAAGACTAACTGCATACTAATAAAGCACAAAAGATCAAGTGTTAATAGTAAGATGAACGTGACTTTCTCAAAGAAAGTTTCTCATTGCAACTTGCTTAACTTCCCATAGCGTGCATAGTTCTCATAAGTCATCTGTTATAATCCCAAACTTCACATTAATTATTATTGGTCACACACAAATAACTTACTCAATGTGCCCGAAGCTAAGGTAAGGCTAAGAAGATATTTATTAAAAGCAAAGCAAGCTGACCTGAATTCCTACAGAACTAGTGTTGATTTCATTTTGAATACGAACTTATAAAATCTTGCAAATAATTATAAATCAGAAACCAGTATGGGCTCATTTTGAATCAGTGGCCGCAAATCAAACAAATTTAATTCTTTCTTTTTTAAAGATACTGTGGTTTGACTGATAGTTTAGAAAACTCTGCACAGTATTAAGCCTCTCTCTGCTAAGTAGATGAATGGATTCGACGTGGTTTGAAGCAGGAATTTCACAAGCACTTTTTGATGTAGCTGTGAGATAGAGAAATAGGGACTGGACGTTAGCTGGATTTTCAGTTACTGGTTAATGAATTTAGAACCATTAGGATGAATGTCTCTAGGATTACATCTTAGGGCTTTTCCCTGCACCTGTCCTATTCAAGACCTGGCAAAATGGAGAAGCTGAAGGACAGAGCTACAATACTAAAAGCAAAGTGGGTACAGAGAGGTTTTAAAGTCATTTCAATTTATTAAAATAATGGGCCCGAATCAATACAATAGAGATCGAATCATCATTTCCCAGACTGCGCAGCCCTCATAATGATTCTGTCCTGCATCGTCCAGCCTATGGCTAAACACTCTCAGGGAGAGAAAGCCCAGCACAGGCTCACCTCCTCCCGCTCTGCTTTGCTTTACTGCACTTCACACACATGGTGTTCTTTTTCAAACCAAAGGCAAGACTCTCCACCAGTAAAAAGATCACAACTCATTTTACTGTGGCCGTCTGGAACTGACTGAACTTAATTATATCTCCAAAGTATACCTGTACCCCCGAAGGAGCCATCATTTGAGGGACAAGTCCAACTATAAGTACAACACTGCATGTTTAGGTTTAAAGGAAATCTGTTGTAGGTACAGGGGATGGACAAGATCTAGTTTTCAGCAGTTCTGCATTTAGATGACCTAAAAGAGAGTCAAATGCTCAAAGACTTAACATTATCTTTGCATCTACTAAGCACATCCATTAGCAAGACTGATTCCCTCCATTTGCAGTGTGGGAAACTTCAAAAGACATAGTGACGAGTTGGAATGTATCCAGAAAAATGTGGCCGAGAGAACTGAAGGTGCGAGTGGTTCATGACAGTGACACAGTGATATGAGGGGCCCCAGGGCCAGGAGGTGAAAACTGCGATGTGACCACTGGAGTTATCTGAGTCCACCAGAAGAGACTGTGAGCCAAACACCACTGTAAGAAACAATTCAACACTGTAAGAGGGGAGATGTTAGGCGTACACATTTGCAACTAGTAGACAAATAAGTCCTGGCGATCTAATGCACAGCATGGTGATTATAATCAACAATATTATACTATATAAGCTTCAAAGTTGCTAAGAGACTACATCTTAATTGTTCTCATCACAAAAAAGAAATCCTAATTATGTGATGCAATAGAGGTGTGAGCTAATGCTATGATGGTAATCATTTTCTTATACATCAATGTGTCAACACATTGTACACCTTAAACTACACAATGCTATATGTCTGTATATCTCAATAAAAAAGACAAATGATCAGTCTGGCTCTGAGATCTTTACTGAATTTTAAACCCAAGTATCTAATTATCTACCAGACGAGGACTCTACCTTCAGAAATTTCACCCAACTTGTCTTGCAGAAGAATAAGTTCTCTGTCACTGGGAATGTTTAAGGAGAGGTAAGAAAATTACTGCTGTGGGAACAACAGTCGACCAGAAACCACACTTGTGCACAAGATAATGACAGCTGCAACCACCAGGTGTGAGGGTCCAATAAAAGATGTCAAAGTGTGCAGAAAACTGCAGAACGGTGACTTGATCTCTGTGAGAGGTGATACCCAAGGGATTCCTCTAATTAGGAAACAAACATGATTTTGTGATGTATAAGGTTCATTCAGACCTTAGGAGTCTATGATTTCATCTTATTAATAAGCCAAGCTAATTAATTCCACTTCAGCATTCAAAGTTTATATTGTTTTGAATTACAATGCACACATCATGTCTCCACTACTTCTACAGCATATGGTAAAACCTGTATGATGCAATTCTATTCTGCCATGGAGTTAAATCCTTTAATAGTACTTTAATAGTCTTCTCTTTCACTGTTCATCACTTGGATAAATGGAATAGAGGTTTCTGTGTGAAAAGAAGCTAATATGTATTTCAGAAACTTAAAAAAATAGAAATAACTCAAAATATGTGATGATTCACAGAAGAAAGGTCATTTGTTTTAAACAGAAATGTTTCCATACAAAGTCACTAATATGACTCGATCATTCTTACTATGACTTGTGTTCATTGTCTAGATACAGAATGAAACATGCTTATTCGACTTTCATGTCTTTATACTCATTCTTTGCCTTATGATAAAAAAATTAATTCACAAATAGTGCCTAAGAAATAGATCAAAGTTCTCCCGGGAAGCTCAGAATCAATGGGAAGGGAAGATCTAGAGTTAGGTAGAAAGGGGGAAAGAATTGTGGGCAGGAAAGAAACACGAGAAGCAGTTTGCAAACTGTGTTGATTACATTAGAAATATTAAAAATATAATGTATTAAATGAGCAAAAGGTAAAACTCCAGATTTTATTATGCTTTTCTGACTTCAGGCAAGCCTCCTCCTATGCCATAACTTCATCACACACAAAAACAATGGAATCATGTAGCTGTCTCCGTAAAGTAACTCTGGAAGTAGTCTGACACAATAGCAGGACTAAATCAAGGCAAAGAATGCCGATTTAAATGGTTCTGGTACCTCAGCTGGGAAATGGTGTATACAGTGTGATGATTTTAAGAGATGGGAGTATTATTTATGCAGCCCCATGGGAATCTGTTACACTTGAAGTTTCCAGTTAGAGGCAGGTGCTGGAGTCTGATTCCTGCTGGGGATACTCACTGGACTGGACCTGCTCCATCCGTGGCACAATGCTACCAGTAATGTGTGTGAATAAATTTCCCTCTTCTCCCTGCTTCTTTGAGCTTTACAAATTCCAGTTACCCATCACTTTTCCTAGAAAAGGTAATATAATTGTAGGGTCAGCCTCCCACCTGCAGCCTCTTCCCAGAGCATCCCATTGGTGACACTGAATAGGATCCAGAAGCTAAGGGAGCCAGGAGATGCTGGCTGAGGAACACACAAGGAGGAGAATGAATGGGGTGGATAGGGGGTTAAGCTTATTTCCTAGGTGGGTAGACAGGTAGGTGTGTGGTGGATGGATGAGTGAATGAGCAAATGAACAGGTGGGTAAGTAGATGGATGGATGGATGGCGATTGGGTAGATGAAATAAGTGAACCACTTGAGGTCTCAATTTCCTTCTCTGTAACTGTGAATAAAAATCTTCATAAATAAACAAACTTAACAAATACCAATGAAAATCAAATGGAACCATATGGAAATATTTTTCTGAACTCCCTATGGTGCTATGTATATGTCACTTTATTATTAATATTAATTTGTTTGGTTACTTGGGGGATGAGATTGAGGACAGAAATATATTCTAAGTAGAGGTTAAATGCCAACTTTAGGAGTAGAGAATAATTTTGTTGTTTGATGTGCTATGTGGACATTTTAAAACCCGAAAAACAAGGCAGTGATTAAGTGTTAATGATGATTATGATAAAGACTAGATTACTGTGTTTACATCATTATAAAACTCCTTAAGACCTAGAAGAAATACTTCAATGGTTGTGAAAGTTCACCAAGACATAAGCCTTTTTCAAGTAAGAGAGGGAGAACATTCTACTCAGAAGGTGACAAAACTTAAGATGCACACACAACAGGTGGGTACAAGACACCATCCCAGCACACATGGCTGTGGAGTCTAGCAGCTGGCTCCTCCAGACTCTCGGTGCCCCTCTGGGGAGAAGCCTGGAGGAGCTGTACCTGTATGCGTCCTCCGGTGAGCCTTCAGGTGAGAACTTTTTGTGTACACTTTGTTGCATCCCTCAAAATCACATCTGTGGATACGCCGTTTTCTGGAGTCTGGGGATTCAGACCGTCTCTGGCGTCTTGTGCTCTCGATACTAAATGGTGAAATTGAACTGGAAAAAGAAAAACTGGAGTTAGATAGTGAGAGAAACAGCCCTGTTTTGGTTCTAGTGGCATGAAACCTCAGCGTCAGAGTCGATAGCTTCACACAGACTCGAGGCCCCACGTTCACACTTCCCGCTGTCACTCTCTCTGACATGTTTCATGTCTTAATCTCGAAGGCAGGCAGCTTGACCTATTTCTCATGAAAGACCAGCTTAAAACGACAGGACAAAAGCGAAAGCTAAATGGAAGCAGTGGTAGGAGAGTAGATCCCCGTGATCAAACGCGAAACAATCTGGTGGTGTTAAATCACACTTCCATGTTTTGAGCTTCTGAATCCACTTACAGAGAATATCTTAGGAAGCCCTGCTACAGACAGATGACAAAAATGAAGGAATTTAATCAGTACCATGAGGGTCTACATAGCAGGCAACAACGAAGAAAATTGTGTAGAAACACGATGGACATTTCCAAACAAGTGAGGCTGGGCTGAAAGGAGTGACATCAGTATATCAATTACATGACTCATGAGAAGCTATTTCTGTTCGGTAAACTGTACCTGACATTCAGCTTTTCCAGTTGGTGGTTTTTCATGGTAAGGAACAAAGTGCATTGTATTTAAAGATTAGCTGTACCGTCACTAGGAAAAAAAGTTTTAACTCTAAAATTTGGCCCTGACTTGCATGTTGTTTAATCTTAATGCCACAGCAGAAAAACAGGATTAGTCTGTAATGTCAGGCAATTGATTAACATGCATTTGTTCAAACCTTAATCTCTTTTGATTGAGTTCGAGCTGAAGAATATGACTCATCTTTTTTAGTCATGAAGTTTTTAAAATTATAGTGTAATATAACAAAAACACTTTTACTATACTATACCACACTTCTGTTATAGAAATTTACCATTGTTAATATTTTGAACTACTTTCTTCCAGCTTTTCCATGTTTTGATGCTTTTAAAAATTACTTTGCATAAATAAATCACCTAGTTGTAAAAAACCTAAACACTACAGATAAAGATACCCCCCCCTTTCTTCCATCATCATCCTGATCCCAAGGGAAACCTATCATCAGTTTTCTTTAAATTTTTCCATGTCTTTTAAATTATGCATACCTATGCATATCTGTATTTATAGACACTCATAATATTGTTTTGTGGCTTTTAAAAGACATATAATGTCATGCTGCTTACATCATTCTGCAAATTGTTCTCCACTCAACACTAAGCTTTTGAGTAAGCTTTTGAGATCTAGCCACGTTGATGCAAACACTCTAGCTTATTTACTGGTGCTGTATATCACAATTCGCTGATTCTACGGTGAACTTTTTCATACTTTAATGTTTCTAAAATTAGGATGCTTCTTATAATTGATGGCTTGTCATAGTTTAATTGGCATACTTTTTCTTTATTATTGGTCCATAAAGTAATGGTGCATTTTACAGTAAATGGTTTTTCACTTGGATCAGAGGTTGGTAAACCTCTGTAAAGGGCTAGATAGTAAATATTTTATTTGGACTTTGAGAGTCATACAGTGGATGTTGTAACAAATCTACTCTGCAATTGTAGCATGAAAGTAGCTCTAGACAAATACAGACAAATGAGTATGCTATGCTCAATAAAACTATTTACAAAACAAACAGTGGGTGTATTTGGTTCATGGGCTATAGTTGGTTGAGACCTGACTTAGATGAAATACGGTAGGTAGTAGACCAATGACTACTCATCTCAGAGTTTTTAAATCCATTTCCTAAGTGATGGAATATTATTTCTAAAACTTCACTATAACATTGTGAAAGTCAGCTTTTTAAAAATGTCTCCTACCTATGTGTCTTTTAAGTTTTCAATGTATCTTCTCACTTGTACAAATAACAGATTTAGTCAAAGCTTTATGTTACTAGCAAGATCAAATATAAATGATGTTTATCTACTTGCGTCTTAAACAGTTTTATGTAAAAGCTCTATTAGTAGCATGAAAAACCATGTGGGACATCTAAGCCACTTTTTCCAGCCTTCTTATCAGTCACTGTGGATTTGTGGTTTTCCACATAACTGACTCAGTTGCAGGGACTGGAGCTATTGTGAAGGGTCAAAATAGTGTGACGGGTTTGCTCATGAAAGAAACAGCTTTAGTCACTCCTGACAAGGCATGTTCTGGTACAGGGTGTGGTTCTTCTGAACAAGTGAGACTGTATGTGTGAAAATAGGGGAACAATAATTCATTTCTTAAATCATGAAAATAAATATGGATCTTGGCAATGGAGACCTCACAAATAAAACTTTTGTGTTGTGATATATGTGACATCTTTTAAATAAAGAAAATGATATGGTATTTGTTCACTTCAAATTATAAGTTGGTCTGTAATAAAAACACATGGTTTCATACAGTACTTTCTACATACTAATATGTAGAAGTCTAAATGTAACTATTTTACGTTTGTAGTCGATTTTAGCTATTTATCTTGCTATATATTTGTATACAGAGAGAAAAATAAAAAACAAATCTGAAATCAAAACCAAGTAACAACTAAGCAGCTCTTTAAGGGACCAGTGAAGCAATATTTCTGTTTAGTCCATCAACCACTGAATTATACAGCAGGCAGTGAAAGGAAAGCAGTGGCTACGGAATGACATAAAATTACTTCACTGAGAGTTCTTAATTTACATCAAAATTAAGATGTGTTAGGTAGATGGTTTTAATGCTATAAAACTTCATGTTCTTGTTTTCTTCATTTTAAAGTGAAATGTTTTAGGATATTATGAAGAACCCACAACAACAACAAAAAGGTAAGTACAATGATTAGCTGCACTCAGCAAAGCTGGCTTTGACATGACATTCGATGAGGAAGATTTGTCCTTGGTTTCTCTTTTAAAATGGCAGAGACATCCTCAGATGTCAAAGAAACTGGCTAGGTTGTACTCTTCTGAACTACTTATTTGATCTCTTTGTGGAAAGGAAGGAAGGTCAGCAGGTCTGAGGTAAAAAGGGATCAAAAGTGCAGAAGAACTTAAAAAACACAGGAAAAGGAGAGGACAATCCAAGGCCGTGGAGGGCTGACTGCTGCTGTGCTGGGCCGCAGCATGACCCATGGTTGGCAGGCGCTGTCGGTGTAAGACAACCGTGGGCTGGGAGTTGGGCCAAGTCAAGTCCATGGCCGGATGTGACAAACATACTGCTGGAACCAAGTATGTCTGTATCCTTAGAGCCTAGAATATTGTGTACATTCAAGAAATGTTAAATATAATGAAAGGATAAATAGATAAGTGTTAGTAAATCAGGCAATCCTAATTTTCAATTTAATATTATCAACCAGTTAATCCTTAATTATCTTTACTAAGATCCTTTAATTGCAAGTCTTCAGAGAATGATAATTTCTCACTCTTATTCTCATTTCCCTAAGTTTCATATTTTAAATACTATACAAAGTAGCTACAAAATATTAGGGAATCTGGGTAACCATTAAAAACACATGTACATGAGTGTGTCAGTTTTTTGCTCTAAGTTCAAGAGAAAGGCATTCTAAAGCATTGCTTACCATTAAAATTCTCAGGGGGAGGCCACTGAAATCCCTCTGAACATGTACAGGATGATGGTGAATTAAAAAAAAAAAATCTCTTCTGGTCACAGTAAGCATATTGGGTAAGCGGGAACGAGTGAAGGACTGATCCTTACTTTTGATATATCCTATTATCCTATCTCACTTTAGGACTCATAAGCATGGGTGTCTGGTATCAGAATAGCTATAATCACACTTTGGGTGTTTCTATTCTGCCTTTTTTGTGATTTCCAAGTAATGTGCCCCTTTGTTTAGAAGGCACTTAAGGTGTCCTCAAATGCATGGAAAAGAACTTCTGGGTTTCAAAAGCTGGCCTTGTTCTAACTAATGGGCATGTGCAGGTAAGTACCACATATGCAGCATAGAACTCTTCCAACAATCCTCAGTAATAAGCTCCATAAGATGAAAATGGTGAGACTAAAACAGAGGCTAGTGTGTTCCCAGAAAGTACACTAAACACATCTGTCTAGTTCAAAGAAACAATAACCAAAGGCCTACTCCCTTCCCCAGAAGGTTAGACCATTTAGAGCAGTGAATGAATGCCTGAGGGGGCCTCTTAGGCACCCCGACGTAATAATTAGATCTAGAGAGAACAAATGAGTGAATCATGACTTCAGTTGCACAATAGTCCCAGTTGGAATGGCGAGTTAAATTAGAATTAAACCCAGGGAGGCTTGAAAAGTCACATCCAGGAACAGCTCTATTTAAATAGAAGGCACCGCATGGCTGCCATGAAAGAAATTAAGGTTAACTGTAATCAGCAGGTAATGAAAGACCATTTGTCACGTGTGACCTTAATATGATGAGATGCCCTTCACTGAAATTGGAGTTTCTATAGTTTTTTTTTTTTTTTAAAGCCAGGACATTCTTTTAAGGCTGTAAAGAAGACACACACACACCCCAACTTTTTAAAATAAGAGCAGAAGATAGTGGAATAGAAGGTGCTTAGCAAATCCACACAATCTCAACAGAATTCCAAGGAACATGGCTGAGGATAAAAATGAGATGACATTCGCAGATGCCCACCATGTGCCAGGCACTGCTCTAAACGCTTTAAGTTTCAAAGCAACTCTCTGAGGTCAAAAGTATTAGCATTCCTAGCTTACAGATGAAGAAACTGAGATACAGAGACTGAGGTCAAGGCCAAAATAAGGTAGGTGGCCGCCCCAGAATTTGAACCCAAGTGGCTGACTCTACAATCCAGTCTTAGTTATTACATTCTACTGACTTGGATAGGTAGATGTAATATAAACCATCATATAACATGTAAAAACAACAAAATGATCATTTATATTTTTCTAGTAACCCAATTATAGAAAACAACAGCACATAAAAGCATTCTTCAATGTAGCCTTATAATAAGGCACACCCTTTTTTCTTGAGGATTTTGAGGTAAATTGTTTTATACATATTGCCAGTAGAGGTACTCAATATAATTATTTAATATTAATCGACCTATGACAATACATTCTTATGGTTGTTTTAAAATATATCTTTATTTCCAGGGAAACATTTTTAGAAGGCTGAGTCTGGCAGTGGTATACGATCATGTCTTCCTTGACCAAAGGCCATGGAACTATTTCCTGCCCTGCCATTCCAGTTTATTTACAATTGTACCAAAAAGTATTTCAAGTTGGCGGCACAATAGTTACCCGAAGGGAAGTGGAAACATCAGTTTTAAAAGTATGTTTTCCAAAGTTTATTTTAAAATTATTTTAAATATCACCAACTGAAATTCTTGGTTCCTGCCATAAAGTACATGAACAAACCACTTCCTTGATAGTAAATCTAATATGACATTGTGAATGAAATATCAAGGCCACGAGTCAAAAAAAGAGTCGATGAGACTTTTAGTTAACTAGGGGTTACATAAATCTTGGTAAAAGATTCTATTCATGACAAAAAGCCAGACATTGTGTTTCTTCTTTTTGCAGCCTTTTTTCTTAGCCAGCAGATGGCTCTCAGAAGCAGGAATCTTTACATTATTCTTCCATACAGTATCCGACCAAATTCCTATCTCACTCCCATCAAACCAGGCCAATTTCTTTTCTATGTTAATTGGGGGAACAGGTGCCATTTAAATATACTCACTAATCTCCAGAAGCTATATTTCAAGACAGTACAGATTCACCAGCATGAAGTTCCTCTTTCATTCCCCTCTTTGTAAAGAGTTTCCTATGGAAAACTAGTTTTGAACAGATTGAAATTATAAGTAGTTGCCATACTTTCCCAGAAACTGTGACTAAGGCATTATACCACTTCACGTTCAAATGTGGATTCAATAAAAATGAATTAATTTTCAGAAAATGTATAAATCAAGAATACATTTGCTAAAATATGTCAAAAAGCTTATTATTAGCATAAATTGAACTAGAATTTGGTACTTTTTTTATATGGACAGACTGTACTCAAAATATATTTCTAATTATTGCTTTATTTTAATAAATGAAATTCTCTACTAATTAAAAGATAACGGGTTTACAAATGAGTCTTTTTTGGGTGGGTCTGTAGATAGAAGGATTCACAGTATATCATGATTTTACTTAAGTATAACAGCTGCTCCTAAGTATTTTTTATCACTTTCTAGATCATTAAAATACTCAAAAATATAGCTTTATCCTTTGTTTTTTGACTCATCATATTTCAGCATGTATGATCATAAGCTGTATTAAGCAAAAGGTTTGAAGATAAAAACAGAAAAAATGAATCTTTAATGGCATTAGCTGTGATTTGTTTTATTATTAAATTTTATGATGAATTCAGATTACAAATTGAGATAAGTTTGCTAACAAAAAGGATCCATTTGGGATACATAGTACCTACTCAAAATAATTACTTTTGGAGAACACTATATGCATTGCCAAGACTTTACCCCATAAAATCAACTCATGATTTAGGATGAAACAAGAGTTCTGGAACAAGCACAGATTTCTGAATTACAACAGATTTTAAATGGAAGACATATAACTTACTGAAATATTAAAGATGGACTTTTAGACAGAATTTCTTTGGAAATTATTGGGGTTTAAATTACATTTTATTCCAGGCATCGTAGCTACATGGATGATTTGAACCATAAAGAGGCTTTCTAGGTCCTAAGGGGATTAATTATTTTAATCCGAATTCCTTTAAGGCAGGCCCTGTGCTCCCCTGGTTGACATGAGCCCTACCACCCACCCTTATAAGGTCAGTGCTCCACATTTACCTTCCTGGTGTGGCCCTTAAATCTGTCTGACTTTGAGACCCTGTAGAATTGTGCTAAATTAGAGAAATAAATTCTTATTTCATCAAAGATAAACTTTAAACTCTTCAAAATTGAAGATGTGGTCTTATCAATGCCTCTCCAGAAACTGGCATACCAATTAGATACTCGATCGAAAGAGTGAAGGGAAAGAGAGGATGGAGTCTGAGGAACAGTTGACCCCATGAGAACTTTACCAAATGTGTACACTGGAGTCTCACCATAATACTGCTCCAGGGTAGAATTTGATATAAAGAGGTTACTTTTTCCATATCAGAAGGATCTTACTATAAGGCAGATTTACAACACAGTCCTATGGATATACCCCAGGCAAGAATGGTATATAAGAAAATTCTGTGCTTTAAATATTAAAATATATATAAAATGTTCCAAATATACAGTTCTAATAAGACACTGTAATGCAACCATAAATAAACTTACGAACTGACCATCAAAACAGGGCTCCATCTAGTTTATGCTGATCATTAACTAGGTCTATATTACACTAGAGATTCATTTTATTAAAGAGCACTGAAATTAAGCCAGCTAACTATCTGGTACTTAAGCTAACATAAATTATTGAAACAGTTTTTATTATTCATACGGGATTTATAAATAACAAGACCAAGTAGAATTTATTGATAATATTCCACTGGAGTTTTCTTGACCAAAAGAGCTATCTGGTGCCATAAACAGGGATTTTTCAAAATATGCATGTATTTGAATTTTAGAGAAAAAGAAAAATCTTGCCATCTAATAATGAAGGAAATATTTTACCTGTTTCCCTCCCCTTCCTATAAACTTTAATCTTTGAGTATTCTGCCAAATTAATGTTGGAAAAATAAGAAGGTATATTAATGGGATCCAAAGTTAAATTTGAAAAGCATTTAAATGATGAGGAAACTGAGCCTCACAAAGTTAATTAAATCTTTGTGCCAAGGCCACACAGCTAACTAGTGGCAGAGTTGGAATCAGATGCCATTTCCTGACCCCTTGAGCTAGGACTTTTTCACTCTCTGGTGAGGCTGTAGTAATTTTTACTTAGTATGAAAGAAAATCTGCTTGGTTAACACTGATATTCCTTTTTTTCCTTTCTCTCCTCCACCCCTGCATCAGTCAGGACTAAAATCCCTACTCTATTTACTTTTTTTGCTTTGGCTGCCAGGAAACTCAGGCACAAATAGCCTAAGATTTGGTGTGGTTATTTTCTACTCTAATTATACAACTCCCAATCCAAAGCTATATAATTTTAATTTTATAAAGTAATTTTTAAATATATGCCTCATGAAATTCTTTCTGAACTAGGTGCAGTATTAACAATAAACAAAAATAAAAAACAGAATATGCTGCTCTTAAAAATGAAAAAAAAAGTGAAATTTAAATCTGGATTTTAATATGTAGACTTCTAAATTTTGTGATCAATCAGCTCATATTATTATCTTTAAGAAAAAAACCCATATGAATCCTAATTTTTGTTGCTGTTCCTGCAGAAAAAGCATACCACATTCTGAAAATCCAGACATGAATTATAGCTCATTATAATTTATTAGCTCTGGTATCTTAGATATTTAATCTCTCTTTGATTTTCAGATTCCCCTATTGAAAATGTGGTATTGTAAGGAAGATTAGCCTTTAGTAACGTAAACCTGACCCAATGTCCAATATATATCTCCAATACTTCTTACCCTTGGGTTTCTTCTTCCTTTTTGGGTTAATAACAACCTTATTAAGATAAGATCTACATACTATAAAATTCACCCTATAAAGTATAAAATTCAGTAGTATTCATTATAGTCACAATGTTGTGGAAACATCACCTTTATCTAGTTACAAAAATATTTTTATCACCCCAAAAGAAAATTCTATACTCATCAGCAGTCATTCCATCTCCCCCGCCCTCAGGCCATGGCAGCTACCAATCTACCCTGTTTTTATAGATTTGCCTATTCTGGACATTTAATAGAAATAGAATCATACAAATATGTGGCTTTTTGTTTTCAGATCCTTTCATTTAGCATAATGTTTTCAAGGGTAATCCATGTTGTGGCATGCATCGATATTTCATTCTGTTTTATGGCTGAATAATATTCTATTATATAGATATGTCCAACTTTATTCATTAGTTGATGGACATTTGGGCTGACTCCACTTTTTGGTTAGTATGGATAATGTATGAACATTTGCACAAGTTTTTGTGTGGATATATGTTTTAAATTCTCTAAGGTATATACCTAAGAATGGAATTAATAGATTATATGGTTCTAGCAGCATTATTCACGGTGGCCAGGACATGGAAGTGATCAAAATGTCCTACAATAGATGACTGGATAAAGAAGATGTGGTACATATACACAATGGAATGTTACTCAGCTATAAGAAGAGATCAAATGTGTTATTTTAACAACATGGATGGACCCTGAGATAATCATGCTAAATGAAATAAGTCGGACAGAAAAATCTGAAACCCACATAATATCACTTATATGTATGATATAAACCTAAAAGCAACAAACAAAACATGACAAACAGAGACTCATGGACATGGGAAGTACACTAGTGGTTACCAGAGGGTAGCGGGGAGGGCGGAGGTAGCTAGGGGAAAATGGGTCAAATATGCGGTGACAGAAAAAAATTAACTATGGGTGGTAAACATACAATGCAATATATATATATATATATATATAGATAGATAGATAGATAGATAGATAGATAGATATAGATATAATCTTACTGTTGAATTGTACATTTGAAACTTCCTAGATTTCCTTAACCAATGTTACCATAATAAATACAAAAATATACGTTTTGAGGAATTCTCAAACTTTTCCAAAATAGCTACATTTTATAGTTTAACAAGTACAGTAAGAAAGTTGTAATTTCTCCTCATCTTCATCAACACATTATTTCTTTTTGCTTTTAGCCATCCTAGTGCATGTTAAGTGTTATCTCATTGTGTCTCTTATTTGTAATTTACCTAACGACTAATGAAGTTGAGCATCTTTTGATGTATTCATAGACCATTTGTTTGTCTTTGGAGAATCGTATATTCAAATACTTTGCTGAATTTTAAACTGTGTTGTCTTTTGTTGTCAAGTTGCATGATTTCTATATATTTTGGATATAAGTCTTTTATCAGATATATGATTTGAAAATATTTTCTTCCAATGTGTGGGCTGTTTTTCCACTTTCTTGATTGTATCTTTAAAGTGCAAATAAGTTTTAAAGTTTGATTAAGTCCAAAGTTTGATTAAGTTTAATATTTCACTAGTTGTATGTGTGATTGGTGTCATATCTAAAAAGGATTTAACTAACAAATTCTCAAAAATTATTAACTGCTATGTTTTCTTCTATGTGTTTTATAGATTTAGCTCTTACATTTAGATCTATGATCCATTTTTAGTTAATTTTTATATATGGTGTAAGAAAGGAGGGAGTCTAATTTTATTCTCTTACATATGGATATACAGCTGTCCCACTATTATTTGTTGAAAAGGCTATTCTTTCTTCACTGAATTGTCTTGGTACCCTTGAGAGAATCCAACTGACCATAATAATATGGGTTTATCTCTGGATTCTCACTTTTATTCCATTGATCTGTATGTATACACTTATGCTAGTACCACACTGTCTCAATTTTAAAGCTTTGAGGTAAATTTTGAAATTGGAAAGTGTTACTCTTCCAAATTTATTCTTTTTCCCCCAAGATTATTTATGTGATTATTTAATATTATATTTTATATTTAATAAAATAAGATTATTTTAGGACCAGTTTGTTAATTTCTGCAAATGAAAGTGCAGTTGGAATTTGGGTAAGAATTACATTGAATTTATTTGCCATTTTTGGAATATTGCCATCTCACCAATATTGTTTTTCAATCCATAAACATGTCTTTCCATTTAACTTTTTATGATTATGCTTTACAGTTTTCAGTGTTCACATTTTGTACTTCTTTTGTTAAATTCATTCTTAGGTATTTTTTTCTTTTTCATGCTATTATAAGTGGAATTGTTTTCCTTATTTCATTTCAGATCGTTCGCTGCTAGTGGATAGTAATACAACTGATTTTTGTACATTGATCTTATGTCTTGCAACTATACTGAACTCGTTTATCAGTACTAATAGTTTCTTGGGGGTAATTCATTAGAATTTTCTATATACAAGATCATATCAACTGCAAAAATAAAAAATTTTACTTCTTCCTTTCCAATCTGGATTTCTTTTATTTTATCTTAATTGTCCTGGCTAGAATGAGTACGGCTATCCTTGTCTTGTCCTGCTTTTAGAGAAAGCTTTCAGTCTCTACCATTAATATGTTAGGTGTGCTTTTCATAGAAGTTATCAGGTTGAAGACATTCCCTTCTATTTCTAGTTTTCTGAGTGTTATCATAAAAAAGCTGGATTTTGTCAAATGCCTTTTCTGTATCTATTGTGATAATTATATGGTCTTCTTTTAGAATACATTAATATAATGTATCATACTAATTGATTTTCATGTGTCAAATCAGCCTCATTCCTGGGTTAAATTCCACTTGTTCGTGGTGTATGATCATTTTTATATGTTGTTATATTCAGCTTACTGGTATTTTATCTTGAATCTATATTCAAAAGAGAGATTTTTGTGTAGTTTTCTTACAGTGGTTTTACCTGATTTTGGCATCAGGGTAAGTTGGCCTCATAGAAATCAGGAGGTGTTCTGGACTCTTTCTTGACCTCACATTTAATGATGCCATGTTTACACCACGAACCATTCCTTCCTGTTGGCTGTTTCTATTTGCTATTTATAGTTCCTTTTCTTTCTAACCTCATTTTTACTCTTATCCTGATTCTAAGGAGCTGATATTTCTGACATTTCTATGCTATAGGACTTCCTCTCATAAAGCTTTGCAAGCTTTAAAGGATCATGTAAATATTACTTTCCTAATTTTACTCTTCCCTATTATTAGTAAAACACTGTCCATACTTCTCAGGATCAGAATACTGTTAGATATTACCGGTAGTCTTTTAATGTGTACTGTATTGTTTATGCTAAACTTACTATGTACTATAAAATACTGCAAGTGGTATTATAATGGCTTCCACAACACCATACATAAACTTAGAAAATCATCACAAAAATTACGGAAAGGGAGGCAGGACAGATATTACTGCCAGTCTTATAGCTGCAGAAAGAGTACTTCAAAACGGTTAAGTATCTGGGAAATGAGAGATGTAAGAGCCCTAGTCTATGCTTCTTCCTACATCACATCTTTCTTATAGAATGATGGAAAAAAAATGTAATACATCAAGATGACAATTTAAATCTCCTGTACCATATTTATTAATGATTGCATATCGATTTCGCTATTGGTATTTTTTTTTTTAACTTGGCCTTTTCTTGCTGAGAACATCATATTGTTAGTAATTGTCATTATATAGGTATTTTTCATCTTAACACTACTGGTTCAATTAAAAACAAAAACAAACAAACGAACAATTCCTGTGAGTTCACCATAGGAGAACAAGTGGGCATGCAAGTGGGCACCCTCAGAGAGTTCATAATCTGGTGGGGTGTAGAATTTGGTATTTATCTACCTCATATAGGTGAAAAAAGACTCAAATTTTTGTCAATTCTATGTCATGTGGAAATCTAATCCTCACCCTTAAAAGATGTATGTAAATTTGGGGGGAGGTTTACATTCTCAGGGCTACCTTCGCCTCTAGCATTAATACTGGTGCTAAAATTAGCATCTTCCTGCATTTTCACATCAAGAACAGCCACATAAACTCTTGTGAGCATCTAGTAGCCCTTTTTACTATAGATGTTGAGGAACACCTAGGGCTTTGGCTCTTTCTAGTGTTTCCTGCATTAGCAAAACGCTTTTGGCAACCTCTGTGCTGCTCACTGGTCCCATCCAGCCTCAGGCAGCTCTTAATCTTGTTGGCAGCCTCTCTCTCCATCTCTTCGGTTTCTTCTCCCACCCCCATTTATCTTTATTCAAGAGAAAAACAACAAATCCCTTCGCTTGGCACAAGTAGAGCTGCTTTCTCCTATCAAAAGCCTTAGGGCTGAGGTTATATCAAAGTCTCTGGCTGAGAAGTAGAAGTGGGGTTCCGCTCAGGATACCTCAAGTATTTCCAAAGGCACACTTTCCACACCAAGAGAGTTTTGTTCTGGAAGAACTTGGTGCCAGCTGTTAATAAAAATTTATCCAACTTAATCATGCAAATCATAATTATACAAACCATAAAGATGCTGTGTGATAAAGAGAGGAATAATAAAGTGCTATGGGTGTAAAGGGAGAGAGTGTCCAATTCTGTTTGAGGATATCAGGACAAGCTTAATGTAGGACACCAACGAATCAGTCTTAAAGAATACTAATGAGCAGAAAGGTGAGTGGTAAAGAGAAAGCAGAAGAGAATACAATAGGATGATAAAGGAGAGGTACCATGAACTTTGTTCTCTTATAGAAAACACATTTGATAAGTCCTGGAAGTGTCAGATTTTTTGTTTGTTTTTAGGAAAAAAATTCTGGTTTATGAAAGCAGAATTCATTGGTGTGGAAGTGATTATTGGATTAGTGTCAGGGCCTTTATCAATTGAAGCACTATTTATTGCCTTTATCAAACTAGTGGATTAAAAGCAGTGTCCTTAAATTTGAATCAGAGGGGACCAATCCAAGGCATTTCAGTAGATCTGTTGGTTCTTGGTGACTGGATAATGGTGGACAGGGGAGAGGGAGGATGAAAGAGGCTACAGTGGCTTAGCCTGGGTGACCAGAATAATAGTAAGAGCTAGGGTTCACAGGAGGAATGGCAAGCAGGAGAAACTAATGATTAAAATAAATCTACATGTAAACAATAGATTTATATTTAAAAGACAACAAAGTAGCACTTTCTCTTCATTTGTTAGACAAGCCATAATTTAAAAGGGTAGTAGAAACTAGGTAATAAAGAAGTACTTTCACGGAAAACATGAATAAATTTTTATAAAAGAAAGCTCATAAAATAAATTTAATTTAGTGGTAATGCAATTTCATTAAGTGCTGTCCAATCTGTGATTCTAAAGGCCAGGTACTTTGTAGAGAAAATTAGACTGAAAATGCATAGTTTTTGTTTATTTAGTCAATTAACATTCATTAAATTCGTTTAGGGATATTACTAAGTTTATAGTTGGCAGTTTATATACTTGATGACCTAGGTGATTGCTTTTCTGATTGGTTTTAATTATAGGAGTTTGTTTTTCAGGACTACTTAAGTGGAGGGGAGGAGGAAGGAATGAAAGAAAGACTTTCTGAAGCACTGACTATTATTACCTTAGGCAGCTTGCTGAGTGTTTTACATATTAGAATAGCTTGAAATAGTGGCTAGACTGAAAGATGTGAGTTCAGAACTACCAGGGTAAGAATCTTGCCAATAAATATTTAGCTGTGTCTCAGAAAAAAATTATTAGCTTCCTTAAACTTCCAATATTTTTTCTATAAAACAATACATACCTTGCAGGATTATAAAAGGGATTAGGGTTATGAAAATAAAGTACCTTGTATGAATAGGTGGATGTTCAGGAAATGATTTAAATTACTGTTTAAACTAGTGCTAACCTCATTATTAACCTCATTTTAGAGACGAGGAATCTGGGATTCAGTCGAGTTAAGTAACTAGCCTAAAAGCACAGAATTATGAGATAGGTGCTGCCTTTTTTAGTAATTGTTATTCCAATCACCTAAAACAGTACCTGGCAGAGGAAGTGCTCAATAGAAATTTGCTGAGTGTTAATAAAAAGCATCTCACATCTAGGCTTCTCTCTTGTTTGACCTCTGAATGCTGGAGGGTCCCTGAGCTCAGTCCTCTGACCACTTCCCTTTTCTGCTTCAACTCTTGCCCTGGGTGACTGTGTTCATTACCATGCTTTGTATAGTGTGCTTTATATATCACCTTTTTGTATTTGCACATTTTTATTTCTATGGCCCCTTGTTTCTGAGCTCCAGAGTCATTTATCTTTTTGACCTTCCAGTTGTGTGTTGATTAGATATCTCTAATTTAACACGCTGAAAGCTGAACATGTGTTATTTTCCCCCAATTCACTCCTTCCCCAGTTTTCTCTGTCTCAGGAAATGACCACTACTCTCTTGGTAGCTTGCAAAAAAACAGGAGTCTTTTGTGATCATTTTCTTGGTCTTATAATCTGTCAACAGGACTTATTGGCTCAACTTTCAAAATGTATCCTTATTTTGAATGCTTCTCTTTACTTTCACAACCATTACTTACTTTATCTGGCTTCCTGCTATAGCATTTAGCAGGAATCCCTCCTTCCACACCCTTTCCCCTCCCCCAGTCTTGTCTTTTCAATTATAGTATATATGTACATTAACATTTACCCCTTTAACCTTTTTAATACAATTAAGTGGCATTAAGTAAATTGACATTGTTGTGCTACTATCACCACTATCCATTTCCAGAACTTTTTCATCATCCTAAACAGAAACTCTGCTCCCGTTATGTAATAATTCCTCAACTTCCCCTTCTTGCAGCCCCTGGTAAATTCTACTTTTTCCTTCTATGAATTTGATTACTTGGGACCTCAAAGTAGGTGGAATTGCATAATGTTTATCCTTTTGGGTCTGGCTTATTTCATTTAGCATAATGCTTTAAAGATGGTAAATCTTTAAAACAGGTATATTTTATGTATCAGAATTTCATTCCTTTTTAAAGCCAAATACTATTATAACGTTGTATGTAGAGACCACATTTTGTTTATCCATTGATGTACATTTAGACTGTTTCTGTTTTTGTTTTTTCTCTCTTTTTTTGAATACTGTGAATGATGCTGTTATGAACATTGTTTACAAGCACTTCTATCTTCAATATTTTGGGCATATACCCTAAAGTGAATTTGCCAGGTCATAGGGTCATTTATGTTTAACCTCCCAGGAACTGCCAAACTGTTTTCTACAGCAGCTATATCAATCAATTCACACTGCCAACAGCAATGCACAAGTTCCAATTGCTCAACAGCCTCAGGAACACTTATTATTTTCCATTTTTTAAAAAATAATAGCCATCCTAATGGCTGTGAAGTGGTCTCCCATAGTCTTCTTAATAAAAGAAACAATGGTCTATGAAAACACCACTTTACTTTCCCATTTTACTTAGAACAAATCTCCAAGTCTTTATTATCCTACAAGGATAGGAACCCTCAGACCTCATCATTCTTTCTCTAGTTTACTTGGCTCTAGCCACAATGGCCTCCCGCCTGTTCTTGGAATAAGTCAAACTTATTTTGACGCGGGGCCTTCAATCTTGCTCTTCCTCTGTCTGGAACTATTTCTCATAATTATCATGCCGGTTTCGCTTAATTTATATCTCTAATCAGATGTCACTTTTTCAGAAAGAACATCCCCAGCACCCAATCTATACAGACCCTCCCATCCCACATACCTTTAACCTTCATTTATTTTTGCTTTATTTTTCTTCATTTCCTTTGTTACTCCTAACATTATAGACTATATTTATTTGTTCTTCATCCATTTTTTTTCCCAGCACAATGTAAGTTCCTTGTGGGTGGAAACTTTTTTTTTTTTTTTTTTTTTTTTTTTTGGTATTCATAGCGCTTAAAACAGTGCCATGCAAATCAGAGGCACTAATTATTAAAGGAATGTGTGGCTATCTGTTCGAAGAGGCTCAATAGTTAGAAATATTTAAGGTCAATCTATTTACTATTCCATTTTCATCAGAGATGGCCAAATATTCTTTGATGCCTAAAATTTAAAATATATTTTCCTCTTTTTAGCAGTTCCTACTCTACTGTTCAGTTAAGAAGTATCTAATATATATCTTGAATAATAACAATATCATTAAGCATTTACTTGTGCCCAGCATTACTCCTGGTGCTTGATACACATTACTGCGATTAAAACTAACTATGGTATTTGCATTTTACAGATTAGAAAATAAGGTTCAGGAAAGGTAAGCTGTCCAAGATCACAGCGTAAATAAGTGCTAGATCAGAAGTTACAATGAGGCACTGTCTGACTCCAAAGCTTATTGCTTATTCCACCATGCCACTCAGCAAGACACACTCAGTGATTTGGAGGCCACAGAGAACTGTACCCCACAATCTCTACCTTCAGGAATCAGAACCATGACAAGGCAAACTTCTACACTCATAATTTGAAAGACATCTGGTAATGGAAGAACCAACAAATTGATGTTCCAATATCTGTATGTGGTCATTAGAGGAATTCAGAAAAGGAAGCCACTCCCAGGGGCTGTGGTGGCTGAGAAGTCACCCTGGAGGATGAGGGACTCTGAGCAGGGCTCTGACAGTTGTGTGAATTAGATGAGGGAGATGTAAAGTGAGGTGGAAAGGATCACACTCCAGACTGGGTGATTCACCTAAGCATTGGCCAGGAATAAGGGTCACTTAGTCGAAAATGGGTACAGCAGACTACTGGACATTCAGTTTACCTCTGGCAGAGTAGATGAGGAAGGAGAATGTTTGCCGATGCTTATTCAGCATGTAATAAATGATGTCAAACACCGTGCTCTGTGCTATACAAGAATTATCTACTTAATTTTCAGAACAGCCCTATGAGACCTGACACTATTATTCTCATTTAACAGATGCAAAAATGGCAACTAAGGGTCAGCTAGAGGTGCACAGTAAGAGATAAGGATGAGTAGGCAGTCTGGGCAAGATTTTGAATGCTGTGACAAATTGCTTGTCTTTGTTCTATATGCACCAACTATTTTCCCCCCTAATTTGAGGTTTTATTCTCATCTTAATAATGACCAGTGGTGCCACCCAAGTGTGGCCTTAAAACTCTCATCAGCTCCCTCTCTCCAAAGCTATCCCAAACATCACATTAACAAAGCATGCATACATGGTCTGCTAGCCTCCGTTCAATCTAGATTGTTGCCCTTAAGACTCATTAATTGAAATTTCTAATTTGCCCTTAATATACCCCCTGATTCCTCCATTTGAGGACCTATCTTACAGCCACCCAAACCTACATAATGTAACTCATTTATAGGGAAAACAGATGTCCAGTTTGAGAATGGTTTGAATACACTACTGTCATTCATTTAGGATTCTGTCTCTGGAAAGCCGGAAGTTTCTGTGAATTACAATCTACTCTTCCCAACTCAGAATATTATCAGTATAATAAATATTTCATTCTTCCAGTTGCCATTATAAACCAAAGTACGTTAAGGCTCCAAGAGTCAGTAAAATAATTAATAGATTAGAAATTTCTGTATTTTATGACTTCCCCCCATCGTCTCAAAATTTCCACAAGTTTACATAGGATTAGGTGATGTAAGGGTCTAAATAGCATTTTAAGCAAGAACTTTATGTATCACTCAGCATTTGTGGGGCTTTTGTTATATATAGGGTAACATGCAATTCTCCACATGAAGAATATCATAGAGGCTGGCTGCTGTATGGGTTGCTGCCATGAAGGACTACTGAAGTATTTTGTGATCCACTGTTCAAACACGCTTGACATCATCGGTGCAAGTTCAGCTTCACTCACAGAGCAGGGAAGACAGAAAAATAAAGTATTAATGCTTAGATGGAGGAGAATGATCAACAGAAGGGCCTCCCAGTGGAAAAATACTAATAAACATGCTCCAATATGTCATAATTTCTAGCCTTCATTTAAAAATATTAGCACAATAAAACATTTTGTTTGATTTATCGTCCTCTTTATTATTACACACTAACTTCTAAGAATAAATTGATATTCTAATAACAAAGATTATGTACCACCAATTTCTGAGACTTCTTCCCCTATTTTCTAGTCAATGCGATGTATTTCTTTTGTCTTTTATTTGGACTACTCAGGGCAACTTCTGAGGCCCCTGAAAAAGCTGATGTGCTCCATAAACCTAACAAGTCATTACGAGCTTAATGCATTCAATGTACTACCAGCAATGACACTAGTTAAGAGTTATCAGAATACATCTGTGAATCGGATATAAAATTCACACTAATTATCAGTTTAATTTTCCATGTTTGTTGGGTAATTAATATATATTTTGGTATAGAATAGCAAGACTTTGACTTTTTCTAATTCTGTGCATGAATATTAGGCATGTGTAAAATATGTGAAACTGTGTCATTTAGCTTTATTTGAATCCTGTTTTTCTACAGAAAGGGGAGTAGTTAAAGAATGCATACATTATCAGTGAAAACTAATTACATGTCTTCTTTGGAAAAAATTTTGTGTGAGTTCCTCAGAAGATAACTGAATTGGCCAAATGCACTTTGGCATTAATATGTGACTGTAAACCAAAACCACCAAAATATCTGATTATATTCTGGCAAATGTGAGAAAAAGTTTAATTAATAAAATAAAGATTATTTAACTTTCTTAAATCTACTCCATTCTGCATACGTTTTTGTTATCTGTTATTCCCTAGAGACTCTTTTGCACTACTGTAGATTATGAATAATTTCTGAATCATTCTTACATTTTCATAGAGATGATGATAAATAATTTAAAAACATAATAAAACTAGCTTTGCCAATGAAAAACACATTTATAAATTTATCTGGGGCTGGCACATTTTGGAATAATTTTATTTTTTAAATAAACTGTCTAATATTCAAATCCAAATCATAATTTTTCCTTTTAGCAGAAACACATTACCTTCTGAGGAGTGATAATTAAAAACTGATAAAATACATAGGAATATAGTCAACTGTTTGTTCAGAGCTGATGTGGTAGGCTACAAGGGCACAGAATTATTCAATTTTGTGGACTGATTAACCAAGACTCTGTGACCTGTTTGCATACTCTCAAAGTAACAAGAAGTCTTCTCAGCAACAGTCACACGAGAAGGGACGGAATCACCAGTTGAGAGTCGCAGAGTAAACCTGCTTAAGCCTTATCACTGAAGATGATTTAGAACTAGCCATGCCATGCATCTTTTAGTTTTATTAAATGAGTTCAGTTCTTGATTTATTATTTCAAGGCAACTAGTTAGACTTTCGTTGCCCATTCAGGGAAATCATTCTTCAAACTCCCTCTATGAGTCCTGAGGGGAAAGCATTTTGTGCTCTAATGTATATGTCTAAGTGTGAAAGCCTCTGCTGCCTGTCTGTGAGTGTGTGTGTGTGGGGGGGGGGAGGCAGGCTTTCAGGAAAACGCAGGAGAAATAGCAGAGCCGTCTGCTCTGACAGACCGTACCACACGTCTGAAAAGCCTTCCCAGTGCTAATGCAATTTACACAACCGTAAGACAGGCCTAAAAATTCCAGGAGAAAGGCAAAACATAAGGCATAAAATGGGACACGGTCTCAAAGTGTTAACAGCATTTTCACATATCCCAATATTTAAGTTTATAATAACTCCTTCTATTTCTGTAGCATCTTTCCTCTGAGAAGTGAAACTTCCTCTAAAGATGTTTTATTCATTTTTGAAGTTTTAGCTTCATCCTGACAATGTTTCCATGGAACAGAAAGAAACTTTCTTGCAGTTTACAGGAAAGAGAAACCAAAGCCAAATTAAACAAAAGGTGTCAATGTGATGAGCACAGAGGAGAGAGAATGAAGACTCATGCATGCTCTGCTGTGGCAACCCACCAAGCCTCCCACACAGGACAGAGCCTGCCCCTGGGAGTGGGCAGTACCAATGATGCTCTCAAGACTCACAAAAGCTTTGAGTAGATCAGATATAGCTGTGATTTCAAAGCCTTAAACTCTGTATTTTTTCAGAATAAGAATCTTGCTTTCAGATTTACAAAGAATAACCGCAGAGACTTCTACTGCAGTTCCCTGGATCACAGTTATTCTTATGGTTCTTAAGCCAACAATGTATTCTCCCTTAACTCAATGACAAGCTTTCTTATACCACGAACTATAGAATCTTCAGAACTTAAGGGTCATTATTTGAATTATTTCAATTTCAAGTACGCAAGGCTAACATGATAAGACTACAATTATCACCTTTGATTCTCAACTATAAATTTCATTTGTTTATCAACAGCTCTATTGTTCTCAGCAGTTGCCTTTAAAACAACAAATTAATAAAAATTCAAAGAAAATAAATTTATATTAACAAAATATTACTTTTATCTCTTAAAATATTCCACGTAAGTTTATTTTAAAAATATCATTTGTTATTTTCAAAAAGTGTCAAGAAGATATTATTGTGAGACTGGCCATTTATTATTTTACAAACATTCACTCAGTACCTACTATACCTACTATGTGTGAGCACAGCACTAAGGTCTGCAGCCACTTGGCCTTTTAAAAGAGGTTGTAGTCTACGGTCATGCCACCCTGAACATGCCCAATCTTGTCTGATATTGGGAACTAAGCAGAATCGGGCCTGGTTACTACTTGGATGGGAGACCACCTAGGAATACCAGGTGCTGTAGGCTTTAACAAACAAACAAATACATAAATATAAATAAACAAACAAAAAAATGAGGTTGGAAAGCCTTTATACAAGGTGTGTTTCAAGACCGACTTGCTGAGGATTTGCTTGTTTTATGATTGTTGAGAAGAGCTAACAGTCAATTTAATAAATGCTGAATACTTAGAGATAAAAGCAAAGAAAAAATGATGAAAGCAAAGGATACCGTTTATTATTTCATATTCTTGCTACAGGCATTAGACGTGAGGAAGATTACTGAATATTTAAGATGTTCTGTGGAACATGTATAATTTTTCACTTGGAAGAGCAGAAAATTTTAAGAACTGAACCAAATCTATGAAATTACTGCTAGCTTTACTCCAGTCAAACCTGAGCTCAAAGGCAGAGTGGATTTCAGCCTCTACTTCAAAGCATTCCAAACAGCTATTTTCTTTTTACTGAATTTTTTGGTATCCAAATCATAAAAGCTGACAATAGCTAACATTTATAGAGCAATTTAATGTCTGTCAGATATTTTGTTAAATCTTTTACATGTATCATTTTATTTAGCTCTTCCAATACTTAAGATGATAGCATTATTGTCCTCATTTTACAGATGAGTAAAATAAAGCTTAACTGACCTTAAAAAGAGTGAGGTCAAACGGTACATAGGGTGTTAGTAACGTTAGCCCTCTTGGCACTGACAATATGAAATGGCAGAACATACACTTTCAAATGAGATCCCAGTATTACAATTTCTAAGAAAAAACTTCAGCCAGAAGAGACGACAGTTAACTATCCCTGAAAGGAACCTGATGTGGCTCAGTCTCCTGCTGTTCAAAGGTCTGACTCTTAGCAAATTCACATCACCCTCTTAGCATGTCAAGGAGATCTACAGTTTAGTCATGTTTTCCTGAGCAGAGAGAAAAAGTCAACCTTCAGTTCCACCCTGCCTCTGGTCTTTTTTCCTCTTTCATAAGAAAAATCCCTTATCTTCCCATTAGTTTCTCCACTTATGAGAAAAATTGTTAGAAAGGAGGCAGAAAATAATATAGTACATTATATTTCAGACAGACTGAGGACATCAGTCTTATATGATAGCATTCCTCTTTCTTCAGCTCTGGCTGCACTCTATTTCCAAAATCTGAGCTTAGAAAATGAGCAAATTTCGACAAGGCATATTCATCTAGGAATTCCCTAAGTATTTCACATGCTAGGTGTTGTAACGATTACTCGCTCTCACAGAACACTGGCAGAAGGAGTTTAACATGACATCCCTCAGGACCAACTCTTCTCACGCAGTCTTAAATTCTATTGTCTGATCACTGCTCTCTTCTATAAAATAGATGACTGTGGCAAGATCCTAAAAGCCCCAGAGAATTTTGCTTTGCCTAAAGACTTACTCAACAGTTACTTAACAAGTTCAATGTATTTAGAAATTAAGGCAGGGAGGGGAAGTACTAGAAGGAATGTTATCTCATTCAGTTAAAGTTACACAAAAATTTCTTTTGAAATGGCTTTTTAAAAACCTACCAAAAGATATGGCATGCATATATTGTTATATGCACAGGCTTTGTGTATTTGGAATAAGTCAATCTAAGAAGCACATTTTAAAAATCGTTTTGGTAACAGCCTGCATCAGAACCACCAATCATTTTGGAATAATCACCTTGTTTTAAACCCCTGCTGTGTTAATGAGAAAAAACAAGGTTGTGGCTGCTAAGAGTGTTGTGATGTCCAAGAGAAAGAGAAAAATCGTATGCCTAGCAAGTACACTGAGAGTTCTTAGAATTCACTAGTTCCTTGAGGCAGGATTGCATTTCAAGCATTCCAGAGAGAAAACTAATCTATACCTTAAAAAGGTTTCGAAAAGCAGTTTCAAGAACCGCAGTAACCTTTCATGTTTATCTGTAAATTCTTCTTTCCCCCATCTACAAATATTTTTCCATACTTCTAACGAAACCAAACACCAAGATCTGTGGCATCTTTGTACTGAAATAAAATACAGCTGGCATGTCTGCTTTTCAATTCCCCTTCCACAAATAAGAATTCAGGTCTGACTTTGGGCGGTGTGGGTTGGGGATCCAGCACTGAATTTGGAATGAGGAGATCTAGATGTGCTAGCTCTTGTTGCACAGTGGCTTTGTCACATTACACAAATCACTGAATCTCTATTTTGGACCCTAAATTTTAACACTGACAAAATGGGGTCAATAACAATAACAATTAACTAAGGTTAATGTCCCACAGATTGGTTGTGAACTTCCCATGAGAGAATTTTAAAAGAATAAGCATTGGCCCCTTGTAGTAGGGATCTTTTAAAGACAGGTCTTTATAAAACCCTTTTCAAGTGAGTGGTAGGAGTGGAGAATGAGTTACAGGGGTGTGGGCAGAGAGCATCCTGGAACCAGGAGCGGCTACACGGGAGCTGGCTTCACGTCGGGTGCAGCCGTGGAGTTCAGGGTGCAGGAGCAGGTATGGAGGTGCTGAAGAGAAGTCCAAGAAAAGAAAGGAAAGCAGCAAGCCTATGGCTGGCAGGACAAAATGTTAGTAATTACTTGCAATATTTGTCACAGAATATTAAGAAAACTACAGGTGAGATGGATATAGATGTGCACACCATATCTGTATTGCGCGTGCCCCTCTACTTCATTAGAGCTTACGATTTTCTGAGTGCAGCCAGCTGGGTTTACCTCCAGGGAGGGCTAGTGTTTCAGAAACTGAAGAATGCCATATTTACGTGTCCTGGGGCTAAATCCTGAGGCGATGGCTGCACGCAGAGGTGAACCTTCCAGTTTCAGCCAGCTATTTCCTTTGGGCCCAGGCTGTTAGTAATATAAGCAGTTGTTTTTATGAGTATCTAATGTTACAGCTATTATTTATCGATTAGAATAAACCATTTATTCATTTGCTCCTTAGAAGTTGTGATAAATGCCTCTGTATTCATTTAAAAATATGGCTCATTATCCACAGCACAGGGCTATTATACACGTGGCTCCTTGACTCGTGCGGACATAAGAGACTGCATATCGCAGATATACATCCATTTAAAGGATATGATTCATGTAGGAAAGACGTGACAGTACTTTTACCCAGTTGTGACTAAAATCCTGAAATTGTGAGAGCTCCCCATGAATGAGGCTGTGTCAACAGCCAGGGGGGAAGCTCTGGTTTTCCTCCTCCACTGCGAGAAATCGTGTGACATTTAGGTCAACTGGAATGAAATCTGAAGGAAGACTCTAATCAATATGATTACAGTTATGCACATTTATAAATATTAAATGTAATTACTATCCCCCCCAACATGTATCTAACAAAGGTCATGCTATACCCAGACTGTGCTGATATTTTGTGAAAGTATCGTATTCAAGGCTTACTATATTTCACAGACTAAGTCAGAGTACGAACTACTAAAAAGAAAAAGAAATGCCCCTTTGTCAACACTTGTTACCGTGTGGCACAACTATAATTTGAAGAATCACAGGTCTCCAAATCTGTTGACCTGCACCAGCGTTAGAGGAGGCACTGAGGAGCAAAAGCAAGGCGCTGCTTTGGACTACATCAAGTAATAACAGCAGTACCATGGTTGTCATTTTACTTAATGCTATTTTCAGGACATCCAACAGTTTGAAAGCACCCAAGTCAAGGGCATGGCACTACACAACTGACAATAATAGCGGGAAAACATGAGTGGTTATGCAACAAGTGGTGGATCATTTTTACATTTCGAGGATAGTCATGTCCTGATAGGTGTACCAAGCCAAGACTATTACTGATGCCTTCAAAAAGGGTTTCTCATCCCAGAGAGAAATCAGTAATCTGAGGATACTTCACAGGGAGTAGCTAGCATCAGGCCGCTAAAGATCCACACGAAGCCAATCCATCAAAATACTGCATTACCACAAGTGGGAGTGTGTGTGTGTGTGCATGAGGACAAACAATGCTGGGGCTGTGTGAGTTCAATTATTTTTCAGCTTACACACATGGTAAACCACATTAGGGGAAGCACTGACGGAGCAAAAGCAACACAGACACCTTTCTTTAAAACTTATAAATAAAATTTTAGAACGTAATTGTCTTCTGCTTGTGAATTCCATTGTCTCAAAGAATGTCTCAGGGCGAACCTACAATTTAGTATCTAACTATGCCAAATCGGTGAGGCATAAAAAGTCCTACCTGTGACAAAGAAGGGACATTATTTTTAGAAAAGACCAACACATGGCAGCAACATAACTTCGCTAATTCATTTATAACATAAGTATAAAAGGGCAAACTCTCTCTCAAAGACAGAAGCTCCTTGGGAATACTTATGTTCCTAGTACTAGCACAGTTTCTGGCAAATAGGTGCTTAAAATATGTCAGACTTCCAATTAGCAAATTATTGTAACTGAGCAAATCTTGGGGAAAAAAAATCTTAAAATATTCCAGAAAATATTATAGAAGATTTAGAACATTTCATTTTAGAGCCACATCCACTCCTTCTTTCTTAGTTCATCAAATACGTCTTGAGTGTCTGCTCTGTATGTGCCAGACCTGATATAAGGTACTGGGACTTAGAGTCTAAGAGAGAGAAGCGTACCTATGTGCATATTCAAGGGTCGTGACAGAAATTCTTTGTGGGGACCCAGAGGAAGCAATCAGTCCAAGCTGTCATCAGCAAAAGGGTGGGGGCTTAAGTAGTGGAGAAGGCTTTTATCATTAAGGGAGATTACGCAAAATGAGATGGGACTTTGGAGAACACAAACATTCAAAAGGAAGTTAAGGAAGAGGAGTCAAAAGGAGGGATGCAGTAGCAGCAACATCAAGGTCAGCACAGTATATCATACTGGAAATCTGGTTAACCTAAATCTCAATTTTATTATCTGTAAAAGGGTCAAAATACTTTCTAGACATTAATAAGATCATTAATGTTAGCAATATATTACCTATGGCCCTACAAAAACAAGGTTTGTATCCCTTTTATCCCCTTAAAATAACAATAGTCACATTTATTAAGTCTGCTCAACAATGTCCTCAGAGCTTTATATGAATTAGCACATTTAATCTTCAAAATAACCATGGGAAAGGTATTAATACCAAGCCTCATTTTATAGATTAGAGAACTGTGGCCCAGAGATATGAAATACATTTCCTAAGTTTACAGACTTAACATGTGACTAAACTATACAAATAAGCAGCCTGATTATATAGTCCTCACTCTGTTCTACCTCTACTCATTTCAAAAACCAAGATAACATCTTCTAAGACATCTCGCAGAATGGTCATGAAGAATAAATGATATCAATGAAACTGTGAAACTCTGAAAAGCTGAGGAATGTAGAATGTAAGATGTCATTGAGAGTGGTTCTAACAAAGTCCACTGTCCGTGTCCTGAGGAAATCAGACTTCACTGTTTCCCTTTGGAGAGAAGTTAAAAATGAGGAGTTTCTGGAGAATCGCTTTGGAGACCTATCTCTACCACCAGACGAAGAGTTGTTTCCAGTAATAAAACCAGGCATTCCTGGGAACAAATGATTACTTTCAGGCCCTATTCCTAATTCTGCATCTGGTTTTCTCTGTTGTCTGGTAGCATGCAACCCACACAAAGGCAAAGCCAGGCACAAATGACATTTAGATGATTGTGAGACAGTAGATAACCGGGAGTTGGTATTTTAATAAAAATGATACCTAACAGATATGATCTTGCTCTGTCTAGACCTTTAATCTGAATTAACAAATTTAAACTTGTATCTGTTGAGCTCTGAGAAAGAGATATTTTTATTGTGTTTTACCCCAGAAAAAAATGGTGATGAGGAGTTTGATGACTCGCTTAAGGCCGGACAGCCAATAAATGTAGCAGACAAGGTGCGAACTAGCGTCTCCTGATCCCCAATCCTGCACTTTTTCCACTACCTTGCTTGGACTTATATGTTTTTTTTATATTTATTCACCAAGGTCGGTTTTAAAGGCCTTAAAAAAATTACTGGAGAATAGAATATATTCAGGACTCCAGAGGCCACAGCTCCCTCTGTGGCCAATTACACCACTAGATTGCTTAGATGGACATTTCTTATAAGGTAAACACCAGAAGAGGCTTTACATTGTGTGCTCTGGGGCTATAGATCCACTGTTAATATAGTCCTGGGGAGGTCCAGCTTCTCAGCTCTTAAATAAATGATTTAACTCCATACATCAACATGAACTGACACTTTGCACAGTACCACTTAAAATGCAGTAACTTTTGAGCCAGTTAATAAACATAAAAGAAAGATTAAAAAGAAAAAATGTGTCCTATTGCTCATCTGAGAATGTCATAGGCTTTAATCCTGTTAAACCATAGACCCAGCATTTAAATCTTGTTCCAAATTCTATTTCCAGAGTTGTGATGTTTGTGGGTGCTTGAGTCTTTGAAGGCGTGGCAATAAAACTAAAAGGTTGATTTTCAAATCCATCAATATACACAAGAAACAAAAAGGTAATTATTTGGTAATAAGCACACCTAAAAGACAAAGAATTAAAAAAAATATATCCACACAAAGACCATCCAGGAGGTGACCTTTTTTATTGGACTAATTATAAGGAAATATAAAAGGGCAAGCTTTTATTAATTGAGCTCTTTTCACTCAGCCATGAAGAACTGCTTGGAAGAAAGAAAGCAAAGAGACAGGGTGTTAATGTAAGCGAGATAATTAAATTCAGCATCAAGTGGATCAGAGGGAAGGGCAGAAGTAGAAAAGTCAGATGGAGGTAAGAATTGGTATCCTAATCTTTATAATATTATATGGTTTGCGGAAATAAGAAAAGGAAAGCTGTCAGTAAAGGAGGTTACATTTAAGAGAAAAGTGAACAGTGACAACTAATACCACCGAGGCTTTCTGTAGCATCTTGGCTGCCAGTATAAGTATTTCTCTACAATAATCTCCTCCACTTATTTTCATATCATTCTTGTGAAATATAGAGAAAAGAACAGGCAAGAGGGATCCAATCTTGCCCCAGATCACATAATTAGAGAGGCCCCAAGTCTCTGAAAATCAGGTCAGTATTCTACCATTATCCTCAAACGTTTTGTTGAATATAGCAATTATAGGCAGAAAAAGAGAGATGATGTAATCAATGCTTAAAGCTGTTTCTAACATGAGAAAAGGTCTTGTTGCCCTCAGAATCTGAATTTTTCTGCTTTTCTTAAAATACCGAATATGGAATGAGAAACAGCCATGAAAAAGTGAAGGGGGAAAGTGAGGGGGTCGATGTTCTAATCCTAGCTGTCATTTGCAGTGCAAACATGAACAAAGTTATTTGGGCCTCAGTTTTCCCACCAACAAGATGAGGATGTTGAAAGAGAATATTCCTTTCGTTGATCAGGAAGCTCTGAGCTTGCTCTCCATGTGCTGTGTTAGAAGCCAGGAAGTAACAATCCTCACAGCGGAGGGTCTCCATCTGGAGATGAGACGGCGAGACCACCATTACACATAGGCAAAAACGGGCTGCCAGTAAATGGTGATGAAGGTGACAACTTGTTTCATATAATGGCACTGGATCCGAGAGAAAGACGACGCTGATGGGATGAAAGATGGATGGTAGAGTGCATGAAAGAGATCTCTGAGACTGAGTCTTTCAGAATTAGCTTCCTTGGTGACCAAGGTGTTTTGGAAAACAAGTTCAGCATGGCTGGAATACAGGGTCCAAGGAGGATGGGGAAAACTTAGAGAAAGTGAGGTGGGAAAGGAGGAAAGAGTCATCTTTGGACTTATACATGATGGCAAGGCAGAGCAGAGCTGTAAAGAGAGGAGAGATCCCATCTGCATTTACAAACATCGCTGTTGTAGGTCAGGTAAAGACTGAATGGGGTTGAGGTGAGGAGGTAGAAAGAATCTGAATCCTAAGAGGCTAGTTGGGAGCTTAGGTTAATACTTCAGGCATGAGATGATGAGGGCATCTGGGATGAAAGAGACAATGTTGCCAAGAAATATTTAGGAGGAGGAATGCTAGATTGGGTGAGCAAGTGGATGTCGGTTTTGACAGAGTTGGAGTTACTAGGAAACTTCTGGCTCAGGTGATTATAAAGATAGTTAACAGGAAGAAAACTGGGCTTGAAGGATAGGAATAGATTCTTCTCCAGTGCTAAAGTCTTTTCAGGGAAGAAAGAGGTCCGGCGACTTGGTGTTTTGGGAAAAGATGCCTTAACGTATTAAGATCTATTTATTTAGGTTGGGTGCCTGGGCTGGACATATCCTGGGGCATGTGGCATCATTTCATGATGGGCTGTTGTCAGTATGCAGAGATGGGGCAAAGAAATTCACTGATGTACACTAGTTTCCTCCCTGAGGACACATTTGGGCTACATCGTGATGGCTTTGGTCTGTCTGATTTACCTGTGGTGTGGGTATTCGTGGCTCATGGCTGTACTTCAGAGACACCAGTTGATATTTGCAAAAACTTTTATCTTCAGATTTTCTTCTTCCTCAAAAGCTTTTTCTCTCTCATCCTCAAAGATGGACACTCATACCCTCAGTAAATATTATTTATATGCCAAAGGTGCCCACGTTTGTATCTATAAACCTGCCCTCTCCTTTAAGCTCCCAACCACAAGCACAAGCTGCTCAGAAAAAAACTCGGTGTTGTCCTTAATTCTTCTCTTTCCTTCGTTTCTTTTCACAGCAACTGCTGTTGACACTGACTTCATTTCATCTGCTTCTCTGTCCACTGTACCACTGTAGTCTAAGCAACATTCTCATTCTTCTCTGCCACTGCCCTGGCCTCTCTCATTCTTCTAACCCTCATTCCCCAGAATGGCCAGAGTGAACCTTAAAAAGCTATATCCGATCACGGCATTCTTTTCCCATAGCTCCCGGACACCTAGACTGTAGGCTGCATGCTTCCATCCCGGCTATCCTCTCTGACTTTATCTTATTTCACTCACCCCTCACTCACGTTTTTATGTTCTTTGAATATTCCAAATCTGTTTCCATCCTAGGGCCTCTGTGTAAGTTGTTTCTAGCACCTGGAATAACTTCCCCAGATTTTCATGCAGCTGGTTCCTTTTCATTCAGCTCCCAGCTTCTGGGTCACGTCTTCTCAGGAGGGCTTTTTCTGACCAAGCCACTCGGAAAACTTTTTATTCATCTCCAATCACGTCCCTGTTCTATTTTCATCAGAGCACTCACCACTGGTTGTCTATCTTACTCTACTACACAGTAAACTCCATGAGAGCAGGGGTCTTGCTTGTTTTATTAAGTAGAGTGTCTCCTGAGTGCAGAAAAGGAACCAGATCATTGTGGGTGCAGTAGGTTGACTGAAGAAGGAAACTACGGAACACAAATATTCCAGAAAAGTGATGATGCTATTGAATAAAAAGTAATAATTTCTGGTGATTTCAAAAGTGATCAGGTTTGTAAGTGACACAGAATGTACACACTTACAAACTGCAACTTAAAATTAACTACAGGAAAAGAGAAAGAACAAAAGTGGCAAGCAAGTGAGGCCAGACAGAGAAGAGATTCAGGGAATGCATTCTTAAGGAAGCAGTAGGGCTTAAAATAAACAAGGAACACTGATTGCTATCCGCATTTTCCAAAAGGTATTGCTGATACGTCCTGGTATGTTTTTGAAGCACTTTTCTTCCTGCAAACCATCACTACAATCATGAGCAACACTCAATCAAGTCTCCCATTCAGGAGAGGGGAGAAGGGGCAGATGTGGAAACGCACACACGCATTCACTCCCTGTTCTCCCACCTTTCCATGCCTCTAAGTTCTGCATTAGTGCCCAGGAGGCCCCTTTCTCACAGACTACCCCGGGCACTGTGCTCTGTGGCCGTCCTGAGAAGCTGAATGTGGCTCTGTCTGTCTAGGCTTCTCTATGAGGGAGACTTTCCCATTAAAAATGTCCTGACAAAACAATTTAAGAAAACGTCAGTGCTATGTACAGTACGTTCCTAATAACCCCAATGAAAACGGGGCAATTATTCTTGAGGCTGGTGCTGCACTGATTTTAGGTTTTTACATAACTCAGGTGAGTGTGAAGAGTCCTTTTTTGTTTTTTTCTTGTGGCGCAAAAGAATAATTTACTCAATGTTGACACCCTCTTCTTCAGGGTGATCGCAGGACTCTCTGCTCCCGTCTCACAGGTTTCCTTGCTATCTGTGTCTTCCTGGGAAACAGAGGAGCATCAGCCATGCAAGTTAATGAGGATGTAGCCCCCGTGGAGCTCCAGAGGTAATACTTGGAAGAGAGAGCCTGACTCATGAAAAAGCCATTCTCTGTTAGCCAGAGAAATACGAATCTTCCAAATAACTGGATTTTATGCTACCGGAGGAAGACTTCCAATGACTTAACGTTGAATTTTTATGATCAATAACAAGGCTATTATCCACAAAAACGGAGAAAGCGACTCAGGTCAGAAAGAGCTCATAGGACACACTGGCACACCACCGACAGGCGACAGGGAACCGGGCGGAAGGCATCTAGTCCCACTGAGAGGCAGGACGAGTCAACTGGCGGCATTTCCGTTTTATGATGACATGACATCAATGTCTACTCTCAAGATTAGTATTTTTATAGTGTTCACAGCAGACGCGCAACATGTATCAGGTCTTGTCTCTAGGTGGCAGCAACTCTCTTCTGTTCTGGCCCTGGCTGCCTGCAGCCTTTGTCTCCTGCCTCCAGTATAAATCCCCACTTCCTTCTTTCCCAAATAAACACCTCACAGCGTGTAAAAGTTTGGGGAAAATTACTGTAAGCCACTTTCACTGTAAGGAATCAGTCCGTTCTTACAGTTAAGCTACAAGGTTTTTCCAAGGGTACAAAATAATTCAGGTCTAAAGTGAAAAATAATAGGAAGGTATTTTCTTTCTTTCCCCATAGTTATGAACTGCAAACTCCGAGGACAGCATGTTCTTTTTCTTTACAGACCTTGGAGGAAAAAAAGGCAATGAGTATAGAAATGGAAAAGTAGATGGAACTGGAGAGATTTCTATTCTACAGTAACGACGACTTAGCCCCATGGGTGATTTAAATCACTGCTTTCTGAAGGATATAACCAGGTACGTTCATTTAGGAAAGTGTCTCAAATATACTACAGGATGGAAGAGAGGACTGAATGAGCACAATCATCATCAGACAGGTAACACAGAGTTACCTTCTGGTTTATTTGGCCTTCACAGAAACTGAGGGAAATTGGCTACATCTATATCCTAAAAAGTTACCATTTTTGCTTGGATAGAACATGTGCCTCTCCTGGACCATATGTTTACCTAATGTGTGGAATCACAGTCCTACCTACAGATAACCACCTGCCCAGGATTTTAAGTTGTGAGAACTGAGATGGATCCCAAGAAAGTTGAAGTAAATTCGAGCCTCATTTGAGGCTATAATGAATGCTGGGTGCCAATGAATCAGCTGGGCAGTAGGAAAGGGAATCCTTTCATGTAACGTTGAAATTTGATTATGGGCTGATACCTACCGTTTATGAAGCACTTTCTTTCAAGATGATATTACTATGAAGAGTATTATCTCTTTCACACTCTCCCCAAGCCCTAATTTTAATTATTTGGGTCAGACACCATGCATTCATTTAGAAATACTGAAGAGTAAGAAGCATAAGGACTAATTTAGTATAACTAACAAATTTACACCAGAATCTGATCTTGTAGACTCCAGCTTTATATATTTCATGGGAGGTTCTTCTGTTTTGACTATTTTATATATCTTATTATAATAATTATGCATGTTTGGTTTTAAAGGCTGCATTTTAAAATAAATGTTTTAAAGTAAGATTTTGGGGAAAACGAATGGTGTGAAAAGAACAAGATCAAAAAGTATAAGTTTCAAGGAGTCTATTTTGACATTCTTCTTATGCTTTGGACATTGAATAACCAAGAGTAAGATCTAAGAGAAGCCATTTATTTTAGTTATTACTTGCAGACTAACATCAACCAAAATATAAGAAATGGTGGCTCCAGGGAATAACAGTAAAGTTCATTAACTACCTTTAATGACAGCTTCTAGTTCCCTGAACAGGAGGGACAATCGGTGGTGCTAGTTTATGAAGAGTAGTCCTTCCCATCATTTTCTGGTGGCAACACCTCCTATTTCTTTGGGAGACTACCCTGCCTCATTACCTATTGTCCTCACTACATGTGGACTTGGTGGGGCTGTAACCAAGGTCCCTTCCCTCCTTTCTTCGGCTAATGGCACCTGAGCCACGTGGGGCTGGTCAGACTCTGAGGCTTCCTGTACTGTGACTTCAAGGAGGTGACATCAAAGAGCTGGGGCTACCTCATTCTAGGTCTGCACCTGCTTATTAAATGCAGCCCCCTGGACCCTGGTGTTGTCCTGCGTCCTGGGGTTTCCTGAGGCCCAGATTCTCTGCTTTCCCTCTGACTCGGTAACCTAATTCACGTCCTTCTACAAAATTACCTTCTGCTTAAGTTGTCCAGACTCAGTCAATTTCCTTACTTCCAACAAAACAACCCCACCTGTTAAAGGAGACTACACTAAATGAAAATTTAGACAGAGGTAATGGCTACAAGCAGACAACTGATTCCAGCAGAGTCTTCGGCTCTCTGGTTACTACATTAAGCTTAGTCACTTGCAGTCACGGTGCTTGTGTTTAAGTCATCCTTATTTTATTTAACAGTGGCTCCAAAGCACCACAGTAGTCATGCTGGCAACTGGGATATGCCAAAGAGAACCTGTGGATTTCTTCCTTTAAGTGAAAAGGCGAAAATGTGGTACCACTCACCGTTTCAGGCATCCACTGGGGGTTTTGAAACATATCCCCCATGGATAAAGAGGGGCTACTGTGTGTACCTTGTGACTCCCTCCCCCAGACTTGAAGTTATGAGGCCTCCAATGAAATCCCACTTGACCTCCCTATTGAGTCACAGATGGGCAGACACCTGGCTAGGCTTCTCAGTGGCAGGTCTGGTTTGTGAACCCACCTCTGCCCCTCCTCTCCCCCACCCCATCCCCCGCCATGGAGCCTGGGAACACACGGAACTATCAGCCTGTGCACAGATGGGCCACAAGAGCAAGAGAGGGGCTGAGCCTGTTCCCCCTTATTAAGGCCAAGCACGTCTACCCACTGGTATGTGGGATGTGACCCCAGGAATTGCAGCCTCTCTGGACTCATCAATTGGATCAATTCTTCCTCTTCTGGGAAGAATGAAGAGAACAAGAGAAAGAGGACCGAACTACGCATTTCACACTTCCTTCAGGTCTTAAAGTGGTGCAGGCTTATGTTGAATTGCTGTGACTGAAACCTGTGTGATATTGAGTTGGTTTTAATTTTTGGATTAATATGTCACATACTATATTAATCCAAAAATTAAACTGATTAAAAGAAATATATTAACTATGAGACAATTGAGCCTACCTTAGGGTAATCTAGTACTAGACTAAGAAATGTAATAAATAGCCAATTCTAAGGAAATAATTGCAGAAAATAATCTTCCTTTTTTCCCCCTCCCCCTACCACCAAATCACCCATGTTGTGACTACAGCAATACGAGCCACAAAAATCAGCTGATACTAACAGGAATGTGAAGCACTTTTATCTTGAGGTTTCTCGCTAGAATTATGGATAATAAAGAATTTAGAAAAATTAGGCCAAAGGTCGTTGATGAGTCAAGCTGAATGATGTGCATAAGTTTAAAGTATAAATCATTGTCAACAAGCTAAACTTGAAGAGGTGGGAGAAGTAATAAAAGCACTTAATAGCTGATACTGAATTACAACATAAAAAAAAAAAAAGATGTGAATCTGGAGGGATTTAAAATGTAGTAACATCCTGGAGGTACTTTTCATTGTAATTCAGAACGTATACAGAGAACTTGCAAACTGGTTCATGATCATACGAACGACATGCTTATTTTCCAAATCTGTTATCAAATATTGGAGAGAGCATGCTTCTAAATTAAATTTAAAGGCAACCTGCCTCTACTTATAAACATGTATGAATTAAAAAAAAAAAGAAAAAAACTACAGAGGCGAGACAGGCATTCCGGGAACTGAAACTTTCACATATCAAAGTCCATGAATACTGTCAAAATTTTTGCCCTGTAAGGCAAGAAGCAAGGTAGTGGAATGCTCTGGTAATTAAAATAACATAATCAATACTGTCTATAAATAATGAGCAGACCAGGATCTGCAAGATGATGAGTAAACATTTTGGCAGGGAATGACCGCCAGCATATTGGAGTGGGCAGCGATGTCTTTATTAGGTCTCTCCTATGTCTCCTTTCTCTCCCCTCATCATGTCAATATCACGGGAATTTCCTAGACAAAAGCCTTCTGCCTGGCTCATAATGAATTAAACATCCATCTTATTTAATCTTTAGCATTCCTCCAGCAGGAGCTAGCTACCGTGTAGCTCAAAGATGACTGGACAGGTGTGCGGAGACCTGGGCTCATGCCCACGGCTGGAAAGTTACATTTTGGAAAGTGAGGAGGGGAACTGAACCTGATGACGTTTACGTTTCCTTTACAGCTCTGAAGCTGATAACTACTGCACTGGGAAACGCTCTGTCCCGCCTTCTTAGAGTGCTAGTTCCATGTCAGCTTTCTAAGAGGTTTCCAATATCAACAACTTCAGCGCCTTCCTCTCTTAAGGTAACGGTTTACACAAGAAGGACTGCTCTTATTTTTATGACAAAGATCCAAATTAATTATAGCTTCCAGAAAGATTCTATGAAGTCATGTCTAACATTTGCAATGGTACACATATAAATATTTAAGTTCTTTGTAGCACCCATCTCTAACAATAAAACAACCGTGCGAAAAGGCTCTTCCTGTTCTCCACCAAAATTTGCGACACAGAATGTTATCACATCCAAATGTGAAATGTGACTCACACCCAGAATGTGTCATGCTTTGCATATTCTATTAAAAACCAGAGCTTCTTTGTATATACAGCTGCATAACATCTCAGGCATGTTGGTAAGAAATAAATCATAATTGAGATTGGTGGTGGCAGTATCCAATCGGTTAGAGAAAATTACTTCTATTTTACTGATGACAATCCCAATTAATATTACTTTATCTTCTATGTCATCATATAAATAGCCTGTAAAGTCTCTATCATGTAATGCCCACTACCACTATTACATAATAGCTCTAGACGGATGTTCTGGGGATGCAGTGTAACTACAATTACCACCATCATCAAAGAAAGATATATGCCCGAGTCCTTTAAAACTTTAGGGATGGGGCAGGGTAATGGGAGAGGAGAGAACAAAGGGTAAAATGTGAAAAATGAGCATACACCTACATGTATGTTTTCAGGATACTCACAGATTCTAGAAATATGTGGAGCCTTAAATCAGCATCAGAGTTCAGTCCAGAGATATTCCCCACTCGGCCCTTCCCTGTTTTGTTCCAACCTATACACTCACAGCAGAGGATCCAAATTTCTATGTCTTTAGGAATAAAACAGCTGAAAGAAGACTTGGAAATAGCCACTCTCTGTGGGTTTGATATCAGACTATAACAGCTTCATGCAGAAAGATCTGTAAAGGACAAAAATCCATCTGCAACTTCAACTCCCTAATAAGGTTTGCCCTATTTTCTCCAATTTGCCCTATTGGAGCAAAATATTTTTTCCTGGCATTATCATATGCAAGAAAGAATGGCAAATGCTCTAAAATAGGTTTATATAGTTTCTGGACGAAGGAAGGTATGATCACCTCCACTTCAGGCCAATGGTGAAGGAAAGAGGAGCTATGTGACTCATGAAATGAAGAAAGAAATTCACATGCTGAACCTCAAAGACTTTATTGATCCTCAAATCGACAAAGTGGGGTGGCAGTGAGGGGAGAGCCATTCTGATGGAGAGTTTACATCTGCCTGGATTGCTCCTTTTGATTAACTGGAGTTGTACAATGATCTCCTGTTCTTTATGGGGGTGCTAATATATCCTGTAAGAAGTTCTTATTGTCACTCTTTAATCCCTGGGAGCAAGCAGATAGTTACAGCAAACTGGCTCCATCCTAACATCTGTCATTGGACCTCTTACAACAGGGTGCTTTTCATCTCCTCTCTGGAGAGGTATATTTGTTACCACATTTTCTTTCCATTCCAGCGGGTTTGTTTGCCTTGAACCGAAATTCTTTTCCACACTTTTCTTCAGCTTCAATGGAAATGCTGCCATGGGAATGAGGACAGTGGATGCCACCTCTCATATTAACATTATGCAAAGAAAAACACTACTTACAACTTTAAACCATCTTTACTCAATAATGGACATGGGTTTGATAGCGCAACCACAGCCAGTGACATTTACAACCAACCAGTTGTCATGCATTTTTCTATGCATAACTTTAAACTCAAGCTCTTCACTTTTTACTGAGGTTTAACTGCTTATTTGATGAACAATATTTTTTAACTGAATGAAGCATGTGTTAACCCAGCTTCACAAAATTACCCAACATCACTCACACAGTATCTGCAGAGCTAACTTAAGCCGAAGCCAAGCTCGTGTTGAACTTCGCATCTAATTCTATAAATTATCCCACACTTCTATTTTGGGGAGAGCAAGTATCACTTTCCCTTCATCTCCACCGCTAGCATGAGTATTTAAACTTCCTGGATTTTCAGAGCCAATATTTCACACAGAAATAGCGAGTGTTTATCACTTAACCAGATGTAGATGCTGGATGATTCACTGGGCTACTTTCTAGCCAGGTGATTTATTTCCATTTACCAGCCTCACAGTATTTACTTAAGGAAAAATCAAGATAGCATTATAACAGAAATTTTAACTAACTCATGACCACATAAAGCACATGTATTAAATGTACATATGCTCCCACGACAGTTAATTTAGAAATGTCTCCAGGTCCTTATGTATGTGTCAATCTATAGGTCCTTGTTGATCTATAAAGAAAGCAAACACTATCTCAGTCCTCTACTTTTCCTACTAATTGTTTTTATTTTCTCAAAAACTTTCTCTGGGATGGGTTTTCTGACAGTCCTTTTCCTTCCTCTGTACTTTCTTCTCTACTAACCACTCCTGAATTGGTCTTAAATAGAACTGATAACATTTCCCTCTGAAATTACATTATAAATGTATCTCCTTTGAGCGTTATCCACATTTTATTATATATTATACGTTGTTCGTATGACATCATATAATATAGTATATTATTATGTGTGACATTACACACAGAAACACAGGAACACACACACACACACACACACACACACACACACACACACACACCCTACAAGATGGTGAGCCCCTGGAGAACAGAAACCATGTTTTATTTATATTTCTAATCTAGTGCTTTTCACAGTGCCAGGGACAGTAAATAAATGTTGCTGAATAAATAAAAGTTGAATTTTCTCAAGGTTAGTAGTAAAAGTCCTTTTCATTTTTCATGGATCCTTTTTCTGGAGATAAAAGTGGTTTAAATTTACTAACCAAAAAATGTCCTATAATTTATGTAGGAATGAGTTATCATTACTCCAATACTCCAGAAAGGACAAGTGAAGAAAAAATTTGTTATTTACTCAGTGTTCCACATTTAGCCACTGAGAAATAAGTTGTAGAAATGGGATCTCATAACTGACAATATTGTACTCTTATCCACTTACTTATGTTGCTCACTTGAGCATTTCATAGTCTCTGTAAGTAATAAAGTTTCTTTAGTGCAATATGCCTTATACTGAGAAGGAATATCAATTCTGTGCAGTCAAGAAAGGTTCTGATTTCTCCCAGTTCTTTTATGTAATGGCCATCAACATTATTATTCCCTCAGCTTTTCAGGTTTGACAGGGGACAATATGCTCTAGTGATTGTGAAAAACCATGAAGGATGCCCGGCTTTTAGACAGTGTGTAAGCAAATGGCTGTGTCATCTGTGTTCCATTTCCCTCTCTGTGAAAAAGAAAAGCATAATATTTAACAACACCACCAAGCTATTGTGAGGGTTAATTAGATTTAATGGAGGAAGGGAGGTGCGTTGATTAGGCACTATTCAAATTCAAAGAATCATTATTTTGTGTCTAAAAATAATCCTGATTTAGGAATAAAATTAATTTGAAAGCTCACTCTTTGGTAATCATCTTCCCATACTTAGGAAAAAAAAGCCATAGTTTTCAATCAAAATTCCATTCTAAGCACAATTCAATGAAGTAAAAATGAAGATCTGTGAATTTCCACTCACCTTTAAAGTAAATACAGTACACAATTCAAGTTCAATTTTTTTCTTTTTTTCCCCTTTTTAAAAAAAAAATACATTGTGTGTAGAAACATTAGTTTTGTGGAATGAAGTAATTAATGTAATGAATATAGATTTTAAACCTACATTAATTAACTTTTTGTTTCATGTGAAACATTTGTGAAACATTTTAAATTGTCTTTTTATAGAATCAATAATCGATGTTTTGGGGTTGAACTAACTTTTCAGGTCATTTCTGGTAAGTTCCATCTATATGTTTTTCTAAGAACTAGTCAATGAAAAAGCTTTGTATTCCCCAAATTAAAACAAATAAAAGAAGTCCCCAGATATTTAAGACTCAGGAAAAAATCATCTAAATACTAACAATCAAAATTAATATAATTAATTTACTATGCAAATCTTCATGAGAAGTGGAAGTTGCTACCTGAGAAAAATTTGAATTGTTACTAAATCTCACTAAAAAACTTGACAGTATCTTAAAAAAAAAAAAAAAAAGGGCATTCTTTTAAAACAGAACAGTTGACAACCCTGGGAAACATACCATACCTATTAGGAAAAAAATGCTGCACTCAGTTTTTGGTGAGTGAAGGATTCTGGCTGCAGAAAAACTCTGACCTGTTTATTTAGAACTTTCCAACAGAAAGTGGGACTACGTAGTTCAGTGAGTAGAAACTTATTCTCCATGGAGAAGCAGGAATCATCCTCTTTTGTGTTAATACAGCCTTATTAAAATTTCTCATGAGCCTTACAAATGCTCACATCTTAAACTGTGTACTCACCAAGCAAACTTCTGATTATTCATTCGATTTCCCCGGACCCTTGATACTGGGGATGGATGTACCCTGTAGGCAGACGAGAGTAATCTAGTCATTGAAAAAGCACATTCCCAATTACAAATAAACAAATAACCAGGAATCCGGTTAATAAATAATCTCTTTTTAGGTTTGCTTAAAATAAACCCTCCCAGAACTTGATCACCTCTTAGTAAAAGGAGATAGTTAAATTCCTATGTCTACAAACCTGCAGTCTCTTTTTCCTTCTGTGTATCACCATGTTCACTGAAAAGACCCCCAAAAGCAGGACTGCCAGTTTTAATCAATTGATTCATTTATTCAAGCCAACAAAAAGTTACTGACTACCTAAACCTTGCCAGGTTTGGGAGTGGGTAAGAATAACGTTAAGGTATGGTACTTGCTCTCAATGAGCCCTTTCTGCTACCTATTCCCACAGGGGGACATAAGAGACAAAGTACACATTCTTTCATTCAGCTTCTAGATCTAAAAGCTTAAAAAACAAGATAACAAAGGGGATCAGGATATGCTACCTCAAAATATGCTGGTTTGGCATAAGGATTATTTTGAGTTGAAGGTAATTGAGAAACAGCAGACAGAAATTCTCTTCCTTTTATAGGCTAAAAGCAGAGCGTAAATTTATCTTTTGTAAAGAAAATTTTCATTTGTAAAGGTGTCCCCCTCTCCCACACCAGAAGAGTACAACATACAGCTCTTATCATCAGAGGTGGTACTGAGATGAGTCTATATACAAAAAACTTATTTATCATTGGTTTTCTCCATATATTTCCTAGACATCTTCTTATAATTTACTCCCCTTAAAAACTCAGACTCCTTTTAACTAGTTTCTTCGCCACAATTAATTACTCTTTATAAAAATAGTATATTAATGCCAAATTCTAACCACTGTTTTGAGTTACTTATCATTGAGCATTCCTTTGTGTATGCATGTTGCACGCATTTATAAATTCTTTTTTCTCTCCTGCTAATCTGTCTTTTTTCAGTTTAATTTGCAGGCTTCCTAACACCAAACATGAAAGGATACAGAAAAAAAATTTTTTTTTCCCTTCCCTACAATAACGTCATCCAAATGTCCAGGAAGAGAATCTGCAGGAATGGAGGAAGAAGGAAGAGTGAACAGTTCTAGGAGAAAGACCTCCTAGATGGGATGGTCTACAGCTTTGAGTTTTGAGGAAGGCAAAGTCAATTAAAATCTTTAGCAAAATAATGTAAGTAAGACTATTTTGTCATATAAGCTTCCCGGGTTAGACCCACGCACTGGAAATGTTTACATTTCTGCTGGTATCTTCTAATCAGGAGCGAGTTGCAAAACCTTCACCAATTTGTGTGTGGCCCAGTAACTGGCAACACAGTGTATCCTACTTCCAGCTTCCTGTGGCCAACTTCCTGCTTTGTTCTATCTTTACTAGGATTTGAGATCCAGGCGGTCCTGTAGCTTATACTATCTTTAATCTTTACATCTCAGACATTATTCTTATTTACAAGACAAGAACAAAAACGGAGATTTAAAAGTCCAGTCAGAACCAATTGCTCAGTTCTCCATCATTGTTTAGCAAGTGAAAATCATTTCAAAACACATAATACAGTTCTAGCCCCTCAGAAGGGGCAACTGCAGTCTTTCAGCAAGTCCACAGCTAGACCGCACTTTGCACTTGGAAGGCTTATTTCTTCTAACATCCCTTATTAACATTCTTTTCCTCGCAGCACTTCTCAATGGCTGCCACAGCTGAGCTGTTCAGCACAGATTTTTCGCTCCACATGGGGGAGGGGATGTTAATTATTCAGAAAGATGGAGAGAGGCCAGACAGCCCCTCTGGTGAACTGTCTCATTCAAGCAAGGCCCACTTCCTGCTGTTTTGCAGCTACAAGGATCACCTGTTGGTCTTGGCATCTGGCCAAACTGGGGCCTAGCGGAAATGACAGACTCAGTCAGAAATGAAGGCCTGCTCATATTCCAGTACCCCAAATCAAAGAGAGAGAAAAAAAAACGCAATAAAAATGTATAAGAATTATACAAAAAGTACCAAAACTCCTTTTTTTTCCTCCTCTTTTCTTATTTCTTTGAGTCTGTCTGCTTGAAACACAATCATCAAAATGAAACTGTGAGCCAAAAAATATCTCTTTAGGTAAAGCTCTTAAGGGATGAAATACAAGAAATCCTCTTGAACCTTCCTTACATCTCCACTGGGGTATCAGTCTTATAGCCTATATAAAGTTTTAAAAAGTAATAGCCTAAATACTCAGCTATTTAATTCACTTTATAGCCTTTGAATGTTTACTTCCTTTCTTGCTTCCTCCTTAACCCTAGTATTTCTATTCTTCATAGTTCTACGAGGTGAAGTTTCAGGATAGAAGGATTCTCTTACTGTTGGTTCTCATTGCATATATCACTGGAGAAAAACAGGCCTATTTAACCTATACTCGCACTAGTCTTCGGGTATTTTTATCTTGCAGCAAAACATTGATCCATACATCTACTGTAAGCAGATAATATCTGTAACAGAATTCCTGATTGTATGTGTATGACCACATAATTATAAGATCTCTTAAATTAAAATGGTAAAACAAGAAAGCTTGTTTTTCCTTCCCCAAGTTAGTTAACCGATAACCTGGAATTTACTATCTCAGATAAAGTAAACCATAAAGGTCTGCATTTCAGTTCCCTCCCAAATTTTATTTCTTCAAAAGGGTATGCAGTGTTTTTGTGAGCTGTTTTTAAATTGTGACACTTTTTTTTTTTTGCCATTGCCTACCTTCTTTCCACATATAGAGCTGCGAGGCAGGTAGCAAAGTCAAAACCCCAGTAGGAGAAACCACCACCGAATCTGCATGTCATGCATTATTCATGACCCCCTGATTCCTGCACCTGCATCGAGGCAGGAAGCTTGCAGGGAATGTTCATTATTCTTCCCTGAGCCCCACACAGGCTCGATTACTGCTAAGCCACTTTGTTCTGTAACTAAGGGTTTCAGGCCTCTGTACTAACCGCTGGATATGGAAAGAGAAAAAAAATCACCATGCCAAAGAAAAGGGCAATCTTGCTTGTTGTGTAACATGTACTGAATCCTACAATGTTTTCTTCTGAGACTGACAGTTTATGTCAGATGCAAATGCTCAGAACTACATTACACAGAAAAAAGGAAGCTATACCATAAAGGCCCATGCATACCAACTGTTCTATTTATATACACTTACTCATCTGAGGCAGACGCATGTTTACCATTTTGCCCAATCGCTGGGCTTAATTTAGCTGTCCTTCTAGGCATGTGAAAACTTTTTAGATATCTTAATAAAGAAATTCTTCTTTGAGCATCAGCACCAAAGGACCTGACCCTCTAGTCTTGTATTTTCATGACTAACATTTATAGTCAAGAGAGTAGGATCCCTGTTTTTCAATGTCTTCATGAACCTACCGCTATGGCTGGTGGCTGTCGATGGGACATGAAACCCAGACATCTAACACAAACTGCTGATCACTGATAGGCTGCTGGGCCCTACCTTTTTACTATCCCCACTGCAGTAAAGCTGTGACAACTTAAATTTAATCTTGTAGCCCCCAATGGAACTAGGATAAAGTTGTAAAGAATACACACTGTGTAACCAGACTGTCTTGGATTGAATTCCATCTCCACCATGAACCAACAGTGTCATCTTAGGGCAAGTTACTTAACCTCTCTTGTGTTTCAGTTTTCTCAACTGTACAAATGGAGGCAGGAATGGAGGCTACTTCTTAGGGCTGTGAGATATAAACGGGTTAATAGTTGTAAAGTGTCTATAACAGTGCTTGGTACCCAGGAAGCCATCAGTACATGTTAGCTATTATCACTAGTAGTGCTGATTAGATTGGAGAGGATGGGAAGATGAAGTGGAATATTCAACTCCTTCCAGGGGACTGAGATGACAAATGTGCTCTGCAGAGCTTGCAGTCTTCACTGCTTGGTTTGTATAAATTAACTAAAGGCAAGAAAATAACACAAAGAAATGAATACATACAGAGTCACATGAACCAAATACTCTGATTTCTAAGGTATGATTTACTCTCTGGCATCTCATTTTTCTGTTTTATTTTTATTTTTATTTTTTATTAGACGATCCATCTTCTGTTTACTAAAGTGCACAGTATTTCTGTTATATTCTGTTGAAGAAGTCAATAGTTATAGCAATACAAAATCACTTCCATTTATTAAGACTTTACTATGTGCCAGACACCATGCTTAGGACATTAGACATGTTATCTTATTTTATGCTCATATTATTATTACCCACATTTTATCTTTGAGAAAACAGGCTCAGAGGAGTTAGGTAACTTGGTAGGGTCATGCAGCTAGTGACCAGCAAAATCAGAACTCGAACACAGGAATGTCTGACCTGCTCTAAATTCAGATTATCATCCAGTCCTTACGAACATAAATATATTCCCTCCATGCTGCCTTAGAGGATGCAACAAAGTGATGAACATGAGGGGCTTTTACGAGAGATTTAGCATTCACTTAAGCCTGATTGTACATTCTACAGTATAAGCAGACACAAACTGAAAGTACTGGTTTTCCTAACCTATGGTTGGCACTAAACTAAATAGTAAACATGTGAGTACTCACAAGAAATAGTCATAGTAATATACCATGTTCTCCCTTTCACTGTTTATAAAAATTCCTTGTTACTGCCTTTGTTATTTAAATACAAAATGTACAACACATGTAAGTTTCAGATGGTAAAATTAACTTGCTACATCCACTTCCTCTCTTTCCATTTTATCTAGAACCCAATCCGGTCCAGTTTGTGTCCACGCCCCTCTAATAAAAACGTTCTTGTTATTGTCATCAATGGCTTCCACGTTTCCAAACCAAATGGTTAATTCTCAGCCTTTACCTTCTCCAAGTCTCTGCAGCAACCACCATAACTGATCCCTCCATCCTCGAAAAGCTCTTTACTCAGCCTCAGTGACATTCTTCTGGCTCCCTCCCCTTTTTCCTTCTGTTTGAATCTCCCCCTCTCATTCTTTTGACTTCTAAATGGTGGCATGGCCTGACGAATCTCTTTCTTGTGACCTTTTGCTTTCCAAATTCAAATCACTCCCTAGGCTAAAAAGAGTCTCTAACATAGTTACCCTAGCACCCTTGATGATATCATCCCATCAAAAGGCCTTACTTACCATCCATATTATAATGACTCCCACATTTCTATCTCTAGCCCTACCCTTAGTATTTTCTCTGAATACCAGACTCAGGTTTTCCAGTCCTAATCCTTCTCTTACAAAAAAAAAATTTTTTAAAGCTGTTCCTTTCAATATCTTCTCAGTTTCAAAAGGGTGGCATTATCTACCCAGATGCAACCTTGGAATAATACTTGAGCCCTTCATGCTCTCACACTCCATGTATTAAAGAGGCTGCTTAATTCTGAGGAAGGTCAGAATAAACCATCGTTTCAGGGAACAATATTTATGGTAGAAGTTAATCTAGTAAGATTAGAGATTTTCATTATCATAATCATGAGAAATTATATACATTTTCTTAAGCTCAATTTTTCTGTTAGATTATGTAATAAAATTATCTCACACTTTCATACATAAATTTTTCCAATTGTTTGACAGAATATACTCTTTAACCCAGTATACTATACTGGTAGAAGAAAAGATTACTCTAGAAATAATTCCACAATTATTCTTAGATATCAGTACTTTCCTATACAGAATGACATGAAAAACAATTTTAAAGTCCTTCCTATACACAGTTGTACTGAACCCAAGTTCTTATGATTACTCAGGTTAGTTGAAGGTTTTATATATATGTATACACACACACACACATATAAATACTTGACTAACAAAAAATTGGTGTGATCACTGTTCAAACAAGTGGGCCCTTTTAACTCTCAGATTTTACTGAGCCAGTGATTAGATGACCATTAGGAATATCATATATTTTTTAAAAGTTCTTTTTTCCTTCTCATTTTACTGAGGTCACTTTCTCTCATGCAAATAAATTATTAGTTTCAGAAGAATGGGCTGAATGTCAACATTGCACAGAATTAATGGGTATTTCTTTCACTATCTACTATAAAGGTATAAATTTTGTTAAAACATATAGTTTGAGAAGAACAACATGTATTTCTACTATGCAACAACAGAATGTGGAATTCTTTTATTTTTTTTGGTGAGGCAACCCTTGGTTGACCTCACAGATTGCAAGGACCTTGTCAGCTTATAATTCCTTAATTTTAATTTTTTATGCCTACAGCACCTGGTCTTCCTAGGTGGTCTCCCATCCAAGTATTAACCAGGCCTGTCCCTGCTTAGCTTCCAAGATCGGATGGGATTGAGCTTGTTCAGGGCAGCGTGGCTGTAGAGAACGTGGAATTCTGAGAAGAGAACACTTGGTTTGAACAATTCTATCATATGAATTAATCCCAGCTTCATCACCCAACATCCTGCTTGCTCTCTCTGGCAGCAACAGTGAAGGTTCTCCTCCTTTCCCCTCATCACCTGGTTGGCTGACGCTCAGCATTAATAAGAAGCCATCCTGAACCTTCAGGTCTAGGTCAGCTCACCCCAAGTTCTCATAGCACAGGACACTTATCACTTGTTAACCAAAGATTACAGTTGTCTGTGTTTAATTAATTTGGTCTGTCTCTTGAACTAGACAATATGTTCCAAGGGGACAAGGGAGCTTTTCTATTTTTGTTCATTGTCATATTTCTATTACCTGCCACAAAGTGGCTACTCAATAAGTTTCTGTTTCATGATTAACCCATACTTTCCTACTAGGATCAAAGGCAATGGCCATGTCAAATGGCCATTTGTTATGCAATGAGGTGCAGAAAAAAAGATTAAATGTTATAGATTTAGAAATCTGAGCTATTTCACTGAATTACTTGTTGAATATCTCCAGAGCACCTAGAGCTTCAACTATTGATCAATGTTAATTAAATCCAAGAAATTTTCCTACTCTCCATGAAGTCTTACATTATAGAGTAAGATAGGACCTTCACTCTCAAGTAGCTTATAGTCTACCTGATTAAACAGGCAACAACTATTATAAAATAGAGTAGGAAAATTAAAAGGAATTTCAAGTTTTATTGAAGTGAAGGGGTTATAATTAATTCAAACTGAAATAACAGAGAAGGCTTCAAGGAGGAGCTGTTTCGACTGAGACATGAAGGATAAGTAACACATTCAGAATTAGCAAGGAATGATGGCAGGAAGATACTTCAGAAGAGGAGCTAAATAGTTACCTAAATATGAGAGTAAATTGAAGATGTGAGGGGAAAGTTTCTTAGAAACATTAGAAGAAAAGCTAGAATGTTAATACAGAGTTATAACACAGATTAATAAATCAATGTCTGAATAAAGAGTTAGTAATTGGGGTGGTCAGCTGTGAAATAATATCAACCTATTATTTATTCACTAATTCAAATATTAATTGAATACCTATTATCCCCAAAACTGTTCTACACTCTTAAGTATTGGGAAGGAATACTACATCTATTAAAACATAGTTCCTGACTTTAGGAAGCCTAAAGTATGACGTATTTGACAAACAATTGACCATCATGGCACAATGTGATAAATAGCCATGAGAATAGGTAAATGTGGCATCTGAATTAAGCTTGTAGTAGGACTAGAAGTTTCCTTAGGACAATACAGAGAGTGAAGGGTGAGCATGTCCAACAGTAAAACTACAAATTGTTCTGTGTGACTAGAGTAAAAGGTTTGGCAGGCTTGGAGGGACAGATTATGCGATAACGGTTCGATTGGGAAAGATCTTGTGCATCGTGCTAAGTAGTTGACTCAAAAAGAGTTAAAGGACAACCACCAAAGCCTTTTAGGGTTGGAACTGACACAACTGAACTCACGTACTAGAAAAATCGCCTTGGCAGTAGTGCGGAGAGTGGCCTGGAGAGAATATATAATTACACAGGAAGTGCTATTGGAGGGCTACTGTAAAAATGTTGCAAAACAGGGTCTAAGATGGCAGTAGTAGAGATGGTGGTGGGTGGGGGGAGGAGTAAAAAAAGATAAATACATAATAAATTATGTGTTACCCATGGGCCTTGGTAAAAATATATGCAAGATGTTAACAGGCAAGGAAGAATCAAGAGAGTAAGTTTTGGATAACACCCAAGGTTCTGAAATGTATAATTAGAAGAGCCAAAATAGGAAATAAAGGGGAATTAGAAAAAAAAAGTACAATGAGTTTGTCAGGTGCATATGCAGCTCAGGGTTCAGCAGGGAATTTTAAGAGAGATGGAGATGTGAGCATCTTCATTATATAAATGGCAAAAGAACTCTGAGTTTCTTGGAGGCAGAATTTTAGTGGGAAGACCTGCAGACCAAGGCCAGAACACCAGGGGACACTATATCTTCTTGGAGGACTTTAAAACTCTCTTCCACTCATTCAGGAGATACCTGAGATCCCCACGTATTGATGTGAAGTTGGAGTTTCATGACTCAATTTAAGCTCATATGTATGACCTCATGATCAAATTTAAAAGAGACAAAACAAAATAAAATCTTCTCTACCCTTCCCTTGATGTCAGAAAAGCCAGAAATAATGTGTCTCCTTCAGTGCTGTCTTGGGCAGTAAATGGCACCAAAACTGAGGAGGCATCCTCAACTGAACCTCTCTCCTTGTATCCAACCCATTCTCAGTCCCTTACACTGTCTCTATTCTTTCTGCTTTTCATTTCCATAATCACTTACCTGTGTTAACCCATTCCTCTCTCTTACAATCTCTAGTTCCAAAACCTTTTCCCTTAATCCATTTTCTGCTGTAGTGTGATTTTTAAAAGGCAAATCTGTTCTTGCTCCATCGTTCTCTAGTGTCTTTTCACTGCTTTTGAAATAGACCCAAGTCTCAACGTGTCCTAAATGCCTGTGAACTGGTACCTGCTCACCTCTCCAGCTCTACTTTCTAACAGTATTTTCCCCTACATCTCCCTCTGCCCTACATCCCCCTCTGCTTTCTGTGATCTTGTTACCCTGGCTCTCCTTTCAGCTTTTCTCAGCTCAGTGCCTTTGCCATATGTCATTCCTTAATACAGAATACTGGCTAGGCCCTCTGCCCCTTCACCTAGTTAACTCCTACTCATTCCTAGCCCTTAGGTCGATTGTCAGTTTGCTTCCAGTGACTAACCAAAAAGCATCATATCTGTAAATTGTAGATGCTCATTACTCTCTTCAATGTCCTTCACAGCATTTATCAGACTTGTAGATATATACAGATATGACCATTTGATGAAAAAAAAAGCAGGAACTATTTCTTCTTAGTTCTCTACTATATAACCATTAGGGGGCTCTACATTTAGTACAAAGTGGGCACATATTAAATATTGCTCTATAAATAAAAGTAGTTAATGAGAAATCATAATAATAAGCTTTTAATTTTTCCTAAGATTTATTGTTGCAATAATCTTGAAAAATAAATAAGTATGTACAATTTAATATATGCATTTAATATATTTATATTTAATATGTGTTAAAGATAAAATACAAAGAAAAAAAAGGCGAGTAAAAAGTGATGTGGCCTGAGTGTCAATCGAGAAAAGCACTGAACCCACAGGAGATGGGTTCTGTGGACCCCTGGCCTACATCCAGCACCGACTGCACACAGGACCCCTCTCAGGAGTGGGGACCACGAAGGCTCGTCTAACACTTCTTCACCTCTAGAGAAATTTGTAGAAAGTCAGTGGCCACTGTGGAGTGACTGGAGAAATTTAAATGAGGTCTGTGGTTGAGTTAAATGTTGAACAAATAACAATTTCTTGGTTTGAATTACTGTACTGTGCATAAGATGTAAACATTAGGGAAGTGAAAGGGTACCTGTGAATTCTCCATAGTACTTTGGTAACTTTTAAATAATGAAATTATTTTTAAAAAGCATTTTTAATTTTTTTTTTAAGTGAGGCAACCCTTGGTTGACCTCACAGTTTGTAAGGACCTTGTCAGCTTACAATCCCTTATTTTTTACTTTTTTAGGCTTACAGAACCTGGTCTTTTCAGGTGGTCTCACATTCAAGTAAAAAAGCGTTTTCAAATGCTCTTCCTTTGCTGAGATAATAAGAGAATATAGATTTTCTAGGAACTACTTTTTTGCTGTTTTATTCAGTGATATACATAAATACATACATACATATATGTATATATGTTTTTCATTCTTTTCAATGGTTACTACCAATAACATTCATTCTACATGTGTTCATAGAGTGTAGAATATGTCTTTGGTTGTGTACATTCTCTCCTGCACAATCATTTTTTTTTATTTTAGTAAATAAACTCATCAATCAAATTTACTACTTTCACCATCATGGGTTTTACATGCATTCAGTACAGAATTACTAATTACAGATATGTTAGAAAGTGGCAGAAAGAAAGGAGTAAAATAAAAAACAGATGACATTTTAAAAGGTTAATAAAGATAATAATATGTGAGATTGGGGGGAAGGGGGAGAATTTAGAGAATGTCTACAAAGCAACCACCTACATTGTGGAACCCAACATTGACCTCGGTAAACAGATCCCAAATTCTTGCTTTGACCAGAGGTACCCCCATGACTGCTTCAATTTTCCACTTCATTTTACATGCTTATATAAGTCTGGCATATCACTTTGAGTGTTCAGTGTGTGGTGAATTATGGTTCCTGCCCTGTAATATGTGAACGGAAGGACTTTGGTTTAGTCGTCAGTGTGGACTGAGCTGGAGGAATTCCGTGAACTGGCAGACATTCTGATTGGTAGCTATTCTATTAGTCACACTGGAAATACCTTTTATGGCGTGCTCTGTCTAGAAAGAACAGTAAGTAGTTGAAGAATTACTTCAAATGCTTTTACTGCCTTTGGCTGCATTAATTTTGAGATGCCTCATTTAGGCTAAAAAATAGAGGCAAAGTTAAAGCATGTAATATGGGCTTTTTGTCACCCCAAATTGGATCTATTACGATATAGTATTCTCTCAAGGTGTTACAGCTCACTAGGCTGTACCATTTTTCCGTTGAGTAGGACAAAATTTTACACCATTTAGTTCACGGCATAATGAAAATGGCAAAACTAGACTCTAAAGATGATACGCCATGTTTGAGGAAAAGATGTAGCCTGCATTTCACTTACAATAAAATTTCAAATGCCTGAAAAACCCAAATCTAGTAATTATATGTAAACATTATCTTTAATCATTTTAAATAATGTGTTTAAAAGAAATGAATGTATGTATTTTGTTTGTGTGTATGTGTAAATCCTGATCTGCTTTCAAGTGGACTCCATTTAAATCAAAGGAAATGGTATCCAAGAGACAGATTCAGTACTGAATCACAGAGCAGACTGATCAGTAGACAGCTGTAGAGGCAGTGCTCTCATTGCCAACACAGTCAGCCAAGAAGCTTGGAGGACTTTAGGGAAAAAGGACTCAGGAACTGACTTATTGGCTTAGGCAGAGACACTTTATTTTAGAACTTGGCACATGAGGCCGAGAGCTACGAAACACACCAATCAGTACCCTCAGAGCTAACGGGGTTTGTTAACGGAGATTGGCAAGGAGCATATGAAGTATCACCAACAGATTACCAACAGATTGGACAAAGGACAGTGTACCCACTATATGAGAACTTCCAAAATGCACCAGGCCCTCTATAATTGATCAACATCATGTACATCGGTTGTGGTCAAATTCTCTATTCCCTTCTCTGCCCCACTTCAGCCACCAATATTCTCTTTTCTCTGCTACAGGTAGCCCTGGCCCAAGAAGTTACAGCAGTCATCACGTAGAAACATGGGATGGTTATTCAGTTAAAACAGCCAAATCAAGCACAGTCGGTTTGGTTATTTTGGTTTTCTGAATCTGAGACAGATAATGACATTGTTATTCTGGTTGTTTATGAAGCACCAGACCACAACCGAAGAAAAGATAAACAGAAAGTATTGATTGAACTGTAGTAAAGCACTACTATGTTCAATGCACCTACCATCCAATTTAGGTAATCTCAAAGATATGTAATAACAATATAAGATTAAGAATATCAATTCTCTAAATAGAAGAGCTGTCCCAACTAAGTAGTAATGAAAAATGGAAATGTTAGGTAGTTAGTCAGGCATGAGCGACAGGAGCCAAGGCTCGGCTCTGTCACTATAGAAATTTCCCCTGAAGACCTTCCTTAAGGACCTCCCAGAAATACCTCTCTTTTAGGGTTATAAATTACTCCAAATCCTAGAGCACAAAGGCCATAAGAACTGTTGGCTAAGCCAGCCACAAATGCACGTGCAGAAAGTATCACCCTAACCTGCTCACAATCTCAGCCTCATTGTACCATCATTATAACATCATGACTATGCCTGGAAGTTCATGATCAATCTAATCAGAACAGACTGAATTCTGGGTAAGCACATGCACAGTAGGCAGACAGTTCTATAACAGCCAATATCAGTCAAGGTAAGTTCCCATATGGATCATCTGGAACCTGCCTTCATGGCCCAAATATAAACAGATCTTCCATGTCTGTGTTGTTACAGCTTTCCTTGCTGAAAACCCACCCCTTCCTTTGGGATGTATCTGCCTTAGTCTTTACCTCCCAAATGCCACAGCTCTGCAGCCTTCCTTAGCATGGCCAGTCTCCTTCTGAATGTACTTTTAATAAATATTACTTTTTCTCAATGTTGCCGACCTGTGATTCTCTGCTGCATCGGTGGGGAAGAACCAAGAGACAACACATCACACCACTGTCCCTCCCCCATGCCACTGGGGCAACTCCAGATTTCACATCACCCCAGTGGTATCGGACACACTGAATACTCCAAGAGGTCAGAGAGGACAAAAATCACTTCAAACTAATGGTATGAGATTTGGGCTGAGTCTCACAGGATACAGATCCTGAGCAGGCATGGAGAAGCAGCCAGGTGTGCAGGTGTGCAAGAGAGGGGGAAATGAGCAAAGAAGATGGGGGGAAGATGAGGAGGGCATGTGGCTATCTTAGCTGAAAGGAGCTGACAAAAGTGGTGCAGCCATGAAGGTGGAATGTCTGTGATGACAGACAATGGATGTTTAGGGATTTTTCTCTTTTGAAAGTGCAAAGCTGGAAGATTTCATTTCAGAGGAGTAATGGTATCACATTAGAATTCATCTGCGAGTGGTGTGCAGAATGACTGGAAAAGATAAACCTGATGATACTGCAATCGTTCAGATATAAAAGGACAGATTCTAAAACCAAAGAGATCCGAAGGGAAGGGAGAGAACATATGATAATGAGAAAAAATTGGCAAAACCTGCTGACCCTGAATAGAGGAAAGTAAAGGGAATACAAAAATTTTGAGAGACTACAGAAATGGTGGGAAACATGGCTTTAATTTTAGGCAGCTGGAAATGAATGACTGCAATTCAGGATGGAGGGCAGACTTACAGGAATGGACCTGATTTTCATAAACACGGGGGAAAGCTGCAGCTGAAAAAGTGGGTGAGATGTCTAAAGAAAAATGTGCAAAGGCAGAGGAGTACAGGGGTACTCCTTACAGTTGGGAATGAGAGGAAAAGGAAGAATCTAGGAAAAAGTACAAGGACAACTCAGCAAGAGAAGAAAACTACCAGTAAATAGTTATCAGAAGTAAACCCAGTTACTTTGCCAAATTTCCTAAAAGGGAAGATGGTGAGAAAGAACTGTTACACGGGTCAGTTAGTGACCATAAAAAAAAGGCTTTTGGTAAAGCTGCAAAAGGCTGTAGAGTGTTCATGCCTCAAAGTGGGGATAAAAGAATGTCGGAAAACCACGTTTGAGAAGCTTTTCCATGAAGAAAGAGAAATACCTGGAATTCCAGAAAAATCATTTGGTTTTTCTTGTTTTCCCAAGAAAATGGAAGCTCTGATTCTCTGTTAGAACGTAATTGAGGAGAAGAGCATAACATGCTTGAGAAGGAAAAAGAATAACAAATCCCCAAGGAGCAGGATGTTCCAACAGCCCCTATGCACGCACAGATCCTTTCTAACTGTGAAGCTCACTGTAAACTTGGCACTGTGCTTTGTGAGGTATGGATCATCATTTCTACTTTGTGCATAAGACGAGTAAGCTCAGAGAGGCCCATGGTCACCCACCAGAATTGAAGCCCAAGTCTTAACAGATGTCCCTGCCACTCTTAAAAAAGTCCCACCCTGCTTATTTTATGAACAAAGAAATCTATTTTTTAAAAATGTTAAAGAGATTCGAATCAAATATATAGAAAAATTTATTTCTGTTTACCAAAGGATGTTCCTCATAAATAAGAATTATGTGTATGAGTAGTCCTGAAGGGGTCTGAGATCTTAAATGAAGGTCTAATTTGTACATCCAAATATTACTCATCCTATGTACATCAGTCTGCACATACATGCTATAATAAAAAATACAGATTTGGTCTTTGCCCCAGGTTCCTGGCACAGAGCTCCTAAAACTCTTGGAATTTCCTAAATGACAGCAGTCTTTTGTTATTCATATCAAACCCCTTCTGACTATATGAGTTTATGCTAATGAGGTGACCCATTGTAAGGGCCCCTAAATAGCTTTAGCTTCAGGGCTGGCTACTGGAAAGCTGCAGTATAGGATCAGAGGGTTTGAACTTTCAGCCTGACCTCCAGTGGGGGGAGGAGCTGGAAGACTGAGTTTAGTCACCAATGGCCACTGATTTCACCAGTCACGTCTGTGCTATGAAACTTCACACAAAGCTCTCATGGTGGGATAAGGAGAGCTACTGAGGTGGAGAACCCACTGACATGCTGGGAGGGCAGCATGCCTGGAGAGAGCATAGAAGCTCTGCACCCCTTCCCCCCCATATTTTGCCTTGTGCATCTCCTCCTTTTGGCTGTTTCTGAGTTGTTGCATCCTTTATAATAAACCATTAATCATAAGCACTGTCCTAAGTACTGTGAGTCATTCTAGAGAATTACTGAACTTGAGAGAGGGTCATGGGAACCTCACATTTGTAGTTACTGGGAAGAACTGTGGGTAGTCTGGGGACCTTATATGTGGCTAACATCTAAAGTGGGGTGGTCCTATAATTGGAACCTTGACTTGTGGGTTCTGTGCTAAGTGGGTCATGTCAGAATTGAAATTGAATTTTTGGCCACCCACTGATGTCAGAGGATTGGAGAATTGGTTGTTGCGTGGAAAAACCACACAACATATTATTCAAATAATTTTATATTGGGCTTTCATAATACTCCTATTTCTCATATGCTCTGGCAAAACATAAGAATAACGCACATAACACCACTGTCAACAAGCGAGAGTATGATTTTTGAAGTTTGTAAATTAACAATCTTCAAAAAATTCTGCAAAATTTTTGTTGGGACTATTTTCCCTCAGTCATTATTAAAAATGTGGAAGGATGACTGGCCATAAAATAGAATTAACCTATACTAAAACCTACCAATCTTGATATGCTATTTAAAACAATCAAGACAAACTAAATTTACAAAACATGATTAGGAGCAGTTTGCTTAAATTTGTAGTCCCTGATTAAATACAGATGTTATGCAAAATAGGCTAGGTCTGGAAATTGCCCACAAATGCATCCTTAGTATTTAACATTATTTTTGTTTTGGAAAAAAACAAAAAACAAAAAACCAAAAAAACGAAGACTCTTCAGAGTCCCAGACATATCTGCAGAAATAAGAACAGACATAGGAAAATAAAAAACAGAATAAAAAAATCCACGTGTATTAAGCAACAATGCACAAAATACAGGCCTAAAAACTGCATATTACCAAATAGTAAAGAAATGTCATGATTTTAAAAAATGATAAAAATAGAACCATTTATGTTTTTACTCTTGCAATTCCTGCCATAGATATTTGAGGGGGAAAAAGCATTAAAATTCAGTAGCTGTACAAGGGATACTATTACAATCAGTATTTTAAAATAATAATAAATGAATTGAAACAACATCTTAGTTTGTTGCCAGGCCAGTGCTAGGCATTGGTGATGTAAAAATGCATAAAATGCTGCGCCCACCTTGACTTTCCAGATGAGAGAGTTCAAACATCACAGAAATGTCATGAAAGGGTTATATAGAGACTGTTTTAGAGGACAGACTCTGGACTGGGCTACCTGAGTTTAACGACTCCCAGCTCTACTACTACTTACTGGCTGTGTGATCTATGGGTAAAATATTTAATCTTAAGTTTTCAGCTTTTCCATCTCTACAGCCGGGGTACTTCCATCCATCTTCTCATTCAGAACAATACCTGGAGCACAGGTCTAGAGAAGGCTTAGCTATCATAATCTTATCCTTGCCTACTAGAGTCCCCATGCTGCTGTGGAGATGTCATTTTAGGGCTAACACATATTTGTGTCTCATTTTCCTCCTAAGCAAAGGTAATAGCTAGTAAGAAGATTCTATGTCTCTGAGTACTGGGTATAGGCTAAATGAATGTCATAGAATGTCATAGAATGTCACAAAACAGGCAGCTCCCAATTTGTACATAACTAGGGATGTTCATGAAGAAATGTAAAAGCTTAATTTTTCAATCAAAAGTAACCAGAGTAACAATATCCTGTTAAAAAGCAAGACTAACTCAAATCATTACAGCTGTAGCAGACTACATTCTATAAGAATCCTAGGGAAAAAAAAAAGAATCCTAGAGTAACCTGTATAGTAGAAATTAAATGTTAAACCAACGACATAAATTCTTTGCCGATTAGGAAGTATGACCCAGTGACTGTAAGGGCACTTTAGTTTCTTTTCAGTTTAGGGTTTATACATTCACAAATTTGGTGTTAATATCAGGTAAGAGGCTAGCATGGGAGTCAAGGAAGTTTATGGTAAAAGGGCTATACTGTCAAGGGTTCTTAATTTGCCAGTCTAATTTGCCAATTGTGGCTCTGCTTGCAAAAGCATCATCAATCTGAGCAGGGCACACAGGTCAGGCCGTTGGACTGATTCACTGTATTCTATATGCTAAGCAATGCTGAAGAGCTGGGACCTTAAAATTCCCTTCTGCTCACATATGTATCATTATGCTAAGCACACACCTACTGCCCTGTGTGAATCATTCGCACCATGAGAAGCCAATCATGGACGGATTAAATTATGGCTTTTTTAGGTAACTGCATGACCGACAAAAAGGTTCAAGAGCTTCAAAATAGGACATTTCTATTTTGTTTATGTGAACTACTGTGGAATGCCAGTGCAGTCTCACGAGGGCCTGTATATACCCTACTTCTGTACCTTGACCATGAATGTACCCACAAGTATGCAACTGGGAAATATATTTGCACAATATTCAATGGAAATTATGCCATTCTGATCTTCCTATCATCCTTTAAGAAACTTAACATCTTCATGAACTTTAATGCGCTTTGTTTTATAAACCAAGCATATGTCTAACACAGACATATCTTTAACACCGACTATCATGTTAAATTTCCATATGCACATATATGCTAATTCCAGACTACCTTCAACTGATAAGCTCACCAAACACTGCTCAATTTACTTGGAATCCCAATAGCATTTTAAAAAATGACATTAACATTTTTATTTTTGACAAGAAATGCCTGATTGAAATCACTTTTTTTTATTAACTTTTTTTTTTATTTTACTGCACCCAGAAAAATTACAGAATAAGCTTTCTATTAAATAAAAAGAGGAAAACCAATATTTATGTTGCTTCCTTCACGGTTTAACTTCTGCAATGCATGCTCAACATCTGACCTTCAGCGTGGTTTCCAGTGCCTGCTAAGAGCAATCCTATGAAGGATGGGTCTGCACTGGGCATGTGAAAATCACTTTGTGCTCTCGTATCAAACGCACATCATGTTCTCTTCATCTACATGCCAGATTTCTAGCTCTCTTTAAAAAGATTATGTTCCATGAAATTGCTTTTATATATCTTTTTGATTTTGTTTCAGAACATTTCAACTTTACATATTAAATTTCAAATTAAGTAACCAGCTAGACAAATTGAAATTCTCTGCAATTAATTTTTCTTATAGTGTGAAACTTGTTCCTACACATTCTGCTAATAACTATATATAAAAGTCATAGTCTAGTGAAAACTGACTCGTTTTCATGCCTCGACAGTTGTAACTTTACCTATAGTCTCAGCAAACCTCTGTGTTCCTTCTAAAGAAAATGTCACACTCTGTTACGCATTTCACAACAGTTTATTGCTATTTCTAAAAGATATCAAGACTCCATTTTTGAACTGTAACAGTTTGAGTTATTAATAAAACTCTAAACTAGTGAGAATGACCTTCATGTTATTATGGTGAGTTAAGATCATAAAAGCTCTTCATCACGCACAAACGTTGTATAAATGGCACTCTATAATGGGAAGGTTTGCACACCTTTGTTTTGCTAAAATATTTTTCAATCACTGGTCTTTACATGAGGCCATGACCGGTGGATCACGTGATACTCTGCATTTGAGAAGTGCTTAGGGTGCCCAGAACACCTTCACACTTTATTTCATCCCATCCTCATAAAAGTTCTACAGCAAGAACAGAGGTATTACTCTATTTGCATTCTGTAAACGAGCACCGTAAGGGGTTCAGAGACTTGCTGTGTGTCACAGTAGACCTAGTCAGAAAGAAATGAGCACCATATTTCTTTTTCTACTACTCGGACAGAATTCAGAGCCAGAAAGCATTCTGGAGATCACCTGGTCCACACCTACCTCACCCCTAAATTGACTGAGGGTCACACTACATGACTTGCCAAGGGTCATCGAGTCAGATTCTGGCCAGAGACTAAGAACTCCTATCCTGAAGTGGGAACATTAATACTTGTGCAGATAAAAAGAAATAAGGGCTATGGTGTGTCTGGCACAAAATCACTGTTCAACTTAGCACACATTATTTTCTTTCCTTCCTTCCAACTCACTGTTTACATAATAGTTTTCAAATTTCATTTCATCAACTAAAAAAGCAATCCACAGTTGCTTAGACAAATAGGCTTTAAGTGTCTTTGTTTCTGATTTTTCTAGGTAAAATAATCCTTATATTTTTGTTTAATTAACTGTTCTATCTTTTCTATATCATATATATATAGTTCTTTTCATTAAAATACTAGACCAAATAGTAAAACTCACTATTCTTAATTTAACTTAAGGCTTTAAAATATGTCAAAACCAAAGCAGACTTGAGTCTGTTCTGGCCAATACATTTTTTTTAACTTTAATTTTTTTAACAGCACCATTTTGTGATTAGAGGAGAAGTTAATCCTTCCAATTATTTTGTCAAGTATTTTGTGACGTGACCCCTGCTGACAATATTTTGCTGGAACAACAGCAAATACTTGCTAGGGTGGTGGTTATTCAAAATCAAGTAACAGAGATACAAATGACTGTATATGGCATTCTCTCTAGTGCACGTAGTGTTGGTCATGGTCGTGGGGGGTGAAGTACTGCATAGAAAGCACCCTTAGAGAATTTTTATGGAATGCCACAGCACATTTAGGACTAACTTCACAAAGAAAAAGAACTCTGTAGCTAATCCCTACCCATGGTCTTAATAGGTGAGGAATGAGACGGGATCTTCACCTCCATTTTGCAGATGTGAGTACTGAGGTTGGTTGGGTGACTTGCAAACAGAGCAGGAAGAGCACAAAGGTGGAAATTCAGAGTGAGAACACGCAGTCCCTGGGCCTCCACTAACTCATATTCTCTCTTCCGTGGAAGTCCTTTCTATTCTTTCAGAAAATAAAAATAACACATTGTGTGGACAAAAACATTTTCTATTTCGATCTTGAAATTTTTGATGAAAAGGAGGAATGGCCCCTTAGAAGATGTGTTCTGAATTTCAAAATCATGAGAAATCAATTTTAAAAGATAATTTTCATTCTTCTCAAGAGCTCCTAAACAGTCCATTTTACTTTGTTTTCTTAAAGTCATCTGAAGATGAAATGGGCACAAACAAAATATGATAATCAGACTGAACAGAAATTTTATTAGATTTAATTAATGCAGGTGTATGTTCATGTGTCTGCTCACATGTAGTGAAAGTTATGATTTATTACACTATTATGTAATGATGCAGTCGAATTAGAGTATTTATATACAAATAAGTGGTACTGAAGCATAATTTTAATGTAATTTTTCATACTTCCTCATTGAATTGACATTTTTTCCCTCTGTCACATTAACTGTCATTCCAAATAAGCTGTCAGGTTCAAAGCAATCATTGTCTTCTTTAGGGCAATATTTTGCAGCTTTTCCCCTAGAGTAAAGTAACCTTTAGGTACATATGTATGACACTAGCACCCGACTTCTGTTTATTATGCAGAACCTCATGCTCTGCATATTTATTAATGGTTCCCTAGCTTTATCCAACTGTTCTTGCATTATTTTTTCTGTAAGTTGATTTATTTGCCTGGTTGTTAATTTTTCAATTACATAACAATAGATACATTTATATAAATTTTTCTAAAATTTCTCTTGAAATGAGAATGGTAATGATCTGTTGTCAGATCAAATGACCTAGCTATTGTTCTGGAATTATGATCCTTGTGGACCACACAATACAATCATCAAAACAGGAATCTAGTTCACTGGCATTATGCTGGAGTAGTCTCAAAAGTTTCCCCACGCATTTGTGATCTTGATTGGTAGAACATACGATGCATGGTAAGGGTCTGATCTAAATCAGCTGTTTTAATTGCTTTTCTCCCTATGTTTATATACACAGTTATATAGACGGAGGCAAATAGGGATAAATAAACCCAAACGTTGAAGGTCACTCACTACAGCTATAGGATGAACAGCAGATTAAATGACATTTCCAGCCAGTTAGCTGCAATTCCACTCTTTCCTCTCAACCTATTTCAATACAACCAGTGAGTCCTGACACATCAAGGTGTACCCATACCTTAGGTAAAACCTACTGACCCCAGAAGCCTTTTTACAATTAAACTGTACACAGAATCCCAAAGTATAAAGAGATAAAGGCAATACTTAGTTATGCCACATTTATTTTATGAGTCTTTAAAATTATTATAAAGGGAATATAAAAATAATGTATTTTGATAAATACTAAAATCTGAGTTTTTGTAATATCAATGGCGACATCCAAATTAGCTTGCAATTTGTTTCAATTAGAGAGTATAAAAGAATCTGCATCTATTGAAATTCATAGTTATAAATGGTAAGAGTGTTCAACAGGCTATCTTGTGATTTCAGAATCCTCCTCCATTAGAAGAATTTGAATTATCTCTGGGTGAACAAATAATAATTCAGATTATTACTGCATGGAAGAGAATATAGAATCATTTGAGGTATGCAAAATATTCTATATCATGATCATGAATGTATTCGGTTGTACACTTAGGATCTACATACGTAATAACAATGCATCAAACTTAATAATAAAACAACATCCCAGAAGCCTGAAAAAGAGTAATGTAAAAATTTTTAAAGCTAATTAATAAAAATTTCTAATGAAAGTGGATAGTGTTTATTTTATTATTAAATTTAGAAAATGAGAAATAAAAATGGTTTCTAATACATTACCTTGGCCACACATGCTAAACGTTCACTCGTTATTAAACAAGTGGTAGCTAAACCATAGTAAGGGCACATGCTGAACACATGTGCCTGACTTGGCCTGATGTTTAATTGAGTCTGGCACATGTGTGCTTTAGTAATGTACTCAGCTGTGCAATTTTATGCAAGTGGACATCTGTAGATATGAATTTGAAAGAACTAGTGCAAAGTGACAACTTTTATATATAATAAAAAATGATCACAGGAAGCAGCAACAACTAACATTCACTGAGGTTTTACTGCATTACGGGCACTTGGCCAAGTTCTTGGGTTCACCACCTCAAGAATTATGTTTACAGGAATTTTAAACATATGAAGAGAAATGGCAGGAGATTTGTTTTATAATCTGCCCCCAAATAAAGTAATCTGGTAGTACAGACTAAAATATTTATAGGCTCTAAATTTGTAAAAATGTCAGTAGGCTACTCATTTATATGTAACTGTGTTATAACTACAATTTTTAAAATAACTAAAATTCATTAAAATAAACAGTAAACACTTAAAATCCAGGATTATATAGGTACCATCTTGAAAAGCATCATTAAAAGCAACTTTTCTGACACCAATGGTATCTTCTTATTCTCAGAGTTTACAGTTGGCAAATTCTTTTTGTTAGCCCACAATAACAGTTAATATGCTTGGAGCCTTGACAAGAATAAATACCCTAGATTAGGACTCCTTTCTTTAACAACCACAGTCCTCATAATTAGTATTTTTCACATGTAAGTTCTTGACACTTTTTTATTGTATCTCTTATAAGTTATCTATTATCATTAAATTAAATGTTATTTAGGTTTTATTTCTAAAACTCTTAAATTCCAAACACTTAATTACTTGAAATAATTCATAAAGAACAAATATATAAATTTGGATCAAACTGTGCTAAACCACAATATACATGCTCTCCTATTTAACGTGAAGCTGTCATTCTATACATAGTTATTGTGCATCATAATAGAGTAAAAACACAAACTTGGAATCACATGATTAAATGACAAAAGACAGTGGATGGTTACCAGAAGATATATTTACTGAGGAGAGCTCAGGCCTTCCAAGTATGTTAATAAGTCACTGGCTTTGTACATAATAGACCTAAACAGAATCTGAGAGATCATTTAGTCCTAACCTCTTCTTTTCTGCTTGGAAAAATAAAGGTTCACAGAGTTTAGGTAACATGTTCTAGATCCACTGCCTGACAGTGAGGGAGCAGAACCTGCTTCTCAAGCCACCTTCAAAAATGCGATTCTTTGTCATACTTTGGAATAGCCTTTAAAAAAATTCCAAGTACAAAGTTACACGTACCGTTTCTTTAGTAAAGAAAATATGTGGAGTCCTCTTTCTCTATGTTTATCCCAGTGGAAACAGTCAAACCCTTCTTATTGTCTAGTAAGGTTCAATTTATTTATACATAACTGAAAAATATCCGTAAGTTCTCCTTTTGCTCCTGATAAAGTAATTTCAAAACTTTACCTCTTCTAAGCCATTAGTACACCATTCTGACTTGTGTACTTTCTTCATTTCTTGATATCCTTCTTAAAGGATGTTATAAGTGGCACGTAAGAGTCATGAAGGAACATTTAGATTAACCTGTCCTATGCAGGGTTTACCTTCTTTGTAACTAGCCCACAAAATTAAGAAACTATTAGATTACAAAAAAAAATTATTAGATACGTTAATGTAATCTGATTTATTACCTAATCTAATAGATAATTTATCTACTTTATCTGTGCCCTGCACTGCACAATACATACCTTTGTATTCTGTCTCCCAGCCAGAACCAGGTTATTACTGCTCTGTTCTATTTCTTTATAACTGGTTTCTAAATCAACAACATCTGGGTTTTATAAGCATCAGATATGCTAAAAAAAAAAAAAAGTATTGACGCTCCCCTCTTCAATTCTCAAAGTAAAAAGACAGTTGAGACAACTTTGAATCTTTTTTTTCCCCTGTGATAAAGATGGTTCTGTCTGACCCATGCAGACCTACCACGATGATTGGTGACTTCTTGGCATATATTCAATGCTCAATGAATGTGTGCGATAACACAAATTACTGTGATGGAAAACTTAATTCACTAGAAATCTTCTTTGAATACAAATATCCTAGATATCATAGTGGACAGAAAATGAAATCATTCTTGGCATGTTAAAGATGATATTCTCTACTTGTCTCTTTCTCAAAGCACAGCATGGTGTCTGACATATGGCAAACATTGAATAAGCTCTGAATGAATTAGGTATAAGAATAAAGTAATTCTCTTCTGCTGTTTGCCATGTCATTATGTAGAACAATACAGTCACTCAAAGTGATCTGGTAGCAGGATCTGGATGAATCGGTAAAGATTATTGGCAACTTTGATTTTATGACCTTAGTTCTATGCTATACAAAGAAATAACTCTAGTTTTGGGGCACCTTACAAGCAAAGAAATCTGAAAAGTACTTGAGGGACTCTAGTATCTGTAGTCGATAAGAGATGAGAAGGTTAGAGAGTTGTTATAGAGTTAGAAAATGAAAGCTGCTACTAAAAGAGAAGCCCTTTATTCTCTCATGGGAATGAATCAAGACCAAACATAGATACTTGGTTTAAAGTTAACAAATACTTATTCATGTTTGAAGTTAATAGGTCAAGAGAAGGAAGGACAATTTCAAAGTTCATGCAGCTAGGAAGATAAACATGTACCTAGAATGAAAATGGAGAAGAAAAAATTAAAATGTCTCTGGCATATACTGGGCCTTTAATAAGTATATTTTGAATAAAAATTTATAATTGCTACCTACATTGATTTGTCCAGGTAATTATCAAATAAACAAGCTCACTTTATGTGTCTATATATAGACGTAAATACAAAGATGTAATTAAAGTGTTTTTCAAACACAATTATTTGAATAACTATCTTAAACGTTCTTTTCACTATGGGTAGATCTTTAGTGCATACAAATGACTATTCTTACTCTGTTGTCATTTTATTCTTCTCAACTTTCTCCCAACCACATTCCATCTAGAAATTTTATTTGCTTCTGCAAAATTGTAGGTTCCTACTCCTTCAGCACTCACGATTCCTTCCTTTTAACCTGCTGTATCCAGGCTTACACGTCATTTTTACAACTTAACTAAGTCTGTATTGTCTACATTTCTTTCTTTGCTAAATTAAATAGACTTCTCATTCTTCACTCTTCTGTAATCTCAGAGGGACAGAACCTGGTTGAAAATCATGCCTCCCTATTTTCTTGATGTCTCTTAGCCACTGTGTCCTACTGATGAACTGTTCTTCCTTCATCTGCCTCCTTACCGCATGTCTTTCTCCAAAACTGGGTTCTTGGCATCGTGTTCTTCACTGTCAAGAACTGAATAAATCCTAAAGATTAAACAATCATCAGAATGCCTTAAAAAAAATTAAAAAGAAGATGGATACCAAAGGTAGTTGGAGACGCAGCAACTGCTACTCCTGTACACTGCTGGTGGGAATGAAAAACGATACAACTACTTCGAAAGCTGTTTAGTAGTTTCTATAAAGATAAGCATCCATTTATCTTTGACCCAGCAATTCCTCTCTCCTAGGTAGATACCTAAGACCAATGAAAACATGTCCATGGAAGAGTTGCACATGCATTCTCATAGTCTTATTACAATAGCCCCAAACTAGAAAGGGCCCAAATATTCATCAGGAGGTGAATGGATAAATAAATTATGTTATGTCCACAAACTACAATATTACTTAGCAATGCAATAACATGCAGAGAATCTCAAAACTATCATATAAAGAGAAAGAAGACTGAAACAAAAGAATGTATAGTATATGATTCTATAAATGAAGGACCAAAACTAATCCCTGGTGAGAGACACCAGAAAGTGCTTAGTTGTGGGTTGGGGGTGGGGAAGGTGGGCTGGGGAACACGAGGCAACTTTCTGGGTGATGGAAATGTTTTGTATCTTAATTTGAGTAGCAGTTGCATAAGACACACAATTGCTAAACTCTTTAACTATACTCTTAAAATAAGTGTATCTTATTATATATAAATAAGAGCTCAAAAATATAAGTGAACCTTGATAACTGCTTTTAGGCCAATCATTACCTTTCTGTATTTCCAGTCCTCTCTAATCAGTTCCAGTTCTAGATCCAATACCACTGGGACAGCTCCACTTGGCTTTTACCTTTATATCAAACTCCTCCACCTACTCCTCTCAATTACATTATTCAGTTCAAAGGCATGGCCCTGCCTTCTTCCTCCATCTTTTCTTTTAGATTCTAGTTATTACTAGAACTATCAATTATATCTTTAAAATATAAATCATGTATCTTTTCCCTTCAAGACAAAATGCAAGAAAGAGCACTTTTAACATGGAGTGGAAAATTACATCTAACTAGGAACCCTTACCATCACTTCTTATTAGTTCTATGATGCCAACTAAGACACTTAACTCTCTTAAGTATTATTTTTCTCATCTGGAAAATGAGATAGTACAATTATTACTATATTGAGGAACACTGTGAGATATGTAAAAAAGAATAGATTGATAATTGCAATGCTCTACATTTTTAATACAGTACCAGGGTTACTGTTACTGATACTTCTTCAAAAGTCACCACTGGCACCCTGGCTCAAGCCCAGAGGTACTCATATCTGAACCCCTTCGACAACTTCTGTTATATTCTTCCTGATTTTTCTGGCCACATGACCAACCTGCTACTCATTTTAATGACTGATAATTTACCACGCAATCCCTTTGCAAACACTAGTATAATCTTGATCTTTTAAAGATATATATGTTAAGATTTATGAAACCCCACATTTGTTTCAAAGTAGCTGTTAACCTGGAAACCTGGGTAAAAATATGAGCATAAAAAGCCAAAGCTATAAATACATTTTAAATTACAAGGTTGATTTTAGTATGTAAAGAGATTATGTGCTTTCAAATCAATAACGGTTTTGTTTTCGTGTATAATTTCTAATTTTGCTGGATAGTCTCACATTGTTATCCTTTACTGGTTTTCTGACTTTATTTGGATAAGAAGCCTCATAAAAAAGGTGTAGTGAAAATTAATATTTTTACCTCATAATCTAATTTATCCAATACAAAATAACAAGACACTTTAATCTCTTAATTTAAAAAGTCATTTATTTTTTCTAATCTTCTTCTTTGCAGTTTCCTATCATATATTAAAGTTTCACTAAATGTGCAACTTAAAGTAAGTTTTATATTTGTATTAGAAAACGGAAACTATTATCGATTTCATATTTCCTTCCATTTGTAATAGTGCTTACATATACAAAACGGAGAATGGTTGCAGAAGTGAAGACCAAAACACTTTTTTATTAAAAGGTCATGAAATTTTAGCTAAAAGATTTTTTCAATCATCTGTATAATAGCTTCAATTTTACGTTTTATTTGTGTTTTGTCACTATTGTAACCCACAGCTATATAATTTCAAAAATCAAGGGGGTGGGAGAAGGACACAATAGTTGATGTTATTCTTTGTTGTTTTTGTGCACCGTAAGAGATTAATAAATGTTAATTTAAGTTTAGAGACTACATATATTTCAAAGACTCTGCTTATTTAGCTAGTATTGGTTTCCTGTCTAGCTCTATATTTTAGAAATACAAAAATACTTGGTGAAATAAAACGTTTCTTTGAGTATAACCCTGGAGAAAAAGGTTTGCATGCTGAAACTCAAATACCAAGACACAGTAAATGTACTAGTTATATTACTGACTTGAAAAAAAAAAATACATTAAGGGAATCCAGGGAAAAGAATTTATGAGATCCATCTAGAAGTTTTAGGAGAACATGAATAAAATCTAAAACAGGAAATTAGATTATAAAAGTAGATAAATTAGTTAACTTCACTTGCTTCTACAAAAACAAAACAAAGCAAAACAAAACAAAACAAAACAAAACAAACAAAACAAAACAAAAACCCAGCCTTTGTTTTCCAAAATAGTATATTAGTCATCACTCTCCTGAAGCTCTCCACCACCACGAGAGGACTATATCTCCCTACCCCACTGATACTGGGTTTGGTCACATGACTTGCTTCCACCAATGGGATATTGGCAGAAGATTGATACAAGCAACGATTTAAAATGTGTTTGTACAAACAGGGCTTACCTTTTTGTGCTCCAGCCATTGTCATGAGAAATACTTGCCCTGGGTTGTCTGTTGGGTTTAGAAAATGAGAGACGTGAACAGTACTGTCCCAACAACCTGCAAACCTGCCCCAACTGATGCATGGAAGTAAATGTTTTATGATGATCTGCCACTAATTTTTGAAAGGGCTATCTATACAGCATTAAAGTGGCAATAGATGACTGATTTAAAAAAAAAAAAAACCTTGGGATTGGATTTTGGGGAGGTGTCATATATACCTATTTAAATATGCAATTAAACTTTAAACTTTGTGGCAGACATTATTGCTTAACTGACTCAGTTCTTGTCTATAATTTTCTTTTCCTTAGCCATTCCAGTAATTGGGACCATATAAACCAATTCTGGCCAATAAGATCTGAGCAGATGTAGTGGGCTCCTGGGAAAGCTTTTGAAAAATGACACAGTTGACTGGTATGTTCCTCAGGTTAGTTAGTATATTCTCCTTTTATCCCTTCCTTTCTGACTTAAATAAGGGCAGGATACTTGAAGATGCAGTGGCAAACTTCATAAACTATTGGAAAGAAAGCCACAAGTGAAGCACAACAAAACAGAAAGAGAAAAAATACCTTAAGAACATTCTGAGCACCAACACCAGCCTGCCTTGTCTAGGCTACACTTTGTTATGCTAGAAAAAATATTATATGTTTGAACTCTCTAGTAGTTTACTGTTACATGCAATATTTAGGATGATAAGCAGATGGGTAGATAGGTAGGTAGGTAAATAGATAGAATTGATTTTATTCAAATTATTTAAAAAGATACATATTTCTATCCAGAAAAATTATTCGATTTAGTCTAATAAAATTACACTAATAAAATGATCATTTAGCTAGGAATATATAACTATTTAAAAATTAAGTTAAAGGTTCACTTTTTATATATTTGATATGCTTCCCCATAAGTAGAGATAAAATAACACTAATGATACATCAGATAATTTTAAAATTAAAATGTGACAGAATTTTATTTTATAATTTAAATTTTAGAATTCTTATTCCCACACTAATAATTTTGCAGATTAATCAGAAATATTCTCAAAACTTACTGGCATTTTTACTATACTAACTGCACATAATTTGGGATTTAATTTTTAGGATAAGGCACAATGAATGAATGACGTATTAGATTTCAACTGGGTGGTGACCCTCAGCTATGTGATTGTGAAAAAGATGGCAAAACATCATGATAAAACGTCAACCTGATAAGATTCACGCTTTCCAAGCTATTTTTTTCTATCTAAATCAGATTTTACTGATAGCAGCAGGTTCTTCAAGAAAACATATCCTTCAATTTTGTACTTCTACTTGATGCATGTAAGTAAATGTATTCAGTGAGATTCAGGTGTATGGTAAAGTGCTCTAAAATAAAGGAAAATTGGCACAATGGCTATAACTCAGAGAGTAATAAAAGGAGAGTGTCTAGAGCATTTGACTGAAAATAAGAGCGTATAGCCTAATGAACTGAGTTAATTTCAACTACATTACATTACAGTTTTTTTTTTTTTATCATGTGTACTCTCTCTGATTATATTAATAAATGAAAAAGTGATGAATACTTCTGGGAACTTGTAGCAAAACATTAATATTTCAACATTATCACTTAGTATCTATGTCAACACACATCAAAAATGCATGAGAAATGACGACCTACACCCACCAGTTAACACTCATTGAGAATATATATATGAGAAATATAAATTGTATACATAAATTTGCGAGGTGATTATAGGTAGAACATACAGTAAGAAAAAGATCTTGTCTGGAGAAGTATATCAAGCAACTGTAACCAAATAAATACTTCTAACCAGTTTGGAGTGTATTGTATGACCACAAGAATATCATCATATTCAAAGTTATCTAAAAAATTACTAATACTTAAACAATTTTTAAACATAATCTCAAATTGGTGGCCAAGCTTTTCTTAAAAAAAGGGACAAAAACTCTCCACTAAGGCAGACAGAAGGGACTGTGTGTGGGTAAACAGGCTCTATCTTACTACTGACTACCCTGAGATATTCAGTGATTACTGTTTTTAATTTTAATTTTAATTTTTTTTAGTCTTGGAAGACTTTGGGGCTGTTGAAGTCTAAGTATACACTTTAGGCTTTATTTGTATTCATTCGCAGTACTGGTAGCTTTTTCTAACTTCCTTCAAAAGAAGAGCAACCTAAAAGTGTTTATATTCCCTGGCAAAAGAGTGAAGCCTCTTAAATTTACCCATCAACAGCACCCATAACAGCCATGACAGTCACTATATAAGAGAGCTAGACTTCTATCTAAAGGTCTGAATCAAGGGTGTTTCTCTGCTTAATGCATGAAGTGGAAATCTGAAGGTGTTAATAAATATATAGAGTTAATAAATAAAGATATAGCTTCCTTTAGGGTTAACAAATAAAGATACAGCTTCTTTCACTGAAACAAGAATCTGGGAAGGATCCAGGAGCAAAAGCTGAAATCATGATATACTGGGCTCTCTGATGTCTTCTCTGGGCATAAATCAAATCAGTTGGGTTTATTGTAGTCGGCAGATAAGGGAAGAGACATGACCCAATACTCTCAGACACTTCAGTTAGGGGTACAAAATAAGATGACACAGTATCATTTCAACCATTCGACAAACTTTTCCTTTTAAAGACTGACAGCAATTCTAAAAGGTATGTTCATTTTTTGGCTTTGGGAATGTTAACACATATGTTTACACTGATATGTGCTTTTTATTTCCTCACATTTCAATATAAACCTGCAGTTTGCTACGTTCCTGTAAAACAGCAGCACCTGTATTCAGTTAAGTGTTGTCGTGTATGTGCATGGCTTTCGGGGATGAACTGCACTTATCTGTAAACAGACATCTGTTTAATTAAGCCCTTAAATATAAATTATATAAGTTTTTATAACTTCCCTGCTGGTATAAATATTTTGTATTTGAAAAAGTTATCTGGGGTATCACGTAGAAAGCTTGCTTAACCTTTTAAAGTAGCATCGTTATCACTCAATTTCGGGAAAGATTAAAGGTTAAGCTTACATAAAATATTAAACTTCATATTGGCCAACCCCAGGATGTATTCTATAAATGTCATTATTTTGAACTTAGAATTAATGTTTAACACTCTCACATTATGTTTAAAGTTCTTAACATAATTTATAAAAAATAATATTTGCAGTGTTTCTTTAAATTTAAAATAAGGCTTATATTTAAAATGTCAACTCAGTTGGGTTTAATCTGTTGTGATTTATAAAAGTGAAATACCTTTAAAATTTTTTTTCTAAGAAGGCATTTGAAAGAATTATTTCCTCTTAAATCAGATTATATTTAAAGTAACAATGAGATTAAACATAACTCTGAAATTATTTTATAAAAGTTGTATTCTTACTTTTCAGACTCAAAAAGCTTTGCTTGTTTTAGATAGTTATGGTTTGGAGATTTTAAAGCCACAGCATAAAAACAGACACAATCTTCATAAAGGAATAGGGGTTAATAGAATGACAAACTTGGATTTGAATATGAGCTCTGTCAATTATCAGCTCTGGGGACAGAGTAAACCTGAGCCTCCATTCCTTTATCTTTTGAATAAAAACAGGATCATAGGGTTAATTAAATGAAAACAATATGAATTTTCATAGATCTGCCCAAAAGTAGGCTCTGAGTAACAGTTCTTTTATTACCTCTTTCATCTCTAGTAGTGTTCTCTACTGTAACTTAAAAGACATTAACACAATTGTACATGAGGAAACAGAGAAACAGGATGGGTGGTCAAGTTTAGAACAAGAAAAGTAAAGGAAAAAAAGTAACACCACACCCTCCCCATAAGATTTCTGACCTTTTGTGATTATTAAATGTAATTTTCTAAAATAAGAACCATGATATCTAAACTAGCAACAAAGTTTGAAGGAAGCAATGGTATATCTTAACTTACAACCATATCTGTTTTTTCAAAGCATTTAAAGTGAGGGTTTACAAAAGATAATACTCTTTATTTCCAGAAATTCAAATTGTTTTTCTCTAAGAGAGCCACTGCACATGAGCAATATACAGTTGACCCTTGAACAATGTAAGAGTTTAGAGGCACTGACCCCTGTGCACTTGAAAATCCACGTATAAATTCTGACTCCCCATAAACTTAACTACTAATAGCCTACTGCTGACCACAAGCCTTATTGATAGTATAAATAGTCAATTATCATGCTTTTTTTAATGCTATATGTATTAGAAACTGTATTCCTACAATAAAGTAAGCTGGAAAAAAAGAGCAACTATTAATATAAGAAAATCATAAAGGGAAAATACATTTATAGTATTTATTGAAAAAATTCGCATATAAGTGAACTCGTTGTTCAAGGGTCAACTGTAATAAAAAGAGGCGGAGGAAGTGTGTAGTGTCTTAGTTAGGTTATATGTAATTGACAATGAACCATTTAAAGATGTCCCCTTAACAGGTGCAAATATCAGTGATGGCAGTCAAAGCAAAAAGTGACCAACTCTACTACTTCGTGTTGCTTTTGTTCCCCTCTGAGAGCTATGATAAAAATCAGATGGTAGACTACTCAGATATGGTGTGAGTTAAACAGAAACATGCTCTCACCAATTCTGAAAGGACGGACACTGAGAAACACAGGTATATCTCCTTAACATCTTCATCTGCATTCCCCGCTCTCCATTCTAACCTTTCCCACTTTTACTGAAAGTATTATTTATAGACCCTTATTTTATTATTATTATTTTTTTAGTTTAGGGTTTGTTCCTGGTTAAATAGAAATTTCTCTAAGGAGGGCCCTCTTTCAGATACTATGATTCATTTACACTTTAATTTGAAGGAAGTGATTATTATTCTATTCACACTAACAAATGAGGATTATGAATGTTTGGAATCAGAAAAAAAAGAAAGGGTATAGAAATTAGAGGCTCTAGATGACAAAGCCAGACTTTACCTATTTAAAAATATCATTGTTTTGCCTAGGGTTAGAGTTAATTATAATAATTTGCCCTAATCATGCATCTGTACCTCTCTTTTTCTAAACACTTATTTCATAATTATGTTTGTAAAGTTGTTATGGGTAATGAGCCTATTTTACCATTGGGGGTAAAAAAACACAACGGACCAAAAGAAAACAGATGTTCTATGAATCGCTGGAAGTTGGCTTTGTCAGAATGACTGAATACATGGTTTCTGACTTGGACAGTATCACTACAATTGAATTAAGAAAAGGGTAGGGCCTGTCTGTGGGCCCTCTCTGTGGCCAGTTCTAATTTGTCTGAATTCGCTGATGCTGAGCTGATAAATGGGAATCAAGCGAATCAATGAATATGGTTGAAATGATCAGCCAAGTGCAGCTCAGTAGCCTCCTTATATAAATCGAGATGACCTCAGGTTGCTGCTCTAGCCACTAAGCAATGTTCTTTTTTATGTAAAGGCAGGAACATGTGAGTATTTGTTGGGGGAGGGGATGCAATTTTGACAACTTCTGCATTTCAAATCAAAAGAAACGTTTCTTAAACTGAAGATTTAATAAAAGTCCATTTTAAAAACTGGCACAATATCAGACATTTAGGAAAAAATATTTATTAGCATATTAAGTTTTAAGCTACATAAATGTCAATAAAGTAAATACCAAATTAAAAATTCAAACTATAATGATTATTGCCTGAGGCAAGACTATGAACCTGAATGAGAAAGGATCTGCAACTGGAGATATTGACCCTATGAGTAGGCGCCTTGTTTCAAGGGCTGGCCTGGGACAATACACTTCCTTTCCTCTCTAGTCTCAGTCTTCCTTAATGTTCTCCTTTCTCATCTTCTGCCTTCTCTTCTTTGACACTCCCCTGGTGGCCAATGACATAGGCCAGCCTTCAACACCTTCCTAAAACATGGCTCCTTTTGTCTTTAATTGAAAAGACAAAAGTGAACTGGTAGCCCAGGTCTTTTAACTGTGCTACTTCTCCTGTACACATTAAGCCTTTGATTTCTTCACCTCTCTACCTGCAAACATTATTCTCAAGCTCTTAGGGAAGTTCTGCAAGGGCAGGAGATAGATCCACAGATGGCTTTTGAAATCCTCTCATCCTGACCATGCCAAGCTAATGTTTTATCCTTATACTATTTAATGCATTATTTTACGTCTGACCACATTCTAGTATGCTAGAATGTTTTTTTTTAAGTTTGTTTGACAGCTTGTGAGTTAATAGATGACATCGAGATCCAAAGGCAAGGAGAAGAGAAATTAATAATGAAACAGAGATATGCATTAAATTAAAAACTAGGAGAAGAGCAGAAAGACATGTTCACAATTGCATACACTGAAATTAACTTTGGGTAAACTTAGGCACAGTTTTTATTTTTTAATTCTCTAACAAGGATTATACATTTATTTGTCCAAACATAAAATTTTTCTCACTATATTATTGTAAATTTTGAAATATACCTATAATGAGTCTCTTAATTATAAAAAAAGAAGTCTCTTAATTATAGGTATATTCTTTAAATATAAACATTCTTTCTGCTTCTTCTAACAGTATCTTTGCACTTCCCAGTGTTTACACACACATGCTCTGTCTTGAATGATGGTTAATTAACTATTCATGGGTCCTGGCTATCTAGGGCTTCCCAGGTGACAGCTCAGTATTCTTTACTAATCATTTAATGAAAACACTTACATGAATAATGAATCTGGCATTTCCCTAGGTACACATACAACTTTTGCAATAGTAATAAGGGCAGGCATATGCACAGTTATAAAAAATTTTTGGCTTGAGACTGTTTGCAGAGTAAATCAGAGAAGTTATGCTGAAAATGAAGCTTTGGTTTCTGAGGCTGTTATTAAAAGTTTCACATTAATATATACTATTATATTATAAATACAAAATACTAAAAGCACAAAACATGATTATGTTTAAGAAGTTAATACCATTATTTGCTATATAAGCCCCAAATGGAAGGAGCAGAATTTAGATTTTAGTAATCACAGTTCCAAACTTGAAAGTTTGAATTAAGAAACACACATATCTATAAACACATATACATACAAACACTATGTATATGATGTAGGAACACAAGGTGATTAAAATGTCTTTGAAACTTATTATTCATCTCAGAATTGAAACTTATCATTATTTAGTCTAATGTTACAGAGGAGAACATGGAATCCTTTGACCTTAAGCTTTAGCTCACACAAATCCATGATCGCTGTGGTGATCATGAACCAGCCATAAGGTGACTTGGCATGCGAGCACTTTAAATACAATTTCAGAACCCTCTTTGACTCAATTTCTATCCTGGTTCAAGTTAACATTTACTTTGGAGAAACTAAGTTACCAGTTATTTGAACAAATTTAAAATAATGTTTTTGTAAATTATTCAAGTGGAAGATTTTATTGAAAATAGGTGTTACAGGCACTTAGAGAAAACTCAGCTTTTGGAGTTAGAAGTCCAAACTTTGTCTTGTTCTCATTTATTATCTGACTTTGGATAAGCCATTTAACTGCTTTGATCCTCAGTGTCTTCATCTGGACCACTAGAGTAGTGATACTAGTGACATTTGTATTTGCTAGTAGTAGTCATATATTTCTACTCTACACTACTCTCCTACCATTAATTATAATACCACTTCTACCACTAAGTAAAGGCTTCTATGTGCTCACACTTTGGGATTTGCTCTTTATGCCCTATAACTGCTCCACACTCCCACAAGAGTCCTGTAAGCTAAGGATTCTGATTTTCTTACTACAGATGAAGCAACATCTCAGTGGTTAAATAACTTGCTAAAATCACACAGCTTTTAAGAGGTTGAATGTAAATTTGAATCCAGGTCAGACTCCAAATTTAATCTGAGATCCACTATATCCTGATGCCCTCTAATATATCATATATATTTGTGTGTATGCATATACACGTGTATGTAATGTAAATATATAATACACATTACACAGATATTACTTCTATTACACACACACATATGCTTTAAATTCTAAAATGTTATACCATTTTTTTTTCAAAGCTTAATGCATGGAACAGAGCCTACTTAGTCATTATTTGGGAAAAGGAATTAATATATAGAAAGTAAGATAATTTTGAGTAAACTGTTAATATGTGTGTCAGCAGTAATGCCAGCTATTTAAATCCTTCTCTTCAAAATTATATTAAAAATTATTCTAGAGAAAAAATATAGATGGTGAGACATAGGTTTAATTCTAAATACAGAACTGACAATGAATCAAAAAATAGCTACTTTCAATAAACAAGGGCTAAGATCTAATCCTATGGTCCAGATAAAAGGTGAGAGAAAAGATCTTTTTAAAATTTGCATATGATTCTGATTTTTCAAGGAGGTAACGTATTATCTCCTATATTTAAAATTTCAAAAAGGCTATTTTGTACTTTCCTATGATAACACAATAATACTTGCTGTAGTTTATTTCTTTTGACTGTTATATATGAATAATAACAATGATGATGATAAATGGATAGTGACATTCAAAAAGAACAATTTTTTTATAGTTAGGGAGAAGGCATAGAGGGTAGTAGAAAAAGATGCATAGAAGTCTTATTTCTAATCAAAACACAAATTTTCAACTACGTAAAACACTTTAGGCTTTCCCCTAATCTCCTCCCAAGAACAGAAGGCTGAATAAAAGATGCTTTCACGTGTGCCAGTTCAGGGCTAGAATGACATGTCTGGGGAACAGGAGATGCTGCTGTTTCCATTATCCATTGAACACCTTGGCAATTCTTATTTCATCCTGAGAATGTGATACTTACTCTTGTACTGCTCTGGCTATGGAAAGGGCCGTAGATCCAGTTTCATTAACGCTATCTAAGGTCACATTTGGCAGGTCATCATCATCACTGTCACTTTTACTCTGTCTGGGAGATAGGCCTCGGGGGTCCATTTGTGCTGGGAAAAAAAGGCATATATATGAATTAAAATTAGTGTGCAGAAAGTTAACCTTGTCCTGGACCAACATCAAGCATGGAAGGTCTCTTCTGTGTGTCACACACACAAAGCATTCTCTAGAAATCCCAGGAATTAGTGAAAGCGATGTATTTTGTGTACTGAGCACTTGCTGACTCTTTCCTCTTATTCATCTCATTAATGAAACCTCCATCAGCTCTTAATAGTTTCAGGGTACGGTTATAGAATAGAAACTATAAAATCCACAACATTACTAGCTCCTGAGTGGTCGGAAGCTGATTAGGTAGCTCACGAGATAATGCTGGACTCTCTGGCTCCTCCTTTGTCCTGCTGCCAGAGTCCCGGACACTCACTGCTTTTGCTTACAGTCCTCATAAAAAGCTTAAAAAAGAACAGGGTTCACAAGACTCAAAGTTCTAGGTATTTTTCATACTTCAGTGAGTGATCATCTTGCAGTTCATTACTGCTGAAAGTGGAGATCTAAGAGTAGAAAAATGACAGAAGTAACAGCATTTTAATTATGTGTTTATATGTGCTGAAAGTACTCTTCGTCTCCATCTTGAATTCATTTTTCAAAAAGGCATTTTCAGATGTGCTTCTCCTCCCACTGTGAACCTGCCAAAGCAAGAAGCAGCCTGATGATTTGACCCCTATTAACCAGGATCATCAGATCCTTTCAAACCAGAGGATGATAGTCAACACTTCGTATGTTAACGAATATTTTTAAAAATTAAGATTTCATTTCCACCTCCTTCTCTCTGTGAACAGCTTTAGCAACCACTGTCTATGATTTCTATCAGCTCTCACCTCAAGCATAAAATACACACACCTTCCAAATTCAAAGTACTGTACTAACTTACAATTGCTTTGTTAAAATACATGACTTTGACCCCAGTTAGCTCCAATCTGGTCACTGCTCCTTAAATCTGTCTATCTAACATTTCTAAAACCACCACTGCTTGCAAAGGAAGGCAAATGCACTTAAAATCATGGTTACAATAATATGGGTACAGTTAGTTTCATTTTTTCACAATTTTTTTTTTTTTGCTTACTGTACACCATGCATTAAGTAGAACTTCAGGAGAATGCTGGTATTTCACCATTTTTTGCCCCAAGAAAGAGACAATTTCTTATCAGTCCACCTAACATTTATAATATGGATAGAAAACCTATGCCTAGGGAGTTTCGACTTATGTGTAACTAAATTTGGTTAGGAAGAAACTTATATCTGTTAAAACTAGTGCACTGGTGTGTTTGCCATACATTCTGCCTGAGAGTGTAAACATATTAAAATATACTTTGAATAACAAAAGTGCCTTGTAATTATTGGTTAAATTAAAGAAAAAAATAACTCAAATAACCTAAACCAGTGGTCCTCAAACAAGGGCAAATTTGTCCCCCAAGAGATATCTGGCAATGTCTGGAGACATTCTGATTTGTCACAACATGGAGGGAGGAAGATGTTACTGGCATCAGAAACCAAGAATTAATCAGTCTAAAATGTCAATTATGCCAGGCCAAGAAACTCTATCTAGAGATTTGAGAATTTGACATCCAATGGTATTGCATTTTGTGACTTTCAACCACATAACTATGTTCTAGTTTCAGTCACTAGCAAAGAAATTAAATAATATATTGGATTATCCATGTTTTCTGGCCCTCCAATAAAACGATTCACTGTCATGTGACTCGGCCCTCACCAATTCCTCAAATACAGCATTCACTTCCTCAGCTGCCAGGAATTATACAGCGATATTCATGGGAGTTTTTGAATGTTTTTTTTGTACCACACATGAGGGGCGGGGAAGACTAGTTTCCATCTGATCTCTGGAGAAGATTTCCTAGAAGAGGAGTGTTAGAGAAAGTCTTTGGAGAAGAAAAGAACCAGTTCCACAAGCATCGGATATCAGAGCTGCTGAAGCACTCAAGCCACTCCACGGGCACTGAAGGCACCGTATCATTTTAGATTTATTTTGGCTGTAGGCCACAGAGACTGGCTCAAGCTAACTTAAAGAGAACGTATAGGAAAGATATTAAGCAGTTCACAGGAGATAATGAACATCCAGTAGTGACCCAGCACAGGACACAGCGACAATACAGGCATTTCAGTCAGGCATTCGCAGGTAGTTTCTTTTGGGCAATGCTATTATAAAATGAGTTATTTAACAATCGCTCATAGCTACTCAAATTCAGCCAAGAAAACGAGTAACAGATCCATCTAGGCTTCCAAACCACATATTGTGTGGTGTTGCATATGCCTGTAAATGTCAACAATTTAACATTTAAAGTTGTTGAAACATCATGCACTGAGACTCCTTTGCCAAGATACTAAATTAACAAATAGCTAAAGAAAAGGGAGTATTCTGGTGGTCCCACTTTGTCCAAGACTATTAGAGCTCTCATAGGTAAGTAATACATGCAACTCAAAGAAGATATGGGCAGTTAATCAATAAGCAATCTGACTTTACAAGTCAAAGGCCGGCTTATAGAAGGCTCCAAACAACTAGAATGAGAGTTGATCATCCAAATTCTGTTATGTTTATATCTCACTGAAAGTTTAAAATATGTTAAATATGATATCTTTTTTGATGTACTTTTCAGGAACATTATAATTGAGGATTTCTTTCCAATATTTTCAATCAATATTATGAAATACATCTGCTACCATCATGCTGAGAAACTCTCTTTACCCATACTTTCAGCCAAGTTGAGGAAGTAATTAGGAAGACTTTTTAAAATTTGCATTGCTGATTATGTCAGATGATTAGCTTATCTGCATACGTGCATAATTCCACTCTTTTATTAAATGTGGAAAAGGGACACCTACCCTAGTGAAGATTTCATTTCTCTTAAATGAAAGGGATGAAAGGGTTTTGCTGCTGGAAGAGTCACCAGCAAAGCTGGAAGCACCATGGAATGCTGTGTGAACTGCACTCCCTGTGACAAAATCCCAGGGAGATAGATAACTGCAGGACTTCAGATAACTGCAGGACTCCAGCACCTGAAGTTGAACCTATTTCCTGTCTTTCAAATACCTGCCTACTGTAAATTGTTACTGCAAAGATCACCCTGATAAGTCACATCTCCTGCTGTGTTTGGAACCATGTGAAGAAGCCCAAAAAAGCCTAATGGACACAGGCTGCTCAGCTAGCAGCTAATCCCAAGCGATGACTCTTTTTATTTTTTTATTTTCCACCCACTAGATGACTGCAGCCATGTGAGTGACGAGCATAACCAACCAGCATGCGATCTGCCCGGCTAAAACTATTCCAAATTTTTGACTTACAGATCTACGAGCATTTTAATCTACTAAATTTGGGAATGATTTGTTATGCAGCAATACAAAATCAATGCAGCATGTTATTCTCCGGGCTCCTTCCTGAGATTCCTAGGCAACGAGGTGAACACACTGCCGCCACAGTTAACGTCAGCCTATCATGCTCCTCTGTGTTCTCCTCCTAAGAGGTGACCTGGCCTTAGCAGCATACACTGAAGTGGGCTACAAGAAAAGAAAATGAAAGCCACATTTATATTATATTATATTATTATTATATTATTATATATTTATTATATTATATTATATTATATCATAATATATTTATTATATTAGATTATATTTATTATATTATATTTATTATAGTATATTATATTATATTTTATATTATATTATTCCCTTCTCAATCCAAAATATGCAAATGTATTTACAGGTACTTTGGCTGTAGAAGCGTCTTTGCTCTTTGTGGCTCAGGCAGGCATCTGCTGGAAGGCGCCAAGGCTGGCAGTACTGCTCAATGAACAAAGCTTTTCTAACTAAGCTCAGAGTTGACAGGTGGCTCATATGCGTGGATCCTCCCAAGTATGTGGTCACCCGGCTATATTCCGGTTTTCCTCTCTTCAACTCACATTTAAACTTGACTTCCACTGCAGTGTAACAGTGGACGGACAGACACAGCGGCGTCGGTGTGCATTCCCACCACGCCCCCCATCTCATCCCAGGCTCTGCTGAAAGATTAAATGCTCTTCTAACCTCTCTAGAAATAAACTGGCCTATTCGGCTCTTCTGAAAGGAAAGGCAGTTTTCCCATAAGTCATACTGAAGATGCACAACACAACAGTCTACGAACACACACTGAAACTCCCTGAAACTGACATTCCGAACCAGAATGAGTCACAGAAGAAATTATCCAATCCCCTTCACCACTGCCCATCAGGACTGGAGGGGACAGGGGCGAATACAGACAGAAGGGGGGTGAGGGGGACTGCGGCTACAGCACTGCCCGCCTTCCTTCCTCCCTCTCTCACCACAGACAGGCTGTCTGCTACCTGCAGATGCCCTCACTGCTCGCCCTGCCAAGGCCCATGCATGCCTTACTCAGAGACCCTGGCTACCAGGAGGGCTGCTACTTCCTACAAGAAAGAAGGGCAGTGGGGGGAGAGGTGGGGAATGAATGTACGCGGGAAGTGGGGGGAGGATGGGCAGGAAGAGAATTCATAGCGTTATGGCCTCAGAGAACAGAAGAGTCCTCCTCCAACTCATGCAATGCAGGAATTCTCCTAAAAGGACAGTCACAGTATTCCTTCAGGATAAAAACACGCCTCTGGCTTCAGAGAACATGCGTATGACTTCTGGTTTTGCACTTGCAGCCACCTGACCTTGGACAACTGCTTTCCCATTGTTCATCCTCAGTTTCTTCTCCGGCCATTTCTGCTGTGAGAAGTAAATGAGATGATATATGCAAAGCATTTAGTACCCTGCCTGGCCCGTAGCAGTCAATCATCATGGTTTTACCCCAACAGTAAATTTAATGCTTCTTCAACCATCCCTTATATAAATCATTTCCAAGTCCCTCGCCTTCTCCTATAGTAATTCAAATTAGACAGATTTTTAAAAATATACCAAAACTGAAAATACCACTACAGAATATATATTGAATAAAACATAAAACCGCTACTTCTCTTGATCCAAATATCCATTCATATATTCAGTTAACAGATATTTATTGGGCACCCATTACGTACCAAGCACTTCTGGGTGCTAGGGAGAGAGCAGCAAACAAGCAAGATAAAACTTCCTACTTTTACACTGGCAGGAGACAAATAACAAAAAAATAAACAAGAAAAACACATCCTCTGTCAGACAAGTGCTAAGGAGAAAACTTATCCTCTGTCAGATAAGTGAAGAGGGTAGGGGCTGCTGAGAGGCAGGTGGACACATGTAGAGAGGGCGGCCAGGAGAGGCCTCATGGAAAAAGTGACATCTGAGCAAGGACTGAAGGAGTTGAGGGAGGCCTGAAGATTTCTGGGGGTGAGGGTAGGAGTGAGGGTGGCATTCCAAGCACAGCAAACAATAGGTGCAAAGGCTCTGAGGTGGGGCGGGTTTAACAAATCCGTGGACCTCCAAGGAGGCTCTAGCTGGAGCTGAGAAAGGCCGAGCCAAGGGGATGAACACACACAGGAGGGCGTGCAGAGGACAGGAGGCCTTGGCGGCCAATGTAAGAATTTTGAGTTTAGTTCTGGGTGGGAAGGCAAGCCTTTGGAGGGCACTGAGCAGAAAAATGACATGATCTGAATTCTGTCATTTGATAAGGATCACCCTGGCTATATAAGCTGGGTGCACAGGAGGAGATCCAGCTGGAGATCCATGCGAGAGAATCATCAGTGACATAAATATTAATATTCTGTAAAAAAAAAAATCGCACTAGCTTTTTCTCTTTGGTCACCTCAAGCTGGCTGCACAGACAGCAGTCAGTTACAACTAAGGACTTTATTACCTGAAGGAGGATGAAGCACGCTCTTCAGAAAATATTTGTACAATTGATGTTTTGACCTCATTTCGTTTCAGAATAACAGTTGCTCAAATATATGCTTGATTTTTTTTTAGCGTATCGAGATATATGATGAGAGAAAAATTCATAAGTTCATAAAGCTTGACTGAAACTATGGTGAACTCCAAGATTACAACGAGTTCACTGGGGTCCCACTCTGCTTACTGGTGTTTCCACTGTGCTCTGTCTCTGACTTTCTTTACTTTTGTTACTGCTGATGAAACTGTATGCCTCTACACAGTAGTGCCTGTGACTGATAGAACCCCGAGTGAAGACTTAAAAATTCAATCAATTATGTAAATCCTGGGGTGTTGCTCCTGTGTAGATATAATATGCAATTTATTCATTTTCCCAATTTCTATCTGCACACTTGACAGTATAATGGCTTCTGTTCCCATTATATTAAAAAATAACCTCATAATGTTCTTATAATTTCCTAGTGCAAGGTCCACTTCTCAGTTATAATGCCACTGGACCTCCCTACAGAGTTCAAGACTGTGAGGCTGTCTCTCATTTTCACTTGTGGCCTTTTTTTTTTTTTTTTTTAAAAACTTGCTCTTCCAGTTTCAGGGATGGGCGCACTAAGGCCTGCTGGCCTTGCCACCTGTTTCTGTAAATAAGGTTTTATTCAACCATGCTCATTTATTCTGTCTCTAGACGCTTTAATGCTACAGAGGCAGAGTTGAGTAGTTGTCACAGAAAGCATATGGTTTTCCATAAAACACCATTTGGCCTTTAGAAAAAGCATTTGCAGACTCTGTTGAATACTATTTAATTCTCTTGGGTCTTGGTCTCTTGGTCTATCTCTTTTTCTTTCTTCCTCCTTTCCTCCCTCCCTCTCCCCATCTCTCTCTCCCTTCCTCCCTTTCTCCTTCCTCTTTATCTTCTCTCTCTGCATATACCTAAATGTTAGTTTTCTCCTTCAGGTTCCACTGCCTACCCTCTTATTTTCTGCCTCTATTGGTGAGCTTCTCAGAAATTCCACACAATGCCACAATTTCTATAATTTACTTGGTAACCCATGAGATGAATACCAAATTCATGTTCCCAGCTATAACCTCTCCCCTAAACGCCAATCTCACATTTCCAGCACCCTTCTCCACCCGAATGTGCAAAAATCACTTCAAACTCTTTCAAGTTTTATTCATAGACCCATTACTCTCTTGGTCACACGGATTCAAAATTCTCATTCGCTTCATTTGTCTCCCTTATTTAAATCAGTTGCTAATTCTAAGTGCTTTACCCCACAGTTTTTCTGGAGCCCATTCCTTTCTTTTCATACGGCTTTTTAATGAATGTCTTTGATGTAATGCTATGTATGTTCATCCCACACAGCACTTCTCAGTAACTGAACAAATGCAGGACTTTCCTCAAAACATTCCTTATTTAGAACCTTGAATTTTCCCACCACCTAACAAATAAGGTTCAACAATCATCAATCATTCCATAATTCATTTTTCATTGGGAACTCTGATGTGTCTTATCCCCAAAAATCTGGCTATTCCCGTCCACCTGCAATTTGGTCAACAAAAATCCACCCTTCCTACAGAACGATGCCTGCTTCATGAAGCTTTGTTTCATTTTCTAATGTAATGCAATCTGTCCTTTAAAAAAAAATACCCATATTTTGTATTTATACATTGTTATGGCACTCTTGCACTTTCCATTTTGAATTATACTTAAGCATATGCTTATTTTACCTTATTATTCTGTCTGCTCCTTGAGAGATCACATCAGTTATATTCTACTGTGTACAATAAAACACAATATTTATTGATGAAGATGCTGGTATGTATGCCAGTCTCTACTTAAAAAGATCACAGTGGTTCTCAGCTGGCAAAAGATTCTACAATATAATGATAAACATGTCTACTTCACATTTTCTTTTAAAAATTACATTATAGATTATTTTCTAATATTAGCATTTAAGAGGGGAAAGTCACAATTATTAAATTTCTATTACTCTGTAAAGTCTTAGATAATTATATTTTTTGTTTGAATAGGTCATGGGATGACACGGGAATAAAAACATTCACAAGTTTTATTCACTTTTTAGCTAAATTACATTGAATAGGATTTTCTTTCAGGAAAATATTTTAAATGCTTCAACATACTTATCATTTCTCTAATATGAGTTACTGCTTAGAAACTGCAACAAAGAAATTCAATCATTTAAATTAGAGCTTAAAAAATCAATGTTTGCTGAGATTATCACAACAGCTACTAGGGGTTCATTTTTCTAAAGAACCATAACTAAAACTACTTTTGTTATTTGTAAAAGGAAAATGAATACAGATTACGAATTGTCTTGTGTTCACTGGAAGTATGTCTTAGAGCGCAAAAGGCTTTCGCGATTAAAAAGCTTTCATAAAATTTTCCACTAGTTAAGTGAGCTTTTACACCGTGCTTGGTAACCTCATGGAAGGCTCGAGAGTCCATCAGGAGCCCAGAACTCCAGGAGCCTCCGAGGTCACAGTACACCGCCGCTTCCTGTTACCTTCCCATTCTGTCAGTTCTTACAACTCTCAAAACCCTAGCCAACCAGCTCCTACTGATTTATTCAAAACTGAACCCATTTTAGGCAGAGATGATTTAAATTACTTAATAATGAAGTGATTTTGTGGTGAGGACATATGGGGAATGATGAGACCACCAAATTTTCATCTGTGATGCACAGAGAAGATGATTTTAGGCATTTATCTATGGGCTTTTTATTTCACTTAGCTGGAGCTTTTGTTTCACCTGATTTTTGTTTTTTGTGTGTGTGTGGACTGGGTAGAACTGGATCTTTTAAGAAACAGACTGAAATCTGATATAATAGTTTGAAGTGCCTACTGAATCACAGGCTTTAGATTTATTCAAAAAATGTTTAAGAAAGGGCAAAAATGTACCTTGGACTTAACAATTCTGTTTCTATATCAGCTATGCATATTGGCATATAACTGGTTTACCATGGAAAGGTTCTCTGATAGCATAAAAATGAAAAGGTTAAAAAAAATTGACATGAGGAACTACTGTGGAACATTTACAATTAATGTTGCTGTTGCCCTCTGCCTCTCCGCAAATCGTTTTGCTTATGTGCTCTATTTATACTTACACCTGCTCGACTAAATGCAGGTTCTAATATATAATCATGATTTAATTTGCCCTCTTAGAGAAGACACTTGGAATTCTTGAAGATATGTTCTAAAACTAACAGAAATCCTCATATTTGTGAATTATTTATAGATGTCATTGGATTTCTCTATCGCTTTCAAGACTATTGGTTCTTTCTCTTCATTTTCACTTCTGGCCTCTTCTTAAAACTCTCTCCTTTCTCAGCTTCAGAAATGGGCATGCTTGTCCCCGCACCCAGTAACACATCTCCACCCAGAGTTACGTATTTCTTGTATACATCTTCCTATCACCGTTTTTTTTCTTTTATGAAAGTTTTCTTTCTCATTTGATTGACACACACACAAACTACATGTTTCCCCCCAATAACTCACAAGAATTACTATGTGGGCCACAAGCAGACAGCACCAAGTACCATAGAGGTGAGCCCTACAGTTGGGGAGGCTCTATCATGAACTCTGATGTGACACCCTCATGTGACTCTAATTTCTAACTTAGCAAAATACATGTACTACATATAGACTCCTGGGACACTTGTGAGAGCAGAAATCTTAGATGCTCTATTTGCGAATGCCAGAGTCTACTATGCTAAAATCCTGGAATATGATTTGCCCTGGAGGGCAAAAGCAGTGCTGACTCTTTCCAGTGCAGTGCTGGCAGCATCTTATTGTGAAGTAAACAGCCACTCAAAAATGACCTGTCAATATCTGTGGGCCCAGAATCAAGAATTGCTAGGTGTTTCTCTGTGTTTCAATCTAGGGTGAAGAATGTGTGTGTTCAGAGGAAAATATGCGATGTAACACTGGATTAAAGGTCTTTCCCATATTGAGTCTATGAGTGGTATACTTTTATAAGAAAGGACAATTCTATTAGTTTCCATCAATCCATAAGAAGCATGCATTCTCTGTATTTTTTATCTTTTATTCATTCATTCATTCATTCATTCATTCATTCATTTTTTTTTTTACGGAGACATCATTTTGATAATTTGCTAAAAACCCCATCTTGAAAGAGATCCTGACCATCTGGAATTGGAATTATGACTTCCTTCGGCTTCAGGCACGACCACTACTTTGGGGCTTATATACTCACACCCCTTTCCTGAGCTGCTAATGTGATTAGGGAAGGAGCCCATACAGGCAGGTGGCGCTGCCTCCATAAATGACTCTTGAAGCACAAGATCGAAGCTGTAATTCTGCCCTCAAGATGGGCCAGGTGAAACAAGTATTTTGGGAGCATGACTATAATATATGCTATGCTGGGAGAAGGCATAGAAGGCACACACTAGTTTGTCTGTGTGTTTGTTTTGCTTTCTGAACTTTAAATTGGGTGTACACTAACTTCTTCATGAAAGCCCATCTTGGTCTGTGAAGAGAAGATAGTTTCTGAGGAAGATAAGGGCTATAATGCAGGGTGAGATCTTGGGTGGAATGGCTGGGGTCAGTTTAGGTATTAAACAAACAAAAGTTTGATAGTGTTTACTCTGAATATAATAATAAAGACGAACAGAATTTTTATTGGTAAAAACCACTAACATTTATGTTTGCATAATTTCTTAAATTTATAATGTGCTTCTAATATGCATTCTGAACATCATCTACCCTGATTTCCTTAACCAAAACTGGCAGGTCACCTTGGCACTAAGCATTGGTTGTCCCTGAGGCCATGCTGAGATCTGAGATGCCCCCGGATGGCTCACTGTAATCCACGCGCATTCACATCTAATAAAGGACTTCTTATGTGTCCACCACATTCACACTATCAATTAAATAAGTCCAGATTTCTATTCCTTTTTCTCCTTCGACTATCGCAAATCCTGAAAATTGTTTCTTCCCTTGTTTCTCACACCCAACTGCCTTGATATGAAAGACAAAATATGAAGAACCATTTAACGTGTGAACCACTATTTGCTCTCTTATAAACTTGCTTTTAAAATTGAGATAAATTAGCTACAGCATTTCTTTTATGTCATTATAAGAAATTCCAACTTATACATAATGACCCACCTATTTATTCTCCCAAAAGATTAAAATAAAACAACATTAACATTTGTAGTATTTCTTTCAGATTATTAAATAAGGAAAAATATCACAGAAAGAGTTGGTTCTTTGTATTTTTTTTCCAGTTTTGTTTCCTTCTTCCACAGTATCATGGTGAATATCCTTTCTATGCAAATTTTTATGCTTTAACTAGATAGGTGTCAATAAACAACCATCAATAGTTTTCTTCTTTTAAAACTGTATTTAATGATATATTCTATGACATGCTTAGTTTTACTTAACCTTACATTTGAGATATATTTATATTCTTTCACTTTAATTGTTGTATAGTATTTTCCTTTGTAAACTGACCACCACTATTTATCTGTTTTCATAGTGATGGAAAATTAATCATAATATCAACTGCTACACAAGCTGAAACAAGTTGCTGCAAGCTTCCTCGCAGTCTACACCTGGTAATGTAATTACAGGGTATGTATATTATCAGTTTTATGAGATATTGCCAAATTGTTCCCCAAAGCAGCTGAATCAATGAACATTCTTGCTAATGTACGAACATGCGCATTTCCCCACATTGTTATAAGAATTAAAATTTCCAGACTAAATTTTTTTTTCTAAAGTCTAAAGTCATTTTGGCTATCTAGAATCCAAAACCCAAGAAGGATTCAGCATGCTGTAACTACCCAAAGAACATTCCCACCTTCACCATGAACTTTTTCATTATAATCTAGAATTTCGGTTCAGGTTTCACTGTCAAGTTAATTAAAATTTCTTTCCTTATACAGACAGTTATATATATTTTGAAAATCAATTCTGAACTCATCTTTCCTTTGGGGTACTTTCACTTCTTTCGAAAGTATATCCTCTGGTTGTGTTAGAGAATTTCTGTGAGTGGTAAGCTCTTAGTAAATATACATTTGAAATTAAAAAAAAAATTTACTGTCAATTGAATTCACCTTAGCTGAGAACAAAATTCAAGGAACCCTTAGCCCTTTGAACAGACTACTTACTGCCTTACTTTCTGGCACTGGTTGTTGCTAATGGTCTTTGTCACTCTTTAATTCTTTGGTAGATAAAACTTTGAGGTTTTCTTCATGAATCAAGCTTGACAATTTCATTGCTACATGTCTCAATGTAATTTTTATTTATTTGTTTACACTCTAAGATACATGACTTCCCTTAATTTTCCAAAATTCCCAGACATTTCTCTGAATATTGCATTCTATGTACTCTGATTTTATTGAAGTCCTTTTAGATAAATTTTGGCATACTTCAATGATGTCTCAACTTTTCTTTAATGTTTTTGTCAACTTTTAACCTTTGCGTTGTTTTCTAGGTGGCATTCTCAATATGACCTTTTAATTCATATGTTCTTCCATCGAACTTTCTCAACATGTTTCAGTTGCCAAAACAAGAGCTATCCTATATGATTCTTTTCCTTCATCTTTGACATCTATTTGGGCAATAAGTTCCATACATCAGATCTCCATTTATATGCCCCTGCACAGGCCTTTCAGAAATTCTCATCTGGCTTCCTAAAATAGCCCTTTATTTTCACTACATTCAGTCCTTCATGCACAAATTTGAAAGTTACCATGTTACTTCCCTAGTACCTTCAAGCTTTCTGTGTCTCCCTGTAGCATTTGGTAAATATAGACTTTTTAGCATACGAGGCCTATGATAACCAGATCCATGAATACCCCAGGAGCCTCATTTCCATTTCTTATAAACACCAACCTAACTACCAGTATATACTATGCTCTTTCATATTCGTAGGAATCTGCATCTTTTTTTTTTTTTAATTGCCTTTCCTTCCTTATTTCTACAGGGACAAAGCAACTAACACTTCCCTCTGAGAAACGCCCCTCCCAACCACTGAGCTCAGTGCTCCTTCCTTTGTACTCTACCTCTGCGCATCTATGCATACTGTATTACAGAACTCTTCTCACTGTAGTTGTTTTGTCTCCTTTATTCACCCAACTACGAGCTTCTTGTGGGTACTGTCTCTGTGTGTATAGCTCATATGGTTGAATCATAAATGTGTATTACTCAAATAAGCGAATGGAAAGGAACATACTGGAAAATTCCTTGGTGACACAAATGGTTAAAAAAGAATTGTGCTTAAAGATTAAAAAAAAAAACAAACATATTTTAACCTGGCAGTCCAAATGTTTTTTAGTTTTAATAAAATAAGAAAGCAAGAAAATAAATTGGTGCTATACTCACATGTTTTTTAAAATAAACATGAAGACTTTTTTCCATTTAAATGCTACAATATAAGAAATAAAATTCAAGAAGTTTATAAAAAGTCAACTATTTCATTTGGTTTATAACCTTAATAGTTTCTAGGTGTTATTATTTTTTAATATGAATATACTACATCTCTGAGTGTGTTCACGTGTTTGTTCATACATGAATAAATAAGGTATAATACTAAGCTCTTCTTTGAGCATAATCTGTCATGCCTGGATATGAGATGGCCATTGCATCCTGCACCTTACAAATATGCAAGGCCTTTCTAAAGAAACTACTCACTGGCTGAACAGTAATCATGTGGCTGATATTTCTTATATCTTTCTGGCATAAGGCAGGGAATAAAGATAATGTTAATGAGTAAAGTTTGAGTCTATGACAACTTACTCTTGCGGTTAGTAGAAATGATTCTATACTGAATGTTAATCAGAATTAAAAATACAGAGCACAACGCTGGAAAATAGCTATAAACCATTGAGCAGCTTATTTAGACCTGTAAACTGAAAAAAGTTATAATCTTCTACTTAAATCAGATCATCAACAATTATGTAGTTAAAAATAGTTTTAACTGAAAGGGGGTTTACTTTTAAATGAAGGGCTTATTATGGTTATTAACATAAAAAGTGATCACATTGGCCGAGGAAGGAAAGAAACAGGCCTCTTCACAGCTGTCCTAGTCGCAAGGTGGATAATCAGATAATAAAACACATAACTGGAGGTTATACTACCTTGATTAGTGTAGAGTACATCAATGGGCATATTGATGTCACTAAACACTCCATTGCCAGTTACTGTTCATTTGTTAGATAATAAATGGATTATGTTCCATTATAACCACGACTTTGAGAATGTGTTGGAAAATACTTGCTACCATATATCATGGTACCAGTCAGTATTGGGCAGCATACAAGGCATTTCACTCTTTGATAAACTTAATAAAATAGTAAGAGAACTAGAAAAACATAGAAAATATACTATATCAGACTCAGAAGAGAAACTGAAACAAAACTGGGAAATGTCAGATCTTACAATGAAGCTATTCTCTGTAACCAAACACTCATTTTATGGAATTTACTTTCCAATTTTGAAGAAGGCATTTCAGAACATCTGCTTATATAAGCTAGGATAATTCTAAAACTGTAATGTTATAATGATTATTAGCTATTGGCTAGTGCTCAGAATTTTATTGAACTCATTAATCTAAGAAAAATAAATATAATTACAACAGTAATAATAAATGCTGGCTGTATTTTTATTTTGTGGTTTCCCCTTGTGTTTTTCAGAAAATAATTACCACCAGAACTGAACAGCCACGTCTGTTGTATATGTTATATATGTCTGTTTAACCAATTCCCTGCTCAAGAGAGCTCCAGGCAGGGACCAGATATGTCAGAAAATGACACAGATGTCGATTTCTGAAACTCAGTGAACCACAGTTGGACAAAATTTCCCTATACCTAGAAATGCTAACCCACAGCTTGAGGCTGTTTTTAATACTGCAAGATGCTGTAGAAATGGAAATACATAACATGGTACCATAATGCCAATATTTAGCACCATGAGAATACTTCATGCAATTCATGTACATGTGTGTGTATATATATGTATATACATATATGTGCACATACACACTTGCTTTTTAATATGTATTTCATATATAACAAATTTTAAACCATGAAAAAGTAAAATTTAAAAATATGATGTACCTAATTTAAGGAAATATTGAACTGGGCTATTTAATATTGACAAATTCTCTAGATAACTAAGGCATTCTTTCTAAGCATTAAGCCCAAGTACAACAAAATGGCTTTAGAGCATTAAAAAGTTTACATTTTATTTAAGGCTCTGCCACTAAAATAAGCTGTGACCTCATAAGGAGTAGAGAAAGTCTCAGTTTTCTTATCTGTAAAAGGCAGGCAGTAATATCTAGACACTGGCTATGTAAGATTTAAAGATAACATACATAAAGCACGAACAATATATAGGCATTCAATAAAGGTTAGTTATTGAAATGATTTTTAATAAATATCTTTATTAGATTGATTACATACTTTGTTGCTTATCTCAGGCTGACCATAATTTGCCCTTTCTTTCATTACTAACGGTTAGAATTTCAAAGGCAATTATTATGCTATAATAAAGTACCATCTTCAAGGACTAAAAAGCAGTGTAAGCCTACTTACTCCAACCCCAAAAGGCCTTGCTGTGATTTTTCGAATTCTTATTTTAAGAATAACTTTGATACTTCTTTTGTTGGCTGCCATGTTTTGCCCTCAGTGTACCTAGAGACAAAGTGATTCTCCTAATTTCAGCAGGGAGGTGGCATGTGAGAATCTCAGGAGATCAAGCACCTGTGGACTGGTAATACAAAAATCAGTAGATTTATTTCCTTTGCTAAAGAAAACTACAGAATTTGAAATGCTACAAAATTTTTGTGGTTATTGGGAATATATAAAAAACCTACTAAGAAACATTTTAAGGAACCTGAGACATAAAAATACAAATTGAGAACTACTTCTCTCATTTATTTTTCCTTGGCAAACTTCTACTCATTATTTTATCTCTATACACAAATCTTATTTGCCAAGAATGTAAGAATCATATCTCAACTAAGAGTTAAAAGCCATTCGCTTTTAGAGGAGGAGGACCTCAGATCCTCTCTTACAAGTAATTCATAGTGTATATCATTCATGTCATATGTGTTTTATATCCTATGCAAAGTGTGTATGTGAGTGCATCAGAGCCTAGAATTTGGTAAAACTACCCTATTCTTCATTCTTTAGGTACCCTTCATTCTCTACCCTCATTTTTCACTCTTTTCCTGGTCTGGAATACTTCTATCTTCTCTGAGTAGCAAATCCTTATGTTTCTTTAACTTTCACCTCAAATGCCACCCACTCTACCTTCATTCTAACATATGACTTCCTCCAGAGTCTGATTCATGTTCTTTGTGATTTATAACCTTGGTCTCCAGAAGGGTTCCTCAGCTTTAAAGGGCTCTGAGTTTATAGAGGACTGATTTAAAACATCTACTTCTGATAAAGGCCACACCGGGGATTTTAGAGAGCCCTTGGCTTTAGAACAGAAGAGACAAAAATGCAATCATGGAATCGACAATTCTTTCTAAACAGAAGAATTGAAACAATTCAGACACAGTTGTTTTAGGTTTCTGCTTGCGTTAATGTACCTTTAAGATCAGAGACCTGTGGAAGGAAACGAAATCATTTTTTTATGGCTGCAACAAATGGGCCCACCACAGTAAATATGTCATTCATTCTTCCTCATGGCACAGTGGAAATAAGAGTAGCATTTTCCTTCTACTTAAGGTTCATTAGATGAAATTTATGTTTTTGAAATGGACTGCAAACACCAAAAAACTGATTGTATCATTATCAGCTTTTAAATCAAAACAGCTTGCTATCTGGTAAGGACATGAGAACTGGTCGATTTATTTCATAAAACTTTATGTACAAAGAGACAGTGTCTATGAACTTAATGGAGAGAATATAGAGTCTGGAGGGGTAATTCGTATTATAATTTATAGTGGGATTATCCACATTGCACAGTTTTCAGTTTTTATTGAGATTTTATGGAACTATGATGCTGATACAGTTAACTGTGGTGGGGTAGGAGTATAATTTGTTTCACCCTGACTGGGGAATTAAATTGGCATTACTATTATGGAAGGAATCTAGCAAATTCTATTAATTGCCTAGATCCAATCAAAGCCATTATTCATTTTTAGTTTCACAGGTAAAATAATTTACTTGAGGCTAAAAGAATAATAACTGACTATAATTTTCATACAGCAATATTTTTTCCCTTAGACCATTTGGAAGACAGAAGTATTTTTCACTCACAGGGGTTCAACCAGAAACTATTAAAACCTAAATCATCTATAACATACTATGAAATATTACTCTTTAATGTTAAGTGCTATGAAATAAACTTGGAAAACATCAGAAACAATATACTCAAGAACACCATAGAATTACAGATAGCCCATTGATATAAAATAGTACTAGCTTTGGGAGTGCTATTCACTCATTCTGCAAACACTCATTGTTTATTGTGTGCCAGACACGGGAAAAGGAAGTAAGACAATGATATAGATATCAGTATAATATAATTATACATAATAGATTTGAGCCAAATATATCAAAGCAAAATATTATAAACATACACACACACGGACACACACACACACCCACGCACGCACGCACTCATATGCATGAAATAAATTGGGTTTTACAATTTGGTGTATAACTTTTCTAGAAAAGAGTACAATTGAATGAGGTCTTTTGCCAGAAAAAGAAAAGGCCTTCCAGGAAAAGGAAACCTCATGATAAGAGCAGAGCTGTCATCCTGAAAGTCCATGGAAGTGGTGGCTGGAACAGGAGCTCTCTTGTGGCATGGCAACAAAGTGGGGTGGAGTAGTGGCAGGAGCCCAGCTGTGAGGATGTGAGAGGCCCTGCTGGTACTCATGTCATGCTGTACTTCCTCCCTTTCACCGCATAAGGGAAGGTTCCCTTTATGGTTAGGGTTTAGGATTATAAACCATTATCAGTCATAGCATTCCTGGGCATCTCACACACTGTACCTACACAGATAAATCCTTTGTTCATTCATCTCTTCATTAAATAACTAACTAACTGAGCATTTTCTAGTGTCGGGGACAGTGCAATGTACTGAGAAAACAGTAGCTAATGAGGCTCCGATGAATTTTGGGAAACACCAACCTTTTTATCTTAGGAGTGAGGTTTTATAACAATATATACCACGTTATATGAGCAGTTTTTGTCAACAGAGGAGTTTATTCTTACTGTAGGTCACCCAAGTCCTACTAGGTACCACAAAACCATGGGATTATCTTTCTAATTCTACTCTGTTTCTACTAAAATTTTCCTAAGTCCGAAGCTACTGAAAAGGCAGTTCTCTGATGAATTCTCTGGGGGCTATTCCCAGTTATCTCAGTTTCATCAATTTCTCCTATTTTCTATCCTTCTGAGTTCTTGCTCTCCAAAGATATAACTCTTTCATTTATTTTTCTCTATAACATCAACAAAACTTAATAGCTCACAGGTTGGCATATATGTGCTTCTATTTATTCCAACAAACAGAATCCATAGTTATAAATACAAAATAAAATAAAAGTACAGATACACAGAAAGTAGAATTTTATTTCTACTAAACAGAAGTCCTATACAAATGTGCAGGATGGAAATTGGGACAAGGAGATAAAAGTAAGTGATACCTTTCTTTTCTGGACCAAGTTAATAGTTGTGTGTGCTGTGAGTCTTGTTTGTTTGTTCACTATTTCATATACTAGAACTCTAAAACACAGTAGAAAAATTAGGTTTCAAATTCAGTTTCAAGTTTTATTTTAAAAAAGGGCGTATTCGCTGCACTCCCCGACAACTCTAGGCTTACTGGGTATATCTGGGAACAATTAATTAGAGAATAAACAACTAGACTATAGAGTCCTTGCTCTGACTACTCTCAGTTCACACTGATTTAAAACTCTACCACTAGATGGCAGTACAAAGACTGTAATTTTCAATATAGATTACTCAGTTCCATAATCTATCACTTTGGGATAGGTGATTTGGTTAAATATGAAAAGAGAGAAGAATCAAGATTCGAGAAAAGGTAGAATGGTGAGGGGTGGAGGGGGATAGAGAAGGACAACTGGGAGAAAGAAGAAGGTAGGGAAATGGAGGGGAGATGATAAGTAATAAGAGAAAAAGAATATGAAATAACCAAGGTTATATGTAAAGAAGTTGAAGAAAAGAGAAAAAGAAGAGGAAAGGGGCTGAGTTAAAGGTGCGAGAATTACAGTGTGATCTCTTTCAAACTTCTGGACAGGAACCACAGTAAAACAAAACATATTTCAATATAACTCAGCTTGCGCGTGCTCACACTCTCTGTCTCTGTCTGTCTGTCTCAACACAGTCATGGCACCACATTTGCATTATGTAAATAGGCTGAACAAAAGTTTCATGATATAATACTTATTTGGTGATACTATCAGATATTTTAAAATCTATTTCATTCTATTTAATTTCTTTAAAAATGCTAATTATGAGCTACTAAATTGATTTCAGGATTCACCAACAGAAAACATGACCCACACGGTGAACAATAATTGTTTTAGTGTATTGCAAACCAGAGCTCACTTTTGAGAGGATTATTTTAAAAATCATCACAGCTTGGAGTAGTAGACATTCCAGGCTATATAATCGGCCATTAAACATTCATTAAATAAATGAACTAATTAATGGAAGAAAAAAGAAGCCACCCGGTCATGAAAAACACATACAACTGGCCAATGATCAAAGTAGCATTTCCTCCATATAAAGGTGGCTGGAGGAAAAATAGAGCATGTGATTATTACTCTGTAAATTAGAACCTGTTCTTTTACTTATTGGATAAACAAATATCAAATTTTTCTTTTCTAAAGAACACAAAGCAGTATATCAGTTAATCAAATTCTCCATTACCAATGGAAAATAGACATGGAGAAAGAACTGAGAAAATATTAACAGTTTAGAACAGAAAAAGAATTATTACTAAGAGAATAGGAAAAAAAGAAGAAACAGAAACCACAGCCACAAAGTTGTAAATAATTAAAAAGCCAATAAAAACACTGCTGGCAAAAATTTTAAGACCAAGTTTCTCTCTTTAATTTTACATTCTTCCTTCTTTCACTCGTTTCTTCCAGGTATTAAGAGTTATTGGGTAAAATGCCCATTTTCTAAATATATATGTGTATACATCTCTAACACTGCAAGGTTTCTTGCAGTGAGTATATATGTCCAAACATCATCAAAATAATCCTATAAATATCTATAATCTAATACATAAAATAGGAATTTTTAGTAGCATAACAGCCCCGTTACTATTTGAAAGTAGAGGCTTTACATTTAAGTAGAGCACTATTTCAGGAGAGAAAAAAATTTAGTCTTACTAAATGAAACTACTAAGGAAACAAAAAAAATATATTTCAAAATCTAATATGTTAACGTTCAATATATTAAATATTATCAGAGAAATTTTTCCGATGTGGTGAAAATGTAGAGACTACATTAGAATACTGTATTAGTTACACATCTCATTTAAGCATATATATTTAAGATAAATTAGATCTTTTTATTATAAGAGAAACTTGTCCTAACAAGCTTAAAGGGTGTGCTAGGTGTCACTTTCTAACAGAGTGAACACCAAGACCATTCTGATAACCTCTTGCTTTAGCTACTTTATCTAATGAACAGATTTATCTCTTGTCCACATCTTCACATCCTTAAGTAACATCTATTTCTGAATGAAAGACCAGCTCTCAATGTGGATCCCCTCTGGTGTCCATACTTTTCCTTTTGTCTTTGTTCTTTTATTTACTATTCAACTCTGTGGGGGGAAAGCCAATCAAACTTATCCTTTGACATTTTATAGTTTCCAAGGAGCTTAATAACCTAGTGTTTTCTCTTTTCTGCTAATTTCCTTAGAAAAACAGACAATTTCTGTCTCTTCTGTGAGCCTGTTATTATCAAATTTTAGAACTAACCCAATCTATTCCAGAGGAAGCATAAGAATCAGCAGATTGCAGGTATTTTAGATAAACGAGAGCGTAAGAAGCCAATTTTTTGATGGGCTCTCTAGTTAATGTCTGTGCATGTCCAGAAGTGAAAAATACAGATAAGTTTCCACTCTGTGTTGAAAACCAGGTAAAAATAAACAATAAATGATCCATATATCTATAAAAATAAAATTTTCTGAACTATTTAAAATTCACTTTTTCATACATATTGGCTGACTTGCTTTCTCACTATATAACAAGTTCCTATCATTGTTTTATAATGAAAGAAGTGAAATACTCAAGTCCTATCTACAAAAATCTACATTTAAGAATGAAAAACCAAAAGTCAGTCTTTCCAGTCTCACTTCCTAATAACCGACATTAAAAAATTAAAAAACTTAACTAGGTATTTTGTTGCTAAACATCAAATCCAGAATTAAAACATCAATCTATATCTAGTAGCTATCATACTCAAGCCTAAGTAGAAGAATACATTTACCAAAGCTGTGGTAGTTAAATCACTCAAGAAGCAAAGACAAGCATACACATAAGCATAGGTCAGCTGCCCTAGACTATTCTGGTCATATGGACAGATGATACCAGGACTACACAGAATGGTGAACTAAAAGAGGACAGTGTAAGGTAGACAGAAGAGGAGAGCTGTGACAAAATGAACTGTGCCCTGAAATAAGACATTATTAACAGCAAGTGGGAAAGCTAACGGCAGGAAAAAAAAAAATGGTAAAACTAAGAGGGTTTGAGTTGGGAGAGTTTTATGGGAGCAAAACCATTGGATTCAGTGGTCAGAAGCCACAGCCATATCCTCCAACCACTTCAGCAGCAATCACTGTGATGGCCATATTTCCTTTCACGAATATAAACAGCAAAGGACTAAAAATACACTTGTTGCTTCTTCCTGTAGGCTGCTGAGAAAAGCAACAGCCTGTAGGAAGAAAATGGGGTGTATTTCAAATCTGCCCATGGCCATATCCCTTTGAAACTCCTGAAGGAGTGAAAACAAGGTATATTTTTGGAGGATTCTTCACTTCATTTAAATATGAAAACAAGAATCTTTTAAAGAAGATGATCAAAGAAATCACATGCCAAGTGGGGTTGTTTCCTTATAGCAGTATTAACATGCTTTTGTCAGATATTTTGGGGAAAATGTAATTTATACTCATGGATCTAATTACATAAATGCTTTAAGTTAAGAAGAATGCACTTATGGCCCATAATAATTATTTTTCAAGTACGACACCATTCTGCTATAATAAAAAATCTGAATATGATAAATCTGTTTCGTAAAATTCTGGTATATGGGGCTGCTTGGATGGCCTATTCACGAAAGGAAATGTGGCTGGATAGAAACTGAAGCTGAGCTCTTCCCTCAGGAGAATCTATTTTATTCCAGTCACATGATGATAGGTCTGGACAGCTAAGGGAACAACAATAATGAGGAATGGCAGAGAGATAACAGACCATCTACACAAACTAATAAAGAAGAATGGGATTGTGGTCAAGGAAGAAAACTGGGCAACGGTGAAAAACACCCACCTGGCTGCACCAGGCTTTCCAGTTCAGACTGTTTCCAAATCACCAACCAATCACACCCTGGCTCAAGCCACATCCTAGGCATTGCGGTGACAGCACCAGTTCCTCCAGCTTAGAAAGAAAGAACTCGCTGAGGTACGGAAGGGAGGAGATAAGTCTTTTTAGCTCTTTTAGTTGCATTTTCATAGACTGGTTATGGCATGACCTTTAAATATTATGAATTTTTTAAATGTCATATCTATTAATACTCAAATGTAAGAAATGTCTTTTAATGACAAATACACAATAATTTGGGTTAATCTTTTGTTGTGAATGAATTCTATATATTCTACTAGGTGACGTGTGAGAAACGTTCATTCTTATATTTACATTAATTCTGCTATCATTTTTATAATTTTCAGTGGAACCCAAATTTTACTGAACATTATTTGTTTGCTTTTTATTGTCAGTTCTAGATCATTATCTTGTTTTTAAATTTTCTTTTATTTTCCATTATGTATCCTTTTTTATTTCCTAAATTTTTTTCAATCTAATAAACTGACTTTAGAACTTGGGTTAATTACTGCAAAATGCAGGTTACTTCCACAATGTAATATAATCAACTAATGTGCAATTAGGAATTTTGCTTCCACAATTCTGCCCTCTTTAGAATTACCAATTTTCATCTACAGGACTATTCTTGACTAAATACAAATATGCTATCTCCCTCTTTTAAAATCTCTGCCTTGAGAGCTTAAATGCCTCCCTAGCTATCATTCCATTTCTCTACAACTCTTTCCAGAAAAACTACTCCAAAGAGCTGCCTAGGCTTGCAATCTCCCCTCACACCTCCCATCAGAACACAAACTCACTTCAGTCAGCCCTTTGTCCTCACTGCTCCACTGACACTCTCTGCCTTTGCCAAATGCCCAATTCTCAGTCCTCATTTTATTTGCTCCTCAGCAGCTTTCGATACAACTGATAACTCCCTTCTTGAAACACTCCCTTTGCCTGTATTTTCTTTAACACTCTTCCTCTTACCTCCCTAGCAGTTGAAATGGAAAGATGAATGGATGGATGGATGGATGGATGGATGGATGGATGGATGGATGGATGGATGGATAGATGGACAGATGGATGGATGGGAGGGACGAAGGGAGGGGGGAGGGGAATCTTAAACACCCCAGTCTTCCATCAAGGCAATAAATAACAAACTAAGAACAACTCTGCTTGTGATATTAGACCCTAATGTTTTCTGCTATTAAGTATCTGTAAAAATTAATAATATTTAATATTTCCTGGGAAATCTACCAAAAACTTCCCTAGGGTAGACTGAAATTTCTTTGTAAGGTAAAATCCTCTCTTTAGCATCCTGTTTACATGTAACATGTCCCGGGGTATGCAGTAACAAAATCGGGCCAGACCAGTCCGCTGGCTGCTGCCTCCACATGGAGAGCCTCTTACCTCTCAGCACTGCCACTCTGGGGTCCATCTGCTACTTTGCCCTATTGGTATTAAGCAGAAAAATGTCTCCCTTGAGAGACCTTATCTGATATCTTCCCTCTCACAGCTCTAGTCTCAGTGTGCTTGTTTACAGTACCTTCCAGAAGATCAGGTCATCTTTCATTACTTTGCATATCACATACGAGGCCCAGCTGAGAGATGCTGGTACCTTGGGTTAGCTAACAACTTGTCATTTCTTTTGGCCAATATTCTTTAAATGTTTGGATGAACTGAGATTCTATCCTCCTTTTATATCCTTCTGTCATCAGCCAACACACCCGTGTGGTAGTGTTACCCTATCACACCCCCAAACCTTAACCACCCATTTTTTGAGCATCACAGTAAAAATATTTCTTCTGACCATATATAACACCCCATGAAAATACTTTTGTCAAATGCAACTTTCTCTATCTGCAAATATAATTCAACTCTCTGCCCTGGATAAATCCATGGCTGGTCTAATCCAACTCTGTTTGCTATTGCCAGTTAACTGCATGATATTTTTGTTGTTTGATAAACTATAAGCACTCAGATAGAAACAGAATCTGTTTTGTTCCCTGGTGCCAGGAAAATGCCTGATACATGATAGATACTCAATAAATACTTGAATGGATAAACTATTCAATTCATATGATATATTATCTTAGATGTGGATGTGTGCATTCACAGTCATTCATGTAATGTGACATCTGGCAATCTATCTCTCTACCAGAGACCAGATATGTTATATCAACTTTAAAAGTAATTTGCCAGCACAACCATCTATATTTATGTGAATTAGTTTTCTATTTTTATTACTAGCATTTAAAAGATCCAACTCCCCTATCATATTTTCTTTTGTTCATCCATACCAGATATATAAGTCCTAAAGGGGAATAAAAATAGGGGCTCCCTTTATCACTCAGCCATTTCACTGCTAGCCTAGTGCCCAGCTGTATATGTGCAAAATAAAGGCTGGAGGAATTATTGAAATGCCCTTTCCTTTATTCATTTTGTGAGGTAAGCAGGCCTCCTCTGTTAGACACTTTATGAGCATCTAATTAATCATTTAAATAATAAAAAATCTTATAAAATGCTATAGCATTGTCTGTAGAATATGTTGATTATAAAAACAATATAAACTAATAAAAGCAAAAAATATGGCATGTTTCCAGATAATTTCTTATACTAAACTTTCATCCCTTATAATCTGTTATAAGTAATAACTTTGAGGAGCATTTCTATACCAGCTTCTTAGGAGTAGTTCTTCATTTTTAAATTTAATAATTTTTTTTCCCTCCAACTTTCTGATTTTATAAGGAAAAAAATTTCTGGACATTATGGCTTCACACATTTTCAGAGGGAGATAATAATGGTAAATAATTGCAAATATTTATGGATAGTTGATCAATGCTAGACATTTACACATAAGCTCTTAATCTTCCCAATAATCTTCAAAGACAGATGTTCTTAATCCCATTGATCACTGAAGAAAATGAAGATTAGTGAGATTAAATAGCTTTCCTAAATCCAAAGCTGTAAGTGAGACAACTAGAATTCTAACTCATACATTGTTGATCCTAAATCTTAGGCTCTGAATGTCCACATCATGGTCCAGTGTGTTTAAAATTATATAATTAATATGAGAAAACTATTGAGTAAAAAACACTGCATGTTACTAACGAATATACTCATGCCTGAGCTTTGATAAATTTCTTCTGCAAAGATATATTTCTCAGAGAACTGGCAATATAATTTATATATTATACATTTTAAATAAAAATCTTTCCCAGAAAAACAATGGCAAAAGAGAAATCTTTTTTCTTCATTACTGCATCAAAATTGTAAAAAAAAAAAAAAAGTAACAATGTTAAAATCCTTATCAATCAACTTCACAATAAAAGCAGTATTTCCCTTATGTGCTATATTCTATACTATACACATTTACACACATATAAAATAATGTAATATGCAAGGTTATGTTTTTGATATTTGTATATTCCTAATTCTTAAAAAATTATAAAAATATCTATAATTATAGGAGAAAATAAATACCTGAGGTATCCTTCACTTATGTTATTATTCAAATCTATTAACTCTTTTTAATCAGAAGTATTAGTAATATCAAAGAAGTAAGTATTAGTAACATCAAAGAAGTAAGTATCAGCTCAAGTGAAATCAAAAAAAGGCTCCCTACTCCCTCTTTTTCTACTTCCTGTTCATGAAGAGGGTGGTGGGATAAGTTCTGGGCCTTTGCCCTTGACAGCACACTCTCAGAGAGAAAGAGAGAGAGAGAGGTTGTCAGGAAGCACAGAGTCTCTGCACCTCAAGACTGCAGTCTAAAATATCTGACTCCTGTGAGTCAAGAGATTTTTCACTTGGTAAAACTGGGAATGTGAAATTTATTTCATGTGCTATGAAGAAACTGATAGCACTACTCATAAACAACAGCGTGACAAAGATGAATGCATAGTTTTGTAGTATATGTCTGCAAAATTTTCTCTAAGTTCACAATCAAATGTTATTCCTATGCATTGAAGCCTATCTTATACAAGAACCAAACAACCACGTTTCTTAGCCTTTTATGAGAAGTGTTTTATGTATCCATTAGTCATAGTTTAATTATGGGCCTCAGTCAAAGCAAAAAAAACACAACATAAAATCCTAACCCATTATCATTTCTAGGTTCTGAAGACAAAATACATACATATGTATTCAGTTTAAAGGGAATGAATCAGAGATCATGGGCATTTTACATTTCTATTGAAGGGGGACTTATTTTATCTATCAGTCTATCTATCATCCATCCATCCATCCATCCATCCATCCATCCATCCATCCATCCATCTATCATCCATCTATCTATCTATCTATCTATCTATCAATCTATCAATCTATCTATCTAATCTATCTAGGTGAGGCAACCCTTGGTTGATCTCACAGATTACAAGGACCTTATCAGTTTATAATTTCTTATTTTTTAATTTAATTTAATTTAATTTAATTTTTATGCCTAAAGCACCTGGTCTTCCTAGATGTTCTCCCATCCAAGTACCAACGAGGCCCAACCTTGCTTAGCTTCCGAGATCAGACACTGGGCTTGTTCAGGGTAGCATGGCCACAGACAGAAGGGGGACTTATTTTTTAGGTTTATGGGAAGAAAAAAAATTCACATCATAATGCTATTACAAGACCCTTCCAGTAAAAATTAGAAACTAAAAAGAACTTAGAAGTAGACAAATAACTTCATAATCACCTTCAAACTATCATAAATAATTAATTAACTAGGTGTTATTAAATGCAGACATGAAGCAAAGTATTTTCCTGCCTTTTAAACCCTAAGGAAATATTAATATTACATGCTGAAATATTTCCATCACACTGAACCATCCTACTATTTAAAATTATAACAATGTAGACTAATATGAAGAACTCAAGCTCCATGATACCTTTGTAGCCAAACACCTAACTTTAACATTATTTTAGTGACAATTTAATTTACAAGTTACTCAAAAGTGAATGACCAGTTTCCAAGCATTACAACTTCATGGCATTCTTAAATTGTCATCCAAATAAGCTCCAATCTTAACACTGCAGAAGAAACACCTTAATTCGATTTTTAAAAATTTCACAATGGATCATTTCTATGAAGGACCTATGCGTTTATACTTCACCAGCAGTTATGTTAGCTGCAGACTGTCCTTCCCATCTGAGTATTTGAAAGTAAACACTTTTTTGCAAATTTAGGTATTTGAATTCGGACATTAAATGTCTTGATACATAAAAATATAGAATAAGCAATACCGAATCATCTACCTACATAAATATAAGATTAGTTGCTACTAAAACTGTGTTCTACTCAATGGCTGACCAACTGTGTCATGCATAGAACTTGTTTGGATGTACTGTATATGCATACCATTCAGGGTTCACTCACTGAATAAAGAAATAGTTACCTGTAGTGCTGAAATAAACCAAGCCTTTGCCTGTGTCCCTTACCTTTGCCATGACTTCTCCCATCCTCCAAAAGCGGCACTACGATAGTGTTGTTCACATTTCCAGGTGACCGAACAGCTGTGTACACCACAGGCACCGACTGTACCACCACGGGGATTCGGTGAACGTGACTCAGTTTGTTAGACTGTAAATTCATGGGACTTGAAGGCGGTACAGGATGGATAATGTGCAAAAACTGCTGGCCTCCCACACCAGATGCAGAGGCAACAAGGGGCCCTGGAGTTAATACTGTTGACGAAGATGATGCTGAGGACACTGATGTTATAACAGTTGGTGATGAGGCTGGACGACTAGAAGACGAAGATGACGTTGAAGTTGAAGAAGGTGAGGAGGCAGATGCTGTCATGGAAACTGGGGAGGATGAAACAGCGGTGGGGGATGTCCTGGCTTTGTTGATTGACAAGTCCACTGGCTCAGTTTGTGTTTGGAAGTGATCTACAGATAATGAGTCCTCCGGGGGTTCCCCTTTCACATTATTTAGCAACAGGGGAACGGCTTCCATATCGGGGTAGTTGTTGACGTTTGGAGACTGTGGGGAGAAAAATGGAACACATATTTATCTCTGTTAATTATACATTTTAATAGATGCAAGATTTATTATTAGAATGCTTATTGATTTTTCTCTTATTGCTAAGGGACATAAATTCGTTCCCCAAATATCTGAAAAACTGCTCTGTGAGAGTCATCATGATTAAAGTTGAGAGTGCAAACAGTACAAAACAGAGTTAAGACAAGACCTCTGCTATAAAGACATTTTCATTTTATCAGAAGAGACAGGCCCAATTGTTAAAATCCAGGGAAGTGCTCTACGGAAGAAAAAACAGACCACAGAGACCTAAAATGATGAGCAATTTTACATAAAATCTTTTAAAAGACAAGTTCAGTATGCAAAGCATTATTTACTTAAAACTGCGAAAATACAACCTATTTAATTAAAAACACTCATTTTGTTGGTTTGACCCATCCTGCATTTACGAGTCTCAATTTCTTCAGTTATAAAATAATGGGAATTTTGATTAGATAATCTTAAACATCCTTTCCAGCTCTAGAATTCTACAATTTCATAATCTAAGCCTTATTCAACACTATCATAATCTGGAAGCATAATATTACCTGGCAACAATACTGGGAAAACTTTCCTATTTAGTGCAAGACTTACATTAACATCCTCATGAGCATTAAAAAAGGGCACAAAGTTCTCCAACTTCCCACACCCAATTACCACATTATTAAATATAATTCATTTCTAAAAACTGGATAATAACTTAACTCTCAGTGATAATAACTTTTTTTCTCAAAATAATATACAGAACTATAATGTTCCTTTCAGAGGATAATTTTAGCAAAAACTTATTCTGGAAATTTTAAATTGTCTATGACTTTTGTTTAATCTAAGCTAATGATAATAACTGTCTAAGTTCATTATCATTCTTTTAAATTTTAATGAGTAAAATTTAATAATAATAATGATAGTAATCCAAAATTCAATATAGACTAATGGTGTTGGCATTTTATTACTGGGCATGAATATAACTTATTCTTATACTTATTCACTCATAAATTCAACAACTATTTAGTGGATGCTTACTGCCGGGGCCCATATGGCCCACAGGTTCTATTAGCATGTGTCAGTCTAGCCTTAACAGAGAGAATTAGACTCTAACAGATCATTTTGGTTATATCTATTTTTATTTTTTAGGCTGACCTCACAGATTGCAAGAACCTTGTAAACCTGCAATCCTTTATTTTAAAAATAATGTTTACACCTACAACACCTGGTCTTCCCAAGTGGTCTCCCATCAAAGTACTAACCAGGCTCGACCCTGCTTAGCTTCCAATATCAGACGGGATCGGGCTTGTTCAGGTTAACATGGCCGTAGACTCATTTTGGTTATATCTAATTTGACAAAGCTAACATAGACATTATTCTAGTACATGAAAATGCAAGACTTTTTTCCAGCTTCATTATAAGAACAATGGATAAAATTATATTAAATTGTTCTATTTCATTCTTTATTTAATAAAATATTTTGGTTTGCTATTTCCTCAAAACTTGAGCATACACTTAAAGGAAGAAAATGTGTTCCTTTAAACCTTTCTATATAGAATATAAATTATAGCTCCATTCAAAACATACATAGGCAGAAGTGTAAGGGAATTATATTCTGTAACAATGAGAAAAGAAAATAAGTCAACCATGGTACCAGACAGATCAATGAAAAAAAGAAATAAGTTGATGTTTTTTGTTTTGTTTTTGTTTTGCTTCTAAACTAACATTATTATTGACTCATAAAAAAATAAAAATTAGAAAATATAAAAATGAATCATCCAAAATATTTACTGCACGAAATCTAAATAACAAGATTTCATTTTTTACACTGAAATTGAGAAGTAATTTTTTAATCTTCTCAGACATAAGAAACAAAGTTAAAGAATCACCAGAAACTAAACTACTTTTAGAAAAATCTATTAGCATTGCACAGTCTTCTAGTTAGAACAGTTTTTGGTTGGGTCTCAGCATTATCATCTAATTTCTTTGTAGAACACTGTAAGTCGTATCTTTTCTTTTAAAAAAAATTACTTACTTAATTAATTTTTTATGGTGACACTGGTTAACGAAATCTAGTAAGTTTCATCTGTATACTAACAGTAAGGCCTATATATGTTTACACTATGTGTTCACCTCCCATAGTTAGATTTCTTCCTGTTATCATATATTTGACTCCCTTTACCCTGTCTACCTCTCCCTTCCCCACTTACCCTTCTGGTAACCTCTAGTCTATTGTCCATGACCATGAGTCTCTGTTTGTCCTGTTAATTTCTTGCTTTTAGGTTTATATCCCAGGTATAAGTGATATCATGTGATTTTCAACTTTTTCTGTCTTGCTTAGTTTGCTTAGCATGATTATCTTGACGGCCATCCATGAAGATATTTCCTATTAGCATGTTATATCCATACAGAAATTCTTTCTTTTATGAAAGAATACTTTCATAAAATATCCCAACTGTTCAATCATTAAAATGATAAAATGTCATTAAGCACATTACCAAACACTAACATCAAATATATTCCTGATTTATTTCTCTTTTTACTGTTATTATATCCGAAATTCTAATTTGGAAATAGTGACCATTTCCTGCAAATTTTTCTCCTCCTATCTACTTAGACGTAAGGTTTCTACACAGATTTACAAACCAAGGGCTTAGATGTAATTCATCATTGCAGAAACATTTTATAATGTAAACAAAAGACTACTTTAACAGATTATGACAATATAGGAGGTGAGAGATATAAAGTTTATTTTTAGAGATAGCTTCTGAAGCATCAAGCTTCTCTGAGCTTTGCAACCTGCTTACACCTACCCAGATTACAAACAGCAGTCCACCTTTTATAGGTATCTGCAAGAAAAATATTTACTCCTTACCTGCTTTACAATAACAAAGTGTTCCTTTTATAATTCTGTTGTATATACTAGACAAGTATGAAGAACAAATATTACTAGCTCCTTGGGACTGTTAAATACTTGAGAACGACATAGCTTTTGCATGAACTTGCACCAAAATATAGAAAATGCTCATAAAAATTGGGAAAGATAAACTAAATCTTTGGACTAAAGATTATCTTATTTGGAATCTTGCATATTATATGTGTATATACAAACATAAACGTTACAGAGGCACATGTAGGTTCCTTTTTCACATGTTGTAGTTGAAATGCAGCTAGTGTGTCCAAAAATAACACCTCATCAGTATAAAGAGGATAAAATCCTTATTGTACCATGCATCTGTTTACAGTGCTGACATAATATCAAACCCTCTTAGGCCCTACTAATCACTTCTACTGTGATAATGTGGCAGGCACAGCCATACATAATTCCAGCTTTAGGTGGCACATACATGTACATAAAGCCAGCAAAACTGCTGAAACATGGTTTCAACACAGCTATGGCATATTCTTGCTCCTCCATTTAGGAAAGAGAAAAGACTTAATAGGCTTGATCCTGAAATCATCATTAGAAAGTCATTACTTTCAGAAAGTGGAACACTGAAATGTGTTAGTTCTGAGGTTTGAATCTATAAATGCATAGCTATAGCGGGGTGACGAGCACTGGAGACAACCAAGGGAGAGAACAAAGCTGAGAGGAACCAAGGGAAGCCACCAAAAGAAGTACCTAGAGCAGCTAAAAACTAAACAAAAGGACTATACATATTTAGAAAAGTGAAAAAAGACATGGGCATCTTATCAGGAAACTAAGGGGTGGGGACACTGAAAGAAACAATAAAAAAAAAGTTAATAAGTTTTAGGCACAATGAACAAGAGAAAACTTAAGAACAAAGAAAATTTATACTAAAATTTTACACTTGGTTACTAACTACTCAATTCTTGATACAATACTAATGTCAACTATGCGTTGTTGTTTTTGTTGTTGTTTTAAATAAAAGTCCATCAAGAATTTTTGCCTGGGAGTGGTGACTTTAGCTGACATTTTGCTGTTGACCTCCTTGGTGTGGAAGAGATAAGCAAATACTAAACTCAATGCTGTCTAAAGAAACAACACTCCTTCTAAAGACATGAAGATTGTAAGGAAACACTGGATTTTTGTCAAAAGAAGGAGAGCAATTTAATTTTCAAAAAGATTATATAATATCACTTGAAATGGCCCACAAGTAAATAACTTTTTAAATAAAATGTCAAGAAATAAATGCATAAATACATACAAAATTGCAGAATGGTAAATATTTATAAAAACTTTATAAAAACCCTGTATGTGAAAACCTAAAGATAAATACATACAAGATTACTTTGTCACATATTATCACTTCCTTTAAAAGTCTGAGCCAGTTTTATTCATAATTTAAATAAAATATTATACATAATAGTCTAGAGAACATACTCTTTTCAGTGATCTGAGGATTACATGTGAGCTTTTCTAATCAGATAATCACACTCCTTAATAAACATTTTAAAATGCAACTTCACCTTTTGACATTTTGTTGAATGAATGTAAAAATAATTCTAAAACCTCCTATGTACTAATATTTTCCCTACAGTAATCTATTATCATCAGTTGAATAAAAAGCATTTTTAATGCTGGTCATATATTTTTATCACATGGCAATCTTAAAAAAAAAAAAAAAGAAAAAAAGTGTGTGAACACCACCATATTTTCTGAAAACTCTCCACAGATTCTTATGTGTAGTCACGGTTGAGGACCACTTAGATAATACTCTGTTAAATGTTAACCAAGATTTATACACTGTTTATTTTGACTTTAATGGCACGAGGGATTTTTAGAGAAGCATCAAATGTGCATACAAACACATGCACACACACATGCACACAAACACACACACACAAACAGGACGTCCCCAACTAGATATCCATTCATCTATTCAGCCAGCCAGTTAGCATTTAAATAAACTGTTTAATTTATTTTTATAATTTTTAAGAAATAATACCATGGCAGTTTTTAGAAAAGACTATAAAATGACTTGCCTAACACTGGATAGCTCCTAGCTTAACTATTACAAGAATCTTTGCTTTATAGGATGCTGTGTGGTTATTACAGAAAGAAAATTTGATTCAGACACAAGACCTGAACTCACTCATTTGTTGTACAATCTTGGCATCATCATTAAAATTTTCTATAAAAGAGCAATACTCGTTCTAAACTCATACAATTGCTGTAAAGACTGAATAAAAGATATTAGGTGTTTTTAAGAAATTCTGAAAAATATGGCAGAGAAGCAACCAAGCTTCCTGTCAGAATTAAAAATTCCAGACATAACCTAATCCATTACTATTCATTCTCAGAAGTGACTTAATTCACTGAACTCAGAATATACTCTGACACAGGACTGCATAATTCAGCCATTATTGAGGTATGGTTTTTGCCAAACAACCAAAAAAGGTACATATTACAAAAGTAGCTGAATAAGTCAGGATATTGTGAGCATTTTTAGGGTCCACATATGATTTTAAAGAAACACATTTTCTCTTAAAATATAGGAGACAGTAATTTGAAACTACTTTTTTTCTCCCATCTTTTTTAGATTAATTAGATTGGCCCACAGGATGATCATGTAATAGTTGATGAAATACATTTTAATTAATCGGTCTGAATTCTTAATTTCACAATACAAATAACTTACATGAATCCAGTTTGCATCCACTAAGACAATAACATATAAAAATATTAAAATAACTGTTATGGAATATTAGCCATTCTTTAAGAGTATTATCATGGGATGAAACAGCAGAGCATTATTTGTTTTTTGTGTCTCAGCAGAAAATTATATGTTTCACTCTCTGACTTAGTGATTAATGAAACACTTTTTATTGGAAGTGCTTAAAAGTACTGTGTATACTTCATGTAAAAAAGGAAATAAACTAAATTTATGATTCTATATTTGGCGATCACTTGAACATTTAAGATATAAGGCATTATTTTAAATGCAAGTACATTTTAATTAAAGAGATGAAATCTTCTTTCTCCATGAAGTGCACAGTAGGTATGTGCCTCAGTTTTCAAGCTTTCTTTTCCTTCAGTAGTAAGTGGAATTAACAAGGTATTAGCACTGGGCTTAAAGCAAGCAATCTGCAAGTATGACTGGCCATTTCTGCTCTATGTGTAAGTCACTGAAAATCCATTTGTGAATAGAGCTTGCACTTCACTTTCCACTCTATTGTTTTATTTTAATAAAAAGGAAAGCCTATCTTTCAACACTTGTCTTGCATAGGTCCTCATGGTTATCATTCACCTTATTTTCAGCCCAGTGATTTTTATTCTTTACACGTTCAAGGAGAAACTCTTAAAAACAAATGTCGTGTAAGTGTTAATTCATAAAACTGACCAAGAGAAAAATTAAAGCTAAGTACAATAGTGACTGAGAAATAAATAGTAATTCCTCTAAAAGCATAAAAAAATAAAATGAAACAAGTAGAAATATCCTGCATTGACAATCTGAACCTTGATTTCGAAAGTACTGAATAAATTATCTACCGCATGTGAGAGGAAGATATTTGAATGAATATTTAATTCAACTGCTTTATATCAATATCTTAAGTATTAATTTAAGAAATGACTGATTTCTTGAGAAAATTCAGAACCTATGCATAACGTAATGGACTCTTTGTGCTTTTCCATTTCTGTTTTTATGCTTTCACGAATGAACTGAAATGCTGGCCTTTAAAAGGGTTTAATACACACATATAAATTTATCCCCAATTTTACTTTCTTTCCCAGTTATTATGTTTTCCATGACCTATTTATTTCCCAGGATTTTCATGAATCATATTATTAAACCAAAGCAATCAGAATCTATGTTAACAGTTGACTGCAAGCCTGAAACTTTGGTTTGGCATGTATGTAGGAGGAATAGTATGAGGTGAGAAGGATTCTTCTATATGGTGGTGGACGATGCAGTGGATTCTGTTTGTGCACTTTTAAAATAGCAGGTATTCCTTAGCAATGAAAGGTCTGACAAACATGTTTGACATGAATATACTATATATTATAGGTAAATATAAGTACTTAGCAAATAAATAACATTTTGTTTTACCACACAATTGTTGAATACTCAGTAACATTTGCTAGATGAGAACACTGTGCTCAAGGTATTAAAACACTTAAATCCTACTAATCTGGTCAAACGAAGTAAAGAAGTAGTGTCACTAAAACAAATGTCAGAAAGGAAGTCTAGGAAGTTTTTTGTTCCTATTTTCTTACAATTGCTATCAAACTGAACTTAACAAAGCATGCAAAGATGCTCTAAAAATAAATTTTATGTTTCCAACTCTATGACAGTTTGGAAAAGGCACAACTATCGAGACAGTGAAAAGATCAATGGCTGCCAGGGACTTAAGAGAAGGGAAAGGAGGAATGAGTAAGTGAAGCACAGGGGGTTTTTTAGGGTGGTGAAACTCTTCTGTTTGTACTGCAATGGTGTTCACCCATCGCTATGCACTTGTCAAAACCCACAGAACTGTACAACACAAAAAATGAACCTTACTATAACTATGGACTTAATAGCGTATGAATATAAGTTCATTAAGTCATTTCATGTAACAAATGTGCTACACGAATGCAAGACTTTAATAATACAGGAAACTCAGCATTGGAGTGGGTTGGGTACATGAAATTCTTAGTTATAATCTGCCATATATTCTGTAAGTCTAAATTTGTAGTAAAAAACAAAGCCTACTAGTTATTTCTAAAAGTTAAATTGAATTCAATACTAATGCTAGTGATGAGATCCAACTATTATTTTGTCTGCCATTCTTTGTAAAATTATTTTTATGACATTTGTAAATTTTTTTAAAAATGGTAACTGTTATTGGCTTATCTTTTCTACCTCATATTAGAATTTTTTGATCTTCTGGTTTTAAATTATTATCATCATTAAGTTACTAACTTAAAATATTGAAGTTTCACTATATATGAGAGAAAAATATGCCTTACAAACTTTTAAGGATTAAAAAAATCATTCGAATCTTCACCCTAGACCACAGTTTCATTCCAGTGCCTAAAGCATATGCTCTATGTTAGTTATATATTTTAAAATATGCAATAATGTTTACCATTTTCAGTGAGATTAATCTTCTCTGCTACTAGATGAGACTTGTTTTTGATTTCACAAAATGTTTATCATTCAGTTATTTTTGTAATGCTATCTCACAGTGGAATACATCAAATTTCAGAAACCTGACCTCAGAGAGGTTGAGAAAACCAAATTTTTATTGAGATATAACTGACAAATAACATTATATTAGTTTCAGGCGTAAGATAAATTAATTTGGTGACTGTACATACTGCGAAATTTCAAGAGTTGGCATTGAGAAGAAACTTTCAAAAGACAGTTGTTCTGTTAGGAAGATTAACATATATAGCAACCATCTCAATATCATGCAAATAAGTACTTTAGGTGCATTGGCAAAGAATCCCAAGGGCACCATCATCACTGATTTAAAAAGTGCTGCATCTCAAGCAAATCAGACAAGCATTGAGATGATGTGTTCCAGAAAATTCTGTTAGATGACTTAAAGAATGGCTCTAATGAGGACACAGACACTGGTACCGAAGTTGCATGTAAAGATAACTGAAGTAAATAACACCATCAAATTTGAGAGTCTAGAAAATTTTCTATAATTTTTTTTTATTTTGAATTGTTTTCTAACTAATATATTAAAATATAAAACTATTAAAGTTAAATTATCTATGAGTTTATATATTCAAGTTGGTTACAAAACTTTCCTCCGGGGAAAATAGGGCATCATTTAATGCAGGGACTTGCATCTAGACATATGGCAATTTGGGATTTTGACAAAGATGTATATACAATGCTTAACTTTGACTTATTTTAGGAATAAAAATGAGAAACAAAAAGTGAGCATAAACACAGGGGAAAATTTAGAACAATGGTTTTAACTCTAGCTATTAACTAACTGGAATCATCTCTGAACACCTTAAAGGTACAGAGACCAGAGATACAATAAGGCTAGGATATGGCACAGACACTGATAGTTTAAATGACATCACATGCGATTCCAATGATCAGCCAAGTCTGAGAAACAATATTGAACAGCATGACAAAATATTATCTATATAATGTTGTCAAAAATGTTAGTATGTAAACCTGAATGAAAAAATAAACTTAATTCTGTCCCTCTAAGATATTTTCATTTATATATGAAAATAAGAAAAAAAGCTAGAAAAACTACTCTAGAATATTAATAATGGTTTCTCCTTTTGGTGAATTTGTGGGTGATCTATATTTCCTTTTTTACTTTTTTCCTACGTTCTCCTAATTTCTATAGTGATCTGTGATAAAATAAAATGTGTTACATTTTCATAAAGATAAAAATACATTTTAAGGAAAAATGTCTAAAAAAGAAGCAGGTGTTTATAATTTTTAATCTAGCTTTTCTCTTTCTAGATTCTAGTTAGCCATATTTAAAAAATTACTATACTGTTATTTGAAGAAAATAACAAATTAGAAGTTCAATTTGCCATGGGTGTTACTATTATTAGTTTAGATTGGTGGTGTCATTATGCTACAGTAGTTAAAGTATCTGCCTGTGTAACTAGGAATTAAACTAAAGAAAAGAGCTAAGTATGCCTGTTAACTAAAGGTATATAATCCCAACTCCTCTAGTGAATTAAAACTATAGATTCCTCTGGAAATCCCAGGTTGCTGCATTACAGCTTACTGGACAAACATTTTCATACTTGAAAAACTAATGCAAACAATTATATACCAATGTATGGGAACTACAAAGATTTTTATATTTTTGATGAAAAGCTTTCATTTAATCAATATGACATTAGTGGACATTACTATAGAACCAGGAATGCACTGGGATAAATCTGAGGATGATAAAACAGATTTTAATCCTTGCCCTGATTAGAAGCAACTCTTTCCCTGCCTACTCCTATACACCCCACCACCCAAGAGATTTGAGGGTTTCATTACGTTGTTAGTGATCTGCATTCAGAAAATATGACATGATATGCAATGGAGAAGATTATAACCCTTTGCTATAAAAAAATAGAGAACAATAAAATAGCATTTGAGGAAAAAAATTGTGCTTTTTAAACCAACTTCGTGTTCATATAAAACAGTAAACATTTTAAAAATAGCCACCTTACTATCATAAATAATGATTATTAAAATGTAGGAAAAATAAACATTTATACTTAACATTTACTACATTATCTGATAAAATTTTCTCTTCCCAATTTATAAATGAAGAAATGCAGTCCCATAGAAGCTGAAAGAATCATTCAAGAGCACGATATTATGCAGATCTGTGATCTAAACCTAAGAGTAATTAATTCTTAAGACTGAAATTATTCCCCTCATGCAGCCCTCATCAGCCATGGAAGAGAGAGTGAGGGAACTTGCGTTTATACATGAGAAATGATTTTTTCACGTAGTTCATACACAATTAGTATTTTGCAATATCCAACTGAGGAGAACATAAAAATGACCACTGCTTGAATAGCTGTCTGGTAGGCACCAACTCACCCTCCCAATACGCCCTGCGTATAACAAATCTAATGGCATGAGGCAGATGGCAGGATCCACATTATAATGTTATTTCTTATTTAGTTCCTGTTGGTTTTCACATTAGGCTTTAGGATAGCAGCAACTAGAAAAATCATTCTTAATCTAGAAATAGCATTCACATTCTGTGCCCTGGCCATGCTGTATGCGATATGTTAAAAAAAAAAAGAAGAAAGAAAACAAAAACAAAAACAAAAACAAAAAAACATGAAAAGATGGGAGAATAAAAAGGAAAACCAAAAGCCTAATTAAATTTGTAAGCAGTACCACTGGAAGATAAGTAGAAAAATCAGCTTATCATCTATTTAATTTCTTTTGTTCCCTTTCTTTAAACCACTCAGAAACAAAAAAAAATTACTTAGTTTTTTTAATTTCTACTTTTCAATTAGAGTTGACATTTAATATTATTTTAGTTTCAGGTGTACAACATAGTGGTTAGACATTTATATCATTTACGAAGTGATCCCTCCTATCAGTCTCGTACCCTCCCGGCACCACACAGTTATTACAATATTATTGACTATATTCCCTACACAGTGCTTCACATCCCCGTAACTATTTTGTAACTACCAATCTGTACTTCTTAATCCCTTCACTTTCTTCACCCAGCCCCTCAACCCCCCTCCCATCTGGCAATCACCAGTTTGTTTTCTGTATCTATGAGTCCGTTTCTGTTTTGTTAGTTTATTTTGTTCTTTAGATTTCCCCTATGTGTTTTATTTTTAACCAATGCACATTTCTTGATAAAAGCAGTGTGATAAAGTGTAACTTCAGTAAATGGAACAAGGAGAGATGCAAGGTGGTTTTGTAAAAAAGGTACTTGCCTGAGCTCTAGTTTAGGTTCTATTTTATATAGCCAACTTTACTCATCGTCTATTTAATTTTTAATTGAAAATGAATTTGATTACATTTTTGCACAGTTAGGTATCTGTTATCAACTCCAGTCTTATCAAATTCCACCTGTCCTGAATTAGATACCACTCTTCTGTGCTTCCAAGGCACTCTGAGGTTTGTTTGTCTCTAATGAGTCTGTGAGCCCAGTATCTATCACAGCTCCTGCTACAAAGTAAACACTTAATTAAAGCTCATTAATAAAGCTCTAATTGTTCCCTAAAGCCCTTATTAACTCTAAAAGTGAATAAATCTTTGAAATTACTCCATATCTGAAACGTAACAAACAATATATTTAACTTAATTATAATATGTATCAAAATTAAAGGTGAAAGTTTTCAACTGCTATTCCTTCATTAAGAAAGTTTATTGATTGCCATTTAAAATTTTTCTCTCACTGCAGAACTTGAAGTGACTAGTTTCAACATACTACAGGATCGTTTTTAAAAGGAATGAAGGAATACTTCCAATGGGCCTAAATCCTAACATGAGTCATTTTTGTATATTTGCTAATTTAAAGTATTTTACCATTTTTAATAAATAGAACATATACAGGTAGAATTGATAAGTATACCTCAGTAAAAGAAAGTTAAAAGGAAGATAATATTCTCTCTGGTTCCAAAATTTAGCTTTAATGTCTAGCGAATTCCCCAAAGTCAGTTATGATTCTGTACGCATTTTTTCCGTCGTTCAGAAAATAATACATGGGAGGGAGAATATAAATCTTATAATTAGAATCAATGATAAAGGCATGTGTATGTGTCTGATTTCTGTTAATCCTCCACTCCATGGTAACAAAAAGAAAACACTCTCTACTCCTTCTGTGTGGAAATGCTCCGTGCCCACCCCTAGACTTTATTCCCTCTTTCTTCCAAACTCTATTGCATGCTTTCTGCATATTTTATTCTACTTCTCTTACCCTATTTGCTTACCATCCTGTCTTTTATGCTAATCTCATTCGACTAGGACTTTTGCCTACCTCCATTCCATGGTCTCCAATTCCATCTATACATCTGACATATCTGATTATCACAACTCAGGGCAAGGGTGTCAGGGCAGTCTCCACAATGAAGACAAGAGATCAACAGTGACAAGGTTGAGAAACCCAGCACGAAGCTGGAATCCCTTCTCTGTAGTCTCTTTTCTTCTATCATCCTGTTTTGTACTCTTTTAAAACAATTTATTTATTTTTCTTGTTTTCCTCTCATATTTTTCCTTCTCAGCTTCCTCCATTTGTAACTATATCTAGACAGTTCCAACATTAGTATGTGCATCTCTGTGGGCATGAGGTATGGTTTATGCATTGGTATGAATGCTAGTTGACATGTATACATTCCTGTGGCTTCTTAGCATATAATTAAAAGTTTTAAGCGGAATGTGTGTAGCGGGGATAGGCACAAAAATTAACTTGAGGTGTTTATAATCTATTTACGCAGATGTGTGCACATATATGTATATGCTCAAATGCCTTCACTTTGCTAAGTTTTCATTCTTGTGCGTAAGTATATAAATAGAAGAGTGCAGACATATTTGTTTATTATCACAGTCGAGGTGGGCTGGATTTGGTTAAGAAAGCTTGAGTCATAAGCACACTAGATGATTCCAACTCCATTAAGCACCTGCCTTTCCAGTGAGGATTCACTATCATCCAGGAGGATGACTACCAGCAGTTAAATCCAGGCATCCAACCTAAATGAGCTTCACCACATAAAAAACTATAAAAGCATGTGTACATGCATTATGGTATATTCATTTAATCCTCAAATGTCTGATATAGAAAACTATTACTATTCACATTTTATATATAGAAAGCAGACTAGGAGAGGTTAAGAAATGTGCCAACGGCTCTTCAGGTGTACGTGGGAATACCAAGACACAATTTTTAGTGATCTCTCTCAGCAAAACCCATGGCCTTAGTTGTAATGTAATATTGACTCCCACACCTAATTCTATAATGTGTGCCTATGGTAGATCAGAAAAGACCGACATCACTGTAATCACGTCCCATAAAATTTTACTTTCATTTCATGCAATTTGCAGAAGACTAACCTTTAATAAAGAAGAAAGTTCAAAAAGGTTAAGAGCTTCCATGGACTTCACAAACGTATTACCAGAGTTGTTTTCTTTCATTAGTTTCCTATACACTATCTCTAAAAAAACTACTATGCATTATTTATTTATGTATTATTGAATATAAGAAATATATTATAAAATATAAAAATATAAGAAAAAAATAGAATCAGGCACATTAACCATTTCTTTGATCTAAATAATATAACTCTGATTCCCATGAGATAAAGTTAATCTGGTTTTTTGATTTTAGATGTTTTTTGTGATGAAATCTCAAATTAATTATTAAATGAATAAGTAAACACAATTACACAGTTCATTTTCTTCTTAGCATCAATACTTTCAGATGCAATAAAAAACAGCCAACATTCAATTATCTACATCTTACAAGGGATTGCAGTGCAAGTAATCCCAAATGACAGATAATCCAAAAAGCATTTATGTTGGGTTTTAAATTCATTATATGATTCCAGCAGATTTATTGCCATAATTATATTCTTTTTCTCAGGCTTATATTAAAATTCATTTGTATTTCTTGAGCACAAGCCAAGTGACACCAGAAGGGAGGATCCCAGATACTTGGTGGATGACAAAAGGAAGTTGATTTAACATTAGCACTTTTCCCTGTAGATAAACGACAGGAAGATAATCAAAAATTGATCATAAAATTGCATTTCATATTTATTTATTAAATTCCTTATATAATTAAGTAAAAGACAACATTACAGCAGAGGTGTGAAGGGGATGGGCTATGGACACAAGCAGACAGGTTTATGGCCCTGATTCTGGCCTAGTTCAGCGACCATAAACAAGCTGTTTATCTTTTTAAACTTTAGTTCATCACTTATAAAGTGGGGCTGATATTATTAGTACCTATGTTTGAAGAGAGGAGTTCTGAAGATTAAGTGATTGAATCATACCACCTGATGAAACTACTGAAAGTTAGTTTTGGTTGTAATTTTTTGGTAGCTATTATATTTTTATCAATTTCACTCTAGTGTTAGCTCAAACTACAGATTACTACATCTGATAGTTATATCAGTTCAGCTTCCATAAAAGGGCATGGCCTTTGCTTATTCAATAAATTACATAGTACACTAATAAGGTCAATTGTTAAAATTTGTTCATAATCTGCTATAGCAGAAGATAGTTGGACGTATTTGTGATATAACTATCAAAACTAACTAGAAAATACTAGAGATGCACAATTTCTTGTATTAAGCCCCTTGGGCCATATATATTTCAGAATTCAAAATTTTTAGGATTTTAGTAAGGCAATAGACACACTGCCAAGAGGGACTGGCGTCGAATTGCATACTAAGACACATTAATATCTCTGCAGTAATACAAATGAGCATTTAAACTATTACAAATAAAAACTACAAATATCTGCATATTAAAGTTCAGTCCAGGTTTTAATTCAAACTGAGTTTTTTAATGTTAATTTTTCAAAATTTTATAGATTTCAGAATTATAGATAAGAGATTCTGAAACTAGATTAAATAAAGATATCATTGATATTGATTCCTCAGTTTTTCATTAATACTGTACTACATATCACAGAATTATAGGGTAAGATAATCAAATAATAAAAAAGTCCTTAGTTTGCATAAAATGGTCCTGGATAATTTCTTGTCAATGTCAATCTAAACAGTAATTCAAGTTCAAATAATTACTCAATTTTAAAAAGCATCCAGCAGATACCTTGATTTGTAGAAAGATGACATATAGATGGCATTATCCCTTTCCCCTTGTATTTCAATTATTTCTCCAGAGCTGTATTTTACTAGTAAACTTGATTAAATAATCAAATTTCAGTTTTAATAAACTATTAATTTTTTTTTAATGCTTTCACTGTTTAGTAGATGAGATAGAACATAAGCAATATCATAGGAAAAGAGACTGGGTTCTTAGAAGAAATAAAACCCCACTGATTTATATTACATCTTTCCACATACAAATCATCTCAGATTGTAAACATTCCCCAATGTGAAGTGGAAAGATAACATATTGATGTATATTTGGAAAAGATTAAAGGAAAGGGTTTACTCCGGTCACTGACACATGAATATTTTTATTATGAGTAAAAACATTATTTTAATGTTTTCTACACATTAAATATATCCAATCAGAAGAGTTTAAATTATAGAGTTCAGAAATTAGTCTGACTGCCAAGGCAGGATTTGTTGAAAATTCTGTTCAACAGGAACAACACTTAACACAAAGTTCATCACTTGAGGCTGTGCTAAGTTTTCTGGAATATCTGACATGAGAAGTTCACAGAGGAATGATAAAATATATGTGCAATAAAAGAGGTAAAGAAAAATCATTAAAATAAAGTTTTTGAAGAAGACCCATGTTGGCAACCATGAATAAGGTTGGCTGAGAGCGATGATTTTTAATTCAATCTAAAATTAAGGAGAAATTAAGCATCAACAGATTTAAAAGCTTCAATTATCCAAGTACCGTATAAAAAGAACCCTGATGGAAAATAGATGATGAAAGACATACATATTATTACATAATAATACTTTTAAAAATAGAGAATAAAGATAAAGAGGGGATGGGAAACTATAAATAGAGCAAATGACAAGGTCAACAAGATAGGTGAATTCTAAATATGTTTTGTGCTTCTTGTTGGAAGGATAAAAAAAGTTTTATGTGAATAGTTCTATATATAACATTATCTCAAAAGTGGACTGTAAATGTTTTTCACCACTGTTCTAAAACATTCATTAAACTGCAAAGCTATTTCATGAAGGACTTCATGGGCAGGACCCAAAGTGATGAGATAGAAAATAACTTAGGAAATTTATAGCAGATGATAAAAATATTGGGAGAAAAGGGGCTAAATTTCATTTCAGCTAAGGCAGAGTAGTCTGTATAAAATCAACATCCTGCTAGAAACAATTTTTAAAAAACTGGGTCAAACTTTAGAAAAGTATAATTTTAGGATACTAGAGAACAATCAAAGCAACCAAGACTTGAAGGTCCAAGATACAGGAAAGAAAGAAATGCAATGAGAGGGGCTATACTGTATTACTATTCTATAGTACTTTATTTTTCGAGGCATAATCACACTGTCTGATATTCATTTAAATATTACAAAATATAACAGACCATACCAAATTATTTAAAACTAAAATGAGAGAGATAAAACAATAAAAACAACTTTACTAGATTTTTTTTTTTTTAGAATTATTGAACATAGGAAAACAGCTAAGAGACACTGAAAATTTGATAACTGTGTTTAACAGAAGAATTAACAGAGAAGAAGAAGAGATTACTAAACTGAAAGATGAGTGAGTAGAAAGTGGCCAGAATAAAGTCTAAAATGGAAGGGTGGATAGGATAGTAAGATACTTTAAAAAACACAAGACATATGGGATGGGTCCTATGGGCATGTAATTGGAAGCCCAGGAGGAGAGAAAGAGAAGGAAAGCAGAGGTGAAGTAACATTTTTAAATCAATCTAAAATGAAGGAGAAATTAAGCATCAACAGGTTTAAAAACTTCATAATAATAATAAAGATAAAGAAGAATTAATTAAATAGAAAAGAAATATACAACAGAGAACCTCAACAAAACCCCAAACTTGTTATTTGAAGAGACTCATATAATAAACACATAGCGAAACTAATAAAAAAAAAAAGAGACACCATCATTACCAATATCAGAATTGAAATAAAAATTTAAACCCCCAAATGTTAAAGACATATTAAGAGACTGTTACGAACATATTTATACCAATGAATTTAAAAGTTCTGATATAAAATAGAAATTATTCAATAAGTACAATTTACCCAAACCAACTCAAGAAAAAGTAGAACATCTGAAAGGTCCTTTTTATCTATTTCAGAAATTTATTTAACTTTCCGACTCAAAAAACCTCTAGACTGAGATTTGCTTTACAAGTTAATTATTCCAAACATATTATTATGAAATGATTAAGAAATAACCTAAAACTTACATAAAATCTTCCAGGGAATAAAATGAGGAAACACATTTCTAAATGTTTTTATGAAGCTGGCATACGTGTCATCAAAACCCGATGAAATTAAAGAACGGGCAAAACTAAACTATAATTTTAGAAGTGAGGAAAGTCATTATTCTTAAAATTAGATAGTGACTGTGATGGGACATGAATGGGACATATAAACTGCTGTATTTTGTTTGTTTTTTTAATCTGGGTGGTAGTTATATGTCTGTGTTAAGCACATTCACAAACAGCACACGTATAATTTGTTCACTTTTCTCTATGATATATATCAAATTTTTAAAAAAAGAAACTTACCTAAAAAAAAAAATTAAAAGAGCCAAGCCCTTAGTTTAGATCTTTCTGCAGGTTAGCATTAATTTACCAAACATTATATGTGAATTATTTAAAGAATAAAGTTGTTACCTAGATATACTGTTATTCACTTTTACTGCTTCTGTCTGTCAAAAACAATTATAAGAAAAACAGAAGTGCCTTGCTGAAATCAGGCCAAACTTTATTGGTGGCATTTTTCCAATTTCAAAAATATGTTAGACATGATTTCTTCTTAGGAAATGCACTTAAATTTATAAGGATATTATTACGTTCTAAACACCAACTGAAACTATGCATGTAACAGTACGTTGTAAATACCTGTCCATGTAGCAATTTATCATCTTTCCTAGGATATAATTTCATATTTGAGAACTACATAAGAAATATTTGCCAATCCTCTGTCCAATTTCTCATAGATTTTCTACAATCACACAGGTAAAATGTATCTCTCTCTCTCTCTCTCTCTCTCTCTCTCTCTCTATCATCTATCTATCATCTATCTATCTATCTATCTATCTATCTATCTATCTATCTATCTATCTATCTATCATCTATCTATCTATCTAGCATCTATCTAAAATGTATTCAGCACTTAACATGGTTCTAGATACCTTGTTCTTACAGGTACTCTTTAATAGTCTTTAAATAAAGGAATGGACTCTGTGATAAACCAGATGGTCTCTTAAAAATTTCTCTTCCACTGAAGACTTTAATTTATTAGGAAAACTGGTCTCTCTCTTTCTAAAAGTTAAAGGATTGTTCTTTGATAGAACAAGTATTGAACAGTCCTATCTTTGTGCCTGGCTAATCTATCCTCTATAATTCAAAATAAAAAAAACTCCTAAGAGTCACACTGTTTCCTTCTGGATATTTTTCTCATTTTGGTTCATTTATATGATGCACAATACTCAGATCACTCATAGAAACTCTCATCTATTTTGAACAAGAGTAACATTTTTGCTGTTGCAGCACTACAAAAAGTCAGTTTTTCTGTTTGCCCCTCTAGTACTATGTCTAGCATTTCTTTTCTTACTTTTACAAACTTCACTATAAATTTCCTTTCTCCCCACGTTGCCATCATTTTGACATCACTAAGCAGTTCTTCCTTCTTTTTCAGAACCTAGCGAGAGCATCATCGGTTTCACCTCACTGCTGCTTTTTCCATCAAGCAAAACAAACAAACAAACAAACAAACAAACAAACCAAAAACAAAAAAAACCCTCACTGTAGCAAGTCGCAGATTTGCCTGATGCCCTAATACCATATTCTAATAATATTATTTAAGCAATTTACACAATATCTCATTGATTTTTGTAGTAACACTGTAAAACACACGTCAACACAAATTTGGTTCCATGCTATAGTTATCACTTTTCAAATACTTCCCTTTTTAAAGTCCATAGCATGCTCTTTATTCTGATAGAGAGAAAATGCACTCCTGAAAGTATTTAAGGGTAACTGCCTCTGTGTGTGTGTGTGTGTGTGTGTGTGTGTGTGTGTGTGTGTGTGTGTGTAGACTGGTGGTCTTAAATCCATTCTTAACGTGATACTCTGAACTCATGCCTATGTGGGCATTTACCTCTACAATGTCCACAATGACAGAACATTTGCCTTCAGGGTTCTGATGAGATTTAAGTAGGAACAAAAAAACCCAGACAATTTGAGTGAAAATTTGTGTAAAGGAAGGATCTAAAATTAGCTACACTGAAGATTTCCCTCTAAACCCTGTCCTTCAAATGCCTTTTTCTCACCCTCTACCCTAGTCAAAGTCCTTCTGCTCTCTAGATTTCTTTTCATTTTCATGTTGATTTCTTTTTCTTTTTCTTTCTGGTCACCTTCATACTAAAGGTAATTTCTTATTTAGCATTTAGCGTATACAATATGTAAACAAGTCAATACTAGAATATTATACTAGAACTGATTATTGCTGCTCATCATCCGTTGCTACTACTTACATCCCCCTGAAACACAGAGCTAGAACACCAAACTCACTTATGTTAAGGTTCTAGATTTTGCCAGTGAGATGCCCTCATGCCAAGTGTTACTAGTTAGAAGTGAGATAGAGGCCATCTGCTGGTGTGGCTGCTAGCAACAACACTCAACATTGCAGGGTCAAAGTGTGAATTTGCGTGAGAGGCAGTTGTCTCAACAGCACTAATGGCAATAGCAGCAGCTTCCCGATCTCTGCTTCAGTCATGGGGGTGCGTCCTGAAATCAATGGTAGAAAGGCAAAACCAGCTTCCATCCTCCTCTCTCTTTAAAGGGTTACATAAACATCTAGTTCTCTACATTAAATTTCTGTCTGCTTGAAATTCCACTCAAATTCCTAGAGGGGTTGCTGTTTGTTTTATACTCTGACACAATTGTTAAGATGTTAGATAAGAGATAATGTGAATAGAGATAAGAAATGCATGAAGAATATGGATTCTAGGTTCTTTAACACAGTGTAAATGGAGTTCCACGGGCCCACACATCCCTTCTCTTGTCCCGTCTCACACTGCACCTGGTTGTCTTACATTCTGGACACTTCTGGGCCCTTTACACGTTGTTCCCTCTGAATGGAGGTACACAATTCTCTCTCAATTACTTCTTCTCCACCCTCAACTGGTTTCCTAACTCCTAGACATCTTTAAGGTGCATTTCAGACGTGCCCACTCCCAAGGAGCTTTCTCTGATATTCTAGGCTGATAAGGTACTTTCTTCTACAATCCCAAAATACAGTGTCCACCCAATTTTTCCACTTATCATGCTGTATTAATTTTATTTGTCTATGTACGTGTCACGCTTAGAAGATGGTGAGCTCCTTACAGTGTGGGACTTCAGTTAATAAATATTTGTCAAATGAACAAATGGGAGAATGATTCTGTATTTTTTATTGCTCCATGTGACTGAAAAAACTAGTTACATCGGTTAAAAAAAATACATCCCCCATTTGACACGATGGACAGTTCGATTTTTGTAGAATTCAGGTTTAAAAAGGAATGAGGAAAAATTCATGGACTTGATCATGGTAAGTCATGAGTCAAAGCAAGTTTTCCTAGAGAAACTTTTCTTTCCTCTTGTAAGCTATTTCTCTAAGCGCGAAAGACTACACGCTTGCGTCCTGCCCCCTCTACAAAGAGAAGTGATTCTGACACATCCTATTCATGGTGAATGATAAGATTTTTAGTCTGGATTTTCAATTATGTCTGGTCTTTCACACTGCAGATATATTTCAAAATTTAATCCACATACCTACATGTCAGCACCACCAATCTACACCCTGTATAAATTGATTTAGAGGCTGAGGTTTCTCACTTAGGTTTTCAAATGCCTTTCAATATGAATGACATATACAAACACAAAAGTAGAAATGAAAACATCAAGCTATGAGTTTTGCTTAGTGTTCTGAACTCTCAAGTGTTTGGAGAGAGTAAATTTATGAATTAACAAGACTTGCCAGTGCCTACCCTGAGAACAGTGTGCAAGGCTGGTGATCACAGGCTAGAACCGGGAGTGAGGAGATTCGATTGGACCTAGCAGGAACCTGGATCACTGTCCAAGACAGGTCAGGAAATGGGGTTCAGACCCCACTGATGAGAAGGAGGGGGAGTAAATTTGGGAGCACCTTGGAAGCCACTCTTAATTAGTGCAGTGTGATTCTTTTTGGCCAGAATCCTTTCTCACTGGCCAGTGACTGTTCTACCTGCTGTTACAGTTCCAAGAGCTCACCTGGCTAAGGCAGCATCATTAGTGGGAACAGGAGTGGTGAAGTACAGTGAGGAATAGAAGGAAGTTAAGTATTGTCTCATACATTTTTGAAACACTTGGGAAAACAAAGTCAAGCTTTTAGGAGTGGAGGTCACAAGGCTCAGGTTATCTTGTGGGACAGTCAGAGATAGAAGAAATGAATGAAATTGCATGAGAGTGGAGATTTTTATTTCCATCACTGCTATACCCCCAATATTTTGAATAGTTTTTTGAATAAATGAGTGAATTGAAGGTTGTGCTGTTATGTGCATCTCTAACCTACTTGTTTATTTCTCTCTTGGTTATCTCCTTTGGTCACTATACTGAACACTGCATCTACCATACTTTTATGGTTTTAAGCCTAAAGCAAGAATTTTCATTATGTCAAATTTATGTGTGTGTATGCACATATGGGTATAATAATAAATGTAAGTTGAATCACATTAAAAATCAAAGTTGAAAAACTAATAACATAATTTTACCACAGAACATTCTAATGGATTCGGCAATTGATGTAAATGAGTGATTTTATTAGTCTTGGCCATTTGCCAAAAGCTGTTAAAACAACCTAACTGATAATCAGTTTGACCTGTTTTGCTCTCATCTCTGCTTCCCTGTTAAGTGAGAACTTCAATAAGTAGTCAGAGAAGTCACATTAGTAGATTCAGCCTCTAAAAATAAACAATGGGGAGAATAAGCCTAATCATGAAAAGAGCCAAGAATATCTATCAGATACTGAGAAGAGAGGCTTCCTGACAAAGCTTTACTAAACATAGTATGAGATTCGGTCATTTTATCATTACCTAACTTTACACAAGTAAAATTCTCAAAATCTTACTTGTCAAAAAAATTTTTTTGCTTTACTTTTGGTGTGGCTATTGTGCTTTTAAAACAAAATATATTGTAATTAAAGCACTGGGAAATGAGTTACTAAAATGCTATTTTATTATTCTTTGTCTAGTCCATATTTATTTTTATGGATTTTTCTTTAAACTATATAAATACTTGTTCAGCCTGAATTCTTCAAAGAATTATCTTATTTAAAATAATAATAATAATAATAATAATAATAACAATAATAATCATACATGTCCCAAGTAAAACTATGTCAAGTGAAAAAATAACATACTATTACAGAGGAAAGAAAATATAGGGCCATGAAATACCAGTAATATGTATCAATGTTTTAAAATATCTAAAATTAATTCACATTGATGAAGTCTTTAAAAGTCCTACTACAAGGTTCTAAATTAAGAAGGCACTCAGAATTTATAATGTAAGTAGTAAACATATGGCCCCACTCAAAAAAAGGCATTGAAGCAAATAATTCATTAAAAATGCAAATTAATTAAATAAACAAGTAAACTTGGTTAGAAAAAGCAAGCCAGGGAAACAAAGGCTACTGTGGCAGTGGAAAAGGCAAGGCTGAGGACTGTTTATGGGGAGAATCTGAAGAGGTCAAGTACATCTTTTGCAGCTGTGGACTACTTATTAAGGAAGTCGCAGTTCTGAATTATTATTATTGAGCGTGGTTCACACTGTGATGACTTCAGATAAGGTATTTATTAATTAACTAAATTTCTGACCTTGGGGCTATTTTATGAACACCAGATATATTGCTTTTAATGGGGGAAAATAGGCAATTATATAAAGGTAAATCATTCAAATTATCAAAAGAGAAAAGAGGGGGGATATTCCCTGTGAAACGTTTTATGCCCATTCAATAAGTTTAAGCAACTATGTACAAAAGTAAATTAGAATAGATTATAAATCAGCTAATCATGGTAGAGGCCTTACAGTCATGTAAAATAAATGAAATGATGTGCTTTTCACAACAAACTTCAATTTTGATTGATTCGGTTATTTAAGAAAATTGTAACTGCAGCAATGTTAGTCTACTCTGAATTATAATCCTCCCAATAATGAACTTTTATTTTCTTTAGCACCGAGCACTGACTTTACACCAAAGCAAAGTAAGTACTTGTACAGGACTAGGAAGCAGACAGGTACATCCTATTAAATGTTACACACCAACTTGACAGATGGCCTACCATTAACTGCTACCGGTTCAAGTCACTGGAACTGAGAAGAAATGTGGGGTAACTAATTGACTGTCATGATTAATAATAATTATATTGTTTTCCTTAGTATCAAGTGTTAGCTCTAAAGTTTCCAGTGATAGCTTTCTTAAAAAACCTCACAAAAGTATCTTTTGGATTACATGTTAAGTTAAGAACCATAGTTCTTTGTCTTTATCAAGTTGCAAATATCTAAAGCCAAATACTTTCTAAACACTAGATTTTAATTAGGGATACTGATGATGAGAAATAAAATAAAAATGTGATTAAGAACAATTTGAGGACTGTTTACTCTCAGTTTCAACAACACTGGTCACCTGTTTCAACATTGGTCACCTTAATTTTTCATGTATCATCTGTAGAAGAATACTTATTTAAAGAGAACACAGTAATTACTGCCAACTTAACTTACTGACCGCTTGATATTAAAAAAAATTGACAAGATCTATTTTTGTAATATTTGGAATATGCAAAGGAATACTATATAGGTAAGCATAATAAATATTTAACTTAAATATTTGAATATATAAATTTATATGAAGCACGATAAAATAAACACCTATAATTAGCTTACATACTTTTCTATATATGCATTTATTTCTTTTTACGGTTATAAATACCAGTTTTACAACATGCTACATATTTTGATATATAGTATTTTCATTATTATACAATTCTAAATATTTTTAAATTTTTCGTTATAATTTCTTATTCTATGAATTATTACTAAAGATGTTAAATTTCAAATAGTATTTTTTATGCAAGGACCTATACATGTTTATTCTATCTCATTAATTATATTGTATAAATGATTATCCTTACTTGCTTTTTCTGCTTAACCTAAAAATAATTAACAAAAGTATATTGAAATCTCCCTCCATATGATAATTTTTCAATTTTTTGTGTTCATTTTCTTTATATAATTTCATGCTACTTCTTTTAGTTGCTTATGAGCTTATCATCATTATGTCATCTTGATAAATACATGGTGAAACTATCTCTGCCTAATTTTGTTTTTTGTACTCAAGTTTGAATGGCATAAAATAACAAGATCTATTTCCATAGTAAACCTGCCATCATTTCTTTACTTTCAAACTTTGTTTTTATGTTTAGGTGTGTCTATAAGTACACTTTTACATTCAAACTGATAAACTATGTCTTTTGGCTTTTGTGTTTAGCTATTATTCAATAGTTTTCTATTGCTGCTACTCCAAATGCAGTGGCTTAAAACAACACAAATTAATTATCTCAGGAATCCAGCACATTTTATCTGGGTGTTCTGCCCAGTCTCATAGGATAAAATCATGTTTTCACCTGGCTGAGTCCTCATCTGGAGGTTTGACTGGCAAAGGTTTACTTCTACTCTCTGATAGGATATTGGCAGAATTCATTTCCTGGTGGCAGGACTGAGGCCCCCAGTGTCTTGCTAGCTTTTAGCTGGGACTGCTCTCTCAGCCATCAGAGGCTGCTCAAAGATGCCAGCAATGCAGCATCTCTCTGACTTCCCTTTCTAGGACCAGCCTGGAATACTCTTTGCTCTTAAAAGATGTATGTGATTAGATCAGGTCCATGTCTATATAATCTCCTTCTCTTAAAGTCAGTGTGTCATACAACATAACCTAATTACAGAATAAAATTCATCAAATTCAGTTTCAGGGACTACACTGGGCATACATCCTAAGGTGTATGGTGAGATAGACAGGAAACCTCTGGGGCCATCCAGAATTCACTCATGCTTACCACAGTCATTTACAATTATTATGATTAGTGATATTTGCTTTATTTTTATCCTCTTACTTTTGCTTTCTATTTCTATTTATTTGTTCTCATTTCAGATTTTTCAAAAATATACAGAAAAAGACAGAAAACTGCTTATACTCTTTTGCTTGTTGTCATATACACTTTTTCCTAGTCTACTAGTTTTGGAAATTATATACTGTACTTCAATTCTTTTAATAGACACTCTTGAATTTTTACCAAGCATAATTAAGTGTCACAGACAAATAATATAAGAACATTAAGAAACTAACTTCCAATTTCTTCTCTGAACTTAAATGTTATTAGACATCAATATTTCAGTTCTATAATTTTATAAAAATCCTACATATCAAATATTGGTATTATTTTAAGAAGAAAATGTGTGCGTACATTTATGAAATGTTCATCAACTTCTTTGATCACCATTCCTCTTGACATTTCAGATCATCTTTTGGAATCGCTCTAGTTCTTCCTCAAGTATTAATATGTCAGAATCTTTTAGTTGAATACTTCAGAATTTCCATTACTTTAGGTCCCTGGTTTTTGTTCACTCAAAAATGTCCTTTTTGCCCATATTTTTGGAAGACATTTCAAAGAATTATAGTGAGCGACTTTATGTTGACATTTTCTCTTAAGCATTTTGAAAATATTATTCCACTGTTTTCTAGCTGTCACTGTTGATATTATGAATTTTATGTCACTTGGTGTTTTCCTTGTAAACTGATGTCTTTTTCTTGCTATTTTAATGAATTTATTTGTCTCTTTTTTTTCAGTTTAACAGTGTAGTTTATCCATTGAGTCTATTATATTTTTTCTTTTTATGAATTCTATTTGGGTCTTGATCTTAGTCAACATTAGCTCTAAGTTGAGTGTGTGTATGTGTGTGTGTGTGTGCACACGTGTGTGCACTGAGGGAAAAAAAACTGGAAAGGAAGGGTGGAAGTACCTAGAGATTGCCCTCCTTATTTGTTCTAATTGTTTTGTAGCAGGATGACTTTTCAGAATACCGTTCATATAAATGAAAGTAGAACTGTCTCTAAAGAACAATTCAACAAACCATCAACTACATATTTTTTAAAAAAAACCTGTTTCCTTCATTGCTCTTGGAGATTTTTTTAAATCACCACAACTTGTACCATAAGTTATATAACTTCCCATGCTGTTATTTCTCATATTTTGAATTAAGTGCATGTCCATCAGTTGGCCCAGCATACTAGCCAAGCTTTCAAAGCAACCTCTACACACAATATTAAAATGACCAGATAAGTTTTCTTTAGGCATAATTATATAATTCAGACAAAAAAATTGGAATAGAAACTGCTACTTCATATTTAGTAATGTGTTGCTGAAGTATTCTCCCCCAAACATTTTCCTATCGTGGTTCATAATGTTTAATATATGGAGAGACAAAGATTATAAAAGTCTGCTAAGCTCTCAACCAGAAATGATTACAAAGACTCCTTTGTTCATTTACTTCTTCATGAACTTTATCTAGGTTCACTCATACCTTATCTTGTGCCCCAGAAAGAGTCAGGGAACCTCCGAGGGCATGTATAACTGTTTACTTGATATAAAACAGTTGTTTAGTATATCCTTTCCTGTATCTGGATAAATTTTCCCCTTAAACAAAGGTTTATCTAGTTAATAAATCCTTATTACATGCAATCTAGTTGCAACTTCTCTTAGTATTTTAGCTATCATAAAGTACTTCATGATAAAATAGTAATAATTCCACTGGCATTTTCTCTTGACCTTCAAATCTGCAAAGGTGTTAATGGCTATCTCTCATGAATCGTAGACTCTTCATGAATCATAAAGAGTTACAGTGACTTTATACTTGGTTATGGAAAAGCATAAACTCAAAATAAATTTAATTAAATTACCTACTCCATAATCTCTATAGTTAACTATATTCTATATGGATACTCATGTAAAACTATACAAAGGTTAATAAAAAAAAATTAATTTACCTATAGAGGCCAAATAGATATAAAATTGAACTTTAGAAATGTGATATTTCTTACATAAAAACAGACTTTCTCATTTGGACACGCTATGGGAGCTATTCTAAGTAGGCAAAATTAAAAGAAGAATGAAGAATAAAAAGGTAAAGAACACCTGTGCTTTAAAAATGTGCAAAATTTCTACTAATTATTTAAAAATATTTTTGGCCTGGATTATGCAGAATTTGTTCTGTGCTATATACTTCTCATATTTCCTCAGCCAAGGTTCTTGTGATTTCATTTGACCCACAGTCCTTATTTTGCAGTCCAACTTTCTACAGTGGCAATAGATTTAACTTTCTAAAAGAGAGATTCTGTAACAAGGAAAAATAAGGTAGGATAAGGGGTGAGAGTGTCATAGAAGCTTCTACTTAGATCGGGTGATCATAGAAGACTTATCAGATGAGGTGAGATTGGATCTAAAACATGGAAAAAAGAAACTGATCTCATGAAGAGTGCTCCAGTGACCATGAGTGCCGTGAAGAGGCCATGTGCTGGGCACACTCGAGAACTTCCAAGGAGGCCAGTGAAAGTGGAACTGAAGACATGGAAGAAAAAGGGGTCAGACAAGAGAGTAAAGAGCGAGGTCACAAAGAACTTTGTAGGAGGTGGCAAAGTTTTCTTAATTTCGTTTTTTGAGAAGGAAAGTCTTTGAACAGAGGTGTGATATGATATGATTTATATTTAAAAAGATTGTTTTGCCCATGATGGGGATAATGGACTCTGAAGAAGAGCAAGAACTTTCCACGGGCTGCAAAACGAATCGAAACAACTGAGAATGTCAATTAAGGCACTTTAAAACAGAGAACAGATCTCCAGGTTGTCTGATGTTCTAGACTCCTGGATGTTCTGTGAATACGGCACTGATGTTCACATCTTTTTCTATTTCTGCTAATGCCGTTTCTTACACCCAAAGTATCATGTCTCATTTTTAATTGCTTGGCAAAATTCTACTTATCCCTAGAGAGCGAGCACAAATGTTCCTGGTTGATAATGCCTACTTTTCTATGACCTTGGAGCAGTCAATGTTTTTCCCTGGTACTCTTCTGTTGTGGTGTTTTGAATGTGAACCAAACTTGGGAAACAAAAGAACAAAATATATAAAGATTATGTGACAATTACTATATACACTTCTATGCTAAAGTTAAAATCTCTGTAATAGAAAGTAAACATCAGCTATTAGAACACACAATAAAACCACAATGTTTAAAATACAGAAAATGTTTTGAGGAGGAGATAATGAAAAAATTTCCAGAATTCTCTCTACACTATGCCATTCATATCAATCCTACAAAGATATTAATAAAGGCAACAAGCAAATCATTCAAAGCAGTAGATGGTCATGGCGCTAACACAACCTCTACACCAGGGGTCTGGCAAACTGAGACTCCAGGTGAAATCCAACGTGACAAGCTTTGAACATGGAAAGCATGAAACACGGCCACACCCCGTCACTTACACACTGTCTGCAGCTGCATTTTGCAGGACTACAGCAGAGTGAAGCCCCTGCATCAGACCACAGGTCCACAAGGCTGGCACAGTATAAAATCATGATTATTTGGCTCTTCACAGGAAAAAAAAGTTGCTGGTTCCTGCTCCATTCCTCTTTACCAGAAGCTCCTTAAATATGTAGGGGGCTCAAATAAATCCTGTTCCTTTAGTTCTCGATGACTATTCCTGCTGCTAATCCTTCTGCCTGGAGCATGGTTTTCAAAATCCTCAGCTTGGCTAAGCCCATTCCTCCTGCAAAGGCTCAGCTCAGGCCACCGCTCTAAGAAAATGCTCCTCGCTGTTTAGTGTGCACAGAGTCCACCTCTCAGGTCCATGGCAACTTGAGCATACCTAGAACTTCATACACAGCTCTGTGGATTTTAATTCTTTATATCCTTGCCACCCCAATTAAATGTCAGATCGCTAAGAACAGGAAATGGTTTGTGGACTTCATCTTTCTTCTCCAAATGAACAAATATTAAACTTATTAACCTAAGTAGTTGTTGGCATTTAGACACAGGCCAAGTGAGAGTTAAATGAGTCACAAAGAAATTCAAATTTAGTTTACTGCCTCATGCTACAAGTCTGCATGGTAAATTGTTCACATGCCACAACTTTATGGTAAAAGATTAAAGGATTATTCCTACGTATCTGTAGGGTCTTTGGTCTTTATGAGAAATTGCTTCCAATATGTGAAGAAGGTTCCTCTGTCACTTCCAGCAGTTTCCAGATGCCTCTAGCCATGACTCACCCATTCCCTTCCTAATTTGCTGCTTCAACACTACTTTTAGACCTGGAACACAGAATAAACATGTGGTAAAACTGGTGTCTAAAATTAGAATAAATAGGCTTTTAAGGACCTATGGGGTTTTTCTTTCACAGGTGCATGAATAGTGCTGCTCTTCCAAAGATAATTTTTCTAAATTCCAGATTTTTGGCTGTATTCTAAATGGATGTTTTCTTGAATTGGAAACCTAGTACAATTAACTGAATTATTATGGAATAAAAAATGACATCTTGACCTGTTTAAAGAAAAAAACCTATAAAGACCACTGCCTTTACATAACATAGACTCGATATTATTAGCAAACTGATGTTACATTGTTATGTTAAATAAATAAAATGTGCATCCAATTTTAAGCGTGAGACCTAAAAATAAAATAGATTGGAAATTTTTTATGTATCTATTTGTAATCACTAATTCATAAACATGCTCTCTAGAGATAACAAAAGTCATAATTCAGGAGTCATTGTAAAGTGAAAATTAAAACAAAAATTAAGGGTATATAGTTTTGGAAGTGAAAGGTAAATTAGGGAAAGTATTCCATTTTTAAAACTCGGATTTATAAATTATTATTTCCAACACTACAGATTTCATTTTTATGTCTGTATTTTGGCAGCCACATAGTTATTAAGTGCTATCTTTCTACAGAAGATAAAAGATTCTTAAATATTTTTTTCTTTAAAACTTCCTAAAAGCTTAAAGCAGTAAAATGATTGCTTTAATCTATTTAACAAGGTAAATTTTTGTCACATATATAATGAGAAGTAAAATAATTTCAACCAACTTTTTTGCACATAAAAAATTCATTTAAAAATTTAGTTAGTTATAATTTATAAACCTAATAAATTATTTATATAAAAATGGAATGATATAATTACAGTTTGACAAGGTCAAGAAAATCTCATTTTCTGATCGTTTTTGTAGAACAATTGTTCTATATGAAAAATTATTCAAAGTTTTGCTGTCATATAAACTTTGTCTTTCCTATATCTTAGATAGGCATTATTTTTACACACCATGGTCTTTTTCCTTATGGTTTTTTCAAAAGTAAACTATGTTGTTTATCTATGTCATTTATAGACAGAGCTCAAAAGCACCCACTATATACAAGGCCTAGTTTATACTGATGAACTTAAAACAATTCTCCATATTGGCTTTCCCATTCCAAATTCACTAAAAACTAGAAATCTGGTCATAGTCATAATAAAAGGTCATGAATGTTTTTCTGTTCTTTTTACTTATAGTGCTATTGGAGGGGTAAAATTAAATAATAATTCTCATAAGGTGGCATTATTATCTACATGACATTAATAAAATTATTATAAAGTCAGGTAACCAGTATGAAGAAATACACAGCTTAAAATGTGGCTATGTCTAAAAAGTGAATTGAAATGTAAAATGAGGGGCTTGTGGAAGGTTTTGTTGGCTCCCTTAATCTTGCCTTCACTATAGTTTAAAGGACAAAGTGAGGAGAGTGTTTTGTTTGATTAAGACATCAGCAATTGAACTCGCCTTGTCTTCTATCTGGACAGCGTTCTGATTCCTGCTGCCTACACATCCACTCCAGGCATTAAAAATGCTGACCTCTGTAGATGAACCCTGAAGTCTGAAATCTTCCAGTCTTTACTTAACAGATACATTCATTGAAGTTTCAAGAATTATATATTGGAGTTTCCAAATTATATATCTTTTGCTTTTATTGAGATATAATTGACATATAACACTGTATTGGTTTTATGTGTACAACATAATAATTTGATACATGTAAATATTGTGAGATGATCACTACAGTAAGGTTAACATCCATCACCCCATATAGAAACAATCATTTTTCTTGTAATAACTTTTAAGATCTTTAGCAACTTTCAAATACACAATACAGTATTGTTAACTATAGACATCATGCTCTATGTGACATCCCCAGAATTTATTTTATAATTGATAGTTTGAACCTTTTGACCACCTTCAGTCATTTTGCCCACCTCCCATTCACTGCCTCTGGCAATCACTAATCTGTTCTGTTTCTATGATTTGGTATTTTAAGATTCAGCGTAAAAGTGAGATCATATAATATTTGTTTTTCTCTGTCTGACTTACTTCATTTAGCAAAATGCCCCAAACTCCATCATGGTGTTGTAAACAGCAGAGTTTCCTTCTTTTTTTAAGGACTTAACAGTATTTCTTTTAATTTTTATATGGATACATGCAGCAAATGCACACTACATTTTCTCAGAATTACATCTTCCTAAGCCATTTTTATTTTGGTCATTTTTCACTTTCATCCAAATTATGGACACAAAATATACATAGAGACAGAAATGGAATATACTAGAGAAACAAATTTGTACTTAGATTTTAATTTGTTATGCCAAATGTATATGGATTTAAAGAATTAAATAGTTCTGAATTTCAAAACAAGTAAATGAATTTAATAAATAAACATAAGAATACTTTGAGAATCACTAATAAGGCAAGACTTTTGTTTTGATAAATCTGTATGAGAAATGTGAAGTGCAAAACTTTATGAACTTTGAATTTTTGTTTTACTGACAAAAAGATACATAAGTAATCATATTCCATATGATTAGCCCATATTTTACTGCTAAGATGGAAATAAATAAAAATTACAGTATCTGAACCATCAGAGCCAAAACCAATGCTTCTAACGTTCTGATATTTTATCTTATAATCATTTTAAAAGAACTGCAAATATTTCCAACCAGAAACAGTTCAAATTAACATACATCATTTACAGGGTTCATCATTTACGTGTTATAAAGCAAATTATGGAAGATGACATATCAGAATCAAGTGCAGATTGCTTTAGGAAACTACTTCATGCTCAGACAAACAATTTTTATGTCAGGAATCATACACATTATTTTTCTTTTCATTCTTTTGTTACATTAGTATCTCTGTAAACTGTCTTCTATGAAATGAATACAAAATATATTAAATCCAATAATTGTGAAGATGACTGCTAAATTAAAAATATCTTCTCCAAATAATTACCATGGCTAACACCAATATTATATTGCCTCCTGTTCTTTATACATTCTGAAGTTTGTTGTTAGCTATTAAATAAAAGATTACCTCTTATTATACATCTTTATTAAAAACCAACTTTAATAAGAGCAGTGGTAAATTCATTAAAACTAAAACAGTTCTTTGCATAAGAAAAAAATGAGTGATTCTATCAAAGTCTCAAAAGTTGCCCTTTATTGAAAAAGACAAAACACCAGTTCTTATCATTTAGGCCTTAGAAATGTGTAGCATAGCATTCTAGAAGACAGATAAATTTAAATGTCCTTGTCAAACTGATAACTGGCTTTACATAAACAGGATGACATTCAATGAGAAAGAGTACAATGTAGTATAGTTAGAAATTTTTCTTCTTTCTTTCTTTTTTTATAAATTGGAGAAGGTGACATGGAAGGGCACCGTAAGATCAAGCATGAGAAAAGCAGATGTATCAACAGGAAAGAATACTGTTGGCCTGAAACTCACCAGAGTAACACATGAGTTAATGCAATTCAATGTAACCTATCCAACATCTAATTATTTGAAAAGCTTTCTCTAGGGTACTCTAGGGTAAAGCAAATGTACACCTGTCTTTACCTCAAGGAACTTATAACCCAGTGTGAAAAACAGGCATGTCCATAGTAAATTCAATTGTAATGCACAATGTGAAAAAAGGTAGGACGGTTGCCTCTGACAGACAGATGATAAAATAACGAACTTATTTTAATGAAGTGTTTTTTGTTAGAAAAGTTAAATTTAGGGCATGTGCTCTTTGACGATGTATGAGATCAACTACTTTCCTGTTCCACATTGAGTGCATATTCTATAGGACAAATTCTGTTAAAACAGAGTGGCAGCCAACTTAATTATAGATACAAGCTACCTGAAAATGTATCAGCCTTTCTGGATGCACCTTCACTTAAATTAACACCACTAAAACGAACGAACAATCAAACAAACAAACAAACAAACAAACAAACAAACAAACAAACCAGGCTCTACTGGACACTGTTAAAACTTTACATCCCCTACTAGGTTTTCAAAGGTCTACAGAACAAAACCTCAGTTTTCCTACCAATCTCATTTCTCAAATAGTGCAGAACTATTTTCACATATGGAAAATGAGGGTATTAAGAGTACCTAATTCTAAAGTTGTCATGAGGATTAACTGTGTTGATATATATAAAATACAACCATATCTCTATTTTTCTCTTCCCTATGTGAAGGGCATAGTAATACCTCCTTGCAGATCTGAATCTTATTCATCTTCAGGCTAGTATAAGTGCCTACTGGGTAAAAATTTCCCAGGCAATGCAAGCCCTTATTTATAATCACTTCCTCCAGTGTCCTTGACCTCCCAGAGATGTCACTACACAAAACACTTTAGCACTTACAGTCAATAAAGGAAAAGACCTGTGATAATCAGTTTTATTATCTTCAAAAGCAGAGAGGTCTATATCTATCTCCACTTCCTCAACTTTTCTGGACCACTCCAATCACATTTCATCCTCACTGTCTTACTGGGCAAGGACCTTAGATCAAGGCCTTGGGAACCAGTGCCTTTGAGAGCTCTGCCCTGGTTTTCCTCCTTTCCTAAAGGAAAAGGGGTCTGTCAAACTAAGAGACAGTATGGCCACTCGGAGCTGAATTTGTCTTTTGGAGTAGCACTAGCCAAAGAACTTCCCATGGTGTTAGAAATGCTCGATATCTACACCATCCAGGATGATAGGCACTAGCCCCATATGGCTATTATACATTGAAACGTGACTAGTGTGACTAAGAAATTTTTAATTTATTTAACTTAAATTAACATTCATTTAAATAGCCGTGTGGGACTAGCGGCCACTGAGAATTCTCTTATCAAGGTTACCAATAGTCTCCTTGCTGCTAATCCATTATTTACTTCTTTATTTTCATCTTCTTTGATGTTTCAGTAATATTCAACAATGCTGAGCTTCTTCATTAAGTACCAGTTCTTCTGACCCCTACGGTACCATACCCTCCTGGTCTTCTGCCACTGTCTTCGTCTTCTTCGCTGGCTCACTTACTGTGCTCAAACTCTCAGAACTGAAAGGCCTCAGGGCCTAGTCCTGCTCCCTCTACTCTAGCTACACTGTCTTCAGTAATCTATTTCAATGTGGCAATCACTAGGCAACCTTCATCTCTAAATACTGATTCCCATCACCAATAGAAGTTTAAAATCTTCACTTAGTATTTAAACGTGACATTTGTAGATCAACATTCTTAATTTCTCCCCTCTGCAAAAAGCCATCTCCTCTTAACATTCACCATGTCATTATGTCAACAACATCTACCTAATAGCTCAAGAAAAAACTAAGGGGGTTATCCTTAATTTCTCTCTCTTTCACTGGTCCCAAAATCTAATCCTTAAGTGAGAACTTTTAACTAAACCTCTCAACACAACACAAAGTGGTTTACATTACTTCATCTCTAATATCCCAGATCTCCTCCTAGTCACTACCATCTAGTCTCGACTAATTGTCACCAAACTTGTCTTCTTGAATCTACACTTGCTCTCATCACCATTCACCACTGCAACTCTTCAGCAAATGAAGCAACTGTACTTTTAAACAGGTGGTAATGGAAGGGTTTAACGTTAGTGGCATTTGAATCAAGACTTGAAATAAGAGAGGGAGGAGTAAGCTGTCCAGATAGGAACAGAGAAATTGAAGGAAGGGAACAAGGAAAGGCCTTAAGTTATGAATAATAAATATCTTTTATTCTAAGAGAATGGGAAAGGGGCTGAAAGGTTTTAAGCTTTGTAGAGAAACCTGCTAGGTGGAGAGTAGGCTGAAGGGGTGAGAATGAAAATTAAAGAAACATGTCAGAAGTTGTTAGTGCAGTTTCTGTGAACAATTATGAAGGTGGAGATGAATTCAGATAAAAGACCTATTTAGAAATTATGAATTTGCTGGAAGGTGAAGGAATAAAAGGCATCAAAGATAACTCCTATGATTTTAGCTTAAGAAACCTACTGAGATAAGGAAGGCACACTAAGGAACCAATCCTTTCAGGGACAGTGGTGGTGGAGGATTTGTGGGGACAGCACCAACATCACCAGACACCAATCTAGGAAGTGCTACAAAGATGAAAGTTTTTAAAATTCTAGTCTCCAGATGCCATTTACCCACAATATGCCACTGCTATTCTGTATATGGGAGGTTTGCCATTCTTACTAGATAGTTAAGTAGAGGCCAGTCTTACACACAGGCATGAAGCACATAGAATCTTTCCGATTCTCTTCAGTTACCTTCCAGGACATCCTCTAATTGTGCATGAAATCTGTGCTCCGTGATGGAAAATCTGTGCTCAATGGTAACCACATGACAAAATGAACTAGTAGTAATGTCACACAGCTGGGCTCTTTTTGTATAGGGCAATAGCAATGTTACAAGACAGAGAAACAAATTATGGGATAATTTAAAATGTCAAAATGTTAAACAAAAAACTACAAAGTATAATTTTTTTAGTGTACATAGATCAAAACTCATGCACCAACTCTGATTATACACACAGTTAATCATCATGAGAAACACCAAATATCTTCCAAAACAGAAACTGGTGACATGTACTACTGAGGAAGTATAATTGCCCAATTTTAACTAGTCTAATCTAGATATACCATCTAAAGCCATCCATAAATACTACAAATAATATAAAAAATTAAAGATAGAAAAATTAATAAAAGGTGCTTTTATTTTCAAAAAAGGTTCATTTTGTTCAAATTGTTTTATTAAAAAAAAAACTATTCCTATTCATCTAAATGACCTTTATATCTTTGTATGCTCCAAATAAATACTTATTTGAGGTTAACCAAGTTTTATTTCCATTAAAAAATAAATAAATTCTGAAACAGCTTTCTCGGACAAACAAAAATAAAGGGTTGGATAAAAAAAAGTGAACTAAATGCATAATAATTTGATGGTCTTTTGTAAATGTTTTATTTATAATAAAAGTAACACTAATTATTGATCATTACATGTAAATATCTGATTTTAAAAACTATAGTCTACGGCCACGCTATCCTGAATAAGACTGATCCCATCTGATCTCAGAAGCTAAGCAAGGTTGGGCCTGGTTAGTACTCGAATGGGAGACCGGGTGCTATGAGCCTAAAAAATAAGGGATTGTAGGCTGACAAGGTCCTTGCAATCTGTGAGGTCAACCAAGGGTTAACTTGCAAAAAAAAAAAAAAAAACAAAAACAAAAAACAAACAAAAAAAAAACCCTACAATTTTTACATAAAATGATTTAGATTAAAATAACTTGAGGTTATCTCTTTTAATATTTTTATCATGACAGTTTTGTTAAATCATTAACACTGCCTTTCAACTATGAAGGCTTTTGGTGGGGAAATCAGATCTTGCCACTATTCAAAACACTAAAGAACTTAGCATGCATAATTATATCCTTCATTGTTTTATAAAAATCTTTATCAGCAGAAGAACAGATTTTCTTCAACTTTCATCTGTGTTAAAAAAGGGTTATTGTGCTTCAATTTTGTAAAAGCAATATGGTAAGTAATTGTCCAAAAAAAGGAAAGAGAATAGAAATGAATATGCATATATATTACTGAAATTGTCAAGAAATAATCATTCTACAGAAAATAAATATTTTTATGCTTTATGAACCTTTCTTACAAGAATGAAATGTCATTTGAAAAGTGAGAAATCGCATCGGAATTTAGGGGACTTGTGCGTTCTCAAAACCTTATTCTTTGTTACTGTCTGTCTGCCACTTTTTGTTCTCTTCCTTTATCTTCAAAAAGCTTAACTATGGAGCTTCCCCTGCCTGTGGAAAAGTCATTTAGAAAATATGGTCAACAACTGAAAAACCACTAAAAATTCTAGAACTGTATTCATATAAATCTCCTGCAGGGTAGTAACCACATTGATCATGAAAACCAATGGGCTTTTATAGATCATTTTAGATCCAAACTGATTTATTAAGACTTGCCAGAATCTTTTCATATCATGAATCTTTTTTTCATTATAGTTTCTAGTGGAATGCAAATGAAAGTATGCAACTGCCTTCTACTTTTAGAAGGGAGTTGGAGGGCTGGGTAGAGAAACACAGAATGCCACAAGATAGGCAGAAGCTGTGTGTGTGTGTGTGTGTGTGCAAATTTCTATTTTATTCCCCTATATATTTCCTTTACAGTGACTTATAGCATTAGGAGTGTAAAGTTCAGATTACACAGAAGAGCAGCAAAACAACATCTTTGAACACCTAGGTAGGTACATACGCAGTATAATACTTCCTAATGTCTACAATGTGTGAGTTATTATGTTCACTAAACACATCAACAAACTGGAAATCTGAGATGTTAACTTTAATTTCCCAACATATAAACCTAGAATCCAAGTAATTATTCTTTGTTTCTCTCAATAACCAAGTACTATGATTTTAATAGTTGATGCTAAAGCATACCTCTAGAAAACCCAATGACAGATATGTCATTTAAACTTAAAAATCAAGGAATTTATTCATTTTCCTAGGTATCTCCCATGTATAATAAGGTATATATGTTAATAAACTTGTTCATTTTTTTCTTTAAAAAAATACATGCATTTGAAAATAAGTTTTGAAAGACTCACTTTCATCCAAGAGAGCCCAAGAGCATCAAGTTTCTGAAGCATTTTATATACTTAAATAGTATTAGCAAGGATAGTGTAAAATAAAGAATTAATGCAGTAGAAAAAAACCTAGACAAGTTGGGTCAAGAACAAAATAATTTTGAAAACATTTAAGCAAAATGTCACTGTACTTCTACTTTTGTTTAGAATATTACAAGATTAAAGGAATTAAATATAATCACACTTTATCAAACAGTAGGTTGTGAGGGACTCTTTATAACACAAAATAGATTTTGCACTTTTTCCAAATAAAGAAGTAAAGAATTAAAATGGTGAATTTCTAGGTCTAATTTTTATGATTTCCTCTAAATAATGGTTTATTGGACTAAATTAAGAATATCATTATGTTGATTTACCAGACATATATTGACCTTCAATAAATTTGAAGCAGAAAGCACACAAGGACTTTGTCTTTAAATATACCATAGTAAAATAGTATCAAGTCTTACTTATAGTTTATTATCAGATAAACAATGATAAATTTCCTTTGACTCATTCCCACCCATTAAACTGTATTATTTATATTCTGCCTCATATAAATTTCAAGGTTCATGGATTTTACAATCTTCACTTTGAGTTGTAATTGAAAAATTATCACCAAAAAAGTCTCCTTCTAGAAACTAAGCAATGAGAAGTTAATTTTATAAAGTTTCTATATGTTTGTTTAAATTTTTGACTAGTAATCTCAAATACTTTCCATAAAAATAAAAAAATCATCTGATACCAGGATTTCTTCATGAACAAAAATTAATCCTTTTAATCTCATTGTTATTTTAAAAAATCATTTACATACTTTTAATAGAGTTTTTTTTTTTAATTTGAAACAATGATAACTGAAGTTTTTTAGTTTTCTAGTGAAAGCTTTAAAAAATTACTGGATGCTTACTTTAATAGATTTTAACCATATATAATCTAATGGTCTGTCCTAAAGAAAAAATTCAAAGGAAGCTGGCAATTTTATACTCTTATAGACAATGTAAATGTTAAAGATGGAAACAAACAAAAGTACACATTTTTTTCAAAGTGCTCAAAACTCTTGCAAACATCTCAAAGAATCTGTATTCCAACTTTTCAGCTAAAACACCAAAATATTTAACACATTTTCCTAGGTTATTCCAACACTACCTGTCACATGAATAAGGGAAAAAAGTAAAAAGACAAAAGAAAAAATATTTCTAATAGAAAGCTGAAAGTAGGAAACATTGTTCTATGGCATTCTGGTTTTTTAGGATTTCTGAACATATATTCAAATAAATTTTCATGGGTATGGGTAAGTTAGAAAAGATCACAAGAATAAACTTTAATCAAAAGATTTACATTTTTATATTAAAAACCAAATGTTACTTAAAACATATTTTCATCTATTTCAGAAAATGTTGATTGCCTCTAACACAGTTGCTATATGAGGGTAAAAATCCCACTTGTCTAGAATGACCTAGAATAAGAACCATCACCTCTCCTCTGAATAGCTGAATACATTAAAGTTGGGACACATAAAGGTTATTTCTTCAATACTTTTTTAAATTAAAATATGCAGTAACTGAATTACTTCTGCCCTAAAAAAAGAAACTTATAAATGAAATGAAGGTCCAGAAATTCAGTTTTCAAGAATCACGGGGAATGATGAGTTCTGGACAAGTAACTTTCAAAATAATTACAATCAAAGATGGTTATGCAGAAAAATGTTTCTAGGATAATTATGCATTTTCACACCTTCTGAACTAAAATGAAGGTATTATAATAATCTTTTCCTGGGTAAGGCCTACTTATATACATCAACTTTTCTTCTGAAGCTGTAGTTGCTGTTGCACATGTTGATGATGAGAAAGACAGAAATTGGCAAACTCTACAGTTTTTCTACAACACGTCTAAAAAAATTTCTTTTGATAGCGTGCATTTTTGGATCATTTACCTCTTTCTAATGGGTACGGAAGACTAATTATGTACCAACTCCCAAGTAGAGCAATATGACTATCTTCTAACAAATGTTAAAATGTTAACAAATGTTAAAATGTTTAAATTAAATATTTAAAATATTTAATCAAAAGCCAGTGTAATAATTTCCCATGTAATCACCAACATTCTAGAACACGATTTCCCCACTACTGTCACAAATGGCCAATTTCTCAATAGCAGTCATTCACAGTATGCTACTTTGGGGCAAAATTTTATCTTATGGCCCAGTTATTGTTTTAATGGTATTAACTTAAAAGGTTTTGGACACTGTTGTTTTACAAAAGCCTATTTCACAATCTATAAATTCTTCTTCTTCATCAGGAATATTTCATAATCTAAATATTGCTCTGGAATGACCCATGAAAATAATGGGACAATAATAAAAGGCAAAGAAAGCAAAACTATTAAACAATGATCTCACTTCTTCAAGATGAACTCTAACTCCTTATAGCAATAGAACAGTATTCGCACTCTCAAGTAATAAAAACTGATTTTGAAAAGAACTTTTAGTGAAGATTTTAAAAGATGCCAGAATCAAATGTTCACATAGCCACTAAGGTTTTTATCTTCTCTAGCAGATGAGATGTTTATATAAAATAGGAACATTATGAAATTAGAGCAAAATAATCTCAGGAAACAGTCAAAATCTCCTTATTTTTATTTAAAGTTGTCATTGCCAAAAATCCAATTATCAGTAAGGAACCTGACAAATAAACTAGGAAATATCCATACAACTGAGTACTATGCAGCTACTGAAACGAATGGCTCAGACTTGTGGACTGTCAGAGAGATGTCTTAGTTAATCTTTTAGTAAAAAAAGACACTGCAAATCAGTATACATTGCAAGATGCAATCTGCATGTTCTTAATACATGCACAGACCACTGTGTGGTAACAATGCACCACTTACTTTGCACTTTGGGGATGGAGGTGAGTGAGATGAAGCTACTATCACTTTTTAACCACAAATTTCTTTGAATTTTTCTTATCGTAAGAATGTATTGTTAAATTTTTGTTAAAATAAAAAATAGAGAATTAAAACCAACCACTTTTGTTGGCAATATAAAATTGTTCAGATAATATACTGTGCTCAGAAGAGATTTTAAAGTAAAAAAAAAAAAGAAAAGAAAAAACCTAGTTGTTTCCTTTTTCTGACTAGCCCCAAAGCTGACTTCCCAGCATCTTATTTTGAAAAGGTGCTCTTCAATAAATCCATGACCCACACCTCTGAATTACTCTTCCAATTAACACGGGGTCAAAAAGAGAGGCAGCTTCCAATCTCTTCTAATGACTGAATAAACACAATCCATGTGATCTAATTTAATTATGTGTATGGTGCAGATCTTTTCATTAACTTTAGTTGATGAATATCTAAAAATAATTTGACCAGTTAATTTTCCCCCAGCTACACTGTTTTAGAATGCATTTAATCAACAATATTGAGTGTTTACTATATTTCAGATACTATTCTACATCGATTTTTAAAAAGAAAGAAAGAAAATCATAAGAGCGTGGTCCTCTAGATCAGGGTCTGGTCAAGAAACAGTTGCCTCCTATGTTCTAAAACAGAAAATTTAATGCAGGTGACAGCAAAGTCTAACAGCCAAAAGGAGAATAGTGAAGTAACCCAGACTAACAGCAGCAAAATGCCAGAAAGTCAACTCTCATTCCTAGGAATGGAAAGATAAATGATGTCAGAAGAAACCAGGGTTGGCTCCATCCGAAGGAAGCTACTAGAACCACTATAGGGGCTGCCCCAGAAGCTGGGTAACAAGATAGATAGCCACTACAGAAAAATGCTGTCGAATAAGAGACAGATAGAAATGTAAATGGAGACAGAGAAATAGAAAAGAGCCCTGGTTTCTCCCCTAGAACTTTCGTGATTATCTGCCAATACCTGCCATTGGCTAAACTTCCTTGAAGCCTGTGGGCAATGGAATTTAGAAAACATAGTTTGCAAGAGAATGTAAAGAGACAGTGAAACTTCAGTAATGATTAATTAGCACTAAACTTCTCATAATCTACAAAACTGTTTTCACTTTCTAGATCTCTACAAACCACGGGCACGGGCACAGACACACATTACACACGTGCCTGAACACGGCCAGCCACACGGGCAACGAAACAATGTCTTGTAAGGAATATGCAGAGAGTAAGGTCTCCAGAACCTACTGGGATCTAAAGATTCTCTTGACCTCCAGACTGCATCTCCTTTTTTAAAATGTATCTTTAATTAGTTCATAAGAAGTTGCCCTCATGAGTACCATTATATTTTTAATTTATTTATTAATGAAACATAGATATGCTACTCGCTTTAGCAATTTTACTAAAGTCATTTGGCTCTAACCACATTTTTTCATTCAGATTCTCTTGAAATAATAAATTTTTTCCGTCAGCTTACCTATATCTAGTGCTGGTCTTTTTCTTTGTGTTCCATGTACACACTGAGTAGATTTTCTAAAACAATAATAGTTGTGATTATGCTAATAGGTTATTTGTTTATTTTCTGATTTTAACAGAATCTCTTTTTTTTCCCCATTAAATATACTGTTAACTATTGGTTAGAAGAAATACCTATTCCAATATTAAGTAAGTTCTATTTTTTAGGATTTTTATAAAGAATGGCTATTGAATTCTATCGAACATCAGGATTTACTGAGAGGATTGTATAGTAATAGATTTCTTTCTTTAACAATGAATTTCTTTTTTATTCATCCTTTTCATCTTAATCTTCCTACATTTCTTGGCTGGTATCCAAAATGTCTTGACATTATAATAAAGCCAGCCAGTAAAAGTATTTCTTTCTTTGTGGTTACTTCCCTGTTTATGAACCACATGACCACAGTCTGAGCCGTATCTGTGGTTCTTCAACATTTCTTCACTAGTTTCACCATTGATGAATAATGCAAAGCTGCTGCTTTGCTGCCAAATCCTTGTTTTTATTCAGTTTCCAGATTCTAATAGCTGAGGTTACTTAAAGCTAACTTCTGTGCCATAAAGGAATTTATTTTTATGACTCTTAGAACTGCTAAAGAACTTAGACCACTATTGCTCTCATTATACAGTGAAAACAAAAATCAAATCACCTAAAACCCAGAGTTAACTAATTCTTCCTAGTACACAGAAGTGTCTAATAGTCTCAGGCCAAAATCTCAGTCTGCCAACCAGTAATATTTTTCACATACCCCCATTTTTCTCTTGTCCATTTAGTTTGGGTAATGGAACTTTTCCCATATGAAATTATATTTAAGACCTGAAACATTAGGAAAAGAAATTCAATGCTTTAATCTATGCCAGCTATCCTAATATCTTCATAGTGGTTGGTCAGTAATGCTGACATTGAAAAAAAGGTTACTGAGTTAATAATGAGCCATGGGTCAAAAGGTGGATGGCAGGACACAGGGCATGGGAGGAGTGTTAGGGATACACCAGGGAGGGATGAATAACAGGGAACTATAAGACTGACCTAACTGAAATAGAGGAAATGAACAATAAGATAGTTTGATATTAAAGTCCTGCTGCCCTTGGTCAGAAGTTTGATCATATGAATAGATCAATGATAAGTTATCACTGTATTCTACAAAGGGGAAGAATACAACATTGTAGCTACGATAGACTACAAGTTTTTGAGAAATCATGAACCCAGCATACCTCACATTCAAAAAAATAAGTTAATATCAAAATGATTTGCTGTAAGGCAAGACATGCTGTCTCCTTTATGTTCATTCTAACTCATAGAGCAGGTTATATTGGACAAACAGTTCCCAATTAACTGATTTTAAATCTTTGGATGAGAAACAGTTTCTGATGAAATCAAACTGTCACACTGTGAAAGATATTTTTTTCAAAAGTAATGCAAATGTGTGGTAAGGAAATTAATCCTTTCAGAATGTCTACTATGTGCCAAGCAATATGCTGGGGATGACTGCTCACCCCTGGTACAGAGTCGAGGAGACTCCAAATCTTCAACTGAGACATTTGTAAAAAGCTGACAGTAAAAGCGTGGCAAATTCAGCTTAATATATGGAGGAGTTACTATATAAAGCATCAGAGCAGTATAAACTAGATCCTACAAGAGTTTTCATCCCATCAAATTCATTTCTTCCTTGAAGCAATTTAATGTCAAATAATTTTTTTTTCTAAATCTAGGCTCTCTTCTTTAGAATTAGAAATTCTCTTCACATTTTATTCTTTATCCTAAAACCTAGAACTTCTTTTTGTTCAGAGAGATTCATTAAATCTACATATATGTACCCTAAATGATAAGACTCACGTTTTCTTCTGCTGTAATATGATGGCAATGGTTGGTTCCCTCCAAGAGAATGAGAGATTGGAGTATTCATAACAGTGAAGACTTTCGCTTTATTATTTCTGTGTTTTATCATCATGTTAAAAATTCTAAATTCATAATTCCAAAAGTTCTCTTCCTGGGCAAAGACTTTTGTCATTTTTTATATCTAGTCTCAACGACAACAGGCCTGCAAAACTTATGGCTACTTTTAGACCTGGCATGTCTATATTTGACACGGGAGCCACATCTATGTACACTCACACTGAGGCTCTGTATCTGTTTCCCATGGCAAAAAAATTACCTTAATATTTGACTTATGGTGGAAGGAGGGAATATCAAATTTATATTAAATATTGGAAACATTTAATAATCCTTTTTAGGGGGTGGGTTCCATGTTCCATCTTCATTCTAGGCCATTATGTAGACAGTTATCCCTGCCAGGGAACATGATTCTGCCTTGCTCCTGTCACCTGCCTAACTCCTACTTCACCTTTAATCAACTGCTGAGACTTCACTTCCTCCAAGAGACTTGACCTCCAAAATCTGGGCTAAGCAGCCCTCTTTCATGTATATGTCCTGTTAAAGCATTTTCCATCCTCTTACTAAAAACCTTTCTCCCCTTTTATATGATCTGTGCCTGGCACATAATAAACTCCTAGAAATATTCAAAGAGTAAATAAACACATATTAAAAAATGATCATTAGGTTAATAATTTTTAGATACAAAGGGCAGTTATTTTCTTTTCCTTCCCTGACCCATCCTCTTTCTTAAAAAAAAACCTTATTACAAGATATGTGTAGGATGCTTTCTGTTGTACTTAATTTGTCCACTAACCCAAAGCTAAAAGAGATAAACCACTTCCTATTTAAAGAGAGTCATAAATATCTAGTGTCAGACAATTCCCTCAGGGTTTTTTAAAATGTGGCTAAAAAAGTTATGCTACTCATAACCATAATCCAAGTCTGGCCCACTTCTAAAATCCTTAAGAGAAATACTGGGGAGAAAATGAGAGAATCTGGAGTCATGTGTCCTCTGCCTCTGCTGCCAGGGTGGAGAGAGGCAGGAGGGTTTAGATGCTCTCCCTAACCAAAGGTATATGGGATAAACAGCAACGGAATCTATGGTAAACATGACCACATTTGCAATAAGGGGAAATTTTGTATCTCAAACCTTGGCTAGACATGAACTTAGGCAATATTATTATTGATTATCCTTCTACCCATCCAATGATGAAAAAAAAAGAAAGAAAAAAAAAAGAAAGAAAAGAAATTAGAGACCAAGAGGTAATGAACTGTAGAGGTATGAGTGAACAGCCTGCATTCCACCCTTTGTCATCACAATATGTGAAGTTTCCATGAATTAAGGGACATTGCAGAAGGAAGATGGGCTTGTACCTCAAATAAGTTATCCAGCCGTGCATGGCAACTACAGCATAAAGAAACCATGGGGTGTGTTTCTAATGGCCATAGTTGAGGGAGGGGGGTAAAAAAAGTCACATGTCCCACCTTTAGGCAATTATACAATGGAAACACCCAGCAGGACACCAGCCAGGGGCCCCCTACCCAGAAAGGGGGCTGGAAGCATGGAACCACTGGCAGACTGAAAGGAAACATGGCTTTCTGCTTTAAGAAGTCCTGTGAGAAGTGGGATAAAACTGAATATCATCTATACACATCAGTGAGACCACCAGCAGCAAAAAACTAGACCAAGCAAGATCAAACTGAGGAATGTCTCTCATCACTGCCTTCTCTCCTCTTCCCTGCCATTCCCGCCTGTTAGAAAACTGGGAAGAAAATGACCCAGAGGCCAACACTGTTCCCCTCTCCCATCCCCACAGCACATTCCAAGGTAAAAAATAAGAAAATGCAGTAAAAAAAGCAGAATTTACTTCCCCCCTTTGAGCCATTTGCAAAAGAGGAGCTTAAAGTTGGTTATAAGGCTGAAGTATAAAAGTGGATTGAAAGCTTTTTTTGATTAAATAACCAAATGTCACAGATAATTCATAGTAAACTTTTAAGAGGAGAGGTCAATTAAGGCATAGGAATAGGAACCTAACAGACTCAGAAAAAATATAAAGTGATTTCATGTTTATACTTCACCATATTTAGATTGTTCAGTAAAATGATTAGTGATCTAATTATCACAAGGGGTTTAGCACATACATGAAAGTAAAATGATCCAAATGAGGCAATTTTCCAGAGTCAGAACCTAATTACACCTCTGCATATTAAAGACAAATTTATTTAAGTGGTTCCATAATACTTAATAGATAGTCCTTTTGTTTCTGACCACCTCTCTTTTCAGTTTTATAGAAAGTCATAATAACTAACAAAATAGCTGCTTACGAAACATAAGAACACATCCCAAACTTTTTAATACATTTTTCAATTGACACATCATTGCATAATTTTAAACTTCAGTGAAATTCATTCATTCAGGGTCCCAAGTCTTAATGGGATGAGTATTTAGGCAACTAAATCATTAGACATGAAAAACCTCACTAAATACACAGACTAATGACTCTGAAACTACTAGTTTTTAACCTCTAAGAAAAACTAATCTTGTAAGAAACTGGTTTTTGCGGCACTATAATTGAAATCTCATTTTTGTAAAAAAAGTGAAGAAAAGTCAAGAGTGCTGCCAAAATTAGTCAAATGTCTATACGTTATTCCTTTAGTAAGAACATTTATCGGTTTTGTGGATGGACTGCTCATGACTATAAATTCAGACGTACAAAACACTCCACACACATCCTGATCAGAGTGAAATTTTTGTTGGCCCATCTGCTTTCAATTTTCTGCCAAAAACCAAGAAAAAACTTGGAAGTCTGAGTCCTGGTTGTAAAAACAGAAGATAGATTCTGAATCATGGACTGTTAGCCCTGGAAAAACACACCAGTGACAACCTGATTAATGCAAAGACCATTCTGACTGAAGTCTTTTCCCCTAAAAGAAATAACGGACTTCTCGAAGCAGTAGAAATGCCTACACGCTAAAATCACTTAACATAGACCGTTCACTCTTAATTGAGTTTCTGTGTTGCTGTTTATGTGGTCTGTTCAAAAACTTCATCTGTACTCAGCGAACATCCTATAATTAGCTATGGCTTCACCTACGGAGACAAGTAGCACAATGATCTCAGGTTCTTAATATTCCTTTGAAATTTATTTCAAAGCTGTGCTAAACAAATCAGTCAGAAAGCTTCAGCTACGCAGTCCACCCACGTTCCACAACCTTTCTCCACCTAATGATAATTACAGTCTGTAGAACAGGCAGTTTCTCTAATAAACAGCATCAACTTAAGAAGACAGATATCTGTAGGGGCCTTTCTGTTGCCATAGAAATATCTTCAGGCCACCTTGTCCTCTGCATGAAACATTACCTTACAGTAACCTGCTATTAAGAGTGTGTATGTGTGTGTGTATGTGTTGGGCTTAGTTGGGGGTATATATTAGCCCAAATTATGAGATAACTCACCCTGTCCTTATGGTTATAAATGAAATGTGGTTCCTAGTTCTAAAACATTCACCAAAATGGAGAACACAAATCTTCTCAGTGACAGCAGGCCCTGACTAATGGGTTCCAACTCCCTTGGCTCAATGAGAAACTTTCCTAATGCAGCAAAGCAATAAAGGTCAGCAAAGAATTCTTCATATCGCTTTTCTTCATCCTGAGCTCTAGGGTCAGTGGCTTCCTAAAGTAAAGGTATTGTCTGCAGTTTTGAAAGTAACAGGAAAATAAATCTCATTATGTCAACCCAAATGCGAAAAACCCTGTAAGAATCATCAACTGGGGATGAAAAACCTGAAATACGGTTTTTCATAATTATTTTAAAAGTTGTTTTTAAAAGAATTAAATGAACTTCCCTGAGGCATACTAATGGCTAAAAAATGCAAATTTATTTTACATATCTGTAAATACTTTTAGTGGAAATTCATGGTATATCATTTGGGATAAGCATAAAATATAACTTAGTCATCTATAATGCTTATATTTTAATGTATTTCTTTTTAAGGCCCTTTAAACAGAAAATTCTAACTACATATAAAGGATAACTTAAAAGCAAAATAACAGAAGTAAAATATCAGAAGTGTAATTACTTGTACTCATTATCCAAAACGCATACTGTATGTCAGGGAGCAGGTAAGGAGAAGTGGAATGAGGAGCATGTCAGAGGGTCAGAGATTCAGAAACACTGAGAGGTGAAGGGGGAGAGATAAAAGTTTTTAAGGTCTACTTTGTGACAGGCATTGTGTTTCTTAGTCGCTTAACATTCCTACTTTGCTTAATTCAAGATGCTAAGCATTTTAATAGACTCTGTGACATATGTTCTCTCAATTATTTGTAAAAAAAGAAAAATGATCATGGGAGGAGGCAGAAGTAGAGTATCTTTCTATTTTCACAGAAGCGGATACCAAAGCTCAAGAAGATTAAGTGACTTGCCCAAGTTCACAGACATGCTCACAGGGCTGCCAGGAAGTAAAAATAATTCTAACTTGATAGCCTGTGCTCTTTCCAGTATTTCATTTCGTATTACTTCAGGTGCTACTTTATTTAGCATAATAGCCCCCATGTTACAATCGAAAATGTTTTTAAAACAAATGAAGAAACTTCCTCAGCACACAGTAATAATTCATTGTTAGGTCAAGAATATTAAAGATTTCTTCTTTCTATCCTTTGAATGTTATTCTCAAAGGTAATTCCTAATTGTATAAGCAATAAAGACTCAATCCACCAATAGCCTTATCTTCAATAAGATGATGATATAACTGGGATTGGTGAAAATCTAACACAAGGACAAATCCAAAAATAACTGCTGTCCAGCAATATGACCCTGAGGGTTTTTTAAAATAACATTTATTTGAGAAACTTGCTCAGGCATCTATCTGTATAGTTTTCACTAATGTACCCTAGTAGGATACAGCTGCTTGATTCAGATTGGCTCCTCTGCATATGTCAGTAAAAATTTATTTTTATAATTTTTTTAAACAAAAATGTGGGATCACAAATTAAGACATTATATACTTTTTCATCTGTGCTAACAAGAGTTTTTAAGTGACATGATCTTAAAAAAGGTATTTTCTCACTTGGCTGATGTCTAATTGATACATTAATTTTTAAAGTGATACCATTTTTTAAAAAGAGCTGCTGTCTGTGTGTGGCCTTTGTGTGAGCCAGAACACGCTGAGACAGTGATGAAGTGATCTTCACATCAAGAGATGGGTAATAAACTCTAAAATTAACCACAGAGTCTGCAGTCTTATTAATTGTGGCATTCCACAAATACATGATAAGCCTGTAAGTAGAGCAGCACAGGAAAATAAAAGAGAATGATAAATTTGACACAATATTTGAAAATATGCTAAAAGGATAAAAATCTGGCCGTCGTTTTAAGATTTTCTTGTTACTATGAAGAATAATAGGGTTTGTGCAAAGTCAAAGTCCAGAATAAGACTGCATAATTATTTGTAGAAGTTTCATGCTCCACATAACAAGTCACGTTTCTCAAATGCGTAGAGCAACTGAATTTTAAAAATTGAAGCGTGTGGGAAAAAAAATGCTCCCAAAGCTTTAAAATCTTCTACTGCTCTTGGGCTCAGTCTATAACAAAGTCAAGTTAAAAATACTCTAGTGAATATAAGAAAGTGGTTCACACCAAGGATGACTACAACCAGGTATTTTTAAATGACAATTACAACATAGGCAATCAATGACCTTCAAAGCAAACCTCTGGACAGTAGGCATAGGCAAAAATAAGGCTAGAAATACATTTTTGAAATAAGAACCAGTTCGAAAATAAGCAATCAAAATAATCTCAACTACAGACTTCATAAAAAAAATGCTAATCACATTTAAAGTTGTAGATGTTAATTACAGGTATTACGGGTCATTAATAAACCCGACTATCGTACAATTCCTCCTAGCACAAATGCAAAAAATTTGTTTTCTGGGATGTGTAGGTTGATTTATGGAACAATCATCTCCCCTAAATCTCTAAAGCTATTTCTCTGTATCACTCAATATGTGATTTTCATTGAAAAAGACAGAATAATGTGCTATTTAACTTTATCAACTTCACTAACAGATGGAGATGTAGTTTCTCAAGTGTATTTTTTTATTACTCAGTTTAATTTTGATCCCATTAGCTCAATGCAAAATTTGAGTCCAAACAGGCCAAAGATAATAAAGTCAGAAATACCAGCTATGTCTAAGAAATTTGTGTCACTTCATTTCAATGATGATCTTAAAAATTACAATAACTATATTCTGGATCATTTTATTATAGGACTGCCAAACGATTTCAATGTCTAATGAGTCTGTACCTGTGTTCACTATTGTACTAGCAAGACCTGTACTGTACAACTTTAACATCCAGGGATAATTCAGTGGGAAAGTAACGGAGGCAGACTTAACAGTTGTGCCTGTGAGCCAAACACAGGGCAAATGACAGTGCAGGGAGCCATAATGATGGTTTCCCAGTAGTTCAAATTGAGAAGTATAGCAGGAACACACAGAACTCTGTAGAAAAGTATCGTCAGACTCAAAAAAAACCCCTTTGCTTTAGCAATCAGGTAGCCATTCATATTGACAGCAGTTTACACTGAGCAAAGTATCATCATCCATCACAGACTGATATTAATTCACATTTTGTAGATTTCTGAAATATTGATACTATTTAATTTGCCTGTTTTGTTTGTATGACTTTATGAGACCTATTCCACATGGGTTTTAAGCCTGTTCTTAATATATTCTTATTTAATGCAATATTATAGACTAAAAAAATCAAATACAGTTTTAGAGGTATTTAAGGATTTTCCCCTTTTAGAAAGAATCCATTTATTACTCAAATTTAACCTGCAGTTTACCATTACTATTCTGTTATTCAGTCACCTCTGACTTTCAAATCATTGTTTTACTTGTACAAGTAAAAGGCTTTTGGTCTTTTCTGCCTAGCAGAAATCAGAGGCAGCATTAACCTTTTAAATTTTCATGAGGCTCCGCTAAAATATGTTATCATCATGGTTAATTATTCCATTGCTAAATCAGTGACCTGGGTAGGTAACAGTACAATAGCTTTAGAAATACACGATTAGAAATAAAGCCAACATATGGTTGCCTAAGCTCAAGAATTTCTACCGGCACTAGTTCTTATACTCTTGCCATTGTTAATTTATCATAACAAGAAAATTCAAATTCCAGCGATTTAATTCCCAGTGAATTTAGTGGCTGAACTTATATTGTCTTGTTCCCTTTTCATTCCATCATTGAAACAGATACATAAAAGCATATAACATGCTGAAATACTGCACTAAAAGTGATCCTTATGTTTTTAATTTTGGATATTTAATAAAAAAGAGCTTTGTGATTGTATAATATATTTTTCTTCAGATTAAACACAAGAAAAAATTTTAATACTCATAAAAATGGGTTGTCTTCATGAAATTTTCATTTCAATATGCCACTGTGCCCCATAATTTAATTAATCTATCTAAAATCAAACATTTTTCCCCACAATTATTTCATTTCAATTCCCAGCTTTTCCCAATTTCTATGTTCAAGTAAAATTCAGAATAAAAAGTAGTGTTTGAATTGATCTTTTCCTTCACCCTCACAACAGAGCATTCATTAATCACATTGCATTTTGATTCAAAATGTGTACTGACTGCCTCTTTATCATTACATTACATTATTAATTCAAGCCATCTTCTTATACCATAATTATGGTAAACCAAACTCTTAGCTGATGTCGCCAACTCTATGTTTTAGTACCCAAATGCTCCAAAAAGAAAAATCAAAAATAGATTTACCTTACAAATATTGCCTTATTCATATTCTGTGTTTATCTTACTTGCGATATTATGTACAACCAGGATCTAAATTAATATGTTTCGCCAGTTCCAATATGTTTTCCAATATTGATTCTCTTCCATGCTCTCTATTCTCTCCTGCTTTTGGAAGTCTGAGAACATAAATATCCAACCTCCCAATTTTTTGTTTCCATTTCTTTGTCTCTCTATTACCTTCTGAGTAATTGTCACATATAGTTTCCATTTTACCAATTCTCTCTTCACCTCTGATTCATCTACATCTTACCTTTTCTATTCAACTTTTTATTGCAACATTTTCCATTTTTGAGTTTCTAGAAAATAACCAAGTGATCATTTGGTTCTTTTCCAGATCTTCCTGGTCATTCCTCATAGTCCTTCATTACTTGTTCACTTTCATTTCTTTAGATATGTATACACAACTATTCTAGTTCATATATTTGATAACTCCAATATCTTAACTCTTTAAATAATCAGTTTCATTATTTTGGCTCTCACTCAAAATGGATTGCCTCCTCATAAAGTTAGTGATAAGTGACTGTGACCTGACTTATCTTAATCTGTTAAAATACTGTAAAATTGTAATGGAGCTTGAAAGAACTTCTGCCTGCTTCAGCTGAAAGTCAAAGTACTGATGACCTGGAAACATTCTGCATCATCTAAAATGTCCCCATTTAATATCAGTATTTCAAGTTGAGAACCTCTCTCCTTATTACTTTGCCCAAATCTTGATATGCAGATATCAGTGTTCATATACATTTGCCCTCAGAGTAATCACCATTCCAATTCTCGGATCTGATTTTTGCTCATTTGTTCTATTTAGGTAAGGGAGAAGAAGTAGGTATATATGCTTTAGAGATTTTCTACTACTTACTCCACTATCAATGTACCAAAAAATGTATCAAAGATGTTGTTAGATTGACCACAAAGAGATATCACCTTACACTTGTCAAAATGGCTATCATCACTAAATCAACAAATGACATGTGTTGATGAGGATGAGGAGAAAAGAAAACTCTCATGCACTGTTGGTGGGGCTGTAAACTGATATCGCCACTATGGAAAACAATATGGAGGTTCCTTAAAAATTTAAAAATGGAACTAAAAGGTTAAACAACATACTACTGAAGAATGACTAGGTCAAAGAATAAAAGGAAATATCAAAAGATACATAGAGACAAGTGAAAATGACAAAATATATCAAAACTTTGGGGATGCAACAAAAGCAATAATAAGAGGAAAGTTTGTATTATTACCAGCATATCTCGGGAAACAAGGAAAATAAACAACCTAATGTTACATATTAAAGAACTAGGTTAAGAGGAACAAACGAAGCCCAAAGTCAGCAGAAGGAAGAAAATAATAAAAATTAAAACAGTTAAATGAAATGAACCAAAAGGCAATAGAAAAAAATAATGAAACAAGAATTGGTTCTTTGAAAAGATTAATAAAGTTGACAAACTCTGGTTAGACTAAAAAAAAAAAGAAAAAACTTAAATAAAATTAGAAATGAAAGAGGAGAAGGCAGACATTTCATAAATACAAAGGTTCATACAAGAATACTATGAAATTCGACCAAATTTAGTAACCCAGAAGAATTAGACAAGTTCTTAGAAATATACAACCTTCCTACAGCGAATCATGAGAACTGGATAATCTAAATAGACCAATCAACAGTAAGAAAATAGAAATAATCATCAAAAACTTCCTAATAAAAGTTCAAAACCAGAAGGCTTCACTGGTGAATTCTACCATACATTCAAAGACTTAATACCTGTCATTCTCAAACTCTTCCAAAAAACGGAAGGGGCAATATTTCTTACTTCATTTTATGAGGCCAACATTGCCCTGATACCAAAACCTGGCAAGGATACACACACATGGACATGGACACACACACAGAACTACAAATCAATACCTCTGATGACTACAGATGCAAAAATCCTAAGCAAAGTTCTAGCAAATAGAATACAACAATACATTAAAAAAAATAACATATCACTATCAATTGGGCTTCATTCAAGGCTCAACATACACAAATTGGTCAATATAATACATTACGTTAACAAAATAAAGGATAAAAATCATATGGTCATATCAATAGATGCAGAAAAAACATTCAACAAGATACAACACCTATTTATGATTAAAATACTCAATAACATGAGTATAGAAGAAAAGTTCCTCAGCATTATAAAGGCCAATATATGACAAACCTTCAGCTAACATCATACTCAATGCTAAAAAAATGAAAGCTTTTGGTCTAAGATCAAGAACAGGAAAGGATGCCTGCTCTTACTACTCTCATTTAAAATAAGTACTGAAACTCCTAGCCAGAGCAATCAGGCAAGAGAAAGAAACAAAAGGCATCCAAATTGGAAATGAAGAAATCAAACCATCACATGATTCTTTACATAGAAAACCATAAAGATGCCATGAAATAATATTAGAAACAACAAACAAATACAGTAAAGTTGCAAGATACAAAATCAATGTACAAAAATCCATTGTGTTCCTATACACTAACAATGAAATTTCGGAAAAAGAAAAGAACAATTCTTTTTGCAATTGCAACAAAAAGAATAAAATACCTAGGAATAAACTTACCAAGAGTGTGAAGGACCTATACACTGAAAACTACAAGATTATTATTAAAAAAAAAAAACACTGAAGACAGAAAGAAATGGAAAGATATTCTATGTTTATGGATTAGAAGATTCAACACAGTTAAAATGGCCATATTATAGAAAGCAATATACAGATTAACATAATCCTGATCAAAATCCCAATGGTATTTTTTAAAGAAATAGAAAAAAATTAATCAGATTTGTATGGAACCACAAAACTCCTTGAATAGATAAGGCAGTCAAGAGAAACAAGAACAATACCAGGGGCATCAAATGTCCTGACTTCGACTTACACTACAAAGTGATAATGATCAAAACAGTATGGTATTGGCATAAAAACAGACACACAGATCACTGAAACAGAATTGAAACCTTAGAAATAAATCCACATATAGATAGGCAAAATAATTTTCAACAAAAGAGCCAAAAATATATAATGAGAAAAAGAAAGCCTTTTCAATAAATGGTGTTGGAAAAATTAAAAGCCACATTCAAAAGAATAACTAGACTATTTGTCAATAAACTCAAAAATTAACTCAAAAGGGATCAAAGGCCTAAATATAAGACTTAAAACAATAAAATACATCAAGAAAACATGGACTTAGAAACTATTTTATGAATTTGACCTTAAAAGCAAAGGAAGTAAAAACAAAAATAAATAAATTGGGCTTTACCAAACTAAAAGCTTCTGCATAGCAAAAGAAACCATCAACAAAACAAAAGACAACCAAATGAATGGGAAAGAAATTTTAGACAAACTCTCCAACAAGGGGATAATGTTTAAAATATATAAAGAACTCACACAGCTCAACAACAACAACAACAACAACAACAACAACAAAACAATCCAATTGATAAGTAGGCAGAGGACCTGAAAAGATACTTCTTCCAAGCAGACATACAAACGGCAACAGATATATGGAAAATGCTCAATTTCTGTAGTTATTAAAGGAATGAAAATCAAAATCACAATGATATACCTTACACCTGTCAGGATGGTTATTATCAACAAGACAAGTAATAACAGGTGTTGGAGACATTGTGGGGAACAAGGAACCCTCGTACACTGCTAAAAGGAATGTAAATTGATTAATACACTATGGAAAACAGTATGGAGAGTCCTTAAAAAATTAAGAATAGTGTTACCATGTGGCCTAGCGATCCCTTTTCTGGATATCTACCCCCAAATTTGGAAAACATTTATTAATAAAGATATATATGTAAACCTATGTTCACTGCAACATTATTCATGGTGGCCAAGACAAGGAAACCACCAAAGTGTCCTTCAATAGATGATTAGATAAAGAAGATGTGGTACATGTATATAAAAGAGTAAAACTCAGACATAAAAAAGATGAAATATTTCCAGTTGTGACATTATAAATCAATCTGGAGAATATCATACTAAGTGAAATAAGTCAGACAGAAAAAGCTGAGAACCATATGATTTCACTCATATGAGATATAAAACTGAAAGCAACAAATGACAAAGAACCATAAACTAGACACCGACAACAGTATGATGCTTACTGGGGAAAGGGAGGATAGAAAAGAGTAGAGAGGGTAAAATATATGGCAACAAAGGAGATCTGACTTTGGGTAGTGAATATACAATGCAATATACAGATGATATAGTATTGTACATTTTTGATACCTATATAATTTTATTAACTAATATCACTACAATAAACTTAAGAAAATTAAAAATAAAATGAAATCTGCCTGGTTATAAAGCCTGACAAAGACCCACTTTCCTTCATGATATTTCCCTTAATCCAACATTTATTTCTCTACTCTTCTCAGTTCCAGTCTTTTAAATTCAAACCTTAACATGGAATGCTATTTAATCAAGAAATTTCAAAAATATAGAGTTCCTTTAAACACAATCAGTCAAAACCCAGAATGATTAAGTAGCTTGCTGACAGACATCAAGGTGCTGGATGGCAAAGATGATCCTAACACCTGGTTCCTCTTCACAAGTCCTGGGTTCTTGTACTTTGCTGATCAATACCTCGCATCTCCCCTCGGAACAAGATTTCTGCATTCAAGGCTTTCCCTTAGGACGAAAGCAAAGACTTGCCCCTTCCCTTCCTCCTATCAACCACCAACCTCTATAGTCACATCATCTCTCCTCTCCTCTCTCTCCTCTGCTCTCCTCTCCCCTCCCCCTTCTCCCCATGTGTCTGTCTGTCTGTCTGTCTCTCTCTCTCCCCTTCTCCCTCTCCCTTTCCATCTCCCTCTCCCTCTCTCTCCCTCTCTCTCTCGCCTCAGACATGGTATTGTTACTGTCCTCAAACACAAAAGCACACTCCTTCTTCTGGGCTCCCTACGAGCTTCCAACATGACTTGAATGATCTTAGTCTAAATATCTGCTTGGCTCTCTTCACTGCATCCTTCAGGTCTTGGCACAACGTCTCCCTATTAGAAAGGTCTGAGCATCTTATCTAAAGTCATCCCTCTAGACCAATCTTTAACCCCTTAAGTGTTTTCACTTTTCTTTACAGCACTCGCTACCTGATATACTTTAGTTGTTAACACTGTCTTCTCCACTCCCCAAGAAATAAAGCTTGTGACTGTTTGCTTCATTGCTTTATCCTCAACTCCCTAAAAGAGTGACTGGGACATGGTAGAAAATATAACATAGTTATTGAATAAACAGATGAATGCATGGCAACACCAGATGCGGTAGTTTAAGTTGTGGCCACGACCATTGTGTAAGATCACACCCAGGTTACTCTTATCCAGTGGAGTTCACAGTTCAAGGGAAAAGGAACTGGTAGTAAGCAAAGCACTTGATCAGTAGAATTATACATGAGATCTTTCATGGAATTACAAAATCTTTGGAAGGTAAAGTTAAAAGGTCACCTCTGACCTTCCTGGGGTAAGGAATCCTAAATAAAATCTGTGCAGTGTTCACTAGACTCTGCTCCTACAATACCAGTGATAAAATACAAAACACTTGTCAGAAGGGGAACCTCGATTTTCAAACAATTCTACTTCTACTATTCTTCTCTCTTCATATATACCAATCAATCTTGCCTTCCTATACCTTCCAAAGTTTGTACTGCCTTCTGAATTACATACATATAATGAAATATCGATCATTTAGAAGAATCTTTCAAAAACCTGAAAATCTGTTGAATCTCCTCATATGTCCATTCTTCTGTGGACTAAATACTTTGTTACCTCAGTTATGTTTATGTGGAATAATTTTCATATCCCTCACCATCTGGCCACTCGTATCTAAAGAGATTCCAGTTTTTCAAAATGTGTTGCCCTAGTAGATGTTGTATTTCCAGCACAGTCAAGAAATTTTGAGTTGCAATATCCAGCCAGCCATTTTTGTCATTTTGTCATCCATCTACATGGAGTGAGCATCCATTGTGTCCCGGACATGACTTATGTTAAAAGCAAAATCTTTAAATAGTGATGCTTAACAGTTTAGGAATCTACTTGGTGTTCCTCTCATTCAATCTGCATTTTTCCATCTCAGCTAATTGACTTAAAGGAAACTTTCTTTTTGATTTTCTTCAATGACTTGCTAAAATCAAAGTCTTTGGTTTTTCTCTGATCTATTATTCTAAGAATCTTCTCTATTAGGCTATTTTGTGTATCATTACCCTATACTTGCACAGTCCTTTGTAATTTATAGATTTTTAAATTAAAAAATTTCAAACTTTATTCTTTTATATGCATCCAATGGCTCAGCACTGTGAGGAGAATAGCAATGATTAGCCCCATTTACAAATGGATAAGCAGGCGTGCACAGAGGTGATGGCAAATTAGGTGTATGGCTGGTATTAAATTGCAAGGTTTCTCATTCTCATTTGTACTAGCTCTCCTCCACCGTGCTCAGATTCTGAGCATGCTTTGATTTTAGAAAATATCTATGTCCAATCCAGATTAACACAATCTATTTAGTATTATTCTCCAAAAAAGAAGGAAGGGGAGGAGGGAAGAAGGGATGGGGGAGAGGGAGTAAGGGAAGAAGGAAGGAAATAGGACAGAAGAAAGGAAGAAAAGAACAGAAATTGGAAGAACAACTGACAACTAGCACATTCTGTAGTTTTTGGAATCCATGTATCTGCCTTATATTAAAAGGCAGAACATTTTATAGAACTTAAAGCAGTTTTAATCCTGCTTTTAATCCTCATGTGTTCTTAACAGACAAATGGCTAAATATACTGGTCAAAAATGTTGTGATCAAAACATAAATGTAACATTATTTAATAAAGTGAAGCTAAAGATTATTCTGCTACTTGTATTAAGGGAACTTGAATCTTAGCCACAAAATTTTTAGCTAATAAGAATATTGAACTATATAGCAATAAATTACAACTCATGACTGAAAAAAAATTCCTTAAAATATTTAATATGAGACAAGAGGCTAAGGTTTGGTGGTACAACAATAAATGAGAAAAAGATAGCTTATTAAAGTGAAAAAGTTGCATTAGGAAGCTATTTCAGCTTTTGTTCATAGGGTCGATATAAAATAATAAGAAGGAAGCAATGACTCAATCTAATAATATAAATTTAGTGCAACTGAAGAATAAGATTTGAAGATGCAGTTCAACACGGTTCAAGGCCCCAAGACTGACCACACACACACCCAGCCGAGAAACAGCCAAACCCATTCCTACGGTCAGCAGAAGAGAAACTCTTACGGAAAAGTGGTTTTTAAGTTCACAGAAAAGAAATGTGCCTGAAAAAGTGCATATGTAATGGATTCCTATCAGGTGAAGGATATTCATTTACTTATTCTGACTGAAGAATTATAGATTTTCAATAATCTACCTAGGATGTAATACATACATCAGGAATTATAGAAGCAAGAAAAAAATATTCAGATAATGAGAAATACTACAAACATTATACCAAAACTTGCATTTCCTCTGTTTTGAACCATAGACACTGTGTCTTTGTGTTTTCATTCCATGACTCTCTTTATTTCAAAGCAAATCTAAACTTTTAGATAAAACTGTTTTGTATGCCAGAGGTCCTCTGGCTTGTTCCAATGTTTCTATTCTTTATATGCCTTTTTAAGGTACAAGGACTTAGGGTTGGATGTGTCTAAAATTACCCCCCCCCCAACCAAGTAAGCATCTTCTGAAGGCCTAATTACCTACTCCTCCCAAAAGGTAGTTTCTAAAATAACTTCTCAGAAAAATGCTACCAACCAGTTGTTTACTTAATGAGGGTTACTAGGGCTGCTAAGGTTTGGTGTTCTAAGTTCATTAAGTCAAAGCTTGCTCATTTTTCTTCCATACGTCATTAAAAATAACACCATGGTTTATCAGCCCACAAGTATAGCTTACCACTGAGTGGCTTTCCTTTAAGCAACTCTCAGGGAAAAATATAAACTTTAATATTCCAAGGTTTGGGGTTGAACTGTGTCCCACAAAATGGTACACTGAAGTACCTCGACCCATTTTCCAGTACCTCTCAGATCCTGACCTTTTCTGGAAATAGAATCGTTGTAGATGTCAATAGTTAGGATAAAGTCATACTGGAGTAGAGTGTGCCCTTAATCCAGTATGACTGATGTCCTTAAAAGAAGAGATACAGAGACAGGAAAACAAGAGGAGGAGACCAAGACAGAGATCAGAGTAATGCATCTAACAAACTTCAGAACACCAAGTATTCCTGGCAAACACCGGAAGCTATGAGGCCAGGAAAGATTACCCCACATGGGTTTCAGTGAGAGTATGGACCTGCCAACACTTTAATTTTGGACTTCTGGACTCCAGCACTGTGAGAAAACAAATTTCTATTGTTTTAACATAAAAATTCGTGGTAATATCTGAGGCAGCTCTAGGAAACATTCATATACTAACACAATCGTTTATCTCCTTTTCCAAGTTTTACCTTCTTCCTACAATGTCAAACTACTTTCTCTGTTCCATGTTTGTCTTCATTTTATAATCCTTTAAGAATATATATAGAAACTATCCTTAGGTTGCAGGCTGTGCAAAATAAGGCCATCAAATGCGGTTTGCCAACCTCTACTATAGATCATGAGGATATGTAAAGTTCACTAGTTTTACTAGGAAATATGTGGAAGCTGATGATTCTGTCAATTTCCCAGGTACTGGAAATTTCTTCCAATATGTACCTTCAGGTCTTCTTTTAATTCAAGAAAGTTTTCTTGGATTATACTTTTAAATGTTCTGTTTTACTTTTTTGTTTTTCTTCTCCAGGAATTCCAATTATCCGTAAGTTGAATTTTCTCTGCGTGTCTTTTATTTCAACACTTTCTGTGAGACCAGTTTTACCTTTCTCTTTACCTGATTTTCATTCTTAGTTTTTGCCTAAAACCCTTTGATGCCCCTTATTCAGTTTTCCTTCCAAACTACTCCCCCTGCAGCACTTTGTAACTTAGTATTTACTGCTCACAGTTTTATCTACTTTCCCCTTTCTTTCTTAAGTTAATTAATTTGTGGTAAACTTCTTCCTGTCTTTAGTTCATTTCTGTGCTTAAATATAAACTTTGATTTAAGGTCCCTCTGCCTCCCCTCCAAATAGCACCAAATAACTGTTTGGGAATATTTAATTTAGTTTACAGTGTTGTGTCACAATTTTCTTCTACTTTGTGCCTGGTGCGTTGAGGGAAATTTTCAGTAGCTAACAGATTTTGATTCTCACTTTGTTTACTTCTTAGAATAGTTCTGAAGACTACTTATCATGGTATTTTGTGAACAAGGGCAGTAACTTGAAGCAGTTAATACAATATTTAGATTAATATTGTTAGTGTAGCATAAATGTAGTTTCTTTAATGAATGATTTGTAGGAGGATGTTGACAGGGAGCCCGTGTGTTTTCCCTTTACTTTTTCAGTCTATGTCATTCATGACCTATAACTTTTCCTATTGCTTTTTTATGCTTTCACCAGAGTTCTCAAGAGTAAATTTCCTATTTTACCCTCTGTATTAATTTCCTTTCTAACACTGTAACAAATTTAAGGGCTTGAAAAAGAGAGTTATTCTCTTATTGTTCTGAAAGCCAGAAGTCCAAAATAAGTCTTACAGAACATAAATCAAGGTGTCAGCAGAGCTGTTTCTTTCCACAGAGGTTCCAGGTGAGAATCTATTCTTAGTCTCTTTCAGTTTCTGGTGGCTAATGGTATTCCTTGGCTTGTGGCCACATCCGTCCAATCTCTGTTCCATCTTCACTCTGTCTTCTCTTCTGCAGTCAAATCTCATCTGTCACCCACCCAGAAAAACTCTTGTGACTTCACTTAGGGCACACCCAGAAAATCCAGGATGATTTTCTCATCTCAAAATCCTTAACATAATTACATCAAAAGTCTCTTTTGCAGATAACAAAGTAACATTCACAGTTTTCAGGGATTTGGACTTGGATGTCTTTAGGGGCCACTATTCAGCCTCCCACTTCTTTTCTCCAGATGTCTGGCCTTTCAAAGACTGCTTGCATGGATTGTACACATATTTAAATCTTTTCCCTCTAGTCAGCACTCTGATATACCAAAGCCTTTTTTTTTCAGTATTTTTGAATTTAGAATTTATTTTCTCTTTCTGGGAACAATTTTAGCCCAGATTCATCTTCTCTTTGGGGTACAATTTCTCCCAAAACTCGTATCTCCACAAAGTCTTGAAAAGGGAACTTAAAGAATATCTTTTCTGGAAACTGGTGTTTACCTTTCTACTTACAGGTAATTTAATGTTTGTAGTATTCTCTGTCTCCCTGTTATATGTACAGCAAAGAGGTTTATGGTTTTAGTTGTTCTTCTAGATCTGTGCAGATTTTTCAGTGGATATTTGGAGTAATTCAGCTGCCATAATCAAGAAACATAAACCTGCATGAAAAAGGCAAATAAACAGCATTCCAATTTGGGGAAGACCTGTGACTTACTCAAAAAAAAAAAAAGGCTTTAGAAAGTTAGTAATTTAGCCTAATGGCTAAAATTTTGTATAGTTAGTCATAGAAATAACAACTAATCAAACTACAGATTTCTTGAATTCCAGAACTAGCACAGATCACAAGGACCAGAGCTGTCACATATCCAGTAAATATCTCTACTTGGCTATGGCAGAAGGGCCACAACAGATAACCTCCTCCACAGGTACATATCCTTCAACATCCCAGAACCGAAAAAAGTAGAAATTAAAATGAAATTAAGGTCATTATGTTGAACATAGCACTTAAGGTATATTGCTTTATACAGCCTATGTAAGTAAACACTGTCAATTCCTTTGCCTCCTATTCTTTGCCTATAAAATAGCAATCATAATATTTAAATAAGGACTGTCTGAGAAGTGTTATGATGAATTAGCTGGAATGTGTAAGCTACTTAGTAAATGAAGGCTTAAGTGCTGTCATTTAACTTTGACGTACGGGGTGAGGAAGCAGAAGCTTTAGTGACAGACTGTGTCATATAAATTAAAACATTAATATTTAACAAAGAAATGGGTGATGAGGAATCAGGACGTGAGCATCTTGCTATTAGTAGTTGAGGCTGTAAGTGCAAGGATGGGCTTTGAGGGCTTGTGATGCTGTCATTATTTTAATTTAATTGCTAAACTTCATCTGCCCCCAATTAAAAAGTATAAAACAGAATTTCAAAGCAATGAAATGTTGTCAGCAATTATTTTGAAGATAGGAACGTGTACACTGGCATTCCCTGAGCCGCTATTGCACCCGACAAACAATGGTCACATCCTTAAATGAAACCCTGTAACTAATCACTGTCAAACTGGAATAAACATCACCGAAAATGCACAATTCAAGGTCCACGTGGGTTGCATACCAAACTTCTTACTGGCCTGCCTCAGGAAAACACTCCATTTTCATAGTGTCCAATGGTAGAAAAATGATGATTCCATAAGTGCTCTTAAAATAGTCAATACCTAGCATTCTTACTCCGAGACAGACACTTATTACTATTAAATCTTGACACCTTTCCTGATGCTACTCCCTCTGCTTAGAATTCTTCTTCTCAGGCTTATAGTAACCTTTTTAAGGTCTATAACAGTTGTCACCACGTTGGAGTTTTTCCAGATCTAAATCAGATATAATCACTCCGTGCTCAAAAATTTATTATTTTTAAATACTCCTTTTTTGTACTTGTCTATTCTGCTTATCACTTACATATATGATAGCAACCTAGAGGTATAGTTAAGAGCCTGGCTTTTGTTGTTGTTTTTTTTTTTTTTTACCAGACACTAAGTTAAAACTGTCATTTACTTGGAGTTATCACAATGATTGCTCTTTCTTGAGACTGAGTTTTTTAAGGAAGAGGATAATAATACCTAATCCCTAGATTTGCCAAAATAATTAAATAATTATGTAAAGTGCTAAATCTAGCAAGTAGTAAATGTATATTAGCTAATAATATTCTTTCTGCTGTAATCTCATTCTGCTTCAGAATGTAAACTCTTCCTTATCAGAGATGATGTATTAGGCAGTTGGTGTCCCTGAATCATGTAGGGTTAATGCTTTGCACATGACAGGTGCTCAAAAGCATATCTAAATATAGTTTAAAGGTTTTTCCCTTTTTAAAGTTTAATTTATGTATTTTGTTTATTTTTCAATTACTGCTGGCATACATTATTATGTTAGTTTCAGGTGTACAACATAGTGGTCAGACATTTATGTAACTTATAAAGTGATCACCTGATTAAGTCTAGTGCCTATCTGTCACCACATAGTTATCACAATATTACTGATTATATTCCCTATGCTGTACTTCACAACCCCATGATTATTTTATAAGAGAAGACATTTTTAATGAAATTGAATGAAAAACATTAATTGAACAACATCTGGTGAGCTTTCTCACCAGATGTGAAGGCACAGTGAGAAATGAAAAAGATATCATTTCTGACCTTTAAATCTTTAAGGGCTTAGTCTAGTTAAAAATATATAAGTAAATACATATATATATTTGCTTACAAGACAGTGAGTGAAAAGGACCAACTGAGCAGTACAAAGTGAAAGCTGACTTGGCAAACACAATTCTAAACGTCTTAAACTCAAAACTTATTTCTCTTCCTTTATTTTTTCCAAATATACTTCGCTCTGCAATTTTCCTTCTTGCTCCTACTCAAATCTCTGTTTCCATAGCAATACGTTTACACCTTGAAATTCGATCAGTGGAATGTCTACATTCAGTCTACAACTATATCTACTGCCCTCTCTTTTAAACCGCTCCTAGAAAAATTTAATTCTCCACTCTGTGATGTATGTAAACTATATAAATGCCTACCAAGTTAAGGCACATTTCTCACCTCATCCTTCAGTACTGTAAAAAGGTTCTTACGTAGGGACCATTTTAGGTACATTTTTAATGTTTAATAAAACAAGTAAACTCAAAAAGAATCATTCAAATTCTGTGATGTGAACTACGTATGATTTAAGCCTGTTCAGATTCGAGCTCTTTATCCAGTACAAACACAACATTTAGAGAGCTACTTACAATCAAAACCAGAGAAAAGAAAGACTGCCAGTAAAAGAATTATCCAACAAGGACTTATTTCCTACCACCTGATCCTGAGTTTGGCTAGATGCTGGGTTTCTCTTGCCAGAACCTCAGAATTGTTAAGGGAACCCTAATTGCTATTGAGGTTTTCCACTGATGTGCTCTAAACCCTACTCCTATTAGACTCTTTAATGCTGCCTGATTTACTCTTAATTCCTCTGTTTTGACTTGTGCTGCCAAAATCCTAAAGATCTGAAACACGCCATTACCTCTGAATAGACAGTCGATTTGACTATCTGAAAACCAATCAGATTCTGGAGAACATCTGCCAAGTGGCACAAGCTAAGTGGGTGCCTTGTAATCAAATTGTTGGGAGTAACTCTCAGAGCAGGTGTGTTCTTCCCTTGAGCTTCTGAGGGCACATGGAAGACCTTGTAACTAAGCCGGGAGTGCAGCCCAGGTTGAAGGAGGCCCCCAGATGCCAAAGGATCGTTTTTAGGAAAACCTCAAAGTAGACAGAGGACTCATAGATTAGTTTCTGGTGTTCCTTCAAGAATTCTAATACGGAAAGCACCTAACTACAGACCAACCGAAGAGTTACCATGAAAATTTCTAAAATGGTTATCCATGAAGAGGATAAACACCTAGAAAAATTTCCAACCCCATGACAGAGCTCTGACTGCTACAGCAAAACCTAACACTGACTAACCTCTAATGACTCACATGTATGATCCCCAGACTGAACAAAGGCAAGAATCCTGGATTTTCTCTGTTGACCCTGCTTATCGTGATATATGGAAGAAAGCTGTCTCTCGCAAATCCTAAATCTAGAACAAAGTAACTAGAAAATAAAATGAAACTATTTTTAACTGCCTGAATTCCTTTAACATTTAAAATTCCCTCAACAAATTAAAACTGGCTATACAATTTTGCAGTTTACCTTAATGGGTCGAATAGTCTCGTGCATTTTCTTGCCGCATTTTACTCAACTTCAATCTCTACACATCATTCACGATACATCACACCATCCTGAATTAATCCTTAATATTCCATTTGAATGCACCCACAATTCTGGGCATTATAATCAATAAACCATGAAAAGCAAAATAACTCCTGAGAGATTTGCAATGTTGAAAAGCAAATGTTTTCATTCCTCGCATGAGGTGTGTTCTGGTCCATCAGGGCTGCCCTCCAACAGGCTTTGAAATATCCTTAGATTCGAAACCCTACCTGAGAGACATCCAAGCTGACTGCTATCAATTCCTTATCTCTTACAAATCTTTCTCCCTTAAATTTCCTCAATACATGGCAAGGAAAAGATTCTAGCTGGCAATAGCAGTTACCCGAGATGCCACTGAGGGACCTCACTGCTAGCACATAGCCCACCTCCTTTCCGGGGCTCCCCTGACAGAGGGTGGCATCCTTCCCCTTCAAAGTCAGAAAAACATAAAGTAGTTTGAAAAGCCTTTCTGAAACATTGTAGCACTGTCCACACTGTGAATAGAATTTAGTGTTCGTACAAATAACTTTATTGATGTATAATATAATATTTATGTATGAATTATATAACTACATATTCATAAACACATACATGTATTTTGTCTGTTTTCCATTAGTATATAAAAATTGGTATCTGTATACATATATAACATACATTTACATATGTGAAGCTACATGTGTGTATGTATATGTGTACACGTAGTGAGTTCATGTGCACATGTGTGTACATTTATTTTTAAAAACACATTATAATCTAAGTGGAGGTGACCTGCCTTATGGGTCAGGCATAATGGTGTGTTATTCAAGGAAATTACAGTCTAGTATTCAATAAATAATTTAGATATTTAGTCAAGTCTCTCAAACAAAAATTAAATAGGATTGTAATACACAAACTTCTAAAATGCCCTTTTCCCCATTTTCAAAATCTGAAACAGTTAACAGGTCTATCCTTCCCTGTCCACCAAACTTCTTAACTCTCTACCCAAACTTCCGAAGTTTCTTTTGGCTTTTGTGCTCAATCTCCCTACTCCCATTCCCACACACTCTTTCAAAACCAATTATTCTCTGACTCAGCGACTGTTCTCTGCGCCTTCCAGAGTAAAACAACACGTGCTGGTTTCTTACTTCCACCACCACCCTCAAAACTTGTCTTTCTCATGTTTTCCAGAGTCTGTATAATAAAGGCCCCACAAAAAAAAAGTGGCAAAAAGGGCAGCTGTGAATACTTACCATTACATGTTTTCCTATCTTATATGTCTCTCAGTTCAACTTAAGATAACCTTTTATTATTATTATTATTTGTATATAGTGAGAATAATACTAAGTTTTGACATTTAGATATTCTGAGACTTACTTTCTTTGAAATGTTTAAAGAATCAAATGTAATTATATGTTAAAAGACTACAACAATTATCTGTTAATGATCACAGGTCTCACTTGCCCTGTTAATTCAATAGTTTCTCCTAACATGAAACCCATGTTTTCTCAGCTTGATAAGTTTTAAAGTAACTCAAATATTTGAAAATTACCTCCCAATGCGACTAAATATCAGACATATGGAAAACCCATGCAGTAAGCTTTCTGGATACCGCGTCTTTCAAAGTTATATCAGTTGTCCTCTATATCCTTCTCTTAGGAGGACGGAAGGATCCTCTTGATGGATTAAAAATCCAAAAAAATAGTAAACTTCTATTATCACACCTAGAAGTTATAAAGAACAAAGGAGTTTCCAAACCAGTGGACTTCTTATGTGTGTCTGCAGGACCAGTAAATAGCATTGTGTTTTTAACTGCACAAAATCTCCCCTGCCCCCCTCATAGAGAAGTCTCATGCTTTGGGCAGTGCAAAGAATCTAAAGGATTTCTACTATTGTATGAAGTGTTTATTTGGTACCCAGTTTCTATTTAACTAAATAAATTTATTGCCTAGTTTCAGCTAAATTATTTTTTCATTTATACTGATATAACCTTTAGGAAGTAAAATCATATATATATAATCTCCCCCAAATTACTTGATTCTTGCCTATCCTTGTCTTACGGATTTTACAAATGAATTGAAGACAAATATGTGTTTGCTTGTTTTTCCTTCTCTCAGTTTTCCAATATAAAAAAATGAAGACCATAATACTTGTTGTAATCACAATACTCACTGAATTAATACAAACATCAAATTATAATGCACAAGAAAGTTCTGAAGCATGCAAAGGATATTCACAGATGTACAATGGTACTCAGGAATAGCATGTCCAACTCTTTAAATAATAAAGTACACCTGTACATAACAAGGTGTAATATCCTAAAACTTAAATTATACACATAACCTCATATTTTCAAGGTTCTCTCATGCATATCTGCTCAATGTCCCACACCCTCAGTTTTTATTTAAAAATTGAATGAATAAATAAATAACTGGGAACTATAAAGCTATTGTAGAGGAATAACTTATTTGCAAAACTAATCAGATTAAATCATTCTGACTCATGAAAGACACAGAATAAATGGTTCAGTTTTAAGCACATGTGTTTTCTCTGCTTGAATTACCCACGTAATTGTAGCTATGCAGAATGAGGCTAAATTCACTGCACATCTACAGTATTGTTATGATTTCAGTAAAATGGAAAGTCTCTAGAATGCCACTCACACCACTTTAAGACTAACTGAATATATATGACAGAGCAGCACTCAAGTAACTCCACGGGTCCATAAAAATAATGGGCCCAAAGTAATCCCATGGATTGTTTCCATAGTGTTACACAGAATCATAATGAAATCATATTAGATAAATGAAATGGCATAAAGAATTTGAAAGAGTGTGAAGCATGAAACTCAAATGTCTAACCACTTAACTATAACACAGCTTTTATGTTAACAAATATCAATAATTCTAAATTTATCTAAATGAGTTCAAGAACAGCTGAACGGACTTGAAAATTCAGTAACACAGCAAAAAGTGGGGAACAGCACAAATAAGAAGGTAAGGAAGGGAAGAAACCAGTATAGTATGTCAGCTAAGAGTGAGGAGAGCTCCAGAAGACAATAATCAACCTCCCTCCACCCCCAAACCCCCCCCCCAAAAAAAAACAGTACTAGGCCAGCATTATTACTTTATATTATGTGTAACACATTTCTGTTGTCCAAACAAAATGCTGAATTATACCCTCTTTTACTCTGAAAAATTTGCTCACAGATGGCAGCCTATACAAGGATAAGTCCTATTCCCACCAATATTTTTTCACATTACATCCACCTATCCAAGAAAGTCCTTCTCTCTACATCTGTATCTCCTCTATGCCTCCTCTCCAAACTCTGACATTAAGACTCAGTTCCATCTCCGTCTATCACCAGGCCAGCACTTCCTGGTGCCAACATTAACGTATACCAAGTAATTAAATCCATAATGGCTTTTGAAGATTGTGTCTGTCCACAGCTCTAGTGAAGATCCTAGACTGTATACATGCTGGCTCCTGAAATGTGTAGGCGGTTAAACTCTTTATTTAACTAAAGGCTAAATGCTAGAAGCCCTGGGTTATAATCTCACAAATGCCACTTATTATCTCTAGTATTTAGACAAGTAATTGCATTTTTCCAATTTAACATGTGAAAACTGGTGATCATGAGACTCTGCTACATTTTTTCAGTGAATATATGCGAACATGGTAACACATAATAAAGTACTCTGAATTATGCAAGGGATACATACAGATGCAAAGCAGTACTGCTGCCATCATTTTACTTCAGACTATGAACTCCGAAGAAGCCAAAAGTACATTTCCAACACACACACACACACACAAAAGTAAGCCTAGATAAACCAAATCAGATTCAGCTAATCAACAGACATTATTTTAATAAAAGTGTTTCATGAAAAATGATAATAGTGAGAATGATTCTTCAAAATCTGCAAAAATCAATGATTTTCCATGACTGCTTCACCTAGGATGTTCCCAGAATTTGTTACAGCTTAGTATCACAGAAAACCACCATTTTCTTGAGTTCACACACAGCCACTTCTAACACTGAGTTGCTGTATGATCTTTGAGAAATCACTTACCATTGATCACTGCAGGATTACCAGAAGTGTTAGATGAGATGACATAAATGACCAGGTATGCAGACATGCCCATTAACAGTATCCTTCGTAGCTATTCTTACTGGGAAATTTAATATTAGGACCATGCAAATAAACTGTGAGGCTCCTTCAAGTCAGGCTATTACCTACCTTGATCCCTAACAACCTGTACCATAAATGATTCTTTTGAGACTAAATTAGCAACTAAATATGCTGCAAGTCAAAGCTGAGAGTTAATACACACAATGCAATTTCAGCTCAATTAACTGCTAAATTGGGTGGATAGTGATTATATATAGAGTCAATAAAGGTGCAAAAAAAGAGAGAGATCAATGGACATGCTTTATGGAAGAGAGATTTTTTTTGTCCTGGGACTTGGAGGATAATCATGACCTAAATAAACTACACTAATAGCAAGGGTATAGGTTGAGAAAACAGCTAGAAGGGAATATATATACTCTTTAAATTTTCCCAGAAACTCTTTGAGGTAAGGTACTATTATAATCCCCATTTTTCGGATGAAGAAACTGAGACAGAGAGAGATGAAGTAGCTCGATTAAGTCACAGAAAAAAATGGAGCCAGGAAAAACTACAGGCCGTCTAGCTCCAGGGTCCATATACTTAACCACAGAGAGTGACAGAGGAAACCCCCAAATTTTTAAGCAGGAAAGTAAGTAAACTTGTAAACAACAGTATCCCCTGACTAGTTTATAATATCAGTACAGAAAATCTTTTGGCAGGTCAGAGAACCAGGCGATGCCACAGAGCTGGAAAACAAATCAAATCACAAGCTTCTTCCAGTGAAAACACCTCCACTACTTGATGCTATCTGCACTGTTTGATACCAGAAAGATTGTCACAACCTTCCCCCAAAGAGCCAGAAGTTCCTGCTACCACATGTAGCCAAAGCTCAGTCTTTCTAAGAGCAGGCAGCCTTTCATTGTTATTGTTTCTTCTCTCTGTTGCCTATTGCAACTGACTGACAACAAGTCCATACCTTAAATGCAAGAGAGTCTAGAAACAGTGGGGGTGGGGGGTTGTTGTTGTTGTCATTTTAAAATAGTCTATCTTAAGTGGACTGGAGTCACAATATGGAAAGATAACAAAACGTCAAGATCATAAACAAAACCTGTCAGGCTATCGCAAAGGGCCACTACACACTTATAACATGTAGGCTGAGAAGTTTTAGTAAACAATGTCATACGGCTACATAAAGTAGGGTCAGATCATGGAGGTACAACTTCACTTCATTTGGAAACAATTTTCTCTTTCTAACAAAGGCCATAAGTCTCTTAGTAAGGCATTTTTCAACACATAAAGATGGTAATTCATGTAATTAAAAAACTAAAAATATCAATTACTTGGTGACTTTGTCCCCAACTATTTCAAAATGTTATAGCATAATTATATGCATCATTTTTTCCTATAAGAAATAGCAAAATATATTAACTTTGGGCACTGGCCATGTTATATATCACATTATTTTGCCTCTCACAGTTTTCTCATATTTTTATAAATGGTTTTCCAAGAAAATGTGAATTTTGAATGGTGGCAATATAACTTATCTTTGTGAAAATAAAAATGTGAAATAAAATACTTTGTTTCTAGTTCTTTTTGTTTAGAGAAAGTTAGTTACATAGGATGAGATGCAGTATTTCTGAGTAAAGCCCAAGAAAATAGAACTAGACACTTTTAAATGTGAATTATGAGTAAAGCAGGTAAACATATAGATTGATAGGATAATATTTAAACTGATAATGGAATCATGAAACAACATAATTTGGAGTGTCATTAATATTAAACCTTTGAATATTTACTTGACTACCTTGACATGTATTTTAATTTACATACACAAAATATTTTACATCATAAAATAGGGAGATTCAGACTAACAATAACAATTTCAAGGGCAGTTAATTTTTATTAATTACTTAAAATACAGCATCCTATGCTAAGCATCTATAATTTCATTTTTTTCTATTTAAATTCTATACCCTTTGTTATACCTGAATATAACTGTAGGAAAATATTTCATATCCTTCTTGGGAACACTTCTGTAGTTCAAAAACACTGTACGAAATGTGAATATTTCCCAAGGGCAATATTCCCAGGAAGATAAGGCAAACTCTCTGCTTATATGCATTTTTGGAATATCAATGTGATCAGAAGCCACTGTGGCAAATAAAATTTGATAGAAGGGAGAGACAAGAGCAAATGACAACATACAGTCACTCAATATGACTGGAAACATAATTATCTCTATATTTTATGACTTGATATAACAATAGACATTAAGGGTTTTGTGACATTATTGATATTCATTCCATATTAATATTTCATACTTATAGTGATGATATATATGAAAACCATGTTCCTGTGCAAAATAGCTGATGGTAAAAGACCAAAGGAAATTTCAGGAGATACCCAAGTTTTTAGTGAGTATAATATTGACTAGAGAAAAAAAAATATATATATGATCTTGTACATGAGAAGGTTGTATGTATGGGCTTGAAGATAATTTCCAGACTGCTGGGTCTCTAATGTGTCAGTAGCCACTGCATCGTTCATAGAAAATACTTAGCCTTTTTTGTTTTTAGTAAATAAAAAATTAATGATCCATTTTTAAATGTTCTGAATAATCATCTTTTATGAAATTATAATAAACTTGAAGTAACCCAGGAGACTTGTTTTACAGCTTTGCTGTAGGTGACTTAGACAAGTGAGTTTGGAGGTTTAAACCCACAGTCGCATTAATTTCTTTCAAACTGAAAATAGGATAAGTATATAACTGAGGTTTAAAACAAAGGAAACCTTAAAAAAGTACATTCTTTATTTTACTTTTAAAGAATAAGATTCTTATTTAGCAGACATGAGCTTTAAGACTGAATAATCTCAGTCATCATCATCACATCTTTATTGAAAAAAAAAGTAATTGGTTATGACAAGAACAGAGCAATGAAATTGAAGTTTGAGAGTTGGAAACAGAACTGATCATGGGAACTGATATGAGTCACCTGACAGTCAGAGTTCATTTACAATTGCTAGGTTAATACATATTTCTTTACTAAGGAAATATTCCGACAATATTTTCTTCAGATAAGAGAAAGGACTGACCAGGGAATCAGAGACAGATTCATTTTTCCACAGGCCACAGACACCACCTCTCAGCAAGACAATAAACTGATCAAACTTGCCACTAAGTTGAATGTGCCTTGGTAGCAAAATACACATTTTTCTCAGTGAAAAGCAATAATAATTTTTTTTTAAAAAGCAACTGTTGACATCTTTATGTTGTTACATATTTATAAAATTCTGGATCCTCAAAATCTATGACAGAGAAACAGAGTTTTGTAGAAGGTGACTCTAATGTGTGGTTGTCAGCTCTGCTCAATTTGACTCCTGAAATTGACAGACACACAGTAAAATAAAGTTTTGTCCATGTGACAATCAGGCGATACTTTTGCACATTTTTACCTATTATTAAATAAAAACATTTTATATTAAACAAACATATCTTATACAGTAGGATATTTTTTTAAATCTTAAGTAATTAAGATAAAAGAGAGAGAGACTGAGAGGTCATACTTTACTGAAGGCTAATATGGACAATGGCCACTGAATCTCTGTAGGTAAATTTGCATCTATTGGAGTCCTGCACTACTAATAGTCATAAGATCTGCTTTAATCCTTCTTAAACATTAAAATTCTTATGTGCTCAGATAGAAAAATTCCAGTTTCTGATCTGAATAAGTATGAGCCTTGAGCACAGGCGATCAACAGGACTGGGGTGACAAAATACAAATAACCTTCCTTCCACATAAAACTTCTTGCTCCACGGTTAGAAGGTGTTGTGAAAGCCAACACTCATCAAAGAAGCATCCGTCATTAAGTTAAAATAAGGCTATTTACTGACACAAGTCTGCGACTATAACAAGCAGGTTTTTTAAAAAGTTACTTCCCATTTGAATTATCTGAAGCAATCACTGCTAAAGTCTCCCTTTAGCCTTTTGGTTATGTGATCCTACTAGCTCTCTTGTACAGATAGGTATAACTCATCAGTTTTCCTGCTTTTTGAATTTTTAACTGTGGTAATGAATGCATAATATAAAACTGACCCTCTTAACCAATTTTAGTGCATTTAGTAGTGTTAATATTCACACTGTTATATAACATATCTCTCGAACTTTTTAATCTTGCAAAACTGAAACTTTTGTCTCCATCAAAGAACTCCTCACCACTGCTGCCTCCAGGCAACCCCTAACAAGCACCGTTATATTTTGTTTCATGATTCTGAGTACTCTTGATTCTAGCTTTTACTTTTAACCTCTCTGTATCTTTATATTCAAAGGGAGTTTCTTATAGACAGCATACAGTTAGGTCTTGCTTTTATTTTTAATCTGACAATCTGTCTTTTAAAAAGAGTGCTTAAATCATTTGCATTTCACATAATTATCAACATATTGTGTTTAAATGTACCATCTTGCTATGTTTTCTATTTCTCTATCAGTTCTGTTCATTTTTTCCCCTCTTTTCCTGCCTTCTTTAAATAAAATGTTTCCAGTTTATCTCCACCACTTGTTTCTTAATTATAGCAGGTTGTTTTATTTTGTGAGTGTGTGTGTGTGTAAGTGTGTGTATGTGTGTGTGTATGAGATTGCTCTAGAATTTACAACATACACCTTTTAACTCAGCATAGTCCACCTTCAAATAATGCCATACCACTTCACATATACAATAGTATGTTATGTTCATTCTCCCATCTCTGGGCTACTGTTTTTACTCATTTTAATTGACATGTTATAAACTCTACGATGTATGCTTATCATGTTTGCTTTGAGAAATTTTCTTTTAAAAATAAATTTTTTAAATCTTTTATATTTGCCTAGATATTTACCATCTGAGTGCTCATTTCCTGTGTAGATGCAAATGTTTATCTAGTGTCCTTTTTCTTCCACCTAAGCTAGCTTGTTCTCCTGTCCTGAATGGTGTGTGATACCAAGTCTGATTTTTGTTCCTCTGTATGTCAGGTATATTCCCCCTTCTCCTCCAGCTGCTTTTCAGACTACTCTTCATTGCTTGTTTTCGGCAATTTGATTATTATTTGATCATATGTGGTGTCTTCTGCTTGGGGCTCAATGAACATCTGAGTTTATAATTTTCATTACATTTGGAATATGTCCAGCAAGTTTTTCTTCAAATACTTTTTCTGACTCCTCCCCACTCCTGAGAGTCCAACTGTACATGTAATTAGATAACTGGTGATTGTTCCATAGGTCACTGAGGCTCTGTTCATTTTTTTCAGGTTTTTTTTTTTTTTTCTATCTGATCAATCTGAGGCCTATATCTTGTTGTCTTCCTTTAGAGTACTGAGTTTGGTTAAGCAAATCCAGTTAAGCAAGTAGCAGATCGGTTTGACTCTTTCAAGGCTTGTTTCTTAGGCCTGTCCGGACAAGGTCCATACCAGACTATTGTGGGACTAGTTCAGCCCCATCAGTAAGCTCTGACCCTTCTGAGACCTCTACCAAATGCCCCAGGTATAAAGATGTCTTTTCATCATGGTTTGTGTGAATTTCATGAGAGCTCTAAGGACAGTTCAGCCTACTGTGTTCCTTGCTCTTTCCTTGTCTTCCTCCACAAACAGGAAGATCATTACTCAGCCAAACCCTAAGGGGACCACTGTATGTCTGGAGCCCTCTCTTTGTACAACTCTTTCCTCTCCAGATTTCCTTTCCAGATTCCCCTGCCTGCTTACCTCAGTGTGACTGCTGGGCCCTCTTTGGCTTCTCTCTCCCTCCCTCCCTGCCTTGACTCCCAGCAGTAGGCTGAAGTAATCAGATTCTCCTCTTTCTTTTTTTTTTTGCCTAATCCCAAGGATCACAGTCATTAAACTGCCTGTTGTCCAATATGTAAAAAACATTCCACATGTTTTGTCTGGTTTTCTACTTGTTTATGATGGGAGGTCAGTTCCCACAGCAGTTAATCTCTAGTGGTCAGAAGCAAAAGTCCTCCAAGGGTTAAATAAGATATTTTTCTAAGGCACTTTATAAACTGTGAATCAGTATGTAAATATTAGCACAAGACAACACATCTTGATACAGAGAAACACATGTCTCATGGTCCAGATTTTTTTTTTTTTTTCATTCTACTGCAAAGATTAGTAAATGAAGGAGAACACAATTATGCATAAACTGAAATATTCTGGAAAGGTTAATTTCCCCCAGATCAAAATTCCCAAATTACTCAGTACATGAAGTTTCTTTAAGAAGTGTTCCTTTTTATTAAGCAATGATCCTATAAAAATGCAAATACTTAACTCTTAGAAAGAATAGCATTTTACATTCTCCTCAATTAATCAGACTGTAGTTAGAACTAGACATCCCTTAATATTATGAACCATTACAGACAGAACAGAGGGTTGGACATCTGAATTGAGGGTGGAGGAGAATGAAGTTGAAGAAGAAAGTATATTATTAATGGGAAAGAAGGAGGGCAAAATTATTGACTTCACAGCTTTGCCAAGGGCAGGCCCCGAGGGAAAGGATTTGTCTGCCTTCTGTATTTCCCTCCGGTACTATCTGTAATTACTATCACAGCTCATTGATTTTCAATTCTTTCTATTAATACATTTATTGGCCATTCTGACAATATTAAAATCAGTTCAACTCTGCTTCTTCAGTGGAAGATATCTCTTCCCTAAAATATGAAGTTTGCAAGTACAGGTATTTTTTTTTCTGCTTTTTTCCTTTAAACGGCCTTCTCATATTAGCAATCACACAGATTCTGCATATGTTTTTCTTTGAAGCCAGATAGAGACATCCAAAGATTTCACTCCAGATCAAAAGATCTCAAACAGTGGGCTATCAGGGAATATTAAATGATAAGCAAATTTATATGTCTAAGATAATTCTAGCAATTTACTAGCTATGTAGGATCCTGGTCCACAGTAGGAGAGGTAATAACGAGGCTCTGTAAAAGGGTAATGCATGTGGCATTTTTACAATGCCTTCTCTTCTGATTAAGTCATTATAGTAGCACCATCTTCTGAAGCTTTTACACACAGAGATATATTAAATCTTGGTTAAACATAGTGGTTTACTAAGGAACAGAAAAGGTTAGGTTTGTTGTTGTTTTTTTTCCTTAAAGCTATTGAATTTTAATGTTACTGCCTGTCTTAAATAAGCATCCCTGGCACACGTCTAGGTCTAGGTTCAGCTACAAAACTTACACCTGTCTATTTCTTTAAGACTTAGAATTGGAGTCTTTTCCAAATAGCAACTATCTCAAAATCCTGTCAATTCCACAATGTGGCACAGGCTCTCACATATAAACAGCATCTGAATTAATCACTATTTACTGAGCCCTGCCTATCTATAAACTTCTTGTATGAAGAATAACAAGAAAGACAAAGCACAAGCTCTGCTCTTAAAGAAGTTGTAATAGAATCGGCTTAATGGTGCTAGTCAGTTCTTTATCCTTAACACCTTTATGAATGTCCTACAGAATGGTTTACAAATGTTACTACAAGCTGCCTCCAGGGAAAAGACCATCATGTACGACAACTACAGATAGCGAGCTCTGAGGTTATCGCTGGTCTGACCAGAGCTAATATTTTCTGCTAGTAGGGCATGAAGAATACAATTCAACCTATGCCTGTCTGATACCGATTTTATATCCTTCCCAACCACATGGTTGGGGCAGACACTGGGTTTTCTTCTCCAATGAACACATAGGGGTCTTTTACCATGCTATTCCTGATTGCTTGGAACACCTAAAATTGCCAAAACTCCAAATCTCTTTCTCTCTCTCTGCCACACTATTGCCACTAGTCTACCCACCAGAAGGATGAGAGGAGCACCTGCCTCTGTGAGAGAAGAGACAAAGTAACCAAAGGGTTTCAACACCTGTGGTTGGTCCAGGGACTCAGGTCAGCTCCTTTCCCGTGGCAGATTCTTCAGGCCTTAGAAAACAACCAGTGAGGATGACTAAGGAAGAAATGTTTCTTTCATGTCGCCCTTTGACACCTCTGCAACTATACATTTTTTTATATTTTTTGAGAGCTCTTCTTTTCTTTTTTAAATGTTACTGTAACAAATTTCAAACATCTACAAAGTTAGGCAGAATAATTAAACAAGTCACCTTGTACCTATCGCCCAGCTTCAATATTGATGGAATCATGAGCAATCTCATTTCTATACCCATCCATTCTTCCCTCCATTTTATTTTGCAACAAATCCAAGACATTTCATCTGTAAATACATCAATAGATATCCTTAAAGTGTAAGAACTCAGAACTCTTTTTTAAAAAATGGTCCCAATTACCATCATTACACCAAAATATGATGTCATTTTTATGTTAATTTTATGATTGATTTATGGCTTCATCATTTTTCCCAAAATATAAAATCTAGTCAAAATTTGAAACACTTCTCCAGATATACTTAAATAAAAACGCAAATAAAAAATAAGGGTTCCAATCTCTTAAAGCTAAAAATTAACATAGATGTTGAAATCTCTAGTAAGTAACCTTATGAGCAGTGCAACAATAGAAACTGAAGCAATAGAGTCCTTTTTATTCCTGTTTTTCTTCATAAGGAGAACATGCATTCAGCACCCACCCGACGTAAAAGGCTCTGTGAGGCTGGGTAATTCAGTTCACTTTCAAGTGAGAAGAAACCAGCAGATGGAAACCAAACATGACCCACACTGCGGGCACCTGGCTGAGCACGCACCTGAACTCAGGTCAGTCTCTCTTTAAAGTCTACGAATTTTCACAACCAGCTTCATCGTAGCAGGATTATTAAACTCCTAAGTGGAAATGCTTTCTCTCTATCCTTGCCCACTTTCAGATTCATAGAATGTCAGACTGAGCCTGGGAAGGCCTCATCTCCAACACTCCCACTGTACAGACGAGGTCCTAGAGAACTGGAGACATAAAGTAACCTCTTAAAGTCATTCAAGCTGGCAAACCACAGGGCCAGGAACTAAACCACATTTCATGTCTTTGAGGCAGTACCCTTTCTCTATATTCGCTGCCTTATCTCTGGATCTAATGGTTCCAGTATTTTTCTACCTGCTTTAGTCTTTTGCTTAGTAACATGTTAGAACATCCAAAAGCTGGCAGCGTTTGGGAAGCTCTTGTAATGGCAGGACACAAGCGCCAAAGGTCACAGACGAAGTCACTGCGACACTCCTTGCTGTGCTCCTGAAGTGTGTCACAAGAGCGCATGCCCTTCCTGTGGACTGCTTAGCAGCGTGTGCTGTGTCACTGACAAGCCTGAAAACTGAAGTCACGTTTCAGGAGACTGCAGTAACAATCGACTTAGATATCACAAAACTAAGCATGTGAGAATCCGAGAATGCTGAAGAGAAGGCACACAGAGTTGGTGTCAAGATGCCATCGTATCTATCCAGGTCACATGGGTACAAAACGAAGACCTCTGCCACCAGTGAGAATGTGGCTTTCCAATATTTCCAGTTCACATGTTCACAACAACCCTAGGAGGCAGCTCGAGCAGGCTTATACCTAGCTGTTGGCTGGCTTCCTATTTTTCACTAAGCCACTTATGCTTGGATGAGGTGAACAAAGCAAGTATTTACTGAGCACTTACTATAAGCCAGGGACTACTAGAGAAATCTAAGAAACAGTTCTTGCCCTCTAAGAACTTACAATCTGATTGAAAAAACATGATCACACATACAAGCAAAGTGGCTAACCTAGCTCTGAAATATGCCCATCAGGTCCTGAATTCCCTGGAGAGGGGCAGAGGGACATGCAGCCAACAGCAGAAGACCCAAGGGACTATTTACAGCAAGAAGGAGAGGATAAGCATATGCCTTCACATGTACTGAAATGGGGCTTTGTGTAGCGTGCCTTCACACTGCTGTGGTCGCCTGAAAGCAGACTAACTCATCTCCCCCACAAGACTGAAGGTTTATGTCTGTGATTTATAAACAAAGTCTCAAAACTAGGTTTTCCAGAGTGGTAACAGACTCGAACCAACTTCAGGCTTTCTCAATCATGGTTGTGGTGTATTGCTGTATTTCCATAACTTTTTGTTCACTGTAACTATAACATGTCTTATCTTTTTCAAAAGCCAATAATCACACATTATTTTCATTTTACTATGTTTACATTTTCTGAAAGAATAAAACTCCAACTAGCCTTAATAGTAAATGAGGAAAGAGTCTAGTAAGTTTGAAGTCAAAAATATCTTTAGAATTCTAGCACACCTTATCTAAAAATAGTTCTGAAATTATATAGTCTATCACTCATTTCATTATCTCCAATAAAAAAAACTCCAGTGAAGTGACCCCAGGACTGGTGACAACGATACACTATCCTGGCTTTGACTAGTGGTCCAGGTAGTATTTTCTGACCTTTTTGCCCTCCTCCAACAGGCATGACTTGAGTAGATCTGTTGCTATTCAACTGAAGAATATATGTATTGTGAAATTAAAAACACTGTGAAATATGCCTCTTTTCCTTCTGCAGTGAAAAAAGGCTATCCTCTGAATGAAATGTTATGGTTGGTATCATTTGTTAAACTTAAAGATGGGTTTTGCACAAATATATTCCATTAAACCGAATACTAATGCATTTAGATTTAAACAAACAAACAAACAAAACTCCAAAGAAATAAAACAAATCCTTCCTGTGGTTTTATTAAACAAAAAAGTAAGAACTACTGACTTTGGAGGTTACTGAGTATAGCTTGATGAGTCAGGGTAGAATATCCAGGTGAAAACTTAACTTTCTCTGAAGGTTTATCTACGCTGAACAAATGATATTAATAATAGCCACACAGTCTTTTCTTCAATGATGCTCTATTGCCTGAGTCTTGGGTTGGACAGATGAGAGTCAATCATTACGTCACATACAGAACTATGGAGTTGTACAATGGGTTGATGTAGTCGAAAGTCCATTTCAGAGCTGTGACAATCAACACTGAGCATAAAGGTGAAATGATATCCTCTACGTGACAATGGTCTGTTTCATATACAAGCTCACACTAAAGAAGAGAAATATATATTGAAATGCTATACACCCTGCCACATATTGCTCAGAAATGAGGAAGCTATTGGAGAAACCCTCTAAATGCTGCATCCAGATCCATGTGCTTGGATGTCCTCATAGAAATCCTTTTGGTACAACAGTATCCTAACACCTTGAATGAGATCCCAGATGAATTCATGACCATTAATTTTTATAACAGTGAAATTTTATTCACATTTAAAATTTTTTTGATTGTTCAATTACAAAATAGTGCTCATGTTTAGTTTTGATTTTTTAAATATGAGATACACCAACCAGATCAAGATTCAATATTTATATAATTTATGTCCTTTTTGCAGATCTGTACTGCCATAGTGTTGGAGGTTTAATAAAACAGGCAGGCAGTGTGCACTCAGATACAAGAGCAGTGCTTGCTTTCTTAAAAACAAAATGTGGTCAGCTGATGCTGCAAGCACTCACACTGCCCTTATGATTTTAACTAATAAGGCTGTAAATGTTAAAATGCTAACGACTATAATCTCTAACGTATTTTTTTTTTTAAATCTAGCTGTGCTTATAAACCTTTATATTTTTGGTAGCCATACATTGTCGATTTGGCTATCCACTATTAAATAAGCTTTCTTTTCCTTTTATGCACTTTTCAGACTCATGGACTGCAATTTCATCAATGGTCTCCTCTCCTCATGGAGTGAAAAAAGATAAATATAAATGTCAAAAGAGAAATCCACCCGAGAGACAGTAACTTTCCCATTCCTGGACTCTGTAATTTCCTAAGAAAGAACCAAACTATTGACATTGAGGTTATATTACTATTTTATTTTTTTAATACTTCTTCTTGGCTTTGGATTTTTATTAGCCTTTCAAAACATTCACCAATTTAAATAAAGCTATATGGTTCTTATAAGGTCACTATATCTTCGTAATTCCCAACAGCCACCTTTTCCTGGTTAGTAATGTTTAAGGTTGCACATGCATGAGAATAAACCACAGTCTTACATGATTTTTCTCAATAGAGAAAAGCTTAGGCAAGTGAAAAATCTGGAGCATCCTACCAATCTCAGGAAATGACTGCCACTCTCTTAAAGAGAAGGGGGTGGGCGGTGTCAGGAACTTCTGCTTACCCCTTGTTCAGATTCCAAAAGCTCTGTTTTGACTCTGACTGCCGGCATCCCATCAAGCATTAACATTCTGTTCTCAAAGGTGTTGATATTCTGAGAATAAAAAAAGAGAGAGGGAAATTCAGCTGTAAAGCATTCAAAAGAGGACATCTGGTAGTCTTCCTTCACTGCAATACATTTAGTACTGCTAACCTAATTTTTTAACAATGAAGTACAATTAAATGAAAATACCAGCATAACCAATTATCTCCTCATTCTGAACTTCCATTTAAAATAATGACCAAGAAGTTGAATTAATCAGTCTGAATCTCTGACCTCAGGGGTTATAGGTCAGACTATAATAAACTGGAGTAAGGAAACCTTACATTAATTTATATGGGGCTGGAACAATTCATCACAATTTTGCAACAGTGGAAGGAAATATAAGGCAATTTTCTCTCTTCCTTAGTTCTGGAGGTCGTACCATGTACAGAAATCCATAAAGGAGAAACAGATAAAAATGATTTATATACTCACGTACGATAGCCAAAGTCTAAACAATTTTAAAAACAAGATAATTCTAGACACATTGAATTTTGGTATCATGGCAATTCTATTCAAATGAAAATTTTTACATAACACCCTCAAACATCTACTTTAAAAACAACTGACACTGAGTCTTGGATTAAGAGTTAATTCTTAAGCTGAAGTCACAACCAAAGAATAAATAACAATTTGATTTTATTTTATACGTTTGGCTCAATTCAGCACATTTTGAAAGAAACCCTTTCTAATGTGGCTCAATAGAATTTCAAACTACATTTATAAAAAGATTAAATCAAGGTTACTTTCTTCTAATATTTACTGCTTTGGGTATTTTCTGAAGACAATAACCTATGAAGGGAGTCAGAGAGCCACATGTCAGTGCTTGCTTAAGGCCAAAATCAAGCTCGTGTATTAAAACATGTAGAATGCCAACTTTAACCTTATATACTGACTAAACTGAGAAACTGAAATGACTAAATTTGACTGAGTTTTTAAAAGAGTTCCTTCACTCAAGTATAGAATGTAACTATATGACACTAAAATAATCTTATTAAAAGAAAAAGAGACCTGTTTGTAAATACTTTGCCTACCTAGTAACAAAGGTTAATATTATTTGCAAACCTTCAGGGTTTTCGTCTTTCATACTGTAGTTATTTTTCTACAAGTTCAATTAAAACAACCCCCACTTCGATAAATCATAAATTAAATGTTTTTATTACCGAATAATACCAACAGAGTGCAGTATAGTGAAGCTCTAATGATTTGTCTTAACTGCTTCTCGTTTAAGAGAAATACTCTAAGAAACAAAATTTATAGGGCATCTTATCACAACTATTTACTCTGAAAAACCAACAAGAAGGAAAAAGCAAATTTAATCTAGAGTTAACTAATGAGCATTTAAAAATTCCATGCTACCCAATCTTTTAGGTAATAAAAAAGATTACTCTCATGTTCTTTTCTTAGAAATGTAAAATATTATTAAAATTGGCAGGATACATTTTTTTTAAGTTTTGCTTTTAACTTGTCTATTTTTTTTTTTTTTAAAGAATTTTGTATCCTAATAGATAGCTTAGATCTGACAGAATGTGACATCACTGGTGAGCTCACTTAATTTGTTCCAAGCTTAAAATCATTCCATGGAGGCTGGTGACTGAGTTGCTTACACATCAGGCATGGATCTCAAATCCTAATGTGTCACTTGCTTCCATGATTGGAAGTGGCCAGCTTGGTTTGCTAAGACCAGGAAAACCTGCAGCGACCAGCCCTCAACTCGCCTGCCTTACACAGCAGCCCAGAATCTACTGTAACAAAGCGTCCCACAGGCTGTTTGGCTGGTAGACAATGAAGGATGAGTTTGATATTGCTTCCTACCCTGAGGAGGTCTTGTTCAGAGGAAAAGGAAAGGAGATGCCTTGCAAAGGAGGGGAAAAGACAAAGAGCAATCCTGGAAAGTCAGGTTTAATGAACTGTTAGAATCTGATTAGAGGTTAATGTCCCTTTTAGTGCTTTGTACCAATTTACAGCTGATATACTTTAACCATTTTCCTCACTGACTGTGATAAACTCATTAGTTTAAAAAATGCAAGCTAACCAGAGTCTTCGAGGTTAAAAACTGATAAATCATGAAAACTTGACTGGCTCCATGTTCTATTGAGCACATTTAAGTATTACTGTATTTTCATGATGGTTTCCTTTTGACTGTTGTTCTACATGTTAAAAACGGAAGCATGTAAAAATTAAAAAAAAAAACAACACACATTTTCAAAAAATTTTAAGAAATTTAGTTTTCTCTGGAAATATTTCTTTCCTTGATTTTCCAGGATCAGCCACAGCCACAACCATAACTAACACCATAAATAACAATGTTCACAGCTAAGGAGCCAATTCTTAACTATTTAATTTTTTCAACTATGCAGATTCAATCTGTATATATGCCTGAAGTCATAAATATACATAAAGCATATTTACCTCTGTATTCATGATTCTAACCCTGTTCAGCATAAACATAAGTGCTGAGAATCACAGCATGCGCCAGACCGACCAGGAAGAAGTATGGATTTTACAGAGCGCATGGTAACTATACAGTATTAAGGATACAGTCCTTGGAACAAAATATTGCTAAATTTATTTCTCTCAACAAAAATCAGATACATACAGTCTCAGTTGACTATAGACTTTAAATATGTAATAAACTCCAATTATTTGAAATTGCTGTCAAACATACTTTGCCATGATCTTAATCAAAACACATTTGTTACGGAATCAATAGCTCAAATGATTCCCAAGAGATAAATAAAATTACAAAGTCATCAATTTCGGTAACATGGTATTCTTTGTATGTTTATGTTGTAACAAACATTTTGATACTATATAATCCAATATAATTTATATGTGTACATATATTCACATACATGTACACACATATATACACCTATGTTACTTGTTTTGTGTAAGTGTTATTGATTAGATCAAAAGCTACCATTAGATTAGCTGGCTGTTGACCAAGTACATGCAAACTGAATGAGAATGGTATTGTAGATATTTCTGTTTGCCAAATAAAATTTGGCAACACAATTGTCCAGCAGATAGTAGCTCTCCTAGTGAAAAGCTGTATAAATACAACTGTCATTGATCCTACCAAATCAAAATATTTTGAATGGAATATGCAGGAAGGAAAGTGACTGATGTTCAATGATCATATCTCATAAAACTGAGAATGGGGGTGACTTTCAGGTCAACCAGTACAATCTGCCCTCCTCCTCCTCCTTTAATGCAGGTCTTTTCCTTTCCCTCCTCTTGACTGTGGGTCATCCAGTTTGCAAAACTGGAGTAATAAAGAGCCAGCCAGTCAATATTTAATAGGCCTAATTTTAAACAAGGTTTTCCTTCAGAAGCCAAAAATATCTACTGGTGTTTTGATTTCTCGAGGTACAAGAAATATTCACTGAAATATGCATCTACCTTAAACCTGTATGTTTGACTACAGAGGCTGAGAAATATGAATTGTCCCTATCCACACCTGAATTATGTTAAAGTGATATATCAAACATAGGAGTAGCAATTCAGGATTCACTGCATCAAGCTGAGTGAGACACTTTCATAAAAAATTCTTAAAGGTTTCTAATGCAAGCATGCTAACTGGTTGAAAGTATCATCCTTTGACTGCATTTTCCAGATAATCAGATTACAAGGAAATTAGGCTTTTGCTTAAGAAATGCTTCTTACAGAAGTCAACCTCTCCCTTTACTTTAGTCACTTCTACTATAACAACAACAACAACAATAAAAATCAATAGCAATTACCACAGATATGCCAGTCCAACCAACTAAAAAGTTATTGTTTTGGAAAAATCTTGTTTTATCCCTACCCCCAAATTTATACTGAAATGCAAGAGAATCAGTGAATTCCTCTTGCTCTTTGTAAGTAATGATAAACTCAAAAGATCAGAATTATACTCAGCCAACCATTTCTATTATCTACTGCTATGCAACAAATCACACAGCAGCATAAAATGACCATTTTATTATTCTTGGTAATGACTATGATAATAACAACTACTATTTGCAAATTTACTATGGACCAGACCTGTGTTTACAGCAACCCAAGAGGTCAGTGCTATACTATCTGACAATGAGGAAACTGGGACACAAGGTTAAATTATCCAAGGTCACAAGATTAGTAAGTGGCTCATATAGCTCTGTGCCAAACCAAGTGAGTCTGAGCCTATTCTAAGCTCCTAACCACTCCACTAACTCCTTCTCTCCAACTCTCTGCATTCTCTTTATCAAAATGGGGGACAGTATGAGCCCCTCTTTGAAGGCCTCAACAGAGGAGCTCTGGAATTTTAGCTAACAGTTCCTCTCAGGACTGACAGGATTTAGTTACTGAACGGAATGTGCAACTTCTGATCACTGGTGAGAATCAACATTTGGGGGAATAATAACAAGAGGTCAGGATAAGGCCCTGGTTTCAAAGCTATTTCACAAAGTCTTTTTCTTTAAATCAAGCTTTCAAAACATTTCCTTTGCTTGATAAGATTATTTATTACTACCCTAGAAATATCTCATAACTAATTTAGTAAGTCAGTCCCATCCTGATTTCAACATCCAGGAAAATCTATAGTAATCTCATCTGCTACCCAGTGTGTTGAAACTATTCATATCCTATTCATACCAAACTATTCACATTGAACGATTCATTCAATATTTTCACAAAGGATTTCATGTACTTGGATGATAAAGGCACTTAATCTTCTACATTTTGTACTCAAGAGAGATATCTTTGGACATCACTTTTAATTTATAAACACTTATATGTAACAGTATGACTTTTCTAAGCTCACATATCCTCTCACTGATAAGTTAGAGAGTGTATATGAATCATCACAGTACCTGAAATGGTACAAAACATACACCAGTTCAAATACAGACTTTGCCACTCCAGCCCAGCCTTTTATCTTTCATAGCTCTGCAGCACAGGAGAGTGGATATCACACTGATGACCACAGTTTACTGACAGAACTAAGAGCCAAACAACAGACTTACTGGGATGGGACTCTCAACTTAAATCCCCTTCAGTGGTTTCAGTGATCCATATATATATATATATATTTTATTACAAAATATTTGTCTTCAGACCCCAAAATAAAATCCTTCCATTAACATCTCACACTGAAACATGGAATTGTGTGTCTCATGAAGACTGTATGTGCAAAGCAGTAACATATTATTTTGACAGCAAGGATCGTTTTACTTCATTCACCACAACTACAGTTCACATTAATATTTTAGAAATGTGATCTGAGCTTCTGAACAACATTTTCTACCGCAGCATTAATACATATTGTAAAAGATTATTATTTTTGTCATTCATATTATGAAGAGCTGCACACACTTGGGGGTTTTGAGTTGCCAAATCTCTCCATAAACACACAGTGAGGGTCTCTGCTATGCCAAAACTATCTCAATCTATCCGCATCATGACTGTGAAAGAGGAGGCATACTGGGAGATAAGAAGGGAGAGCCAGGGACTGAAGAACAGAAACCAGGTCAAATACCAGAAAGATATCATGGCAAGAGAAGTGCCAACCTACCATCAAACAAACCCTAGAGATGGCAAAACTTCGGTTCAGCTGGGCAGCATTTATAGTCCAGGAAAAAGACCCAACATTTAGGAGCAGGTATAAGGGTATTGGGATGGGCTAACAAGTGATCATAGCGTCATGTAAAAATAAAAGAATAACTCAGCCACAAAAGAAGAAGGAAATCTTGTCTATGGCCATGCCACCCAGAACATACCCAATCTTGTCTGATCTCGAAAGCTAAGCAGGGTTGGACCTGGTTAGTACTTGGATGGGAGACCACTTAGGAAGATCAGGTGCCATAGGTGTTAAAAAAAAAAAAAAAAGCAGCAGCAGCAACAGCAGAAGAGGAAGGAGGCCTCTGTATTTTCTCTTTCATCTCTATATTCATCACTACCTGACTAATTCTTTACTTGCTATTACACTAGAATGTAAGTTCCAGAAGGGCCATTACTTTGGTTTTTTGTTCATAACAGTACTTTTTAAATTTTTTTCTTTCTATTTTGAGTGAATTTTATTAGATTACCAAAGCCTTAATTAGCTTACTGACTAGAGTTAACTTCACTACTGTCTTTCCAGAAACTTTAAAGATCAGCTAATCTGTCACTTTCATTTTTATATATAAGAGAATTAATATGAAGCAAATTAAGTAACTGAATGCTAACTAACAGATGGAGCCAGAGCCCTGGTCTGTTGAAGCTCATTCTGCCTTATCCACTTCATCATTTTCCCCTCTTATTCCAAATCTTCATTCAATTGTGACGTCATCTGTATATGTTAAAATAGGAAATTTAAGTAAATCAGTTAACACTTGATGGCATTTGCTTTGGCTGGTCACTCTACATTCAACAAATAAACTTTGCATTAATACTTTAGACTCCATGACAGTATTCTTATCCCCAACTTGTAATTGTGTCTAACATATAATAGTATGGGCCCAGTGAATATTTGTTAGGCTAATGAACAAAATAAATGTAAATAGATATAAGATCAATTCATTCTCAAGGGTCTAACTGATTCAGGTGATAACTGGTTGTTGACAGGTGGAAAGAACAACATGCAAAATCTTAAGGCTATGAAATTTACCATATTTACGAAAAATAATGAAGAATTTTGTATGGCTTGAACACAGTGTTCATTGGAGAGAAAACTGCAGGTAAGACCAAATAAGTAACTTGGGGTTAGGTAGCAAAGGATCTTATATGCTAAAGTAATTCATTTATTCATTTAAAAATATTTCTTTAATGCCTGCTTGTACTAGTTAAGATAGAAAAGCGCCCTGCCTCAAGACACCTTGAAGTAAATGGAGAAGAAATGTGTTTGGGCATTATCCAACAGGCAGTGATGGGGAATCTTGAAGACTTATTAAGCAAAAGCATGAATAATATGTTAAAAATTTGTGTTTAGCAAGATAGTACTAGAATTAATTTGGAAAATTGCTTATAAACATATAGGATTTGATGCAGAAGGGAGAACAACCAGTTTATAGGCTACCACAATAGCCAACGGGAGAGGTGGTAGGGGCCTGAACTAACGCTGTGGCCATGGGAATAAAGAGGAGGAAAAATATTCGAGGAAGAATGAATAGTCTTTGATGGGTGACAAGGAGGAGGAAGTGTGATAGTTGAGACAGAGGCAGGGGTAGTATCAAGGATGGCACTGGTTTTTCTGGATTGTACACAAAGGTTGAGGCAGGAAGCCCAGTGGGAAAAAAACCACCACGTCACTTATTCCTCCAACATCCCTTAAACAAACCTACCGCACTCTAGAATACGTGACTATTTAGGCATATTGTTTAATTTCAGTATATTTTGCTTATTCAGGATTTGTTACATACACAGAGATTTCCCTTAAACTGAGAATGTTAAAATCTTTTATAAGAGATAAAGTCAAATTTACCCAAACTCAAAAACACACAAGGTTTGGTTGAAATAGAGTTCTTTCTCTATTTATATGGATATAGATACATATATACATACATACATATATTCTTGAATATATAACTAATATGATTTTTATATATAAATATCTATAAATTAATCATCTTATGAGCTACATATTCAAGACAAGAATATACTCTGCTTTAACACTGTCTCCAGGATTTATCAGTTTTACTTGTGGTTATTAAAATTAAAAAAAAAAAAAAAACAATAGATATTTGCCAGAGTACAGATTTAGGATATTTGTACATTAACATATTCATCAGCCATTTCCCTTTATGAAAGTCATGTGAACAGTAATGAAAAAACATCCAGAACACTGAATGAAATAAATACATAATGAAATAACATCATTGGTCCTCTGTGCCTAGAAAGAATGAAGATTACTATCAAGTATTAAGTCATTTATTTCCTGTAGGAAACAAAGGAAATGACTATTGACCTATATTTCCACCTTTCTTGGTCTATAATGATGTCAAGTGCTTTCTTATCAATCCCAAATGGATTATTTTATTAAAACATGGGCTGTTGAGTGTCTCCTGCACAGTCTGAAGAACTAAGCTTGAAGAGTAAGGAATAAAATAATTTTAAGGAGAAATAAATATCCAAGTTAATTTTTATAAAATTATGATTATTCTAACAAAAAAAAAGAGGAATGGCAACCTTAAGTTTCTCCTCTTGGCCAGAAAAATGTGTAAACTGCTGAACAGGTTAACTAGGTTTTGTCTTTTTCTCCAAGAATCTATATTCATTCATTTCTCATTTTATACCTTAAACATTTGGTTAAGATTTTGTACAAAATATAATATATTCCTTGAAAACCCTAAGCATGATACTGGTTTTTTAATGTATGTTTCAAAAACAGTAAAGGTAGAAAAAAAAAAAACTCTACAACTTATTTCATCCAAAAAGTATTGTCAAAGCATGTAAAAGCATTATGTAAATGTTTGCCATGTTGTCAAAGATGTGAGAAACTGAATTAGCATTAAAAGATTATATCAACAATCGTCTGGCCACCCATGACAGACACATTACAAAATGGCCATGCGTTGCTTGTCTCTTTTTTTCCCTCCAACACTCTGTATATACTGGGAATGCAGTGGAGAAAGACATTCCTAGTTAGCTGCCAAATGGCCAAATGCTCAACCCATTATGTAATCCTTCGGTTTACAAGTATATCCACCTCTAGCTGTGATTTTTCCAGTTTTCCCAAACGATGTCTGTAGTTTTAATAATTAATCCTGTACTAATCTGACATTTTTATTGGCAATGCTATTACATATATATACTTTCATTTTATCCCAATACCATCTCCAAGAATTCTATCTTATCCTTTACTTTTTTTTACAGCATTCTATATCTTCCATGTCTATGCTTCTTCTGCACACTTTCATAATTGCATAGAAGTGTGAGTTATAACATTGCCCAGAACATGTGCCCAATAAACAGATTTCCTGGGTTAGACTCAATGACCCATTTGGTGTATATGTTTGTTTCTCATGGTTTCAGTTTTCTTATCTGTACAATGCAGATAACTTCTTACTTCACAGAACTGTTTTAAGGATTCAATGAGATAATGCATATAAAGTGTTTGAGTACATTACAAGTCTTTTATGGTAATAGTTAAAATTAAATATTTAAATTAGTACTAGTAATTACATTTCACCCCTTCTTCCCAAATTTACTTTGAAGAACAGATGTCCTACTCTGATTTTTATTTGACTTTTCATAGAAACCACTGTTTTATGTGTTAGATTTTCTGCATAACTTATTATATAACTGGAATGGTAGATGTATTAAAAATACTGATGATAGATGACTGCTCTACACAATTAATAAATATTTCTCATAATGAATGGCAACAATGAACTATTTATTTAAAATTGAAAGACACACACCAATTACATTAGAATAAAACTGCTTAAACATCCTAAAAAGGACATTTAGTATACTCGGATTACTAGACACAACTATGAAATGTCTGATAGCCCTTCTTAGCAAACAAATGCTTTTGATGCCATGTTAAAAAGCCTTTCGTTGGGGTTCCCCTTCATATGACTGCCCCAAGAAACACTGTTTTAAAGAAAGATATTTACCATTCAACCTATTTGACATTTATGTTACTGAAAAAGATACCTACAGTTGAGCTGTGAAAAACTTGCGAAACCATTTGATCAAAACAGATGAACTACATAGGAAATAAAATCCAAGAGGCTAAAAGTTTAAAATTTGCCTGTATTTAGGGCAATATGAAGCCAGGTCATAACACCTCTATGCCATTATCCATGCTGCTGTCACCCTGAATGTCCTTTCCCCATCTCTACATTTTCTCATTTATCAACCATCTTTATCTGGTCTTAGAATTTCCATAGGACATGTGTGTAAATCAGTTAAATCCAGGGCTATTTTTTTCCTTTTATGTGTACTTCTCAAGTTCTAAAATGTAGCACAATGGAAGTCAGAAAAGAAACAAAATTCATTCAGCAGAAATCTGGAGCATACTTTTTTTATTGTGGGATTCTATGACTGCAGAGCATTTACTCAGGCATTGTTACTTCCTGCCAGCCTCTTAACAAACCTACCCCATAAAAATAGAAACAGTATAATTTTGAACCAGTATTACTTATTGTACCCAGTAAGTTCCTGTTACCTTTTTCTGCTACTTGATACCAAAGGTGGCTAAAATAAATGTTGCTCATAGAGAGAGGAAATAACATCCTGCTTAGGAAGTCTGCTGCCAGAACTCAGACATTATTTTAGACTAGGGCTTTCAACAACTGCAATATAGACGTTGAGACGAGATAATTCCTTGCTGTAGGGGCTATCCTGTACATCAAAGGTCCCCAGCCCCTCGGCCCTGGATGGGTACCAGACCATGGCCTGTTAGAAACAGGGTTGCACAGCAGGAGGTGAGTGGTGGGTAAGCAAGCACAACTTCATCTGTATTTGCAGCTGCTCCCAGCACTAGCATCACAGCCCTAGCTCCATCTCAGATCATCATTAGATTCTCAAAGGAGCACCAGTCCCTGGTGCCAAAAAGGATGGGGACCACTGCATGTAGATTATAATGTTTAGCAGCATCCCATCCTTCTACCACTAGATGCTAGCCCACAGTTGTAACAATTAAAAATGCCCTCAGAAATTGCCAAATTTCCATGGGAGGTAGGAGAGGGAGCGGGGGGATGAGGGGCAGGTAGAAGAAAGATGCCACATTTTAAGCATTGTTTTATAATTATTGATATAATGAACTCATTCATAAAGAATTTTACTTTTAATCTAAATTGTGTACTGCCCTATGGTATAAATCCTACCTGAATACCAAAAGAAAATAATACCTGGTATAAAAAATATTTATGGTTTACCATAGAATATACCTTCTGGAAAATTAGCAACATTTTATGAAATGGGTTTATTAGTTTGTTTGAATTCCTTCTCCCGTTTCTGTATATCCAAATTTTCCCACAAGTGCAAAGATTCCATCAAGTTCTGAATTTGCTCATTAATTCAAGCTACGAGGCCTGAAAAAAATTTTCAAGGATTTCAATATTAAAATAGCAACTCAGAGAGATCTCTAGACTAATTTTTAGACATGGCCAGTGAGAATGTACCAAATTAGCCTCAAGAATCCAGAAAGTCAGAAACTGTAATTACCCAGATGGAGATGGTGACTTAACTTTCAACAAGAAACTAGATGACAGAGTTTTCATTCTTGGCTCTGCGTCAGATTTGCTGAATGACATTTCATACTTTGTTTTTCTTCAAGTCAAAAACAAAGTATTTCACAATATGAACTGAAATACAAATCTGTTTATATTTTATTAATTTTGTTAGGAATATTATCTTTTAAGTAACATAAAATTCAACACATCCTTATGGTAACACATCCTTGTAGAAGTGTAAGAATCAGTTCCATGTAGTTGCCATCGATCAAAAGAACAAACTAAAATCACCACAGGTTATGTAAATTCAATTGCAGCAATGTCCTTGATAAAGAAGAGGAGAAAGAGCGCTTTCAAAAAATTAAAAGATGTGTAGTAGTGTTTCTAGAACATCCTACTGCCAGTTCATAGGAATAACGAAGGAAGTATTTTTAGAAGATGGGAGAACATGCTGGCAAGGCAAACCACAGACTCTCTGCCATTAGTATATGCACAGTCTGCACCTATGGTATCCGGGTAACCATCAGCTACATGCAGCTAACAAGAGGCTGAACTGTGGCTAGTCCAAATGTGGATGTGCTTTGTATGTATAACACGCACTGGATTCTGAAAACTTAATATGAAAAAGAGAATGTAGAATATATCATTAATTTTTAATTGATTCATGTTGAAATGATATTTTGGTTATACTTGGTTAAATAAAACATATTAAAGTTAATTTGTTTTTTTAATTTTTAATGTATCTACTAGAAAATTTAAAAGTACATATATGGATTTCCTTCCATGTCTACTGGATAAAGTTGTTCTTTGCTATCATTCCAATAGACCTCAACCTGTATTGGTATCATAATCTTCTCTCCAGCCTCTACTCAATCTTTGGGAATTCTGGGGTAAGGAGAGAGTGAGACATTTTGAATGTCATAAAATTAGAGGAGTGTTAATAGCCTTTAGTGCCCAGGGGCCAGGGATGCTCAAAGTCCTCAATGTGGGAGTCAGTCCCATAAAATGTAGAACTGCTTTATCTACAATCTCATTTGTGTCTCCACTGAAAAGCAGGCAGGTGATAGCATCCGCCTGCCACACTTCAGCAACTAATTACTAGAATCCAACTTTGTATTTTCAGCCCTGACCTCTTTCTCTCAAGACCCAGACCAACCTGTTGACATTTCCAAGTCCACATTCCACGGGCCAGGCATGATTTATAAATCCAAACCAAATTCAGTATCTCTGACCTCCACCCCACCTCCCCCAAAAATAAGGAAAGTAAGAAAATCTTGTTTTAATTCATGAATTGTCCTTTAAGAAATGATATCATCATCGATCCTGTTTCTCAGGTTAGGAAGAAACCTTTCACATGAAATGTGTTACCAGAATTTCATCACAGCCAGTCTTTCCTCTCAATTCCCATTAGTCTTGTCCCATAAGTGATAGTCCATCATCACTCTTCTTCCACTCTGCTACCGGAGACATCTTGTAACAGAGGGAAACTGTTCCCCCAACTAGATTTAAGGTTTAACGAACTTAACCTTAACTAGTTAGAAGGAAAACATCTCTGCTCTTTGATGTCAGATAAAATTTAGGTCAATAGGAAGCTTTAGAAAATGTTACTGCATTATAAGCAAGAAGTTAAGTAAGAGAATAATCCTAAATTAAGTCTACTAGCATATAAGGATTAAAAATGACTTATAAATAAGTATTCTATATGGTTACATAGTAAATATGTGGCCACATATATGCATATGGTTATGTATTATATACGTGTAATATCATAATATTACATGATATATTTACATAATATGTAATTAGCAGGCATAGCTATTTAAATTGAATATAAAGAAATTTATCTTAGGAGCATTATTTTTCAACACAGTGTCAGCAAAATATTATCTTTAAAACCAAAAATATTGCCACTAGATTTTAAGGGCAAAGCATGGTAAAGTTTATCCTGCGTGCGTGCGTGTGTGCGTGAGTGTGTGTGTGTGTGTGGTTTATCCCTGAAGATGAGAACACTGTGAACCATCGCCACCCTTAAATGCATAAAACTGCAGGAAAAACAACCTCAGGAAAATACAACAAAGTGCAATTTTTGCAGGAAAATACAACAAAGTGCAATTTTTTTTCTTTCAACATTACTTACAGACTACTCCGAAAAAAATCTGAAAAAAAAAATGACAGAGAAACATCGAGACCTACTAGCATCCTGGTAAAAATAATGAGGTTAACAGCAAACGCTAGTCTAAGAAAAGGACTGAATAAGCACACACTTAAGTTTCGGTAACACTGTTCTGCCTACAGTATTTACAAAAAAGAAAGAAAGAAGAAAAAAAAGAAACGAAATCACTCTAAATGCCAAATGACAGGGAAGTGGTTGAATGGATTATGGAATATACAAACCACTGAATAATACTTATTCATTACATTTATGATAAGTAGCTTTTTGTCTTTAAGTAGATGAATGGTCATAATTAAATGAAAAGGAAATAACAGAAGAATATGTTGACATAATTTTAAAAACAATGCAAATAACAGAGAGGGGGAACAGAGGGAGAGGGGGAGGGAGGGAATGGGAGAAAGCAGGGGAGGGAGGGTGGAGAGAGAGAGAGAGAGAGAGAGAGAGAGAGAGAGAGAGAGAGAGAGAGAAAGGGAGGGAAGAGAGGAGAGACAGAAAAGGCTAAAAGGAACTAAAAAGATTTGGAGTGATACTTTTCATTTTTGCCTTGACGTATTTTCTCACTTTTAATGAATTTTATATACACTTAGGTGTTCAACACTTTTTGTAAAAGAAGAAGAAAGCAGATTAAGAGAAAACAAATGAGAGAAATCAAAGGAAGTGTAAAAGGGTCACACTAATTCTTTAATCAGAATACATGTGTGCATGTACACACACACACAGTTGCATGTATATTCATGTTATAGTTAAATTTTACTATTAATCTTAAAAAAGCAGGTGAAATTAAAGAAAGTTATTGTCTAAGTTATATCTGTAATTGATGCACTGAAACATATTGCTTCAACCGAGATATCAACTGATGTTTGCAAATATCTTCATTAGGCAGAGATCTATGATATATTGCTATCTAAACTTCAACTGCTCTAATCTTTTTTAATTTTTAGGCAATTGCACAACAATAGAAAAATGGATATTTTGCCACTATATTGTGCTAAGAATTTAGCATCCTGATGAAGAAATTATGGGCCAAATACGTTTTTTGTTTTTTAGCTACACAGAGCAGCCAGTGAGTGCATTTTAAAAGATTTTTAGTCCTACGGAAAATCGATCTTTTCTATTCTTATCTGGAAAAGTGTAGAAGTAAAAAGATTTATACTTGTCAGATTTTGAAACAAAATATAATAACTACAGACAATTACACTCTCTGCCCTCTGCACAGACCTTCCACTTCCCTGGGCCTTTAATTGTTAAGGCCACATTCTGTGATTACATAACAATATTGGGATTGTAATTTGAGAAAATTCCTAGAGAGTTATAAGGAAAAGAACTAGGTTCTCCACAATGTATTTCTGGAAGAACTAAAAATATCCTCAGGGACTTTCAATTTCTGTTCCACCACGTAAGAAGCTTAAATTCACCAACTCATCCTTAACAAGTAAAAAGCTGAATAAACAAAAACCACAACTTCTGTTAGATCCACCAGAGAAGTGAGGTCACAGTCAAGCTGCTGCCACAAAACTGGAAGAACGAAAAAGGCAGAGAACCACAACATGCCAAAGCAAAAACCCCCAAAGAAAAACCCTCTGTGAGAACCAGTGTTGGGATAGAAAACTCAGAATTGCAATTGAAGGATTACTGGAGGCTTAGGGTGGACGAGCCTGAGAGTTAAAAACTCCAGGGGAATGCAGTCAGAGGGGGTGTCCACACTTGTGTGGGTCTGATCTCCAGGAGCTGCACTTCATTCCTACAGTGAATACAGGGGAACGATCCCCTCATACTTCCATCAGGGGAGGGTTTCTACTTAGAATTAGCCAGAGCATGAAGTTCTTCTAAGAAGGCCAGCCCTCAGGAGAAGCTATCAGAGCTGAACCTGCCAGGGTCTTATCAGCAGCCAACCTTCCTGTGGGAAGGGAAATATATAATGCCAGCCCCATCTAGCCACCCCATTCTATGTGAAGGGTCTGGGGGGACTGAGACACATTGGTGAGAGGCACAGTCTCACTGAAAGACGGAAACCAAACCAGAGGACTTCAGAACACTTCTCCTCTGGCACCTAAATGCCTTGCCATTCATTACATTCCTAAAAGCCTATTTACTATAGTTCACTTTATCCAGTCTATCATATCCACTTTTCACCAAAAAAAAATTACAAGGCATGCATACTAAAAGACAAAAAAAAAAGTTTGAAGAAAACTGAACAAATGTTGGAACCAGAGTCAGATATGGCAGGAATGTTGAAATAATCAGACCAGCAGAAATTTTTTAAACTCTGATTAAAATACTACGAGCTTTAATTTGAAAAGTAGACAAGAAGCAAAAATAGATGAATAACGTATGCAGGGAAGTGGAAATTTTAAGAAAGACTCAAAAAGAAATGCAAGGGATCAAAAACACTGTAAAAGAAATGAGGGATGTCTTTGATGGGCTGATAGAAGAAACAGGAGAGTGGAATTAGGAATATCTTTAAAAAAAAAAAAAAATAGATAAATCTACAGCCGTGTTACCCTGAGCAAGCCCAATCCCAGCTGACCTCGGAAGCTAAGCAGGGTCAGGCCTGCTTAGTACTTGGATGGGAGACCACCTAGGACAACCAGGTGTTGTAGGCATAAAAATAAATAAATAAGGAATTGTAGGCTGACAAGGTCCTTGCAATTTGTGAGGTCAATCAAGGGCTGCCTCACCTTAAAAATAAATAAATAAATAAAAGTAATAAAAAATAAAAAATAAGTGAATAAGTCAATAATGCATTTCTTACTTTATTAATCAAAGGATGTCAGAAATATTTAGACATATATAAGAACACTAATTCCTAAAAGCAACAACTACTGTCAAGTCTACAAAACTATCAAAAGCAGCAAGATGCATCTACAAGAGTTTGGAAAAAATAAAACTTTCTATTATTTAAACATACTCATATCAGTGATTCAAATGTTATTCCATTACCCTACATTAATTATAAACATTTTGTCAGGACTCAATAGAAGGGACTGGTTAATAATCTGAAATAATAGGCAAAATGGGCAAATACATCATTCTTCATTTACTCATTTTTCTCTCAGCAGTAAATAATTCATCACCCAATGTATCTGTTATATGTAAGATGAAAGTACAAAAGAGAAAGCTTATGTAAGATGAAATACAATTAGATACAGCAATAAGTCAATTTTTATGTCATATTTCAGAGGAATATAGATCTATCTATATATCCATTGCTTGTTCGTATACAAGTTATGTATCTGTTACAAATATACACACAAACATACATACCTTTGATTTGCATGTCCCTGAAAAATGTTTAGTGGGAAAAAACAATTGTAGATTTTGAGATATAGTACTCTGCCTTGACTATTCTTAATCTTTCATTCTGTTTCTAATTTTAGAATGCATTATATAAACATTAATAAAAACAGTTTTAAGGTGGTAAGTCTTACTATTTCTCCTAACAAATGAAACAAGTTATTCAACAATGTTTTTAGAATGTTTCTACCAATCATCCTTTTAAGTTAAAAAGTGTTCAACAAAGTAATTCCATTTCTCTACATGGAAAAGTCTTCTGATGATTTAGTACTTAGTATGATGTCATAACACCAACAGATATTTTTATTTTATAATACTTGATTGAGTAAACTATTTTGACAGAAAATAAGTTGTCAAGGAGAAGCAATATAGAAATGCTAACTAATATAATGATCTAAACGTAATCACTCAATAGAGCATTCTACATTTACATTTCTTCAAGTTATTCGTTTTTAAATAAGAAACTGTGTACAACTCTGATGCTAAAACCTGGTTCCCTGGTTGTTAAGTGCAAACATCCAGGAGAACTGGCAAAAAAGATTCCACCCTTCAATGACAGATAGGGGGAAACCTAGCACCCCGTGACTATGAAGGGGAACTTAACCAATACAGGCATCTGAGGTTCAACTCATGGGTATAAATTTATAATTTATTACAAGTGAAGCCAACAAATAAAAAAGCTAACTGGAAAGAGCTGATAGATCCTTCCTAAAGTAGTGTCACAAATGTCTAATGTCAAATTTTATACTATTCAGAATCTTCCATCAAAAACAGACAATGAGAAAGTGATCTGTGCTATGGCATAACTTTTAAGAGGAAATACAGGTATTCAGTACTTTCTCACAACTACATGAATTGCAGTCAAGGATGCAGAAATATACAGAGTCTGCAAGTAAACACAAATATTAATGTGGGTCCATGAAACGGTAAGTTCCTTAATATAGCTCTTATCCATGACTGATTATCCCTGTATCTCCCACTGTTTATAGTACAGTTCAACAGAACACAGTACTGCAAAATCAAGGCTAGCTCAGTCTTTCTTCCAAGGAAAAAAACATTGAAGATCACACAACTACCCTTAAAGTTCAGAATCACTCTATGAAAATCCTAGGTAACTCTAGTCCTAGTGAATGTCCCAAAACTTTTCTGAGTCTCTAATTCTCCCAAAATGGTATCAGAGTAATCTACAGGAAGCTGAGTCAGGATGCTCAGGCACATTAATGGTGATCTGAAACTCTAGCATAAAATATTCCACAGAAGCCAAAGGTCAAAACAGGTCTATACGCAGTGCTTCCCAACTGCTTTTCCATTATGGAACACAGAGAACAGGCAATAGCTCTACTGCACAGCGGGATAATCAGACAAGGCTAGCCTTAGCAGAAGGTCCCAAAGGCTCAGGAAACAGATACCCCAGGCACATCTATAACCATTTGTGGGGCATTATTGTGACTTGATACCATACAAGCTGAAAAGGCTTTGCCTTAGGATCAAATGCCCTCAACATGGCTAGATTGCAAACAAAACAACAAAAAGCAGTGCTGTGAATCATAGCACCATCAATATCTACTTACTTTAACAGATAAATGCTGCCACCATCAAGAGTACATTTTCCTAACATAATAAATTTCTCACATATTTACTTCAGATGAAAGACTCTTCAGGGGAAAACATTTTAATCAAGGCTCCATAAGAAATATTATATTTTAAAATCACAATTTATTTTTGGTGGACTATTTCTTTATTCTGCCACAAGATTTAGAAATTATATTAGCCAGATTTTTCCAATTAACTTATACAGGGCTTCCAGCCTCAAATTACCTCTGTACACTCCTATACAAACAGAGACTAAAGCAGACTGGGGTGATGAGACACGTGGGAAAACTAGTTATCACCCATTCAGAGCTCTTGCACTCATATCTGCATGGCTGTTTACGATATGACTGAAAATGATCTGTAAAGGAACATTATGGACGCTGATTCAATGTCCCTAGAGTAGGAAATGCAGAGAACATTCACATACGTGAATACTTATTACTCCAAAATCCCTGTTCCATTTTCTACCATTCAACTTTCCTTTTTAAATGAGAATATATTAAAATCTCCAGCTAAACAATAGGTGACAAGGACAGGATGATGGTTAAAAAGCCTCTATATAGCATGCTCCTGAAGCTAAGAAATGACCATCTCATGCCAGTGAGCTAACTTTCCCAAGTTCTTGAGATGTAGCTGCAATGGAAATTAAGAGCAGGCCACTCTCATACTCTAATGGGTGGGGCTGTGAACTGCAGAGAAATTTGGCAGAAAATATTAAAAGCTATAAAATGCACATGGCTTTCACTCTAGCAATTTTAACTCTTGGAATTTATCCTAAGGTAACAATTAAGGATGTGCAAAAGAATATTTATTTCTTTAATATTTGTAGTTACTAGATTTTGGAAGCAACCTAAATGTCCAAAAGTAGAATAGTGGTTAAATAAATTATCACAGAGCCTTAAAAATCAAATCCTACAAAGGGTTATTTCAAAAATGTATATGCCTACTGGCATACATAGGTTGCACTATACATTCTTAAGTGTAAAAATCAAAATACAAATGGCATATAGAAAGTTATCTCACTATTCTGAGTGTAATTAAAATTGTGGTAGATTTACTTTTCTTACCTCTATGGTATTTCTCTAATGCGTACATAATGGTTACGCAGTGTTTTGATAGAGAAACTAAAAGAAGAAAAACAAAATGTTAAAAGTTAAAAAAAAAAATAATAACACCAGAGAAAAACTAACTCAAAGAGGAAGGCTTAGGAATGGGCTTTAGGAATAAATCCCTACACGTGTGATTGTGAAGTTCTGAAATGTGTAGTCAACCAAGGTCACAGAATCTCTTTTTCTTGGAGATTTTCAGAAAAGGGTGGCCAGCTCTCATTTGAGGACAAGTTGAATTCAGTCCTAACCTCTGTGGCCTCTTGTAGCTCCATGTGCAAAAGGACAAAGCCAAAATATAATTTTCATTCAATGACAAACAAAGTAGCCAATTCTCTACACTGCCCTTGATCCTCCACAACCCCTTACCCTATTCAAAAGAAAGGAACCCCTACAGTTTCACATCCAGCACTGAAACCCAATGACCTTGAATTTACATGCCCAGCCACTGGCCAGCACCTTACTCAGAAAATACAGTAGAATGATAGTTAAATGTTCTGCAATGCACAAATACCTTCTGACTTTTCCACCATAGTAAAAATTCTAATTTCAGCCACTTACATATCCCGAACTGAGAGAAAGAAAATGATGGTGCCTATACAAAATCTCATCATGTTTAACTATAAGTTTTATAGATAAAAGCATTATAGTGATCAAAATAAATATATGGTTAAAGGATATCAATGGAAGAGTTAGGAAAGATCACCAACATCAAAGACAGAACACTGAGAACCAAGGCCTAGGTTGTCTACACCCTTGCAGTCCCAATGACTGTATGAATATGAGAAAGCTGGAGAGCGGAGAAGGCTGATAGGAAGAAAAAAATGATTCATTGGAAACATGGTGTTGGAGGAGAGCTCTAGAGATACCCTGGACCACCAGAAAGATGAGCAAGTGGGTTCTAGAGCAAATTAAGCCTGAAACGTCACTGGAGGCAAAAATCACAAGACTGAAGTTGTCGTACTTCGGCAACATAACGAGAAGGCAGGTTCTTTGGAAAAGGCAATAATGCTGGGGAAAAAAAAACAGAAGGCAGCAGAAAAAGAGGAAGCCCAAATATGAGCTGGACAGATTCCATGAAGGAAGACACAGACGTGAGTCTACAGGAGCTGAGCAGGGCTGCTGAGTACAGGACACTGTGGATATCACTAAGTCATAGCATCCTCAGAAGTGGGAGACCACTCAATGGCCCATAACACACACGGTTGAAGACAAATAAAAATGCTCAATTCTGACAAGTTCCTTCGCTTTAGAAAGGGCAAAACCTAAATGTTTTCTGGTAACCTCTTACAAATACAAATGTAACATTTTCCAAGTCCATAATTAAATTCCTTTTTTACTTGGGAATCAGTTTCCAGGCCTAGTGAAAGGAATAGATGTTGAGAGGCTGACGATCAAATGGGATGAACCAAGATGACAGGTTAAAATAGAGTTATGCCAGTCACTGAAACTAAGAAAATGAGTTTGAATCAGTGCAGAGAGCTACAGAAATGCCACGCTGAAGGAATCAGCCAAGGCTGGACTACACAGTCCCATAGCAAAACTCAACCCTGCTAGTCTTCAAAGACAGGAGAATGGATGAATAATGTGTGAACATGACTTTAAGGGAGCCGGTTTTAAACAAAGTCAAGTGAAACCCCACTGCCACCACCAAACAAACAAACAAACAAACTTCTCCTGAGGCATTCTTCATGCCCTCGACCAAGAATGAGCCTTAAGGCATCAGCTTTGTAAGTAGGTATCAGAGGTAGATTCCTCCTTCCACTAAACATTTATGAGGGCTTCAGTTCTGAGTAAGATTACAGGACACTTAAAGTATATTATTTTCTGGACCAAACGTCTAAGTCTCCTCGTTAATGAAAGAATAAACAGATCTGTCCTTTTCTTTCCTCAATAAGCCTCACTTACTACAGCATTCTTGGAAAATTGTGTTCTGAAGAGTTTAGTTTTCTGGATGGGTGAGGGTTTATCTCTTATAAGCTCAAATTCAAAAGAAAAACCTATTAGCCACTTGAAATGGAAATGTTCCTAATATATTTTACATAAAGGTTAGGGACATAAGTTCATGTTTTCTTGATGACTCAGACCAATAATTATGAACCTCAATGACTATGCAATGCTGCATCCAGAGATAACTTCAGGGCCCACTGAAGTGTGTCTACACTAAATGACCTGAAACTGTTGTGTTGCTTGAGTTCTTGTGTCTGCATTTTATAGTCTGTCAGGCTTTTCTTCCCAATATTGTCATGTTCTTTTTATAGATGCTCCTTCTGCCCTATGGTGAAACGGAAGGAACACTGAACTGAGTCAAGCTGATTTAGGTTATCATCCTAGTTAAATAACCTTGGATATGTCACTCAACATTTTTGGGTCTAAGTAAGATGAGCAGATTCAACTAAAAAACTCTGAAATGCTTAATTCAAATTTGCTGCTTCTCATTTACTGTGTATTTTTTAAAAAATAAACCAGCTAAGCTTGTATGGAAAGTAATATAGATATTTAAGCATGCAACATACTCCTCTGTAAGAGAAATGAATATACCTTGTGACACCTAGATGTCTTCCCAGAGGCCTTATTGTATAATTCCCAGTAGTTGCTGGCATCTCAGATAGCTATGGCTTCTGGGAAAATAAGACCCTATTAGAGACATGTCACTATACTTCTGTATGCCTCTATTTTACCTAATGTTCTCAATGCAAAGAATTGATTATTTGATACAGCTCCATTTCAGGTCTTCTGAGAGAAGCATCTTTATATGTATGTCATCATCTATGCCAGTCGGTAAACCGATTGCAAAAAGAGTCCAATTTTGAGACCTTCTTTGCCTTGTCAAATATTTGCTTAGATGACAGAATTACCTAAGAACTTTTCTAAAAGGTGGTTTTGTAAAAAAAAAAAAAAAATTTACAAAATGTAAAAAATATTTCATAAACTCCTCAAGAGAATGGAATTTATTCATGTTTTGTTTTTCTGGAGTCCCTAGCACACAATTTCCATCTATTACATATTCAATATCTCCACTGGAAGATTGAAGAAAAATCAGACCTCAGTCTGCATCTCTCCCCGCTTCTACACATTCTTCCCTGAGAAATCCACATCACATTACTGCCATAATTCCATCTCTATTCAGATAATTCATCTCCAGCTCCCATCTCTCTCCTGAGTTCTAAATCCCTAATTCCCATCATAACTTCTACATGGATTTCCCAGAAGTTAAAAAGTATCCAAGAAAGTTTATAAAGCCTTCTCATCACACTTCTTTCTCTCCTTACTTCATACTTTCAAAAATCTACTTTCTCTTTTTCTCCATTATTCTTTACTCATGTGAATATCATTACGTACCAAATGAGAAATCTAGAAATTCCCTTGATTCTTCTCACTTATTGATCAACTACTAAGGTGTACTGTAGGTGCCACCTCTGAAACAGCTCTTCTTACCATACATGCATGCTTACTATCTCTACCTAATATAGCCTTAATTCAGGTCATCATCTCTTAACTGATTATTAAATAGCCCCTAACTGATTTCCCAGCTGCCAACAATCTTCCATCCATCTACATCAGCATCAGCAATGATAGTTCAATAAAATATTTTCTTCCATCAGCAATGAATTATAGTTCTATAAAACATATAGGCTGATGGTATTCCCATAAGTATATGTTTTAAATATATTTATATTTTAAATGTAATTACATTTATATTTATATTTAAGTCTTCCTGTTGTTTATGACAACTATTCTCTATCTTTTTCTGCCATAGTGGAGCCAGAAGATACTAATCCTAGGGAAATACTGGGCTGCTGCTGAGGTAGGACCTCTACAGTGTGTATGAGTATATATAAATTAGTGTATGTGATAGAGAGAAGTAATGTGGAAAGAAAAGTAATGGCCAAGAAATGTGGATCTAAATTGATGATCAGAATACAAAACCTATTTTTTCAGAGATTCTAAAGCATGTCATAGATAATCACTGTGAATAATTTATACTAAGTAGAATAAATTGAACATATGAAGATACCAAAGTAGAAAAAGGGTTAAAAGCCACTGGACTGGGTATATGTGCAATTCCCTTCAATATATTCCACATCCAAGAGGACTTCTGGCAGACATGATCCAAATTAACTTCTGATATCTCCTCCACTCCCCCCATCCCCAACAATGTACAACCACTAGAATCCTTTACATTCCTGTATACACATCAGGACAAGCCCACATTAAGCTTACCTTGGGGGGTGTTCAAATATAGGTCTGTAAAGGTCCTTCTACCCTTACTGTATTTGTCAGCTCAGGCTGCTATGAAAATATCGCAGACTGGGTAGCTTCAAAACCAGAAATTAGTTCCTCAGAGTTTGTGGGGCTGGGAAGTCTGAAATCAAGGTGCTGATTTATTTGGTTCCTGCTAAGACCTCTTCTCTCCACTGCAGATGGCCATCTTCTTGCTGTGTCCCCATGGGGAGAGAGCGATCTCTCACATCTCTTCTTCTCAGGGCACTAATCTCATCATGAGGGATGATCCTCATCATCTAATTACCTCCTAAAGGACCACCAGCAAACATCATCTTATTGGGGGTTGGGGCTTCAACACATTAATTTTGGGGAGACACAATTCAGTCCATAATATGTACGCAATTGAAAAGTCATTTCCTCTACTGTGTTCAGGGTTCTCTGCTAGATTACAACTCTATGTGTTATTATCTTTGTATCTCTAGTTCCCGAAACATTGCACCAAGCACATCCACAGGAAGTGCTCAGTGCCTACGTGCAACAGAAGCCTTTCCATTGATCCCAGTTAACTAGTAAACCCTTCTCAAAATCTTCCTCACAGGGCTATCATCAAATAGTCTTCCTTTTAATACAGTTTACTCACAGAAAGAAAAAACATGTTGTTTATGTCCATTAGATAATACACAAATGTGCATCTTATCCATTTTTTGTTCTTATTATATAGAGACTTACAGTTTCAGACTTCATCTAATCATAACTTTACAAATCCCATATTGCCTAGTGAGGATCAACCAATGCATGTTGCTGATAGACTTCTGGTACAAGCAAAGTTCTCAGGTCCTTAATTTGATATATATTTGATGCAATTTTGTATTATATGAGGTCAGTCCATCTTTTGTTGGCCATGCCTCATTTCCTGCGTGGAACACAGAAGGTGAAATCCGATGATGAGGATTTGAACCCCCAAAGTCAGCATTTCCAACTTGTCACCTATTCTTACCTCAAAAATAGATATAACACCATCTGCCTCACTAAAATTTTTTGACAGTGCTCTTCATAAACCATAAAGTGCTACATAAGTTATATATCTTTATACAATATATCTTTGTATAATAATAATGATGATGATGTATTAGATCTTAGTTGTAGTAAATGCCTTAATCACCTTAGATTCAACATGACTGGATAAGATGCCCTATGAATTATTATTCCTTGGATAAATGTCACAGGGTATAAGTGAGCTTCCTCAAGTCGCTTTGGACAAACTGACAAACCTCATTAGTATCTATATGCTTCCAGGATGATGGGGTCGACTTTTGCCAGTTCTAATGTATGCCAATTGGCTACACACAGGGGCACCGTAGCGCGACCAACTCCCCATATACACACCCACTTCCACTCCCCAAGAGGTACCAGACTGTCGGACAAGTTGGCCGCTAGCCTGTGAAAATGTGGAAACACTGTAGCAACATTAGCCAATAAAGCACATACTGGCAGCTGAATAGATATTTAGGCTCTTAAATGTACCCAAATAAATCGTTTGTATGTTTTAACAAATGTTTTATTTGGAAAGCATTTCCCAGTGCAGATGCTGTCAAAAGTACCCATTTTTAGTGGGTTAAATCAAGGGCTGGAAGGAGCAGAAGGGTGGAGAATGTTTTTTAAACAAAATTGCATAAACTGCAAAAAAAAATGTTAATATCATCTGTGGGAGGGCATCTTTGAAAAACAAAAGAGTTGTTAGTGGTTTTCAAAGTTAAATTTATACCAACTGTAAATGTTAAAAAATTATAAATATAAATACCACAATATGATAAAGTTATCAGAACTTGGCGAGGCATAAAAAACTGGGCTATTTTAAAAATACATATATCAATAAAATTAGATGCCAAAAAACAAAAAGATGCCATCAAGCAAGGAATCAAGAAGTGAAGCATTATAAATTAAAGCTTCACTTGCCAGAGACTTTTGATAAGCAATCAAACAGGAACACACTTAAAGGGTTTTATATTGAGGTTAAAAATTTGGGGGAGAGACATACAGTAATTCTAATTCTAATAAACTCTGGGACCAAACACCAAACAGAGCCTCTGATAAGCTTCCAGCCTCTAACACAGGCCCAATGATACAGTGTAAGGGACTGGGAGATCTATCGACTCCTGTTCTTAGACAAAGATGGAATGCATATATAATTTGTCTGGGCTATACACACCCTTTTCCAGTTTAGTTCCACCTCCATGACGATATTCTCCAAGGCAGGAAAAGTCACTAAACTGTAAACAATGACACGGGTTCTTTAAAGGCCCTGGATTGAGAAATACATGATGAATATTTCTCATGAGGCTCAAAACAAGGAAACTATTTCTTAATTAACAGTAGTTAGATGAGTTTCATCACCATCAATTTTCCAGTAGATTCTGTTTATAAGTACTGATGGCAATTACATTCATGTGGCAATGTGAACTAGGAACAGGGCAAATAGATTTTTAGCTGAACTGATTAAACCATTCAAAGGGGAAAAACAAGAGGGGTTTTAAGTTTTTGTTTGCTGGTTTGTTTTCCAATCACAAATTAACTGGTTGCACAAAGACACTGGCCAAATCAATCATATTTTTGGTGTTATGCAGTTATTAAATATTTATTAAAGTGAATGATGAAAAAAGATTCTCTGAAAAAATAATACAAAAAGCCTCTCTGGAAAAATACTGCCAACTTATGCCAAAGAAAACCTTAAAATTCTGGAATGCTTGGAGAAAAAGAATAGAAAAAAACTTAATGTGCACAAGTATGTAAAATCACAGCAAACTGTTAAAAAGATAACATAATTATTGCATGAGGATTTTAGGACTCTTCTAACATTGTGAGTTTTGATTCAGTGAAGGAACACTGGCATTAAATGAAACTTCCCTTATTATCCTGATACATTTTCATTGTGAATGTTCCAATAAAGAAAAACTGTCTTTAAAATAGTCTTCAAAGTTTTACTCCCTATAATTAATCCTATCACCAAAATTATCAATACAATTGATCCATAATAATAATTTTGAACAGCATGCTCAAAAGATTGACAGTCACAGACAGTCAATCTTTAAGACAGATGACAAATCATTTCCTGATGGGCCATCTCAATAGAAGTGAGTCTAGCACCAACTACACTTAGATATAAACATAATAAACTGGATGTGAAGGTTCATTTTGTTTTTGGGGGAAACTTTATAAATTTCGATTTACTTTTATCATTGTGTATGTCTCTGATGCAATTCACAGTAATCACAGCTACAGTGGAGCAACTTCAAACATAAATGAAACAAATAACTGGTAGATCAATAGGAGGTGACAGACTCCCGGCTAAAATCTTGCCCTCGTGTGACCCACCGCGGCCCCTCTGCACTCTAAAGACTTAATGAATCACCAGGAGCACACTGAAGATTGTGTGTTTTACCCACGTGAGAATTGGATTTATATCAGTACCAGAAAAAGAATCACTCCCCTTCCATGAGATAAATACAGCAAAGTAAAGAGGATGTTTCTACAAGGGACTGGACATAATGATGTCATGCAGCTTATGTACCAATTTTACAAATACTTCATCACTTTAAATTGAAACACTAAGAACAACAGAAAATCAGGATGCCTAATGAGAGAATAATTTAAAACAATATGTCCTTTATAGTCATTTTCATGCTGGCAGTGAAAAATGGTGCAATAGCAATATATGAAAAGGAGAAATGCACAGCCCATTTAGTCCTTCTGAATACATTTTGCTCAAGAAAATGCCTAAAAGACCTTGTTATTTAACACTAAAGATGCTTCTACTAGCCCCAAAGTAATTTTAAATAGCTAAAGTAATTACCCTATGGAGAAAATTTCAGTTATTGAATAAATAAAAATCTGTCACAGGGCTCATACGTGTAAAGAGGAACACCGAAGTATGAAACAAACACCACCAAACACCCTAGGGAGTAACTTCATGCCACTTAGCTGGAAGGTGCAGAAATAGTTTGCATGCCTTTGTAAGGACAGTTTATACTTGAGTGGTCCTTTAAAGGGGTATCATTGTCCATATGTGGTCAAAATGGATATTTTGACACAGCTTGCACATAATCTAGCCAAGCCCTTTCCCTTCTCTATTTCCTTTGAATAAACTCCATTTCACTCCTCACTTTGAATTACAGCAAAACGGAAGAGATAAAAATTAATTCTCAAAATGTAGCACAAAAAGGCAAAATAGTTAGGTATTACCCACAGTATGAAAGAAGGGAATGAAAACATATCATAACTAATAGATTATCTACTCACACTACAAGAAATAACAAATGAAATGGGAACTATGTAAACATGTCATAGGATAAAAAGGAAGTAAAGAAGGAAGGAACACAAGAGAGACAGAAAAGGGAAAAAACAAGCATGCAAAGGAGGAAAAACGCACTCATTCCTAAAGAAAACACAACCTAAAACAGAAATTGTTACATTATAGGAGGACTTCGAAACAATGATTACCAGTGAACAGGGACTCAAAAATGAAATGGTAAAACAAGAGAAATTAAAAAGATGTTGCAGGGACCTCAGGACACACCTAAGACCAAAAATATATTAATTTAGTACTAATAAAAAACAAAAGTAGCAAGGGAATGAGGAGTTATGGCTAAAGATGAGAAGCTATGGCTAAAAACTGAATTACTAATGCAGAAAAAAGGCTTACTTTAATTCCAGTTAATACGAAGAAAAACAGACATTTTTTTAATGAAGAAAAAATAAGAGACATGAAGAACAAACTGACAATTGCTGAACTTGTAAAAAAAATGACCAAAAAAATATTTCAAGTAATAACAGTACAAATTATCACTAAAGTGAAGAAAGGACAGACTGAAATAAGTGTTTTAGAAAAAAATTAATACAGAATGATTAAAATAACTTACATACTTAAGTTACTGAACATCAAAATACGGAACATTAGATGCCACAAGTACTTTGGCACTAAATTTCTATAAAGTTCTGAGAAAAAATGTGATCCAGTGATACAATTATTTTATTAAATCAACCTGACCTTAGAGTATAGAAGTAGCTGATTAATATGTTCAAACATAAAATATCTTAGAAAATGCAGAACATGAGGTATTTTTAATTACTTGACAATGAAATCAAGTGACCAAGAAATAAATTTCAAAAAATAACTCAGAATGAAAAAATCCACGAGAAGGAATCAGGATGGACAACAAACAGATATAACTGATGAAAACTAAACTGATTGACATCTTTTGCTGTTTGACCAGTTGACAAACTTTAAGAACAAAATGCAAACTTCCTGCTTTTCCAGAGGACCAGTCAGGGAGTTCTACACAGCAAATCAATTTTCCAATGGCACAAACATTCTGTAAAAGAAAATCTTGATCTCTAAGAACTGAATTTTCAATTGTAAAATTATCCTTGTATGCTCATTAAAAAATTGTTTTTCATTAATGAAACAAGTATTTTCATCTAAAAATCTAAATTCCAATCAGCTATATATCTAGTATGTAATAAAAAAGTAACCTTATAACTCTAGAAGTCCCTTAATCCTAATTAAAAAAAAAACACGGAAAGTTTAGAAAGACTTTGTATATAAAAATGTTTATCCCATTTATTCACCTCAAGTTTATGTTAATATCTGAGACCTGGCAAGGGTAAACAGTATAGAATCTAAAATCACCTTTCATCATTTCAAACATCTTTTTTCCCTCTAAACACTAGAAAAATTAATGCATCATTACTTAAAATGAGTAAAATCAGATGATTGAATTCAATATTAATAAATTTCCTTAAATAAAATGAAATATTTCTTTTAAAAAAGATTTTCAAAAGTACCTCAAGAGGAGTTAATTAATATCAAGGATAAATACATAAAAATTTGTTTAAAAAGCCCTACAAACTGTTAACAGTGGCTTTATGGTTAATAAAAATATTTTTAAAAATTATTACAAGGTATGCTAATAGAATTAAAATATCTCAAAGTGTACATATTCTAATGTTACATATAATGCAATAGTTATTTTATAAAATTGTCCCAACTGACCTTTCTGCCCTGTCATAAACTAAATTATTCGGCTAGTTTAAAAACTAATGATATGTTCTTCTTTTCTCCCTCTACAAGATTGTTTGTACTATTCCTTCTTTTTCTTGGATTATTCTCTTTCAAAATCGTTCATTTCCCCTAGAAATGAAAAGGGAGATAAAAGTACACAAAAAATAAGATTAAAAATATAATCAATGAACAACTTTGAACATCTTTGATATGGGCTCAATTGTGTCCCCTCAAAATTCTTATATTAAAGCTCCAGTACCTCAGAATGTGTCTATATTTACAGATAGAGCATTTAAAAGTTTTTAAGGGAAAAGGTAAAATGAGTGGGTTTAAATCTAATATTACTGGTATCTTTATAAGAAAAGATTAGAACACAGAGGTAGAGAAAAAACAGGTAAAGGCACAAGGAAAAGAAGGCCATCTATCTACAGGCCAAGGTAAAAGGCCTCAGAAGAAATAAACTCTATCAAATGCCTGGGACTTCTAGCTTCCAGAATGTCAAAAAATAAATTTCTGTTGTTTAAGCTACCCAGTTCATGGTATTTTGGGATGGCAGCTCTAGAAAATTAATATAATCTTTATGCCAATGAATCTGAAAACTGACAATAAATGGACACATTTATAGAAATATGCAACTTACCAAAACTGACTAAAGAAGAAACTGAAAACTTAAATAGTCTTATTACCATTAAGGGAACTGAATTTCAAATTCAAATTTTACCCACAAAGCAAAAACTAAGACAGTTTTACAAATAAGTTCTACATAAGGAGTGCTCAAATGTATTCTATTTACTCGAATGTTTTCAAAGAATAGAAAAAGATCCTAACATCGATAACAAAACCCAGCCAGAATATTATTAGAAAATTACAGATCAATCTCATTTGGGAAAGTAGATGTAAATATCCTATATAAAATATTACAAACAGAATTCAGTAGAGCTTAAAATATCATCATGATGAATTTGTACTAACCATAGAATAAATACATATTCAACAAAATTAAAAATAAAGTAAAATTAAAGTCCGTAACCTTGAAGAAAATATTTTCCACACATTTACTCGATCCCAAATATCTTCCCCATGGGGTTGGGAGAGGAGAAGATCACCACTAAGAAAAAGGCTAAATACAAGAAAAGGAATTCTACAGAAGAGGAAACCCAAATAACCAGCAAACATATAAACAATTAGTATATGGTAAGTACAATAAAGCCACAAGGAGACCTATTTAACACGCACCAGACTAAGAAAACTTTAAATGTCAGCAGACACCTAGAGTTGGTAAGGGAATGGAACTATTAAACAGTGCTTTTAAGCATTAATTGTCAGTTTTCAAATTCATTGGCATATAGGAAAACAAGTAGCTATGATCTAGTATGGCTGGAAATGTGCATACTCTATAATCCAGCAATTCTACTCCTAGGTATATACTCCAGAAACAATCTTCTACTTATATATCAGAACACATTTAAATAATTATCCATAGAAGCATTATTTAAAATTGCAAAAACCTGGAAAGAACAGACACGTCTATTGCCGAAGAATGGATAAATAATAGTATGGTCATATTATAGAATTCTATTCATTGTGGAAATAATCTCACCTATATGCATCACCTATATGTGGATGAATGTCAAAACCAAAAACTTCAAATAAAATAAATCACACACATAAAAAACAACCATAAATAGTATTGCACTACTCACATGACGTCCCAAAACAAGCAAAAGAGCATGTACTTATACACACGATGAAAGCATTGTAAAAAACAAGGATACGGTTATGTTCATATCTGGGACTAGAAGAGGTCTTTAAAATTACTGGAAATATTCTATTTCTTAAGTTAGGCTTCTCTTTGTTATTATGTCTTACAACTTACATATTATACATATTCTCTTACATCTATGAAATACTTAATATCTTCAAAACAGCATCTACCCCTACTTTTTCAACTAAAAGAACTGCTTTCAATTAATTAAATAAGAATTTTTAAAATTACTGATTTTATAAAAAATGACTGTTAGCTGGCTAGGAGTTGCTTTATTAAGACTAGAGAGTCATCACACAATACACACAATTATTTTTAGCACAAGAATCAAAATTTTATTTGTATTAGTAAAGCATAAAGAAAGAAGATAGGGGGATATCCTCAGAATACTCGATTTGCCAAACTAATGTACGTTAGACATTAAAAAAAAAAAGCCAAGTTGCTAGATGCCTTAATATAAAATTGTTGGCCTGTCATAAATGTGTAGACTAATAATCATAGCAGAGTTATTTCTTCATATTTGTTATTTTATTTAACCATAGCCTAAGTGGTAAATTCAGAGCATTTTTGCCATGTCACCAGCATGGCTGCATAGGATAGCTGCTTAGAAAAATCCTTCCCTTGCTATTGTCCAGCTACTTAACACCTATAATCCAGACCTTCTCCCTCACTATATTGGAAAGAAAAGTCAGCCTTAATAAGAGAAATTTTCAGTGTTTTGGATTTTGTATGACCCATATGTCAATTTTTCTCATCTTCCTTTCTCATCCACTGTAGATAATCATGCTCTTTAATGCTTTTCCAAAGAAGGAAAAAGTTAACAGGATCTGTTCTGATTTTCTTCCTCTTATTGCTTTTGTTGTTATTATTCATACTCCAACTGTTTATTCAAACATTCATTAAAAAGATCTATCAGGTACCTTTTGCTTTAAATTCAGAAATGGGCAAAAGGGTAAACCTACTTGTTTAAACATCTGTGAATTACAAGTAACCATACTCCCTCTACGCTTCTCTCTCTCCCAAACCTCCAGGTCTACAATGGACTGTGTAACCTTGAGCAAGTGGCTTCATTCTCATCGATCTTTTCCCTCCTATTTATACTATCCAGTTGAATGAGATCATTCTTATAGTACCATCCAACTCCAAATTTCTACATTTCTAAGATAAGCATTTAAAAATTTCAGCAGTACTTGATAAGAATATCTAGAAAGAAGCTGCTTTTGGTGCCAATAATAGCATCATCTTGAAGCATAGATTTTATGTCTTAAACTCTTTAACAAGACTGAGCCCAGTAAAAAGAATGACAATTAGCTAACTCACTGCCCCCACTTCATTTCCCCTCTCACCCTGCCAACACATTTCACTGTAAAGAAAGTAAACTGTTGTCCCCAGCAGTCTCTGAAGCAGACGCTTTAGTAGTGTATCAGTTCACAGTTCCAGGCAAAGTAAGATTACGATTCCATTTCTCATTCAAAAAACATTAGAGACTTTTCCATTATAATTAAATTCTTACATTACAACAACATATATTGTTTCTGGCAGAACAAAAAATAAGCAGCTCTTGTATAATTGATTAGCACAGGGAAGAGGAGTCAATTCTCACTCTTAGTTGCAACATGGAGCATCTCTTAGCCTTTTCTTTCTTTGCCTCCCCTTGAGCATTTGCACCAAGCTGGCCAGTGGAGGGCTGTAGAATTGCCAAATTGCAGACCAAGTCCATCTTTAAAAATCTGATATCTTAATTTTCTTCAAACTCTATAGGGTGAGTTGAAAGGTAAGTTGGGGCTGCAATAATTACCTGGTAAGACATGTAAGCATTTAAGATGCACTGACGTCCTGGTGTAGAAACAGAAATTATTTATGTAAATCTATCATTAAATTGCTTTTAAAAAATGAATTTTGCTCTATCTGTAATCACTCAGTCTCTACTCCTCCCACAAAAATATTTCACAAGTACCATCTCCACAATAATTTCTCTACTGGGGCCCTTTACTCTAAGTAAACACCGCTTTTAGAAATAATGTATAAACAAGTGTTACAAAACCGAACAGACGTATGTGATTCTGCTACTAACTGCTGTGCAACCTTAGGAAAGTCCCTCGGTATTTTAGAGGCTGATAAAAGTTGTCACAGATGAAAATAATAAATCTGGCTCATCAGCCAGACCCATCTATTTACACTGCTTTCCCCTTTTTAAAATGAGTATATTGTGGAGGAAAGAGGAGTTTACAAGCATAAATATGATAAATTCGCCACGTAATGTTTTCTGTCCTTCAAAGCTATAGTTTGACAATGTTAATTCCCACGAGCAGTCACCACTCAATAAATACATACATACATACATACATACATACATACATAAATAAATAAATAAATAAATGATGAGTCTACAAGGGGGGAATAACCAACCAGGTAGTGTCTTCATTCATGTGATCCTGGTATTAAAGAAATGTGAATTACACTTGTAATTCAGTTTAAAAATAATTAAGGAATTATATAAAAAAGTTAAAGCTCAGAAAAACCTAGCAAGCATTTACCCCTAAACTAGAAAATCTGTCTCTCATTCACACACACACACACACACACACACACACACACACACACACACAGTATAAATGTATAAATATAAACTATATTACTGGTATAGTCTACCAGTAATGGATCTTTTTTTAGTGCTCAATTGTTTTTATTCTCTATCTGATTAGAATTCTACTTCTAAATTTACTCTAAATCACAAATTAAAATTATATCCTTCCTGGGGTCATGGATGGAATTCTGAGAATCTGAAACAGATTTTCAAAAGCTTTTCTTTTTTTGCTCCCTGAATCCAGTAAGAGGCTAGTAGTACCCTCTCCCTGTCTACCTTCACTCACCTCACCAAGTGCTTACTCCCTTTATCTTTGATGGAGGAAGTTCTGTTGTACAGGATTTCCTATTCCTGTACCATGACTCAACACAGACCTCCAGGAGACCTCACCAAGACAGAAGAGTTGACATGTGAGATAAAAGGCCATGTGACATTCCAGCCCTGTTGTAGAGAAGCTTCCCTGTGGTCCCATCTCTCTCGGTGAAGCATGCTTCCACTTCAGAAGCACTGCTGGTAGTGCCCTCTGTCCTTAACCCCTCGCCCTGTTTGACTGTGTCTTACAGTTACTGTCTGTCAACCTCACCTCTAATCTTCTGCTGTATATATTATTCACTCATATTCTGAGTATAAACTCTTGATCTTGTTCTTACTTATATTTTGTTACAAACTTTACTACCTGAATGAGCCCCTAATGTCATGACAACTCACACATTTCCACCATGCATAGAATCAGAAAGCCCCTCATTCTCATGCCATGTTTTGTCCTTCCTGTGTTCTCAGCTGCAGCTCCCTGCGGCTACATTGCCCTGGCCTGAGCCTAATGGGTCTGGGCATTAACGTGCACAGTTAAAATCCAGGAAGCAGAGTGGTCTCAGCCATACTGACACCAAAAACAGAGTCAAGTACCACATGAGGCCACAAATGATCCTGCATTTTCTCAAGAGAGGAGCAGAGCTCAGAAACAGTGAACCCGGCAGCTGGTGGTCCAGAGAGGATGACTGAGCCTCCTTTGCATGGTCCATTGACTCCAATGAAAAGCTGGGTCTCAGGAGCAGTGCTTCAGGTCCTCAGACAGGACTAGCAGGTTCAAGGAAAGAGTGTAGGCCTCAAAAAAGATATACTATCTTTGACAGGTGAAGGTAAGTGTTGGGGAGGAGACCTATGCACGAGAAGGGAGAGAAGAGGCAATGGGGGACTTAGCGGAGGATATGAACTGGGTTTGATCTGCATTTCCCAGCACTGTCTTCCCTGCGTAGTTCCTGGGTTATAAGAGACATTTTGATAAGATTCAGAAGGGAAAAGCGCAGCAGCAGTCACAGTCACTTCACACTCAGAAGAAGGATGCGGCGCTCCAGATGCAAACATAGCTCACACATGTTGTCACTGATGTGTTGGCTCACCTTGCTGGTGTGGGGACACACAGCTGCAGGATCTCCATCAGCTCCCATGGGTCTCCACTGTATGTGATTCTCAGGCTACAATGTGTTTGACTCAGTGAAGGCAGCCAGATCCCCAGCACCCCTGAGGCTGAAGGCTTGTAGGCAGTGAAAAATTTGTGCAGACTTCAGCACATCCTCACAGTCCTTCCAGTCTGTCTTTGCTCTCCTTCACCTCCTCCTCATCCTTCCTTCCTCCCTCCCTGCCTGCTGACTTCAGGCCTAGCACCAAATAACAGAAGCAACTTACTTAAACCAGCTCCCATAATTAAATGAGGCCAAGTCCTGATAATAAATCCCATACTCCAAACCATCCATGGTTCTGTTTCTCTGATTAAACTCTGACTGATACAGAATTTGGTACCAGAACTAGTTCCAGGAAATCAAAGCATGTTGAATATTAAAAATCAATTAAATTGGACTCTTAAATTGGAATATTTGTGAGTCTTACTTCCATTAGGCTATAAGGTATACTGAAGAACTAAATTATGTATAAGATAAAAAATGGCACTCATTGTTGAATAAAAAATTATTCATGATTTTATTAAATAAAAGTCTCTTTAGAGAATCATAAGAAAATAATTTTTACCTAACATAGCTTGGGGAGAAGGGAAGGAGGTTACTATTTTTTTTAACGTACAGATGTTGATACATAAAATTAACCAGATGATATAATTTAATAATTGCTTTTAATAATTAATTACTGTGTTGCTTTAATACCATAATGTTCTCATTAAAAGAAATTGGTAACTAAAATGATCATGTTTAAAAGATGCTCATATCATTTTTATGATCACTCAAAGTTTTCTGGTGAAATATACACTATATAAACTACTGTGATACTGTACTCTAAATATGATGACATAAAGCTTAGCTGCTGAGCCACTATAATCCAGAGGACAGAGAAGAAAAGTGGGTGAGTAAAAAAGAGAATGCGAGCTTGAGAGCACATGAGAGGGAAAGAAGGGGGGAAGGTGGGAGGGGAGAGAGAGGGCGGGAAGGAGGGAAGGAGATTAGATAGATAGATAGATCAATAGATAGGTCGATAGATCTAGATCTAGATCTAGATCTAAATCTAGATAGAGATATCTATCTATCTATATATAGAAAGAAGGAAGGAAGGAAGGAAGGAAGGAAGGAAGGAAGGAAGGAAGGAAGGAAGGAAGGAAGGAGAGAGAGAGAAAGAAGACGAAAGGAAGGAAGGAAGGAAGGAAGGAAGGAAGGAAGGAAGGAAGGAAGGAAGGAAGGAAGGAAGGAGAGAGAGAGAGAGAGAAAGAAGACGGAGAGAAAAAAAATGAAGGAAGACAGGGAGGGAGGGAGAAAACCATTTGGACACGTAAATGAGCCTCAATAGATTCTAGCTGATATATTTAATGATATCAATGAATATTGCATTTACCCTTAACTCTAAGAAGAACTTAGCAGGGCAACTTTGTGTCAAAGAAAAGAAAATATGATTTTCTATTTACTAAGAAATTCTTTTTAAACAAAACATTATAACTTTTCTTGGTTATTCCTATTTCTTCTAGTCAATGAATATTGTCATGCAAGGCTCAGGTCAAATGTCACTTCACATGTGAAGCTGTCCATGGCCTACATCAACTCCCTAGATTTTATTAAATATACTGTAGCACTATTCACAGAAAACTGTAGTAAAGTTGCAAAACCCTGAGATGGTGAAGCTTGAGGGGAGAGTCTTAAATACAACCTGTCTTCATAGCCCAAAGTCTTAATAAATAATGAACGCTAAATATACGATTGCTGGATTTAATGACAGCATAGAAGAGATGTAGTAGTTAATTTTAGGTGTCAACCTGACTGGCCACTGGGTGCCCACATTAAATATTATTTCTGGGTGTGTCAGCAAAGGTGTTTCTGGATGAGATTAGCATTTGAATCGGTGAACTCAGTAAAGCAGATGGCCCTCCTCAGTGTAGGTGGGCATCATACAATCTGTTGAGGGCCTGAATAGAACAAAAATGAGACAAAGGGACAGAATCAGTCCCTTCTTGTCTACTTAAACTGGGACATCAGCCTTCTTCTGTCCTAGGGCTTGGATTTACACCAATGGCTTCCCTAGTTCTCCGGCCTTTGAAATTATACCACTGGATTTCCTAGGTCACAAGCTTGCAGATGGCAGATCACAGGACTTCTCAGTTTCCAAAATCAGATGAGCCAATTCCTTATAGTAAGTCACATATATCATAAAGGTTCTGTTTCTCTGAAGAACCCTAATGCGGTAGAAGTTTTCAACATTCTATGAGTGAGACCAGTAACATGTGTACCAACTACCAGATCATAGCTAACATCTTCAAGGATTTTATTTCTTCCAGGACAAAGCCAGATGTATCTATTCCTTATTAACACAAAGTAACAATTTGGAAGCCTCCAGTCAGCCCCTAAAACCAGAAGCTGACATACAAGTAGAATGAATGCCTGGTATCCCCAGGGTTGATCATACATTCTAGTATATCTCCAGTCAAGAAAAATATATATACAAATATTGGCCTGAGCAGCAATTTCTCTTAAAACCAAACTGACTATATTCTAAACACAATGACATAGCTTAAAATAATAACAGAAACAGCCATTTTATTGAGCACTGTGTAACTGCCAGGTGGTAAGCAAATGCTTTTGCATTTTTTTTCTCATTTAACCTTCACAAGAATTTTATGGAGTAGGCATCATTATCATATCATCATCGTCATCACCATCACCACCACCACCATCATCATCATCATCATCATCATCATCATCATCATCATCCCCAAATCACAGACATGACAATGAAACATAGAAGCCAGGTGAGGCCCTGGCAGAGCCAGGATTGAAACTCCAGAGGCCTAAGCACAGATCCAAGCTCTTAAACAGCATAGCACATTTAATATTCTCTCCGTGGGCCTCTTAAATGTATCTAAAATATTACCTATTTTAAAATGGCAATGTTAAGGCATTTTTATACTCTTCCTTTAAATTTCACCGAAAACTTTTAAAGCAAATTTAGAAAAAAGAAGAAAACAAAAACAAAAAACTTCCATCTAATAAAAGTAAAAACAGTCAGAAACCAATTGCCAATCACAGTGAACCTGTCAAAAACTGAAATATGGGAGCCCACTGGGAGCGGACACATGCCTCCTCAGTTCTCAGTCAAAAGACGGGATTTCCTAAAAGTAAAAGTCACAGTTATAAAAGGCCTGTCCAGTAAAAGCAGAGAAAGTGGTGCTGAAAGGGCAAACACATAGACACAGCATTTTAGAGTCTCGTTCTGTTGTCAAGGAAGTGGCAGAAGGAAGGGAGAGAGGTACCTTTGTCTCAAGAGGCACTGCTGTACAATGAAACAGAAGGAAGATGCTGGAAATGAAACCTTTATTTAGAGAGCATCTGAAATAGCAAACTCAAGTCAAAGATTTGAACTCACTTAGCTCCGCCCAAAATGTCCTTGCCTCGGCCCACAATACTAACTGCAACAATGGCAACTTCTGGGACATTTAAAGATGGGTAATAATGAGAGGCCTCAGGGAAATTGTGTGTAAAAACAAGAGAGAAATGTAAGCAAAAGGCCAGTGAAAAACAAACATCCCAGGAGAAATTACTCAAGGAAAAAGATGAAGAATTTAAACAAATAACACTCCATAGACTCAAACAAAGGCTCTTTCTTTAAATAAAAATTTTCAAAAGAGGAGTACAAAGGTTCAAACGATAAAATACAAGATAACTGAAACAGATGAAAATAAGCTGACAGAACTATGAAGTACTACTGAGATGAAAAGCCACTTCAAGAACTAAACAATAATAAAAAAATTTGACTGAAAACATAGTAAGAAAAAAAATGTTTAATAGGAAAGTACAGGAAGTTAAGTAAAGGAGTTAAAGGTGAAGACCACAGATATGGAAAACCAAGTGGATACATTATAGATATTTTCAAGGTTACTAAAGAAGAGAATAAACAAACAGGAATATCCTTTAATTATAATTTTAAAATCTGAAGACATAAAAACAGATGCTACTTCTCAGAGTTTAATGTCAGGATTCAAGAAAAACCAATACAGATGATAACAATCAAGATAAAATCAATGAAGTTACTGAACTTCTTGCTTGCTAAAAATAGTCTATGAACATCTGACCAAAAAGCAAAACAAGAACAAGTGAAAGATCGGTTTGCTTCATCCTTCAGTGACACCAAATGCCAGATGACAGTAAAGCAGTTTCCATATTTCTGAGAAAAATAAGAAGATAAAATAGCTTTGATAATTATGGTTAACAACCAGAAATAAAGGGTAATAATTTGAAATTCATGGTAAAACAAGAGGAAAAAATTTTTTAAATATTACTAATGTTCCCATCTTAATAAAAACTCAAAAGATGCTATTTGATGTCAAATTCAGTCATTAAAACACACACACACACAATTACTATAACTGAAAGCTGTTTTTTTCCCCTTAGATCTTAAATAATAGTATCACTTTGGTGAAAGAACACTAATTTGAAATTAATAAATTTCTTCAATTTAAATTCAGTTTAAATATGGTCCATTATTTTGGAAGTGAAGAAATAACTCTTCATTAGAAATACGAAGCATAAATATGATCCTATTTTTATAAGACTCTATTTACTTGTACGTGTGCACACGGAGATGCTGTAAACGTTCACCACCTGTTAATGGGTGTGAGGCAGTGAGGTGATGGGGCTTTTCATGCTTTATCATTTTTAAAATGAGTAATGCAGCATCTTTTCAAATAATAAATCCAATATTCTACTTCGGTAATTGCATAATCTTTCTTAACTCCCTGTCTACCATTTTGTTCTCATTTCCCAGATATGAGAAGTTAGACACCCAAAGTGAAGTGACTTGACAGAAGAGTGACCTAATGCAGGATATTTTAATAAATATGTGATGTATCTACTAATTTGTGCCATTATCAAATCTATTGGTGTGGCTCAACAAAAGGACAAATTTTTATTATAAGTGCTTGGAAATAGAATGAACTGCCACATGCAGTAGGAAAATCCAAAAAGTACACAACATAATGCTAAAGCAACCAACCGACTTTTACAGAGGCAACCACACACCGAGTGTACTGACTGAAAATGTTTGACCTCATGATGTGAAGTCATACAACAACGTCATGGCACTCTGTCTTCTGCTATAAGAATTATAGTATCAACAGCACACACACCTTTAGAACTCTACGACTTTAACCTGTTTTCACAAATGTCATATTTTCTTTCACCCCCCCCACCCCCATAATAATTCTTGAAATAAGTAGACAGGTGTTATTAGTTTCACTTTGAAGTTGAGAAAAGTAAAATTCAGGAGGAAGTCACCAGTCCAAAATCATACAGAGAAATGTAGACCCAAGACTTTTTCTGATCCTGTTTCACTGCCCAGGCAGCTACTCTACAGAAACATAGAGCAGCCCATGTTTCCTTCATGCTAATGGGGTTTTCTGGGCAACTGTGCCTACTTAGTTCAAATGGAAAGAAGGCTAGATGGCTGCTATTACAATCTTTCCATCCTGTGTGAAGAAAGAAGACTTAGAACTCCATGGAAAAGAAATTAAAAGCCATCACACTATATAAGTCTATCACTATGAAACAAACTCATTTTTTTTTGTATGAAATTAAAGCTTTCTCAGAAAGGTTTGCTACTGAACTCTTAGATTCCAAACACAGGAAGGAGAAGCAACAGCTGTTCACCAGAGGTAGTCACAGAGCAGAAGTTTCCACGTGACCTCTGATAAGCTGGACGTGTGTGTGTGTGTGTGTGTGTGTGTGTATTGTCCACCCACTCTAAACCAAGGTCTGAGAAGCACTTGGTAAAGAGACCACAATGGCTGGAAAACAAAGGGAGCAAAGCCAGGTCGTGGAGCCAGGTCCACAAACAAGTCACCTCGTTCACAATGACAAACTACTGAAATGCACTGAAGAGCATAGATACGGGATTTTATGCAGATTATTTGTGGGCAGGAAATCACGGACAGCAGGGTGCTTTTTAGAATTTATTTGATGTTTCCTAATCGCAGGTTGTAAAGGAACAAATTCAAGTGCAATGAAACTGAGTAAACGCAAAAACTAAAACTGGGGAAAGGAAAGAGCTTAATGCAAGTATAGATAGATGACAGATAAGATTAGACAGATTTTTTTTTTAAGAAAAGGGTAGATGAAGACCACTCCTGGAAGTGAGACCCTTGGTATGTCCACAAAAATTTTTTTACAAATGTTGTTTAGGCTGTTTAAATTTTAGAACCTAAGCAGAAAGTCACATCCAGTTATTCTGTGACCCTTGGCAAGAGTTTATCACCACTGGCAAAGAAGAAATGTATAAAATAGTTTTAAAAGCTATATTCAAATCCCTTTTCAATTATGTAGACAGCAGCAATGTTGCTCCCACTGCTGACATGTTTTAAACTGCAGCTTAATACTGACCTTGTCAATATTTTTGAAACACGTATTTGAAACAAAAGACAAATTTTCAAACTCTGCAATTTTCTCCCATAATGTTATGTTAAAACTAATGGCACCTGATTCAAGGAGGCTTAAAAGCAAACATCAAATGTATTACGTTTTAAGGCATCTATAACTGAAAATATTGATCAAAAATATGAAAAACAGCAATAGAAAAAAATAATTCATGGGAAAAACACATTCAGTGAAAGAGTCACTGCTCCTTCCTCTATGAAGACTTATGACCTCATGAGTCATGAGCTATGAAAACAATCATTTAGAATGAATTGCATATAATATATTATAGTCAATCATATTTCACTCAGAGTTTATCCTCAGGGAAAGTAGTAACACAATAATTCTCTTTGCCATCATCTTCAGTTATCATAAAATTAGTTACAGAACAATGACATTGTCAAAATACATACACTTACAAAGCTAATATGAATCCATTCAAACATAAAAACTTAATAACAATTGAGTGAAAACCAAGTGATACTATATCAACATCATGTGTAAGGAAAGGAATACATACATTTTGCATGGTAATGAGTGAAGGTTTCCATGTTTATATAAAAATGAGCCAGGAAATTTTAAATTTACTCTCTTTGCCCCATTTGTCTTAAGGAGCACATGAAATTTTTAAACTTTATAAATGAAATTATCAGTGATGGGCTAGAACTAGCTCAAACACGGCTATGAAAGCCAATTGTTAAATTTTAAGAAATCTTGCAAGCTGGCTGCTATACCTTCGAAGTCAACCATAATGGGAGTATTTACACCATGAGAATTGACAAACACTGTATATAGCTCAGGTCTCCCCACACCAGCCCTAGAGACAGTTCATTAGCATACCAGCTAAGAAGAACACAGTACAATCACTTCTACCAAAATGAATGCATCCACACAGGCAACACTGAGGTCATAGAAAAGCACATTACTGTTACACCCAGAAGTCTTTCTTGTAGCATCACTAAATCAGTACTCACTCTAGACATCTGAAAATGTTCCAGATACAAACATGTACTAGAAAGAAATGAGTTTAGCAATGAGGAGGGAGGAGGGAGTTTTAAGTGGAAGATCTAACCTGGGAAATCATTTTTAAGTGATTGTGAAAGTAGGCTGGCAGAACGTACATTCATTTGAAAGCAGCAGGAGCAACTGGGCGAAGGAAAATACTAAATTTTATGTGTTGTGCCGCTATAATCTGAAGAGTTACGAGGCACACACATGTATACCAGACCTGTTCAGTGTAAAAATGTTATGAAATAAAGATGGTTTAGCATACTCTAATTTTCTGAGTATACCTATGATTTTTTATTTTATAATCAGTATGCAGTGCAAGAAAAATTCAAATAACTACAACAAATAAAGTGATACCCAGCATTCGGTTACTGTTGATATCCACAGGATTTTTCCTCCTCTAATTTAGACTGGTTCTTGTCTGTGAGAAACCAAAGTTAAAAGCCACAGTCATCATAGTCCTCTGAGGAAAGCCTAGACTGTAGGTGTAAAGAGGACGCATTTGACAGCAATCACATACCATATGGTGCTGACATGAGGACTATGCTTGTAGGAACTGATGTACATTATACAAAATCTGAGTTTTTTCCCCCTTTGTCTCTGTGATCAGTTCTATCCAGTGGTTTACCATTTTTTAATATTCTTCTAAAAGTTGATTCTTAAAATACCAGCTTAAGTTGTTGAAAGTGATGACAGATTAGCACAAAAAATGGTTTGCCTCCTCATAAATTTCTTTATATTTAAGGATTAAAAATAAAAATTACACTTTACAGGTAGATGCATGTCTCTAAGTACTGACCTCTGTCTCATATTCAGACAAGGAAGTGCTCTACTGAGACCTTTCCAGAGTCAGGTTTAAAATAGGCTTTTCACTGCAATTATATAATCTGATTAACCAACCTTTATTGTTTTCCTCTTCATATGGACATTCATTCATCCATTTGTTTCTAGAGTCACATGGATCCTACAAGAAAAGCACATAAAAACAAATAATGAGAAAAACTTCCAAATGTTGATAAAATCCTTTCATGCGGGAAGGTGGGGGAGAAAAATCTTAAATTCTGCAATTCTTTAAGTTTTTGAATAGTGAGTGGAGTGACATAAAAATAGCTGATGAATACTTTCGCTTTCCTTTTTTGCTTTTTGCTTATTCTTTAGCAGCTAAGTAAAGAGCAAAATGGAGAAATGAAGAGAGAAACACCAGCTAGGACACTGAGACAAATCCTGGGCACAAGATTATAAAAATGTAGTCAAAGATCAAGGAGGGGGGGGTCCAGGAAAAAGGGGGGAGGAGAGGAACACAGAGAAAAGCCTGAGGAGAAAATGGCAGAGGGTAGCTTAAAAGTAAATTTAATATATGAACAAGAACTCACAAATACTTCAACAGGAACACTTGGCTCCATCATTCTTAGCAACTAAAAGATTTTTTTAAATAATGCTGTTTTCCAGAGGAAATATTTTTTTTCTTTACAGTTGATACAAATGTGTAGAATAATTAATGTAAATAACTTTCTGTGGTGGCTCCATCTTAGCCAGCCAATACCCAAGTGACTTTTAGAAACTGTTCTAAGTTAATACATGTCACTTCTTAAAAATTAAACACGTATAAAGTAAATATTTATATGGTTTCTAAATGATTCCAAATCCCAGGACCATTTGGACCTTACCAAATATAATTAAATATTGCTGGACTGGAGAATTCTGATTACACAGACCATTTGCCCCCTTTGGATATATCTGGAAAGTCCTCCTATTCATTTTCCCGTAGCATTATGTAACTTGCTTCAGAATTTCCATTTCATAAGGCAAATTTTCTTTGGCATTCACTTAAGCCAGCTTATTAGGCACCGCTGACTTTCTTTTGCGTTTGGAATTACACTCAAAAGGGGCACGCCTTGGCGTCCTTAGACATTCTGGGCCAACGTCTGCACTGCAGCCCTGAGCCAAGTTTCCTTTGCATGTGTTTCCATACATTGGAACAAAAAAATAAAATAAGCTAAAGCTCACTCACTCATAAGGCCTTAAAGGACATGTAGCAGAATCTGTAAGTTCCATGGGCTTGGCCTGTAAGGCAAACTGGCCTTTCATTTTATTCGTTTTAAATGTATATGTGTCTGTCTGACTCTGCCTCTCTCCTCTCTCCTCTCCTTCTCCAACTGCCCCCTTCCTCTCCCTCCCTCCCTCTCTCTATGTCTTTTGTGTCTCAAAACACATTTTCTAATATATACTACAGCTTTTACTACTATTAGAAATGCTACTAAAAAGCAATGTAAATGCAATATTTTAATATTATAGTGGCAGACTAGAAATAGTCTCTTGAAATTGGGTATAATTCTTCCATTTTACATTAGGGAGGCATAATATGGAATCCTTTGAAAGAATTTAAAAGTCATTTAAAACACCAAGTTGTTATCAAACACAACTTGTCCTTTCTAGTCTTCAAAAATATCTAAACCAATCAGTTCCAACTTTGTAGCAGAATGTACCCAGTACTCAAAATGGACCTCAATCTTATATTCTGGCTCCTTATATTTCAAAAGGTGGTTGTGTATTTTTTTTCACATGTTAATATATTACAAGCAAATTTTTACATGAGTCAAATTATTAACGCTTAATCCAAAATTTATAAAACTCCACTGTAGGGATACATAATATCCCTCTGTAGGGATACTCCCTATTTTATATCTAATACTTTATAATTTTTACTATTGCCAATAACAACTGAACTTCCTCCTATGTAAATTTTGCACACTCCTGGGCCGCTGCTGCCCTGGGTGATGCCTCTGTACAACCAGAAGACAGAGTCCAATCAGGAGGTGGGAATGGTGAGTAGAACCTGTGTAGACTTCTAACATCACTAACCCCCAGCCAGCCAGCCTCATCCTACGCTATTGTTTTTAGCTGCTCTAGTCTCCACCATTAATTACTTCCTTAGAATATAATTACAGGAGTATAATTACTGGATCAAAATGATTTTTTTTCCAGGCTGTCAAAATACATCACCAAATTGCTTTTTAAACGGGCTATATCAATTTATATTCCCACCAAGAGAGGAAACACATGCTAACACAGTGCCACTCCCATCTTTACTTTCTAACACGCAGCTCAGGACCTAGCCAATTTTAGATCAATAATTGTAGAATGAGTGAAGATAATGGTGAGAAATGAAAGAAAAACCAAATAAAGAAAACCCCCCTTTAGATCAATTATGTAGATATTTCTTACCCAAGTAACTAGGGCCTTCATTATATAATCTGTCTTTTTAAGTACGATCAATGTGCAAACTAAAAATAAACATTATACTTGTAAACAATATACATAACCCAATACCACACATTTTCACAGCATTTTGGGATTTACAAAATAACCTAATGATATCATTTGTTCTGAAAGCAGTTCTGTGGGTTGAGCACATGAACTATTTTAAGATCCATCTGACAGCGATGATCAGAGGTTAATTTTGTACTTAAGGTAATAAGTTAGATGGTGTCAGGGTCCTTATAAATTCTCTTAGTGCCAGATTTTACTGCACAGCTCTTTGTGGTTTGTTTTTGCTATCACCTACGATTTAAATTTATACCTCTATGTTTCAAACCTGAGGAAAGCCTGGTACAATGCTCACTACTGTTTTCCATTTATTTCGAGCTCCTCCGAGAGCACTCGAGATCATCTCCGGCTCTGCAGTGTCCATCCACAATCTTACACTTTATGTAGCACAAATGACAGCAAATAAAGATGTGGTTTAGAATTGACAAGACCTGCTCTAGTCTCATTTCTGTCATCCACTGGCTGTGTGACCTTAAGCAACTCATTCGACCTCTCTACGGCCCAATTTCTTTCTCCATCAAAGAAGGGATAATAATAATACCTATTTTATCAACTGTACCTACCCTAATTGAAGTAATGTTTATATAGCAATCTGTGCTGTCATACATATAAGAATAACCACTCTTTAATCAACAACCCAGATATTAAACAGAAAAAAAATAAGTAAGATTTCCCTAAGTTGAGACAAACTAGTACAGATGAATCTCTAATTTTATACATGCTAAGGGGCATTAGTGGTGTTTCCTAAAATCCCTATCGAAACCAAGCTGTGACATGTTATAGGAAAATGGAGCATTTCCAATAACAGTTAATATCCTATCAACTTCCTAATTAAAAGATTACTTAGCTTTGCCAAATATATTTGTGAAATTACCCAGTAAACCTTCTCAAAGCACATAAGTTTTAAAGGTCACTGTCTTCATCAAAAACTCATCACAAATGCTGTTGGTCCTCCCTTTCCTGGCTTCAAAAATAATTCTCAGTTGTGAGATAAAGGAAAGCAAGCCTTGGTCGTTTATTTCAATATGAAAAATGTAAAAAATAAGAAGAGGAATAAATTATTACCTTTTTGAGAGATTTTTAGATTTACTTTTGAACAAAAAATATTACTGCCTAGAACCACTGGTAAATACTCATGGTTTGATGGACAGTGTGGAGAGATTCTAGTTACACCTATTTCTTTTTAATAGCTATAAGCAATAGAGAATGATTTTCTAAATTCTTCTTGCTCTTGTTCTGTCTGCTATAATTACCACACATGGTCAGTCAGCATCCTTTAGAACTTAAAGAGAGTCCCCTGGACAACAGAAATGACCTTGGACAGAATGAAAGTGGATGCTCCCCACCTTAATGAATAAAGAGTTACTTCAGAATAATTACCTCCGAGTACAGGCATTATATCACCCTGTAGTAACAAAGTGCTGGCTCTTCATCACATCTTAAATGATCTATTACGTTCTCAATCTTTAAAGGTTAGTGCTGAATACATTCTAAATACTTCAAGACCCATAAGTGCACTTGTTGCTAGTTCCTCTCAGAATCCCTTTGTGTATCTTCAAATAGAAATGGAGAAACACATTTTAAAGGTATTTATAGACATCTGACTACTCAGGGCATTCCACTCTCCCCACAAAAGTAATTCAGTCACTCTGTTTCAAGCAAATGGAATTCTGGTGCTGATGTAGTAATCCCATTTGGAATTCTGTCTTCTAGATTTGGTTTTAACAAATCATTGCTTTGTTAGTTATGGTCTTGTGTTTTCAAGTACCGACTTTTTAAAAGTCAAGTAATAAAGGATTATATACATATTCAATTCAGTTACCATAATTTTTAAAGCCGATTAGGAAGCTCGACAGGCACTTAAGTCTGAGATATTATATAACAGATCCATGTTGGCTTTACTCTATATCAAGGTTTCTGATACATATGTTGCCTTTTTTTTTTTTTTCCATTTAAAGTTATTTCTGTTTTATCTGTCATGGTGATTTATCTTAGGAACTAAAAATATTTAAAGGTTAATCTAAATATTTTGGAGATAAATGCAAATCTAAGCACTACGTTTTCATACGTATTTTGACTTAAAATGAAAAGACACAAAGCAGTAAGCTTGTTGCTAGGTGACAGGTGACATTACCATCTCTCTTCTGAACTTGTACGGCATGAGACATCTTACTGCTGAGAAAAGACACATGGATTTCCATGGCACACACATCATTCTCTATAGAGAAGCAAACTAGTGTTCATATATTTTTAGTATAGGCTGTCAGTGGTTAACAAATCATGTCTATAAGAATATCTGAGTTTAGAGATGCCCCTCACAATAAATAGGAAGAACAGTTCTTTATTCTCTGTTTTGGGGTACAGGTGGTTCTAAATTCTAAGTAACATCTACATAAGAAATACATATAATTTTGATGATATACAGTTAAAGATTAAAGAGTGATAATTCTGTGTTTCTCACTGAAGAATGTTCAAACTTTTAATAGACATCACTTCAATTAGGGTAGGTACCATCCATACAGAAAGCATTATTCACACAATAGCAATCCAATTTCCATTAGATTTATTAACAAAAGATCATCACAGAAAAGATCTGATGAATTTAAAAAAAGAAAAGCACAAAAAACTTCAATGAAGATTACTCCCTGCAGATCACACACCTACTTTCTAGCATTACCCTCCTCCTTTCCTTGAGACAAAAACCCAGGCACACAGTCCCACCCACCTCCTTTGATTCATCAGGCAATCCAGGTGATAATATGGAAATGTCAAGAACACTTCAGTATCCCGAATTTCAGGATCTCACGTGAATGAATGACATGCTCTACTCTACACGAGAACACTGTGCTGTCATGGAAAAAAAAAACCAGATGTAAACAACCAGACAGAATGAACACCAGTTTTTAACATTTGGGAGTAATATGACTTCAGGCATGTTGTTTAACTTTACCTGTCCCCCACCTGCTCATTTATTAAACTGGTATAATAAACCTTTTTTGGAGGGCTAGGGGTAGCATAGGAATATTGAAAAGCATAATGAGCACACCAGACTATCTGGCATAAATTAGATATTCAACAAATGTCAGTCCCATTCCTACTCCCTACATTTATATCATGTATAAAATTTCTCTCTCTGTCTCTCTCTCTCTCTCTCTCTCTCTCTCTCTCTCTCTCTCTCTCTCTCTCTCTCTCTCTCTCTCTCTCAATTTACATATATTTATATCAAGTGCCCACACTCCTGTCTTTCCACATAAACTTTGCTGAGAACTAGGAACAAGCAACGACCTGCTCTAACCCGAGTTACATTTCCTCAATAACTATCTTAAGCCACGATTGTGTGTTTCTCATGAGAAGGTCCTAGAATCACACAGACAATAGCATCTCTACCCTAGAATCTCACCGCAGAGTGTCTATACCTCCTCCAGTAAGAGAATTCAATGATCAAATAGCTGACAGAAACAGGAGAAAGAGAACTCAAAGGTCATTAATAACTCCAATGATAATACCCTCGGAATTCTGATATAAATCCACTGAAAATTCTCCATTTACTAAATTGTTCTTCCCTATTCCCTGTTTTGTGTTTCCCTGAAAATGTGCTTGCACTCAAGAAATTCTTTGCTACTAAAAAAAGCAGACAATAATACAGAAAGAGTAAATTTTAAGAACTAAAGTCCCATTTGGAGGAGCGTTGCCTGGAAGCTTGAGAAACTATTTAAGAACAGAGTTCACTGAATATACAGCCCATATTCGGAGGGAAGAGGCAGAGCAACAACACTCTGACATGGAAATTACTCTTTTAATCTGTTTTCAGATTCCAGTACACTCTATTATCCTATGTAGACAGAGAACAAATAAACCTTTAAGAGAAAGTAACATAACAAATGAGTTGAGCATTCCTTTGACGTATACTGTGCTCAATATAATGGTTTGAAAAGTAATTTATGTTATGCTCATATTTAAGTGTAATTGCCATTTTATTGGGACTGGGACTGGATTGTCAAAAATATGATCTGTATTACAAAAGACTAACAAGATGATTAAATTGTCTTCATATGTCTAGTTTTTGTGATTTAAGATTGCAACACAAATATGAGAACATGTGCAATCTGCACTTGCACGTACAACTACTTCATACACAGCTACATTCTGCCAAAAGTAACTTGGCACACACAAGTTTGTATTCCCATAAGAAGAACATTGACATCCTTCTCTTAATCTTCTCTATCAGGACATGTCTTTAAACCATCATGCTAAAAATATTAAAATCTTTGCATTTTCAGGAGGTTGGTTGGAGACGGAATAATAGAGTGCCCAGCTATGTTTTAATCTCCAGTTCACTCTCCAACACTTTATCTAAGTATAATGTAGTTGTATGATTTATGCAAAGAAAAGTAAACTTAAAATTTAGAAAACAACTGAAAATAAAATTCCGACAAACACATATTTGCATAAAAATGCATAATTCACACAGCCTGAAAATTTCTCTTCACTTAAATGGGTGCTATCTGAACATAGCTAAGGTACATATTATGGGGTAATTACAAATTTTATACACTAAAGATCTACAACATATTCAAGAAAAATAAGTAGCCTTATTTAGTATGCAGTATACATATATGGCTTATTTATTAGTTGTTACCTTCTGTGTTTGGCTTGCCAATGCTAAGCAAGATAAATCCCTTTCAAATGAATAGTAAACAGTTTGCTTAGGAAGTAAATTTATTTTCTGGTCCATTACAATAATAGTTGAATAAAATATGCTGCTCTTATCCAGTTTTGAATTAATTCATGTGAAATAAAACAAATATTTATTAAATTGTGGGGTAAACATTCCATCAAACTGTAAAACCTGAGTAGAAAAACAAATGGCACACACTTAATTATGGCTGACATTTAAATGAAATTTGCATTCTCAAAATATTTAACAATAATTAGAAAGTATCAAATGACGTATTTTAGGATACGTCAAATATCTGAACTCAGAGAAGTTTAATAGGCATATTTCAATATGTAATTTGAAAGACGGATCAAAGAACTGAATAGATTTGTTTTACTGACATTTTGACACAGTGATACAGAAACAAGAGGATTTATTTGATCTTTTTAATGAATACCTTATGAGCTACTGAGTGCCTTACTAAACAATAGTTTTGACCCGCTGAATTCATCAATCCAGTTTGTTCATTCAGACATCATAATCGTTGCCCTATATAGCTCATACTCTAGTCTGCAACAGATAGCTAGCTGTCATAATACATAATCAATTAGCATTTCTCAATGATAAGCAAATTAGCAGACTGTCAAATGGACTGCATAACCATATGCTTCTCTCATAACAAAATAATAACAGAAAATCAAAATACTACTTGTTGAGACTGACAAATAATGTATTAGGTTGATTCTTATTTATAAGAAAAAAAAAGATCCCTCTTAAAACCCAAAAAATATCAAAATTGGAGGTCAACTGAAATATAATCCAGGCAATTACTAGCAGGTAATGAAAGTTCACTGTTTTACAATAGTGATATTTATTACACAGTGTATTCATCCATGAATTGCCTACATGCCAGGAAGTGAGGTTTTAAAAATCATGTCACAGTACCTGATTAAAGAAGCTCACAGACAACACAGGTGAAACAAATATAAGAAAGAAAAGAAATTACAATAGCTACCATCTATAGAATGCTTACCATATGTTTAACACTGACTAGGTTCTACATATATTATACAGTAAATTCACATACAAACATTAGTCATTCCAATGACCTAGGATTAATGCCCACATTTTATAATAAAAATAACTATGATCAAAATCTATAACATCTAACTTATATCACGCTGACACCCTTAATAAATCATAGGAGCTCTGGTGAATTGGCATAGTACAGTGAGAGTTGAGAGAACCCAAAGAGGCTTCACAGAGGAGGTGAAACAAAGCTGTCTTAAAAAGTGGAGAAGAGAACACATTTCTGGAAAAGGAGATACATTAGGAATTAGCACATTTAAATCTAAGTCTGAGAGCATTCGTACACATATGTCATCATACATACAAATATGAATAATGTATTAAGAACAAGTGTGCGCGCACAAATGCACACTTATATATGAATGAGCATCCTAGGAACTGGCATATTTATACTAGCCAACCTATGCCCTAAAGAGGGGCTCTCCTATGGAAAAAAAATCTGTAATGTGGAGAGAAGATTCACTTCAAGTAAATAAAAACAATTCTGAAAGTGTAACTTCTAGTGTCTTAGTCACGTTTCTTACCACGTACATTGATTTATATGATTTATGCTAAATAAAGGATGCTAAAATGATTTTAAAAAGCTAATTCTATGAAAGCATGAAAGACTTTTTTCATAAACTGAGTCACTTTCCATGATTCAAAACTATTTCTGACACCTCTGATCCACAGAGATCAAATATTTTAAAATATTTGTTATTCAAATGTGAATCAGTAAAAATACACCAATGGATAATATATACATGTGCACGTGTGCACACACACAGCCAAGCATTGGTAGAAAGACTAGAGATAAATTCCTGAAGCATATGTAAGTTATATGAATAAGTTTACCTTTTTTAAAAATACTCCAGAAAAGTCAAATAATTTTGAAAAATAACAGTGTATCAGCCCATGAATATCCAAAGCATTTTGAAAAATAATCCTAAAATAAAAATTAGCCAGTCACAGGCTTAAAACCTACCGGGAGATGTACATAAAACTAAATTACTAAACTCAGTAATAATTCTATAAATGATTAATATATATTGATTAATCTCTATTCTAATTTTTAAGAAATGTTCACAAGGGAAATAACTAACAAATAATTATTGGGAGGAAGCAAGTTAAGTGCTCACATATGTTTCCCCAATATACATGGGGAATGTACTTTTACATTTATTTATTTATTTTTTTAGGCAAAGCAACCATTGGTTGACTTCATAGATTGCAAGGATTTTGTCATCTTACAATCCCTTATTTTTTATTTTTTACGCCTACAATACTTGGTCTTCCTAGGAGGTCTCTCATCCAAATACTAACCAATTTTTATATTTTAATTCAACTATAATATTACTCAAAAAATATTCGATTTTAAAAGGACATTCCTTTAAATTCTATAAATTTATTGCTAAAGGTAACTAAACACATCTTGGGAGATACAGAAAGGGAAACCACTGGCCAAAGCACTGAATTCAAATTTTTCTTTGAATACAGCTGTGCTGATTCTCAGTAGCAGTCAGCGAGGAGGAGCATCAGCAAATACGCAGACTTACAAGTGCTGAAATCTACTCTAACCAGTAACTACCCAATTTGAATATTCCTCAGAACCCTGTGAGGTAGATAGTATTATTTGTCTCATTTTACAGAAATGGATACACAGATTGTCCAAAATATAGGGTGGTGTCCAGTATATGCATGTGTCACTGCAAAGTATGCTATCACCCATGGACCCAACAATTACCAACAGGGACTACAGGAGCCACTCTTGGTCACAGGAGGGCAAGTCTCTTGAAGAACCTTTTATACCTGGCAACATTTTTTAATGCAAGCAAACTATATGATACGATTTGTTTGGAGTTTCTATTGTCCTCAGCAATATGCGAAATTCTTGTAGCTGACCACTAAACACTATTTGGTTGGTGAGATTCGTGTCAAATTAGATGGAGAAGACAATAAGGTCATTCTTCCTTTGCTATACTACAATGTAACAATTGGTAAATTAGCTAACCTGTCTGCATCTCAGCTTCTTCATCTATGAAAGTAAGGGGTTGAAAGATCTTCAATTCTCCTTCCATTTACAAAGTTATAGAGTCTATGAATCCTACATTTTAAAAATGCAAATTCTGCAAGGCATATGCCATGAACTGTAATCAAGAAATACTGGTTAACAGAGTTTGAGTTCTAACTCTGAACTGGTGAACTCATGAAACTTAACCAAACTTCCCATTCTCAATGGCCCCTAACCTGCCCTAGCTACAAATATAATAGATAATTAATACAATGATTGCGACTTAGCACACCACATATCTTTACTATGTGGCACTCTGAAGAGAAATGCTTAGGAGATAAAAAGGGGACAATGAAGTGAAATATTTTCACTATTTCCAAAATTGTGCCTGGGGACACACCAGTAGCTAAACAATTCTCTGGAGGTGGCCTTGGAGAATTCTGAATCAAGCAGGGAGGATTTCTCTTCTAAACACGGTTCAATAAGCACTGCCTTATAATTAAGTTTACCTATAACTGTAAATAATTTCTGTCTCAACAGTTTTATGACAGCCACTTGGAATGCTCAGAAATGTATCTATCACTTTGTCTTGCCTAATATAAAGGCACATGTTATTTATGATAGTATCTCAGTAGTAAAAATATAAGCCATAAATCAGGTATGTGCCAAGCAGTGTGGTAGGTACCTTTACACACATTATTTTAGGTAATCCTCACTGTGAGGAGGAGATAGCAACATCTACTTTACAAGTAGAGTCTGGTGGCTTTCAAACTGTACACCTGGGATTTGAACACACTCTGATTTCAAAGTGTGTTCATACTTTTCCTCATGCCATAGTGTCTCTCACTGGAAGCTTCTGTGCTGTGAGCTTGATGGCAGTACTATGTAAGAACAAATGTCTAAAATTACAGATGTGGCCAGATTACAGGAGTGCCACCAAGCACTGAAATGACACGAATCGTCAGCAACACAGTCACTCTGTGGACTCAAGCAGCCATTGGTTCTCAATCGAACCAGGAACCACTGATGGCCTGAGTCTTGCTAGTGCTACGGTGTGGACAGTGTTTCTGCCTGTTGTACATTCTGTGGACTGAAGGGCCCTAACTTAAACAAAGTGTAACAGAGTTCTTGTTTGCTAGTGATTTTGTTTTTAATAATAGGTTTTCTTGGAGATGTAAGAACACTCCCATACACTTCCCAAAAATCCCAGGAGCCTCAGAAGTTACTGGAAAGTAACCTTCCAGTTTTTCTAAGACGAGGGCCAACACCTGCAGAGTTTATCAGAGCCAATTATGCTTCCTTAAATCATCTTACTCAGCTCAAGAATATTTAATGAGATTTAACATCCCACAGGCCTGAATCCAAACTCAGGTTTTCTATTTCCAAGTTATAGGGCCATGGCCTAGTCACAATCGCTCTAAAAATTCAGGTTTTCAACATCCACAGAATGGCTAAAATAATAACTACCTTACAGGGTATCTGTCACATCTGGAGAATCTCAGAAATGAAATTTGCAGAAGGTACTCAATAAAAATAGTGGCTAATATTAAATCATTATTTCTCTTATTGATAAGTACTACTCTGGTTTTAAAACACAGAACTAAGCAATACTACTAGGCCATAGGATCTGCCAGAACCCAAAGGAGACAAGAAAAAAAGCCACATCAACCTCTCTGGGTAACCTATATTATTAAATTATGCTAATTTAAGAAAAGATAAATGGTTACTAAAGGCAAACAGATTTCCAGAAAATATACATACACATGTCATACTCTCCTTTTACAGAGAAAGCAAGGCAACAGAAGGCGGGTTTATAATTTTTCACAGTAATATGATCCAAATAAACTAAAACCCACAGTGAGAAAGATCATCCTAAAAATCCTCATCTAGAATTCCTGTCTATGGAGATTATTTGGCTCTATTTTTAAAAACTTAATTACTTAATATTACATCTAGCCCAGAATTAGCCAGACTTTGATTTGCAATAACCTCTACACTCTCTCTTTTATTTCACCTATAATATCATCGGTCTTATTCCCTTAATTATTAGGAAATCCACACTTTGATCTCTTTTATTATGAACCTTAATCATTCATTCACTGAATCAACAGTACTGTCCTCCTTCCTCCTCTTTCCAACTAAATCTCTAGTGCAGTTAAAAATAAAGGAGGTCTATGGCCATGAAAACCTGAACATGCTGAATCCCTTCTGATCTCAGAAGCTAAGCACAGTTGAGCCTGGTTCGTACTTGGGTGGGAGACCACCTAGGAAGACCAGGTGCTATAGGCTTTAAAAATAAATAAAATACAGAAAGACTCTAGGTTTCAGAAAGCACAGATTTCAGCATACTAAAACAAGCAAGCAAGCAAACAAAAAACTGCCATTAAAGTATGAATTGGAACTGTAAAAATCTCTACTCACAGTACTAAAGAGACTAAGCGCCAAGCACTGCTAGCAGTCCCTCCTGTAGTCATCGGTCACGTGTCCACTGAGCATTTGAAATGTGGCTGGTCCAAATTAAGTAGTTCTTTCTATAAGTGTGAAGTAACACACTAGATTTTGAAGACCTTTTACCAAAAAAAGTAAGGTAAAGTATTTCAAGTATCATTTCATATTTATTACACATTGAAATGGTAAAATTCTAGATATACTGGGTTAAATAAAATATATTATTAAAATGAATTTCACACATTTCTTTTCACTTTCTAACATGGCAATTAGGAATTATAAAGTCACTTAAGCCGCTTGCATTATATTTCTAATAAAAAATACTGGTTGAGGTCCCACATTTCAAAGCCTTATACAACAGAGTGGGAATTTTTTCTTGGCCTCTAATTGTATTTTACATAAACCTTAACAGCATGTCTCCTTTGTCCACTAAACTCCCCAAAGGTATTTTCTTGTTTAATCTAGCATTTAATGTATCTGGATATAAATGCATCAAGACATGTACTGTTAACTGAGCACAATGTTTAGCTCCTTGGAGAGCTATAATTGCGAGGAATATATGTGATGCTTGCTGGTACCTTATTTTCATCTCACCAGATTATCAATCTTCAGATCTTTGAAAACTCTGCAAAAAAAAAATGTTGTGTGTGTCTTCCAAAAGCACAGTCATTCACACAGCCATACATGAATTCAAGTGTCAAGGGCTTTCTATAATCCTCATGGCCTATTAAAACTAAAAGATTCCCGGAGGACCAGAAATATAAGCCAACATTCACTGTTATGTCCTGAAGCACAGATGTATTTAAATTGATAAAATGTAGCCTATTCTTTATCACATACCCACTCCTCGGCTGGTGAGAAATGTATTGGACGATATGTACATCACGAAACTGAACACAGCCAGTATATTATGTCACATACCACTTGGAAACTCAGGCCACACAGCCTTAAATTTCCAAATGCCAAACCAACTGACAATAACATTTTCATCTCTTCTGTGTCTTACTGTTGTTCCTTATACATTTCTCCGCAGGCGTTCTTCTGAATAAACAAATTTGATTAACGGAGTTTATAATTTTCATAATGTATACAAAGCAGGGAAAGAATTCACTGTACATCTGAGGCATTTTGCAGTTCTTTTACTGAGAAGGAGCATCACCTAAAAAGACAATCTCATATTGTAACTTATCCTAACCCCTACATTTTTCACTGAGTTACAGGTAACGGCGATGTTTTCATTTGTGTGATCTCTACCACATATCCTGTGCTCTCGGTTCCAGTCAGACACACCTTACGAGCGAGAACGCTGCCAGTCTGGAGTCATCTGTATCTGCAACATAAGCAGGACTATGCTCAACATTGGTTCACTTACAAATTAAAACCTATGACATCAGAGAGGGGATCAACCTGTTTAAAGAGCACATGGATTTAAATCTTCTAAGTCTGCAGAAGGCCTTTAAGAGTTGACAGTTCTCCAAAGTTTGGTATAAACACAAGAGAATCAAAAGATGACCCGAACCCACAACCCTGGGACACCCTGGGGGACGTGAGGCCACGCATGAAGTTACCAAAAGGCTCTAAGGGCTTCCCAACTTGTCACATCAACCTCAAATGTCTAAGGAAATCAACACTACCTCGGCATACCTATAACCAGCTCGCAGCGGTACACAATTAAGAAAGCTCCGGGTTCATTAACTTGGAGAGCTAAACATCTAAATGCTAAGGAGTCAGGAGGCTGAAACAGAGGTGTGGAACCAGCCAAAGCAAGACTGTAAGTGGCAGAGACGATGAATGCCCCCTGTGCAGAGGGCCCGGGCTACTCAGCTTCTGACAACAGTCCTTCTTACTTATCTTTAAGTGAAATGGAGAATCTGTACCCATTTATGGTACCTCCTGAGTTTTAAAACATTGGCTGTACTGTTCTACTGACAAACAAACAAAACAAACAAAAACACCACCTATATCAGCCAATTCATATGTGCTGTACTGCCCTAGCCTTCAGATTCAAAATATCTAAGTGGACAAGGAAAGTACAAGTGAGAGAGACCCTAGATTTAAATGGGCCCCTTCAATGGTGTGCTAAGCGGAATATACATTTGCATAATAAAACACGGTGTTTCTTACAGAAACATCAATTTTTCGTGTAAAGGTTTTAAATGATTTATATTAAAACAAACAGTATATTATGATTAGAGTTCAAAAATCACAGGATTTTAAAGTGAAACGAGAATAAATCAGCTGTGGGCAGCAGGCTGCGTTCAACCACACACCTGGAAAAGTTTGACAAGTAAGTTACTGGGCAACCCTTACAGGAGAAAAGAACCTCTTAAACTGGCTCTAAATAGAGTTAAGGTTTCCAAGGAGTCTTCCATAGTTTGGAGTTCTTGTCAGCTCTGGGCCGCTTAGGTTGTTAATTCAAATATGATTTACCTTGTTCTAGAAGGCTTTTGGAACACTGCATTTCAGCGGCTCAGTCCTGCCACCCCACTGGACAGAGGGTACCCCACTAACACAGCAATACATTTGCCCATTCTAAGCCCATAAACAGCTTTCTTCATGTGTTCTGCATTTGTTTACTGGTAATGAATAAAACATTAAAATTGCTATTTGGAATATAAAGCACTGTAGTTCTTGCAAATGGTAAAGTTCTGCTGGCTGTAGTTTAGGGTACTAAGGCTGTTATTTACAGAATAAAACCCATTATCACTACTCAAATATTGAACAAGAATAGTTTGTATTCAAAGATAAAATTGCCACAGGAGACTATTGATATAGAAAATATGGCTGGAGAGATATGGGATGCATATTAGAATTTATATACTAAAAAATGTATTTAAAGGTATATTTAATATTCCAGCAGCATCAACTAGAATGGTTAAAGTTACATTTGCTGACATTTCAATTATAACCTCGATTTTCAGTGCTTTTTGTTCAATCCAAAAAATTTCTGCAGGCCCAAAAGTAATCTACTTTACAAGGTCTCGGTCTGCCAATGATTTTTTTGTTAGTATTCATTCAGCACATTGAAACTTTCAAGAAAAGACCAAAGGCAGATGTAAATGTTTTTCCTCACAGGACCACCAAATCTTGAAGTGAACGTAGTAGGTATTTAAGATCATGTTTATCCAAGTGAAGCAGAAAGGTTAAGAATTTGCCATAGGTAGTAAAAGGACATATGGTGGAGTCAGGAATAGAACTCAAAGATTTTGACACTGAAGTCTGTACTCAACTACTATAGTTTATTACCTTTTCGTTTTCATAAGGGGATATAAGCATTTTTATGTATAATATAATAGTACTATAATATACACAAAATACATAGTATTATTATATAGCTAGTTTTAAAACAATGTTAGAAAATGTATATTCTTATAACCCATTCAAATATCTTACATCTCTTACTGTAATGATATACAGACCTATATCTAGCTTACTACTACTCAATCCTCAATGAAATTACAAATTTATGTTTAATTCTTTGTGCAATTTCTGAAGTTTGCAATAGATTATATTTTCAGTGGGTACAGGGGCATTCTAGGGCTGAATGAAGTTACTTAGCCTTCCTTGAGGACCCGGTTTCCTCAAATATAAAACAGAAATAATAAGAGTGCCTTTGTCAGAATGGCTACGGGAATTAAATGACACGATGCAAAGTGCTCAGTACAGTGCCCAGCACACAGAAAACACTCAGTAAATATTATTATTAGCATTATTGTTGTTAATAATTTTAGCCACCCTCATGTCCTTGTGACTTGCATGGGGTTTAACACATTCAATAAACTAATGAATACTTTAAGACTTTTTAAACACCCCAGCTCCATATACATGCAAACACACTCTTTTTCTCCACAGGCACTGCCTTCTCTCAAACATAATTTTATTTCCTCTACCTGAAACACTATTCCCCATACTAACTTTCATCTGGCTAACATCAACTTTTCATCTAAGTTTTGGCTTCCGTTCTTTCATGGGAAGTCTTTTCTTAAACTCAAAACTTATGCATCCCTGATTATGCTTTTTCACTGGGCTCCCTTCTTGTCTCTATCATAACACTCAATACCAAGTCTTCTTGAGATCCTTTTATTTTTCTAACACCCCCTCCTCTAGACTGCATGCTCTTTAAAGCAGATGTTATAAAGATGACATAAGAGATATTCGATAAATGTTTGTTAAATGAATGAACTAATACATATTCCTACCTGAATCACTTTTCTATGATTCTCATCTTCCTTACCAAATGAAATATTGGATTTAGGATTTGGTTCAATTTTAGAAATAAACAATAAGGAAAAAGATAAACCAGTTTAAGGACCAAATCAAACTTGTAAAAGTACCTCTTCAAAAGATGATCAAGTGGCCATTAACATATGAAAGGTATGCATTGACACTTATCATTAGAAAAGTGTAAATTAGTACGAGATACAATACACAGCCATAAGAATGCCAAAAATAGCAAGAAAATATGAAAATAGCAACAATATGGGGCATCTGCAACTTTCACATGCTGTTGATAAGTGTCTAAACTGGTACAGTCACTCAAGAAAACTGGCACTAGCTCCTAAAATGAAAATATATTTTTCTATGCCACGCAGAAATGTGTACATATGTGCACCAAAAGGCATTTACAAGTACATTCACAGCAACTAAGTATAAGAAACAACTGAAACATACATCAACAGTAAAATGGATATATATATCTGTGGAAGCATTTTGATAAATTCATAGACTATTGCACAGCAATGAAAAAGAACAACATAAGTGAATCTCAAAAACATAATGCTGAGCAACAAAAGCCAGACAAGAGTATATACTGCACCCCTGTGGTGTTTAGGGACAGGCAGTCACCTAAGGTGACAGAGGGGAGACAGTAGGTGACACTGTGTGAGTGGCTGCTGGTAACGTTTCACAACTTAATCTGGGTGGTCACTGAGTGTATATGTTCACTTTGTGGGAGCTCACCCATTTGTACACTTGTAATATGTGCATTTGTCTGCATGTGAACTGCACTTCAGTGAAAAGGTGGACTAAAGATAAATAAATACCCTCAACCTAAAAAAAAAGTCAACACAGGCAGATTCACATAACTCCAGGAAGTCTGAAATCCTCTGAACCTGACGGGTCACTTGATTCTATTTGAGATCTCATCTTGATTTTATTTCTAACTCTCCTCTTTATTAGGAAATTCTATTTTAATCTGTTTGCTAAATATAGACTATATATACACAGGTTTAACATTGCCATAAAAAGTGATGGAATAGCAGAAATGGGCTTATTATCTTTTTATTATAAATAAAAGAAAAAGGAAAGAGGTTTTCCTGAGATAAGCTGGCAACTTTCTAAAGAGATATAAATGATACATGCACACGAGTATTTATTTTTATACTTACACATATATCTCAAGCAAATGATCTGAGTTGAAAGTAACTGGCCAAGGAGCAGTGAAAGACATAGAAAAGCAGAGGTCCTGGCATATCAGAGACTGTCCACCCTCAGAGGAGAAGCGAAAAGGGAGTCAGAAAGCATCAGAGCTGACAGTTTAGATCTAAGCTGTCATCAGGAGACAGTGCTGATTCTGCTACAGACTGGGAGGATGCAGGGGGCCCTGGGTTATCAGAGGTGCCTGTAGTTCTGTGCTACCTTCCAGAACACAGTCATAGGAGAATGGCAGAAATTAGGGTCGGAACAACCTGGGCCATGAAAAAACCTTTAAAAGTCCTTATAATTATTGCCTGTATAAATGTAACATTCTTGATAAGCAAAACTTCAAGGGCAGTTTATCAATTTTAAATTAGTAATAATGTTGCTACACCATGAATTCTTCATTTTCCAACCCCTGCTCACTAGAAGTTTTCAGGATCTCCCTCTTTCTCCTCCCCATCCCTCCAGTTATTCTGCTTTCTTATGCATAATACATGGCTAATTATCTCCAGCAGAAATGCCCTAAGGGAGAGCTCACCACTGCTGAAAAGGTATGCAAGTAAAACCATACATATATCAACAAGGCAAAAATCACCTTTGGGAATGGGTCACTGTTCAAATTATTCAAAAATGCTGTTTTTACCAGACATTTCATTTCTGTGTGGAAATTATGTTTAACTCCAATACATTTAAATATTTAGGCAACATCCTAGTCTCATCATAGATGATTCAGTAAGACTGATTACTTTGAAAAGACACATCATGCTATTATATTTTTACTGATGAAAACAACCAATGTCAGGCATGCTTAATTCGTTTAATAAAAATTAACCCCCCTCCCTTCAGAAAGCGTATATATTTCTATTCCCATTCTATTAACTCTCCATGTGAAGACTTCAAACCGAAAAGTTTCTTGGCTGTAAAATAACTGAATTTAATTCTATTTCATTGTAACTCTCTTTGGATGACAAATATATTCGTCATAAATCAGTACAATTATTATAGTACTATCACAGAGAGCAAGCAGTTTCCATTTATGTTGTTCATGTTGAAAAATAAGATTTCTCTGTCAAGAAGTTTACTCATAATAGGTCCTTTTAATTTATAAGTCCCTTGCAATGTTTAAATAAAAGTAGGCAAAAGATCAATATACCTGCAACGTTTTTTGTAATTATATTGAGAAATAAATTTCTTCTTTTCTGGGAAATTTCTTTTTCTTAGGGTCTTCCAATGTTAATATTTTAAGATGATATAGTCTACTTCTCTAACTATGCCCTCAACAAAACGGAATAAAAGCGTCCTGCCTGCAAACCAGGTTGAAACTCTGGTGTTTTTCCTCAGCGTCCTCTGTAATGGTGACATAAACCCCATCCACGGTCCCTGGGCCCATCTGTTCTCATTGCTCAGTGTCACGGCCTGCACGTTAAAAGTAAGTGTCAGGCAGTCATAAAATCTAAACAATCTCAAGCTCTTTGGGAATCAAACATAAAATGACATTCTGTTGAGTGGGAAATCCCAGGGCCTGTGGCCATGTCTTTAAGGGCTTTGACATGTTGGAAAAGAAAAACGCATCTTGCCTTTAAAATGAGGTCATTCTTACATGGAATTTGGTTGTAAAGGAGATTCTACAAGACTCACATTTATTTTAGACAAAATATCTTTTTTATGCATACATATACTTCAAGAAGCGGTTTCAGAAATTTTATTTCATAACTGATTTTTTAATTGCACTGTACTCATGGACTAAAGCAACTGCTGAACAAAGAAATGCAAAGAAGGCAACAGTCTACACCAGTGATGGATTCAAGTGCTCTCTACTCCCAGTCAGCCTACCACCACTCTGCTGAATAAAGAAGATGGGTGCCCTAATCACTACAGGGCCAAACCTACAAAGATGGCAACAGCACTTAAGAGATGTCTAATGCATCACACTCCAGTTATAAGGAAGGGTAAGATACTTGACAAATGCAATGATTTAGAATGCACTCCAATTTTTAAGGAAGTCAATGTTACAGCCAGAAATAGAATAAATGAAAACTCTTAAGACATGTTTTCTGAGATTTATAATCAGGTAGAAATAGAGAAGAGGAAGGAGAGTAGACAAGTGTTTAGACTCTTCTATCAAAATATGAAATGAGAAGGAGATTTTAACACCTGCCATTTCCTTTGCAATCGTGAAGAAAAATGATTGACAATTCTCATGTTTTCTCATTATCATCAAGATCCAGAACCTTTCCAAGCCTGCCACCACATAGCTGTGTCAAGCAAATCTTATCTTGGAGAAAAGGTTATTTCAGGTAAAGGGTAAGAAGCGAAAAAGGAGGCATGGAAAGAAAAAGGCATTTTCAATTAATTTAAAAAGAACAGTTGGTGTCATCAGTAAAATCAGTTTGATTTGTAACTAATAAGTCCATAAAATCACTACTCACATCTGGAATAGTCAGATGTTTAACTTGATAGCATACTCACACTTTTATCAAGAATAAAAAAGAGATGACTTAATAAATCTTATTCTAGTAAATGTATTTCAGTTTAAGGAAATAAGGATCCTGGAAGTCGACAGTTAATCATAATTCCATGTCAATAGAAGAGGCTACCAACTGAACATGATGTTCTTGAGATGTGATATAGGAGATTCTGTTCAATGAATGCCTGTGGTGACTAAGACCTACCCTAAACAAGAAGGGGAGGGAGGGAGGGAAGAAAAGAAGGAAGGAAGGAAAACACAATGGAAATGTTAGCTTTGTTATATGATCCAAAGTGGGGTTATCGCTGACTGGTACAGGCGTGTGAGAGTTGTGTATATCTCGTGCCATAACTACACTTCTGTAGTCTGAAATCCATTATGGTTGATGTATTTATGTCAAGAAAATCAGCAAATGCAACAAATCAAGGCTTTTTATTCAGAAAACCATTTACCAATATGCCACTGGTTAGATCTAATTTCAAGGCCTAGTGTCAGTCTCCTAAAATAAAGTATAAGTGCTGTCATCTACCTCAAAAGATTCATGTGAAAATTACAATATGAAAATTCATATGAAAGTTACATATGAAAATACAATAATGCAAGAGTGCTTAGTAGCATATAAGAAGTTCAGGTAGTCGTGACTGTTACTAATTTTAAGAATTAGCCGTCATGCATACATCATAAAAACCAACCTTAATTTCACCAACAATGAAGTCTCCATAAAGGTGGCACTAGCTAGACCACACTTCAAAGAGTTAAACAGCAGCAAACAGACCAGTAGTGGAATTTAAAAAAAAAAGAAGAAGAAAAGATAGTTATAGTCAACAGGAGGCTAGCAAATATGCAACCCTGACAGGGAAACCAACACAAAATGAAATGTCAACACAGAGGCATCCATCATTTGAAGCCCTCTACGTAAACCAAACCTGCATTAAATATGATGTTTCTATGTCCCCTTAGATGTTTTAAATATACTGTCACTATATAAGAAATGGCAACAATGGAATACTAGAAATAAGACACTAGGAATATCGGAGATATTAATCACAACCTCTTTCTCAGTCAGCAGCACTATGGACACAAGCGAAATGCCAAGTCTGCACAGAAAAAGGTGCATCCCAAGTCCTGGAGAAATGAAACCATCATGTAATATAACAGTGACATTCATTGCAAAAAGGAATTTCAGAAAAGGAATATAATGTATTATGTGTCCACATTTCTGTATGCAAAGGAAAATTATTCCCTAGCTCTATAACTGTGCGTATGTCCATCTACATGCATGTGACCTCCCTTCTCTACAGACTCAGTGGACATTCCTCACACTCATACTGAAATAGCCAGTCACTATAGAACCTCTGTGCCCCTTCCCGCTTCTTCTAGATGGCATTTTTCCTGTTCTGTCCCTTCCTTCTCACCATAGAATCTGTTCATCTTCTACACTTGAACTTATATTTTCATTTTCATCTCCTTAAAAACCCCAAGATCGGTTTTCCAACAGTAGAAAAGGCAATTGTACAGAGAAAAGGAGGGAGAGAGATAAATCTAAAAAGCCCACCAACCCCCACCCTGAGCCAGATGCAGCCACCACTGACCGCTCACCATTCCAGTCCCAACAGACATATAACTAACTCATTGGTCTCCTTTTTCGAAGACGTCTGGGGAAGCCTTATACTGTGAAAGAGGAAGAAATAGATAATGAATTAGTTTTTGTCTTGCTGAACTTACCATTAATCTGTATCTATCCACTACATACATACATATAAAAACACTCAAAAAGTTTAAAATTATAAGTATCCCAGCTACTCACTGGAATATATCACTTTCAGAATAGCATTTCTCGACTAGCTGCACATTAGAATTCTTTAGGGGCTTTCAAAAGTCCCTCTGAGCCATCTGAATGAATCCCTGAACAATGACAAGAGAACCTCTGTGGTCCAAACTCAGGCATTGCTATGTTTTTAAAGTCACCCAGGTGACTCCAATGTGTGGCCAGAGCTGGGAACCTCTGCTCTAGACCCCATGGTTCTTTCTCCTGGCTCCACGCTAGTAATTCTCAACCCTAACTTCCTATTCCCAGATCCCTTTGGAAGCTTTTAACCCTACATTGCCAAGGCCCCACCCTAAACCAAGTAAATCAGAATCTCTAAAGATAGGGCCCAGGGATGGAATAACCTTCCTACAAGTTACTAAACCAAAGCTATGACTGAAAATTAATACTCTTCAGCTATATCCTCAGCTTTGTTTTTGGAATTCTGTAACTGTGATAACTTCCTCTATTTTACATTCTACTTTTGAACCACTAATGCTATTAGTATTAACTCTTAGAGACCTTAAAATTAATAAAATGCTTGTCTCAAGAACAGACTTGCAAGAGAGAAGCTCAGGACTTCTTCTTTTCTGTTTACCTGCATGTCTAGGAGCTTCTTAGGGCTACTACTGTAACAAAGTACCACAAACCAAGTGGCTTACAAACAACAGATACTTATTCTCTCACAGTTCTGGAGGCGAGAAGTCCAAAATCGTACGAAGGGCCATGCTCTTTCTGAAGGCTGCACGGAGGAATTGTTCTATGCTTTCTTCTTAGTCTCTAGTGTTGCCAGCAATCCTTGGCATTTCTTAGCCTGAAGAAGCATCACTTAGATCTTCCCCTCCATTGTTAAATGGTGTTCTCCCTAAGTGTGTGTGTCACTGTGTCTCTTCTCTTGAAAGGGCACCAGTCATATTGGATTAGGACCCACCTTAGTCCAGTATGACTTCACCTTAACCAATTACATCTGCAACAACCCAATTTCCAAATAAGGTCACATTCTGAGATTTCAAGAAGGATATGAATTTTGGTGGGAAGGAAGGATGGGGGGGGGGACCATTCAACCCAGTACAGCAGGAAAGAGGGAGAAAAAAGTCAGAAGCATCAGGTGTTGATTGTGAACAAGTAGTAGAATGGCCAAGTTTCCGGGGACCACAAAGAAAGTGAAGGGGTATGTGAAATAGAGCTAGAGTTAAGACTGTCCCTAAAAGAACCTGGAAAGATACTCCAAGCTCTAAGAGTTTGTCACCACCCGTGCAACTGAACCTCTATTCCAACTTCCAGCCTCTGAAGTATTAAGTTGCCTACAGCTTATAATATTCAGGTCCATATTTCTACTGTCAGAGCAATGTTTTTAAACATTCACATGAAAACTCAAGCAATGGTTATAGTAGAATCATATTCTAATGGGTGGGGGGTGCATTATAGAGGAAATGTGCTTTGTGGAATTAGTCACCTCTAATAAGCACATACTTGAGGGAAATTACATTTCAGGGAAAACACTTTCTGAATTCCAACTTCGCACTCAAACAAATACCCAGCAAAATAATAACCTCTCCATCATTTAGCACATTAGTTATCCATTAAATCGTTTATCTATTTAACTGATTTCACAAGCTATAGCTAGTACAGAAGTTTGTCTCTAATACCCAAATAAAGTAGATATGAATCATTTTGCCATGCTCAAAAACTTCTTTGTGATATTCTAAAAGCCCCATGATGATAGCAGCATCACTGATTACTGCCAAGAGAGAAAAAGAGAGAACACATAATGAATACATGTATTAAAAATATTTTTGATGAAAGTTATAATCTCACAGGTACAAATTAGCTTGGTTCCTTAATAAGTTACATCTTCTTTGGCCTTAAATAGCCTATAAAATAACTAGTAAGATAAATAAGTTAATATTGTTCATTTAAAACCATCTTAAGGGAGACAGGCAGAATCATTTATTGTATCCAAATTTAGTTTTTATGAATAAAAATGCATTAAGGAAAAAAAACTTCTGTAAAATAGAAAATTAGGAGAACTCCAAATCATCAAATATTTATCATTTAAATTATTTCAGCTTTCATGGACTTCAAATATTTGAGACTCTACAGGAAACAGAAAGCTCCTCCTCCCTGATGCTTTTCAAACTATAGTAACTCACTGTTTTCCTAACTACACTAAGATCTCAACATAAATAAGGCAGAAGAAATTTCCCTTTATAACACAGCTCAGAGAGGGGAAAAAAATCTCTTCTATTTACTAGGCTGACATTTACTTTGATCTCTTACAAAGCTTTTCAGGTAACAATTTATATATAATAGAGTTTAAAGTAAGCAAACTCCACTGGGAATTTAAAATGCCTTAGAAGTCATGAACAAATGCAAATAAACTGAAAACACAAGGGGGTTGTATCTGTATGGCTTGCCTTGCTTACCTCATTTGACAGCAATGTTGTAAAGTACAGGTGAGGAAATAAATCCTTCAGTTTGGCTGTGATGCTTGGAAAGAAGCTTAAAGCAGTTTAATAATTGAAGATTAAACTATACTTCTTAAAAAAAACAAAATCAAAATCAAAGGTGGCAAAAGGAAGTAGCTTTATGCAAATGCCATTCCTTCCCAACTATTTGTTTTCTGAGAAATTTCTGTTGCTAATCCACTCATATGAAATGTCCAAATACATATTTGATGCCCCATTTGTTGCTTTGTCTTCAAAGTGATTTTGAAGCTTCTTAATTGTGCTAATAATTGGTTATGAACACATACTGGACTTTTTTTTCATAATTAAAAAAAAAATCAATGAATACTGTTAAGTAGATGCAAAGGTACTTCATTCCGCAGGCCTGTCTAGCCCATAGTTACAACTTACATATATTGAGCAAGAAAGATACACAAGAGAATTCAGAATACCAAGTTTATGTTCTGCCTTTTTATAAAGTCATTGTTCGAAATTTAAAATAATGTAGGTTATATCATCAAGAAAGCAAAAAGAAATAAATTAGATTGATCTGATGAGTAATCAAATGACTGCAAATGAAGAGACGAAGTATATATGCGGGCATCTGATATATAATTTCATTAATGCCATATGTAATCGCTCCTGTAGAGTCTTTATTATAGAAAAAAACATTATTTGGAAAAATGCATATGTTACTTCCTTAAACATTTTGACTTCCTATAATTTTTCTAATAAAATAGCTGAATTTTTGGAACCCTTACTCAAAATTTGAGCTTAACTGCCAACTAAAATGTGTCCACAATTGTCAATTTACTATTTTTATTATTATGCAACTATTATAAATGATTGTACATGGAATGCAACTATAACCCTTGAAAAAATTTTTTGCTTTAAGACCTTGAGGGAAAAAAAATTATCTCTATTTTAGAGAAAAAACAGGTTTAAAAGAACTTGGCAACAGTTCAACTATCAAAATACATGTGTAAAAATGGAGAAAGAAAATCAGTTTTAATTCCAAAAGAATATGAAAAGATTTGCAAATCAGCTGTTTTAGTTTCATCCTTTTCTAATAAAACATTATATAATTCCCCTTGAAGCTTAAATTAATTGTAAATAATTGTAAATAAAAATCACCTTAAAAATAGCTAAAAAGTCCATTTTATGTCACGAATATTTTACCATGATTAAAAAAGTAAAAATAAAGTGATATTTAGAGGTTCTTCTATTCATAAAATAAGGAGGGAATGCTGCTCATCTTTCTAAATTACATATGCATGCACTTATTTCTAAGTTAGATAGTTATGTGAAAATATAAGGATTTAACTCTACTGTTGCTAGTTGAGGACAAGATTTAGGTTCTATTGATCTTAGATTTTCCATTATTTAGAAAAGTACTTTGAACAGTGTGAAAAGCTACAACTCTGCCAGATAAATATGTTTTAAAATGGTTAGAGTGATTAAATTTTATGTTATGTATATTTTACCACAATAAAAAAATAATCTGACTTGGAATAAAATTTCATCATTCACTTTGATTTCAATCCAGGTGCATTTGAACATCAATTCTAATCTTCTGTAAGTTGTGCCTGAAATATGGTTGCATCAATATTGAAATTTTCTAACCGCTGTAAGCTCATACCTCTGGCAGGCCAAAAGCTAAGGAAAGAAGAAACCCATTTGTGTACCAAGTCATCAGCCTGTCCCACAAGAAGCCATGTGCTCTGAAACTTTTCAGGTCCTTTCCTGTGTGAATCGCCACCTAGAAATTCTGGCGGCCTGCCTTTGGTTTCTGACAGGAAATGGTGCCACTGAAGTGCAAATTCACACGGAGGAGAAGCTGCTGGTCTGAGGCTGCATCAGTGGCAGGACAGAAAGAACTAAAAATCCAAATTAACTGTATCAACAAACTTAAGAATATCCTATTTTACAATTTTCAGAGGAATCTGCAAAGAAATTTGAAGGCAATGAAAACTTGATGAACGTTCCCTTCCATACGTTTATGTGTTTTTCTCCCTTATCTCCTTTTCTTTTTTTTTTTCTTTAGATCTGACACTCCCCCTCCCCCCCGCCCCTCTCTTTTTCATCTAATTATACCTGGAAAGGAAATTCCAATACCCCTTTATGTCTATTATTCAACATGCCTGTTCTGTCTCAGGGGGAGGGATGTCAGTAAATACTAAACTCTGTCCTACAAATTAGTTAAAAGAGAAAAAGACTGTGTAGTTTGCCTTAATAGCAAAACTCAAGATAAAGATCCCCTAAGGCTATTTTTAAATGCCCATAAAACCAAAACAGTGGTTTCCAATTCTACATTTAGTGACTGGGGCTTCAGATAGAAATGAGTTTAATGCAAATGTTACATTAAGTCAAATAATCTGTAATTGGATCTACAAGCCGGAAATACTTTTGAAAGTTTATTTTAACTTCAAAGACTTTAAAAATTTTCCTGTAAGTAGTTTCAACTGTGAGCATACAGATTCATCATATAAAGTCAACAAGTTGTATTAAAGTGTTTTTCTTTAATTTAGTTCTAACAATGTGTGCTTTATTATAACTGTACAACTAATTCCAGAAAATTACAAGACACGACAATCTGCTTCAATCAGAATCTAAGTATACGTCAACACATTCATTTCTGTCTCTCACAGAGAACTTAAAAAAGGTGACATATCACTTAGCATCAATTAAATTAGCCAGTTTAGAACAAATATCCATTATATACATTGCTAGAAAGTGAAAGAAATGACCTTAGTCACATATTGCCTCTGGCAATACCAACTACCAGAACCATTCGAAATGCACTGTGTTTAAAGAGTCAAAATAGTTGATAGTCTTTGACCCAGTAATAATACTCCTGAATTCTAAAACAACAATTAAAAAAAAAAAAAAAACATGAAGGAAAAACTATAAGCACAAAAAGCTCATTGAAACACCATTTGTAACCTAAAAACTAGAAACAGTTGACCATAAGGAAATGGTCAATTTAATTATGGTAAAACGATATAATAGACTATTATGATGCCATTATAAACTTCATTTAAGAAAAATGAGGAAAAGAGTAATATTAAGTAAAAATGACCTGAAGAATTAATAAAATACATGAAAACATTTGTTGAATACGTGTGATGTGGCAGTTTGAGTAGTTTTTCCTATCTTAATTTGCATTATTCACATAACCTCATAATGTTTTTTTAAGAAACTAAAAACATTATATATTTTTGTAAGTAATATTATTTTGAGATATTAATAGTTTCAAATGTCAATGTTTATTGAAAAGACTATAAAGATTAATAAGGTCATTCCTAGAATTTTTCTTAATATGATAAATATAAACATTGCTTTTATGTGGAAAACGCTTCAAGATTTAAAATGTTCAGTCTTTACGCTAACGGGATTTTAAAAAGCATTTTACTATGTGCTGCAGAGAATTGCAATGAGTAAGAGAAAAAAGATTAAGAGCATCGTACCATTATATACTTCTCTTACATCATAGAAAAATAAAGAAAAAAGGCATTTTTGAAGTTTTGAAATAGCGACATACATTACATGACCAATTACAAAAAACTCTAGAGAAATTACTAGCAATAATTGATGTTACATAAAAAAGAAGTTTGCAGTTATCACTATTATTAGTAGTTAACATTTGAAGGACAGGAATGAGGAAAAGGGTAAAGAGGACTAAGAAGTACCAACTGCCAGTTATAGAATCAAAGAGGGGATTTAATTAACATACAGCACAGTGAATATAGTCAATAATATCACAGTAACTATGGTGAGAGATACTAGAATCATCATGACGATCACTTCACAAGGTATATAAATGTCTAATCACTATGTTGTACACCTAAAGCTAATAATATTGTATGCCAACTATAATTTGTAAATAAAATTTAAAAAAATAGTTAACACCCACCAGATACTAATTTCTAGACACTTTGCCAGATGTTTTACAGAGCTCATACTTCACATTCAGTACAACACTATCAGTGAGAGAATTTTAGTAACTGCATTTTATAGATGAGGAAACTGAAGCTCAAGTCAGAAATATAACGTGCCCAAGGTTATATGGAGAATATTAAATAAATAATAAATGGTAGAACTAGGACTTGAACCAAGTTCTGATCATTTATTGAATATTTTCTCAAAAGACTTAAAAGTAAACTTTATAAACTATATAAAACCAGTACTTTTAGTCATATTTCTTTATATAATCCCACTAGATTTGATCTTCCTGAGTTGTTTTTATTTGCTCTTCTGGAAATAGAAAAAATTGCTTAACTATATGACAAGAAAACTCATCATGTTTGGTCATCTACTTTATTTTCGACATAAATGTTTTCTACTAAATAAATATTTCCCCTTTAAAATCATAAATTTAAATACAGGGATGTTTCCTGAGCATATTACTCTTTAGGTCAGACTTAACTACACCAGGAATAATTTGCCAGAATATATGTTTTCACTTTTTACTTTGGTCCAAGTCACTTGTGATTTACAAGGTAAGTGTTGTGGACTCTGAGAAGAAAGATTTAGTTGATGTGAACTCCGAGAAATTCATCTGCTGATCTGGACTCCCCATGGTCAACCGAGGGCCCAAACTGTACAAATCATAAGAGCTAGCGGTCATTTGATGAAGTGACTCCTCACATGCTCTGTGTACCAGGAAGGACTTCAGACTGAACCCTTGGTTTCTCCCAGTCTGCATTGCTTGTCGGCGTAATCTGAGTTAACCATCCAATGAGAACTATACAATTTGGATATCTTCATTTACATAAAACAGATCTAACTGAGAACCTAGGTGGGAACTTTGGCTGTAAAAGGCAGCCTCCTGATTGTCTCAGTGGAGCACAATTTAAGTTGCTGCCTGAATCGGTGACTCCTGCGCTGCAGCTCCTTATGCTCAAATAAATGCTCCAATTCTTACCTATAGTCAATAGTTAATTCTGGCTTACAGATTTAAGAAGATCTAAGAATGGGTATGGGCATCGAGGGCACCCAGTATCGCTCTTAACATTTGTTCTCACGTGTTTACCTAAGCACATCTTATTTTATCCACCAGGTAACTCTCCACCTCCAGCAAGAGCCTTGCACCCTGTCTCCTGGGCAGTCAGGTCCTTTTCTAAATAAAATGTTTGGTTCTCTATGAGTTAAGTTCTGTAACATAATCTCCTAAGAATACCGCTAATCAAATCTTACTTCTAGATTATGGTGAAATGCAGAACCAGGGCCAACCAAGTGAAAAAGCAGAGTGAAGTGTGGGAAGGAAAGAGTGACGGCTGCACCTAGAACCCAACTCACCCACAGGTAGATCTGTTATTTGAAATTCTGCATTTTCTTATAAATAAATGTGAATTTTTCTCGATAAAACTCCACAGTAGATCTTCTTACACTGCATTTGAAATGTTAAGTGGTTATTTGTCTTGTAGTACCTGAGTAAATTGATGGCCAAACATATAGTCAGGATACCTGCCAAGATTCAGACATCTGGGACCAGAATGAAGCAGAGCCAGGCTGAGGAGGGGGGGGGGGGTGTGTGTGTGTGTGTGTGTGTGTGTGTGTGTGTGTGTGTGTGTGTGTGTGTGTGTGTGTGTGTGTGTGTGTAGGGGGGTGCGCACATTGCTTTACACAGTATGGTAGAGGGTTTACTGGCAAACAGGAAATAAAAGTAGAGATTAGAGATTATCAGCAGCAGAGGCCATTGAAGATGGAAAGACACCTCTTGGGAATAAAGCATAAAAGAATCAGAAAAGAAGCCACTGGGTAAGAGCTGGGGGCAGTGGACAGAGCTCTGTCCGGCATTGTGCAATTACCCTCCAGAATTATTACTTCTCTTCCTTATCTGAGTCAGACTGTTTCTTTACTCGTATCAATCTCTGTCCAGTGAGGTACCAATTCCTTTCATCAGCACAGGGATATCTCACCCTACTTTAAGATGAGCTTTAACAAAAATTTTACATACCTACATGAGGAAAGGACAGAAACATCTGCACAGCTCCATTGTTCCAGAACAAAATCTGGCTATCATTTGCTCACTTCCCACACCCTCCCTGACTCTGGCCCACTTCCAGTCAATATAACTTACAGAGAAAATAATTGTACCCTACAGATAATATTCAAACCACTTAGCATCACATCTTAGAAGCTGATGGCAGACTCTAAAGAACACATTTACATGTTAATGAAAACCACAGAAGTTGCATTCTGCCTTAGCCCCCTGTCTCTTTTATTTAAAGGTAACATTTAAGCTAACGCAGTGCTGAAGGCTTTGGAAGACTGATCTCATAAAAATCAAAAGTTTGGATACAGGTATTCTTGCTCTACCACTTGACAAATGAGGACATTGCAACCTGAAGGTAAAGATCTTGCCTAACATCGCAGATGGAAGCAAGTGTTTAAGGGCGGACCCAACTTCAGTCTCTCCCATTCCAAACTGATTTTGAACCATTACACAACACTGCAAATTGTTAAAATCTACTTTCTCCCCTTTCTAATACCTGAAAGGCACTCTATTTAATAAAAATAAGAATAGGGTAGAGGAGGAGGTGCAGGGGAAAAAAAGAACTGTGTACCAGTATGTACAAAGCGCTCTGCTATATCCTGGAACGACAAAGATTAGGTAAACAGTGCTGGTCTTTATGGGTTCATAAGCTCTGACAATTTGCCATTGCTTTTAGATGGAAACTTTCCTTCGTCCACCAATCCCCATCTTTTTTCTCTTTCGAAATTCTCACTCGCTTTCTCCACAATGTCTTTCTTAACCAAATTCTCCACATTTACTCAGTCTAGCAATGCTACTGCATTTGATATTGTACATGATTTACATTTCTTTCCTGCAGTTTCTTTTATCTGAATGACATTGTGCATTAACTTTACATTCAGCAAATACAGAGACGGTGTTTTCTATTTTGTTCTAAATGACCAGTATTATCGACAACATACTGTGTATCATGTAGAGTACCCAACTCAGCTTGATGGGAGAGAACCTCAGATGCAGACAACTAGATTACTCTTAATTCTAGGTTTATGAGGAACTATCATCTTAGGTCTCTTTTATTTAAAGGATGTGTATATTACTAGTAACAATCAAATTTTTGCGTGAGGCACAAAAGTGTTCATTATTTTACTAATAAAAACAATCGGCTTGACTTAAGTCATTACTATGAAAAAGTTGTGATCTTTTACCAGACCAAAATTTATGATTTCTTGGATATACACTTAATATGCTACCTGTTGAGTCACAGATAACTTTCTTTCATCTATAGAGTACATTATAAAAAAGATAACAAAATAGTTAATATTGATATAACACATATTACTTGATATTTGATTTATTATTCTTTGTCACACTGAAAGGTCAAGAAACATTTCATTTGTTACTTAACAAAGTGAACTAAAATATGTATACAGACACTGACCAAAAAATACATTCAATTTTCCAGATTAAGAGATTTAAAATGTTTTTCCATGTTACAATAAAGATTAGAGAAGTTTTTTAAAAAACATTTCAAAGATTAAATTACATAACTGGTAATTTAATATTCCACATGATCCTTCCCAGTGAGTATAGATCTTCTAAAAAACATGCGTGTGCTTTTAAGTTTTCATTCAGTTATAAATATATATTTTGACAGATAAAACAGGCTGCTTTAAATGCTGAGGTAAGCAATGAACTCAAGTCTTCATCTTTCTCTATTATTTTATGGAAAGAGATAGGAATAATACTCTCTGGGAATTATTATAGAAATCTTTTTACTGAGGAGGAAAGTCAAACTAAATGATGCCCAAAGCCCCATCCAAATCAGAATTTCCTAATAAAGAATTCTGTTCACAAGTGTACAGAGCCCCCATCAGACCGTTCAGCTTCATTATCTCCCACGAAAAACCCACAGAATACTATTAACATATTATCAAACCACAGTTCGAGAACAGAAAACAAAACCCCGTGACATGAAACAGGTACTTCTACATCTGGTTAGGCACATCTGTCTAATTTACCTGTAAAACTTTCTACATAACTGCTTCACAGTGGAAGCTCTCAGTAATCTGGCCTCACCTTCCTACCCACTGCTGGCTCCTCACTGACCACCACGGGGCTGCCTGCCCCACTTCTGCTCATTCTTGCTTGCCACTTGTTAGGCAGAGTGTTCAGTGTCAAGTCAACGTTACTTTCTGCACGCAGCTTCCCAATTATACACCAGGATTAGTGAACCTTTTCCATCTTATATACAATCCTACTCTCACGACTGAGACCTAATTCTATATTTACTTGTAAAGTTTATAATTTATCACCTAATTATCTACTGTGTTAAATATGAAATACCTATTTCTTAAGTTTTGTTTCCACAACTAGATTAATTCTGCATCTTACATTCTTCTTTGTTCGTTGAAATACCTGGTATTCAGTAGATATGACTTATTGCTAATAAAATCACCTTGATAGGAACATTTTTTTTTCAAAAAAATTGATATATATATGTTTAATATAGATTATTCTTATTCTTTAAAATTCACTTTTGGTATCTACCCTAAAAAATACCTCAGATAACATAATTTACTAATTCCTACATGCAACACCTCATGGCTGTTATTACAAATGCAAATACATACGTTAATCATTTATATATCTTTCTTCATCTCTTCTTCTTGAATTAAAATTTAACACATATCGCATACAAATTAAAACTAGTGCTTTCTGCCCTTCTAAAACATCACTATTTAGTGCTTAAGACAAACATATGAAAATAGTTTTGTTTTTTTTTCCTAATTAGAAATGTACCGCATACATACTCCAAAAGCCCTCATATAAAACCTAAAAATATAAATAGGAAAATTAAAATCACTGGAAACACTATTAGCAAATGGTAAATATAAGCACTGTTACCATCTTTTGTACATGCCCTTTCATATATGTATGTATACATACGCACAAAAGTACAAATTCCAGAAGCTGCTCATTAAATCCTGGCTCCACATTTCCTATTGTGTGACCTGATGACTGTTTACTAAACTGTAAAGTTGGAATAATAATATTTACTCAAAAGAATGTTGTGATCATTAAATGAGATTAATCAATGTAAAGCACCTAGCAAAATATCAAACCCATATCAAATTTTCAATATTACTGTATTTCCTTGACATAAATGCCCTCCTGTAATATGCTTCTTTCAGGTGGAAATACTATACAAACGTCCCTATCAATAAATTCAAAAACATATATTTTTTTAACAGTTCCTTACATCGATGCACCATATTTATTCAGCTATTATCTCTGGACATTTTGACTGCTTCACAATTTTTAATGATAATAATATTCTGGTGAACATAACTGTAGCCAAATCTTTGTACATAATCATAATTACATTTTTGGATATAATTCCTAGAAGTAAAATTTTTGGTCCAAAGGATATTTATACATCCTTCCACAGAAAAGTATAAGTTTACACATGCTTCATCAGTGCTAACACATGCATATTTATAGTAGCCGCCCACATTTGGTATGGACTTCTCTTTAATCTTACCCATCTGAAAGCAGAAAATATAATTCTTCTTTGTACTTCTTGAACTGCTAGTGAGATGAAACATCAATTCATCAGTTTACTGGACTGTGCCTTTTGTGAAATTCCTGTTCAAATCTTTTTAACTCTTTATTTTAAGGCAGCTGTCTTACTCTGAATAAGAAGTTTCTTCCTTTAAAACATTAAATTTCTACTGTAACACATTACAAATGGTTCTTTTTCCGGTTTATGGTTCGGTATTTAAATTTACAAAATTTTTATTATAGACATATTTGATTTTTCAGTCAAACATATCAATCAATTCCAATTTATGATTTCTAGATTTGGTACCACTCTAGAAATTTCTTTTCCATAGAGATTTATGAAAGTAGTCTCCTAAACTTTACTTTAGTCTCTCTGGTACATTACTCTGATTCAGTTTTTATGAAGCAAAAGATTAGGGAGAAGTACTTGAAATCTTACAGTATTATTGCCGAAAGTATTATTTCTCAAAAATATCTGACAAAGCATAATGCCTAGGCAAACCACTGTATTAAGTATAATATAGAGCAGCTTTATCTAAACTTCCAGAGTAGGATACTATAAAAAGGCACATCATACACACTAGCTTAATATTTTTAGCAATAATTTTTATCCCACTCCATATACCTGGTGCTTTCTAGGCCTGCTTATTCCACAGCTTACTTTACATCTGCACTCAAATATTACTTCTTCAGGGAAAATGGTCTCATGAGGCCCCTTTTATAAAGCGCTCAGAATTTTTCCCTTTATTCTATAGCAGATCTCAGTTAAAAGTGATACATTTATTTATATTACTTTGATTACTGGAACCATGGCATAGATGAGACAATCTGTGATCCCCAGTGCAGCAGATGACATATAAACTGGTGCTCCAGTGAGGGAGGGAAGGTCCTGCTATAGCTTATTTCTTCGTTTGAATTTGTTTTTCTTAGAAAAATATAAAGTCAAGTTGAAGCCAAACAAAATGCTGGTACTTAGTCCTTCTTTGAAAGTAATCAATCTTTCCCTCGAACATTTTTAGAAAAGGTGAAGAGAATCATAATCACTTTAAAAATTCATTTCTGATGGATTGAAAGGGGAATATATATTTCATCCTAAAATAATCTGCTTAATTATGTAACTTAGCATTTCATGCTCTTAAAAACAGGTAAATAGCATGTTTTCAGGCCCTCTTCAGTTTTAAATTGTATACAAATGAAATAAAAACATTCAATTTCTAAGGCTGGTAGTCTAACAGCAATGATTCAAATATTGTACAGAGTTTTACAGTTCATAGAGTTTTTTTGTAAACATTATTTTATTTAATATTTGCAATTTTAGTGTAGGACAAAGATTTTATATTCAGGGAAGGAACTCAACCTGAATTAATAAATCTAGTTTAGTGGAAAAACTTGAACCTAGGACACCTGCTCTTCTTCTATCAAATCCAGGGCATGTATCAGCCACCCCAAAACACAGCAAAATTCCAACCTCCTGACTCTCTGATGCTGTTTCTCAGTGCCCAGCATCTCTCCACTTCTTACAAACCATCTCAAAATGCATGTTCTCTCAGTCTTTACAGATTACTCTCACACCACTTCTATCACATTAAAAATGTATTCTCTCAGTTCTCAAATATTCCATGGTCTATTATTTTGCATTACTGGTACATCTCTTTTTCTCCCACTTGTAGATAAATCCTCTGAAAAAGATGTTAGTTCTTCAAAGATAAAGGCTTTTATAACTTCACACAGTGCCTAATGTATGAATTAAAAATTGTTAATAAACTGAAGCAGGGAGGTTAGGTCCCACAAAATGAAAACCAAGCTGTTTTTCAAGGCATTGCCTTGCCTGACACTAACCCTGAATTGGTGTCCCTGTGCCCACCTGCGGGTCCCTACATCTATCTGCTCAAGGACACACCTCAGCAAGCCCAAGGAGGACAGTGTTCTCAAGATAGGCTGAAATTTTTAAAACTGAGGAGGTGGCAATGTTTTTCTATCCCAAGGCAGGGGAGTGTTGCCTGAAGGCTTTTCTTTACAAAACAGGTTTTTCATGCTAGCTTCCGCCCAGCAGGCGCTCCAGGGTGGGGCAAGAGGAGGCAGGGAAGGAAGAAAAGTGAGAAGCAGAGTCAATAGAAGGCCTTTTCACTCCCCATGATGAAATTCCCAAGAAACTTCTTTAATTCTATCTTACAGCATAATAAAATTTGAAAAAAAAATTGGTGAGGGAAGAGGGAGAGGCAGTGCCTTTTTTTCCATGCCAAGACAGGTCTCATGTTGATGAATTTATAGTCGTAGCGTCAACTCTGCCATTCTGTCTATTTTTATCTTTGTGATTGATGAAGAGTGAAAGATGTTCAAAACTCCAAACTATTTCCTAAAGGGAAAACTTGCACAAGCACCTGTTTTTTTTCCTTCTTTAACAAAACTTTCTTCCTCACTTACAAATACCCGGGTGGTTAGATCTCCAGCCCAGCCTGTTGTATTCATCCCAAAGGATGAATTCTCTTTCATCACATGCAGTCACACGTTTAGACACACTGGGCCTACTGCATGCATCCATCTTTATAGCCTCAACTACATACAAGACATACATACACCAATTAAAACCACCTGGCCACACCAATGCATTGTACATGAGATTGCATCCATTTTTTGCCCTTAAGAGCATTAACTAATACACATGTGTCAACATTTGACTCTAACACTGTGGATCTCATTTTCCGCATTCTGCAACCTCACGCATTTTCCAGGTAAGGTGACCATATGGTCTCTAAGTTCCAATTACTGGGGGCAGGCTAGCATTATGATAATGCTGGAGATTCGTAACTTCAGGGAAACCAGTTTTAAGATAATGTTTCTTTAAAAAGAAAATGTGTAAACCCAGTCATAGATGAGGGGTGACTTAGAGCCTAGCATCGCCTCTCTCTTCTCTTAAACAGAAACATAATTCTTTTACAAGCCATTATCAATGCATAAGCAAATGCAAAGCACAAAGTTCACACTATTAAAAACCTGTTGGGGTGAGGGCACAATAAAAAGGCTTCCTTTCTTAATCGTGGTAATGGTTACAGGAATCTACACATATGACAAAACTGCACAGAGCTGGACACACAAGCACACACAAGTGAGTGCATGGAAAAGCAGTGAAATCTGAAGAAGCTCTGTAGATTGTACCCATGTCTCGGTTTTGATGCTGCCACACAAGATGCAACCGCTGGGTGAAACCAGGTGAAGAGATACAGGAACAGGGAGGGACCCTCCCTGTTTTAGAGGTAAAGGGACTTCCTATAAAACTATAATTATTTAAAAATAAATTTTTCAAAAAGAAAACTTGTCAGTTGCAACGACTGTCTGCCATACACACACACCTACATACATTTAGTCAGTCACATATTCATTCAGTCAGCATTTATTACGCTCGTAGTACTGCCTGGCATTGCTCTGCATGCTGGGACTGTATACATAAAATGACATGATCTTGAGGAACCCACAGACTAGTCATCCACCAAAAGCAATGCATGGACAGAAGAGAAAGTTCTACTGTACTTTATGTGAAGACAGGATGGTCTGCCACTGGTCACTGTCATCGTCAAGCTTTACATGAAAGAAAATTTATTCCTAATCATTCCATTCACAAAATATATCACTATGTATAACTAGTATTAAATGGTCCTATTAACCTACATTTGCATCATTAAAAATCTCAACTCTGAAGAGGTTTTGCTGAAGATATTTCTAATTTAAGGGCAAAGAAACATCCTGTTAACTTATGTTGACATCTTTCAATAAAGGTGTCACAGTGTTTGATTTAAATAACTCGATGTTTCTTTTAAATTGTTTTTTGAGTCACATCTTTGGAAATGCTATTTAAAATGTTCAAGCTAAATTTACAGCTTACTTTAAAACATATAAAACTGAGGGATGACAACCTCTCAGAGGGAAAACTATACTTTGTATTATTAGAATTTAAACATCTATAACTATTGGAAGAACATTAACCTGCAATAGAAGTTACTACTTTTCAAAATACAGCTAAATATTCATGTTGTATATTATGCACGTTCCTGGAAAGGTTTTATAAAAGCAACAATTTTATTTTAAGTAATATGATATTCTTCTTCATTGATACCTTCCCCTTGACTCATTAAGTTTCCATTAACAATATCACAATACTTTAATTAATCAGTCTACTGCAAAGATGGCTCAATCAGATCTTTGGGTTCCCTGATATTTATATTATATCTGAAAAATGCTAAACAATAAAATATAATCCTGTAAAAAAAAATTAAAAGGAAAGAATGTCATTATTGTGCTTTGGCCTTATTAAAGATTTATTACCAAACTATGATTTTAGAAATGAGAAAATAAAAAAATTAAGGACCAATATTTTGTTTCAAAACAATACAATTAAGATAAAGACAGAAATTCTACATATGTCTTTAGCCTCGGCTTGAATATCACTGGAATCTAAACGGCAGAAGCCAAGATGACAACACTGACTATATATAACTGTTGGTTTACTCAAAGCATCACCCTGTAATGCTACAAACCTTTCACATATGACCTGCTGTCCAAAAACTCGATATATTAAAATAGTGACTTACAGTTGTCAATGTATGAAGTATATACTATGGCTTCTTCAAAAACCAAACACAGGAGTGTCAATCCTAGAAGTTCTTATCACAAAGAAAAAATCTTTTTTCTTTTTCGTTTTACTATTTTTCTTGTACCTGTCTGAGATGATGTATGCTACCTGAACTTACAGTGGTAATCATTTCACAGTACAGGTAAGTCAAACCATCATGCTGTACACTTTAAAATTATACAGTGATATATGTTAATTATATTTCAATAAAACTAGAAAAAAGTAATGTTTAGGCAAAATATGATTTACTATGTTATGAAATTTTTGTTTTTCTATTAAATATAAGTGACCTAAAAAGTATCAATAGACATTATCAAGAGACAGGCCTAAATAAATGACAAGAGATACCAAGTTATGAGATTTAAAGTACTACTTTTTATTTTAAAGATATCATTTAACTCCAAAATTTTCATATCAATTCAATGCGATTCCATTAAAAATCCAAAGAGGATTATTTATCTGTTTGTTTTGTGGAACTTTATAAGCTGATCAAAACATATTCTAAGTATAAAGGGCCAATGAAAACTAAGAAAAAACTTTTAATTTCAGGGAAGGAAAGAAAAAAAAAAACTCACGAATGTCAAAAATTGGGTGTGGTGTTAAACAGACATTCTGGTTCAAAGAAATCCAATATAGGTTCCTTATTTCAAATTTTCCCTAGTAAACAGCCATCAGAATATCATGTCTCTGAAAACTTAATCTGCCACAGACTGTACATTTCTTTGAGTCTACCATGTACCAGGCACAGTGCCAAGTGTTAGAAATACAATAGTCATCCAAAGCAGACCACATTCATGCCATCAGAGAGTGAGTGCATCTACAAGAGAGAAAGGTAGGCTCCCTAACATCTGTTCATGGAAGACAGGACTGTGCAATACAGACCACCCACCACTTTTAAAAAAATAACTGAAGCCTCAAGTGGATGCACTGAACATCTGCAGTCCTGGACTGAGATGCAGATTCCAGAAACCTAGGGAGCCTCCATCAAGCCAAAAAGTTTCAGGAATGAAATTTGGACTTCCAGTACTGTAAACTCAGTGCCAAGGTGCCGACAACTTCTCTCCCTCATTTTCAAACCTTTTAAGATTGAGTAAGAGGCTCTTAGGATACCTCATTTAGACTCAATGAACGTTTCACATAACAAAGCTGATGTCATTAATAGGCATTTTCTCTCTACAATGACGCTAGGGAGTGGTCCACTGTTTTTAAACGCACACCCTATATACAGAGCAAGGTTTTCAACAGCTGAGATACTCAGAAATGTTTATACAGAGCATCATAGCCATCCTCACCTCAGCAAAGCAGGCTGGGAGGAAAACCAGCCCTTCTGATTTCCAACACCCTATACCTCTCCAAAGCTGACTTAAAAGCCTGACATAGTTCCTCACCCCTTCTCCTCCACTCAGACCTTTCCCACTCTATTAGTTGCCAAGTCCTATGGGTTTGACAAATGAGTCTTAAGTTGAGACTTTCTTTTCCACTTGCATTGCCACAATAATTGACTGAGTATTAAAAAAAATTCACACTACGATCCCAAAGTACATCTTGACAATTATCCCTATCGTGTACACATCTTACCAACACTCAGCTATTGTACACCTTTCCTCCTTAGCACCTTTCCTCACATTGCTCCTTTCACCTCAAATATCTGACAGAAATCTCATCTTCACAACTTAGTTCTGAAGCAACTTCCTCAAAAAAATCATGTCCTAACTCCCTAACATCTCTGAACCTCAGCAATATCTTGCACTACTCATAGGCCTTGTCGTGCTCATGTAAGTATTCGTTATGGAAGTAAAGGTAAGTAAAGACAAGACTTTCCTCATCCCACCCATTTCAAGGATGTATCATCTTATTTGCCCTTTCTTTAGTATTGTACCTCAGATGGGACACTACACAGGAGATGATTAAATAATTATCAAATGGACTTCACATTAATGTTAAGATACTGATGATATTCTCAAATATAAGCATTGTGTAAATGGGGCTAAAATTGTGATGAGTGGGAGGGCAGAAACTTTAATATTTCAACTGATTGCCACAACTGGTATTTCCTAAAACTCATTATCAAAATTACCAACCTCCACAACTCAGCTTCCTGCAAAAGGAATCCGACATCAAAGATATGGCAATGAAATGCCCCCAGACCACTAACTTAGGGTGCACACACACACACACACACACACACACACACACAAGGGGGGCCTTCAGGGCAGGACAGTCTTTGGAGTCAGAATGTCTTGGTTCAATCTTGCCTCTGTACTTGTTACTACGTGAATGCATGCAAGGCATATAAATTCCCTACACCTTAATTTCATCTTCATTGAAAGGAAGATTATGACATTGTATCTCCTTCATTTTATAAACATGAATGTGCTAAATAAGTGCTATATAAGTACTTGGTATTATTATTTTCTGCAAAATATATGGTTTATATTCATGACATAATACTTAGAATGAGGTTATCTACTGACTAATTCTTAATAGAATTAGTGCAATAAGCAGCACGAGGACCCAATCCTGAAAATGAATCTGGACTGGAAGCATATCCCCCAGCCAGGCAGTATTCCATGTTTGTACCGGAGTAATGATATCAAAGCTGAAAAGCAGCAAACCCAGAGCTGGAGCTTTGTTTCGACTAAGCTATGTTAAATGCCATTGAAGTTGAGGCTACAAGAATCCTACTTACAGCTGCGTTTACATTGACTGAAAGACTTAATGGATTGCTGAGTCTTAACATCAATTAATACTTGATACGTATGTCCAAAAGGGTAATAAAACAATTCAGAAGGTCCTCATAAATATGTAACATTAAATATTTGCAAAGTGTCATTCAATCAAACAGATAAGATCTATGCTTCTGAGAACAGGAACTCATAAAGCATTTAAATGAATATGGGAAAACCATTAACTGAGGTACAAATTAAAACCGAGACAGCACAATGATCTCTATGAGTAGGAACACTTTCTAGTACCTAGTATCTCAGGAGACAGAGTAAAGTAGAAAGACAAAGTAAAACAGGAATTGGAGATTCAAGAAGCAACGGGACCTTTCTAAAGATTACCCAAATACAAAAAGAAAAAAAAGAAAGAAAGAAAAAGAAAAAGAAAAAAAAGGTAAATAAGATTCCATGCATGATAAGTAGATTCTGACTAATTGACTGAAAAACCTCTCCACAAGGTTAAACTAAGAGTCCCTCTGTGAAATACTATTTTTTCATTAAGTCTGTAAACTTGAAAGATTAGATGAAATAAGGATCTAGTGCTGCTGAAGCTTTTCTAATTATCCTTCTAATGGCCAGAAGGGGAAAAAAAATTAAGGCCCTTATCCTTTGACAGATTAAACTGTTTCAAACATCAAAAATTAATGCACTCAAATGTTTCAAAAGAACAGAATATGTTTAGTAATAACCAAATAAGGGCGTGAGCGAGGAGGACAAGGAAAAGATAATTCATGGTAGGATTGAGGGCCATTCTGTCTGTGCTAACACAAGAGCAATGAATCTGAGCCTACAAAATTCATTCCTACTTGCCTGCAAACACATCACAGGCCCTAGTGGAAATGGAAATTAACTGTGTGTGTGTGTGTGCGCACGAGCACACACATGCACATGTGCACATGTACACACATGTGCATGTACACACACTCTGCTTTCATAATGATTTCAGTTTCTTGATATTTTACTAAAATATAGTAAATTTGAATTATACAAATATTTTGCCCCTTGACGACGATAAGCAGTAAAAGCTACCATGCTCCCATTTCTAAAGAGCTTTGATTAATTACTTAAGGCAAAGGGAGAATGGTAGAACATACTGTAAAAAGACATAGTGGGTTTAAATGTTTCCCCTAGGATGAGTTCCTTGGCAAAGGTTTATATTTCTCTATTCGAGGTACTATTTATGTTTTCAATAAAGACTAAAATTATAAAAACTGGGCAATGGATCTAGTTATTATCCGTTAGGCAGATCCTCACAGCAATTGCTGTTTAGGTAGAAAGAACAAAATAGGAAAGTATTAAATCCAGTAGATACTCCTTAGAGCTCTATGTTTACCAACTGTCCTGAAAGAAATTTTGCATCTATTCTTATTGCCATCAATAATATGCAATATTCTTTAGCAGATCATGTTTCTCTATGCCTTTTTGGAGGAAAAAAAAAAAAAAGATGTGGTCAGTCAATAGATAACTTCTCCAGTCACAACATTAATAAAAACCCTCTTACTCTTTGCCCTTAGATAAATGATTTTCAGAGTGCTTAGGAAAATAAACGTCACAAAAATATTCGCGAGAAAAACCTATCAGTCCAAACTGCAAAGGATTAGGAGAACTACCCAGAAACAAGGCCTCATTTTCTACACTCTGACCACCACTACTTCTACCCTCTCTCTTTCTTTACTGCATTATCATTTGAGATCTCCAATTCTGCCTCTGCAAAATGAAATAATTAAAACATCTGCTTTGCAACCCCCTGGCAGCAACAAGCACACCTAGCACCCAGATCTTGGATTCTAATGTCATTCTTCTCCAATAACAGGAACAAGATGTCCTTGGAGAAATGTCTGATTCTAGGACTGAGGCAGTAAATATGAGTAAATATGAGTACTCAGCTTCTTGTAGTGCCAAAAAAGTAGAGAAGTACTTAAAACATAAACACATACACACACAATAATGGGGTTTGTCAAAGTAATACAAGGGTCGACTAAAAGAATTCCCAATGATAAAAAATAGAACAATTTGAAAAACAAAATTAACTAGTATTATATTATAATCCAAAGAATAAATATCCACAAGTCTGTACTGATAAAACTATTTAGAAAGAGAAGAGAAGAGAAGAGAAGAGAAGAGAAGAGAAGAGAAGAGAAGAGAAGAGAAGAGAAGAGGAGGGGAGGGGAGGGGAGGGAGGGAGGGAGGGGAGGGAGGGGAGGGAGGAGGGAGGAGGGAGGGGAGGGGAGGGGAGGGGAGGGGAAGGAAGAGGGAAGGGGGAAGGATAGGATAGGCACACAAACAAATGAACAGATAAAACAGGGAGGAAAGACAAATCTTATGAGCTAAAAATTCCATATCCTGTGCACACTTTACCTCAAGAAGGTGAAGTATAACTACTCACTTCTTAAGTATGAAGAACACATAGCAACTTCCTTCTAAAGAGTAACAATAAGGAAAAGAAGGAAAAAAAGTGACTTTACAAGGGAGAAACCTGACAGACCTCATCTCAGCCAGGTAATCAAGGTCAACTTCAACAGTGATAAATCATTTTGATAGTGTATACCACTGATCTGACATAATGAGAATGGTATTTTACCTCTGTGATCCTCCTCTGGAAAACCTATAACCCCAGACCCACCATGAAAAGAACATGAGACAAACAGCAAGTGAGAGACATTCTGCAAATATTTGACCAGTACTCTTCCAACTCTCAAAGTCATCAAATACAAGGAAAGTCTGACAACGGTCACAGCCAAGAGAAGTCAAAGAGACACGGCCACAAAATACAGCCCTGGATGGGATACTGGAACAGAAAAAGGGCAGTGGGTAAAAAAAAACAAAGAAATCTGAACCAAGTACGGACTTCAGTTTAATAATATACCAATATTGGTTCACTAACTGTAATAGATATACCAAACCAATGTAAAATGTTAGCAATGAGAGAACTGTGTGTGGACTATATGAGAATTCTTTGTACTGGCATCACAATTTTCCCGTAAATCTCAAACTTTAAAATGCAAAGGAAAGGAAAGTTTATTTTTTAAAATGCCTGCTTCACCTTCTCCACAAGGCTAAATTTTTAAAGGGTTTTTGGAAGGGGAGTTAGTCGATGGACATAAAGTTATACAAGATGAGTAAGTCCTAGAGATCTGCTATTCAAAAAAAAATGGTGGTGTACACTTAAAAATATGTTAAGAGTATAGATGATCATTTCAAGTGTTCTTACCACACACACAAAGCAAAGAAATATAAACTCTTGGAAGTAATGGATATATTTATTACCTTTTTGGTGATGACATCATGGGTATGTGCATTAATTCAAACTCATCAAATTATACACATTAAATATGTACAATTCTTTATCATATTTTAATGAAACTGTAAAAAGAGTTTACTGAAGTACTTAATTTGTTCACAGGCTGCGACACCTCTTAAAATGTATTAAAAATAAATATTATGCTTTTCCAGTTGTTTTGCAAAAGAAACATCTTCCATTTATTTTGAGGGGCTCTTAGAGATCTGCTTTTCTACCTGAAAAAAAAGAAATGGGTCAACTGTGGCACGGGGTGGGAATGTTAGAGAGACTCACCTGAGAAAATGAAGTTACTTGTAAGACATTCAAATTATAAAGGAATCATATAAGGTTGTTCCTTTCTCCACTGTAGTTGAGAGTTTGCTCAAATATACTCTAATAAGGAACATTTAATTATCACTAACAGAATGAGCTCTAGAATCATTTTTTTTTTAAACCACAGACATTTTCATTTGATCATCTTACTACTGTGTTCTATACAGGCGAGGAATACTTTGTACTTCCTTACCACACCATGATAGGTGTTAATTTTATTTCTTATCTTTTTACTGACATTGGTTATTCCATAAATTATTCATGTTAACATTCATTGCTTTCTGTGGAAAGAACTACTAAAAAACATAGAAAAGCAAGAAATTAACATATATATTGGTTTTAAAAGTCATAGCAATATGAAGATTAATTGTATATATTACAACTGGACATATATTTATCTTCCCAGCCTCTTCTCAGAACCAGCCCTTCTTCACCCTGCGGATATTACGCTCAGTCCAGGTGTTTGGGTAAAAAGGCCCCTTCCTCTGCAGCCCAGGAGTAGGCCTATGACCTTGACCTAACTGATCTGAGCATTCTCCACAGGTCATCTTGATTGGTTTAAAAAATGGGTGATCAGGGCAACTGGTAAGTCATCAGAAAAAGTGTTTGCTCTTTCTCTAAAACTATAAAATGTTTTTATGATGAAGATAACCAATAGCCATGCTGTTGCCACATTTTAATAGTCTAAGAATAAAACAAGCATAAATAGCGAAGCTTTAAAGTGAATGGAGAAACAGAGTACTCATGACATAAACTGCTGAATGAGGCAGTGCTTAAAACCAACTTCGCCTCTTCGATAAACCAGTTCTATAAGTCAGAACACCATAAACCTGTTTTTGACTAGGCCAAGTTAGGGTTGGTCTATCAGTTAGGATTGGGTTTAGCTGTGAGTGACAGTAAATTTAAAGGACAGTGGCTTCGATGTGACTGCAGTTTCTGTCTCTGGCATTCAGAGTCAGGCATTCAAGAGCTGGTATATAAGTTCTGCTTCCCCATCTTTCACAGAACTCTTCACATTCCCGCTCACAGCACTGGCTTTAATCCCATCTTACTGGTTTCCTATGGGAGCTAAACCTCTAGCCTTCGCATCTACATTCCACACAACAGAAATGAAGCAGGGATGAATGTGGGCGAAGAGAATGCACGAGGCGACTTTAAAGGTGTGCTCACAGAAGCTGCTAAACCAGACATCCACTTACATCTCACCGGCCGGAACTTACTTGGCTACACCTAGAGGCTGGAAAATGTCATTTTTTTTCCTGGGCAGCCATGCGCATAAGTAAAAATTCTATTATGAAAATTCTATTATCAAAGATATTGTAAGACAATTAGCCTCAGTCACCACAGCTGGGTTTCCACAATTTCCATCCAAGACAACTTATACAAATCATATGCTACATAACAGGTGTTCTTTCAGTAACTGTAATTTAAAATAGAGTGAGAGAAACTCTAAGGCATTATATAATTGTAATACTTTTGTTTTGGGAATTCCATACAACAATAATGCATACTTCGAGTCCAGCAATGTTAACATCTAATGTCACATTTTAGACAGTTAAAATTTTGAGAACAGACCTTTATCATGTGGCCAAAAGTTGTTAACATAAGGATATAAATTCAATGAGGAATTAAAATCTGAAATATATATGGAATTTCTAGAAAGAAAAACACAAGAAGCTCAATTAAAAATCCATGGTAAAAAATATGGATAAATGACTGGCAGTAGAGAAACTCAAATGGCCAAGAAGAATATGACGTGGGTAAAGAGAGAGCAAACTGATCATACACACTGACTTTTAATATGACAGCAACAAAAGTGAATAAATAAGAGGGTGTGAAAACTATGATGATACAATCTTCTAGAAAGTAAAACAAGAGACAGAAAATAAGTGCAAAATAATTTTTAAAAATTGGAATTCCAGCCCAAGATTTCCAAATATGGGAGTTAAAAGGAAACAGAGAAAATGAAGATAAGGGCAGCTTCATCAAAATAGGAATCCGCTTGCTCCTCAAACCATTCTCGGAACTTAAGAACTGAACAGTGATGAAAATGAATATGAAGTAGTAATCTTTGGAGGGAACAGTGCCCCTGGAGACTCTGACATGTCTCTGTCTGGTTGCTTGCTATGTGAACTCAGTAAATGAATCTATTTGTATAGCAAGAGACTTCTGTATTGAAAGGAAATGGGAAGGGAGAGGGGAAGGGAAAGAAAAGAAGAGAGAGGGAGAGGGAGAAAGAGAGAGGGAGGGAGGGAGGGAGGGAGAGAGAGAGAGAAGAAAGAAAAAGAGAGAAAGAGAAAGAAAGAAAGAAAGAAAGAAAGAAAGAAAGAAAGAAAGAAAAGAAAAGAAAAGAAAAGAAAAGAAAAGAAAAGAAAAGAAAAGAAAAGAAAAGAAAGGAGAGAGAGAGAGAGAGGGAAGGAAGGAAGGAAGGAAGGAAGGAAGGAAGGAAGGAAGGAAGGAAGGAAGGAAGGAAGGAAGGAAAGATGGAAGATAGATTCCTAAAATAAAGATTTAAGTTTCTGGAATGACAGGGCTAGCTGAGTACCCTGCAAAACTTGATAAAAACAGACCAGTTACATCACTGAGATATCCAGAAAACTTAGAATAAAAAGATACTTCTCTGAGATTTCAGAGAGAGAGAGAAAACGCAAAAGTGAGGGGAGAAAACATCGTTTAACAAAAGTATTGGCAACCATGTCATCCAAAGGAACACTAGAGTAGAGGAATGCCTTCAAAATCCCAAAAGAAAATTATTTCCAATTCTGAATTCCAGACCCAACTACACTATCAATCAAGTATAAAGGCAAAGATATTCTGAACATGCCAGATGTCAAAAAAATTCCTCTCCTGCAACTCTCTCCCTCACGTAGGAGGATATACACAGCATAGAAGGGAGAAAACAAGAAAGGTGGAACGATGAGACAAGGAGACAGAGGGCACAAGAGAAGAAAGGACAATTATAGGGACTCTGGGGCCAGAGCTGTGTACAAGGTGGGGCAGGGAGGAAGGCTCCAAGGAGGACCTCACGGGACACCTCAGGAATCCGAGAGCACAGAGAATGAGACAACTTGGAGACTAAAGCAGTGATCAAAATGTTCAACACTCAAACAAACAAAAATCAGACAAAATTCACGGAAAGGAAAATTTATCACTGTACACAGCACAGCTGTGAGCAGCACCTCCATAGGTATAATTTTATAGACATTTAACATAGATCTAACCAAAGTCGGTGCCACTACACTGGCGAGCCAGGAAAGCTGCATGTTTGATCGGGGGGCATGGAGTTAAAAGAGCTAACTCTTCATATTACATATTGGATAGTCCACAGATAAGGGCTAGCACTACAGGAAATGAAAGGAAAGGAAAAGCTATATAGACGAGTTATTTAGAAGCACAAAATTTAAAAATCAAAAGAACCAGGTGAAAGAGTTGAGAATAGTTCTGCAGAGAATGGAAAGACAGAAGGAAGAAAACACGCAAAGCATCGCTGCTTTTTCTAAACAAACTCTGTTGGTCAACTTGAGTGTTAAAACTACGTCCACAGAAAATTCTGATGAACGTCATAACCAAAAGGCCAAAATGAGGAGGATTTCTGACTAAAGCAGGAAGACAGGCAATGTACAGGAATGCACAGGGAAGAGACCGAATATGTATCAAGGTTATGGGAGCTGTGGGGGCCAATACCAAAGATATACTGTGAGACCAACTACATTAGGGTAGGAGCAATTCACACAAGAAGAGTTTTCCTGAGACCACAGACAATGTGAAGTCATTACAGATGTTGTGACAATTTCAGAAGGATTAATCAGGCAACGGAGTAAGGGACATTGGGGAGTGACAGGCAGAGGCTCCAGTTAGAGTGATATTTCAACAACTAAAGTAAGAGCTAATAATGATATGAATTTCTACAAAGGCAGAGGATATTATAATAAGGGAGAGTGAGAAAGGGGTTAAAAATCACTAGGAATCAAGAAAATACACACCGAAACAACATATTACTTTATATCTATCAGAATAATAAAAATTAGAAAGGAGGATAATGCCAACTTTTGGCAGTGATTTGGAAAAAGGAAAATTTTACACACTGGTGGATGCTTAAACTAGTACAGCCATTCTGGAAAAAATAAAAATATGGCAGTACTTAGTGAAATTAAGTATGTCCCTGCCCTACGCGATCAGGTAACTCCACTCTTCTTAAGGACACGTGTTTGGAAACGCTTAACGTAACAGTGCAGTAATCGGAGCTGAAGGCTTTGGAGATATACAGTAGGAAAGAGAAAATATGGTGGGTGAGCATTAAGAAATACTGTGCAGAAGTGACAAACTAAGAGAAACACAGGTACAACTTACAAATGCAGTGCTGGGTGAAAGCTGTAAGAAAAAGGAATGAGGTTGACAGCCCAACGCCCATGATGAAAAGTAATCACACATACCTGAAAAACGCCACCACCAGTTCTGCAAGGGCTCCTCACATGCAGAAACACAGTTCAGGCACACTGGAAGGTAGGCCCGCTTGGTGGTGAGGGGCAGGGCACGACCATGGGAGGAGGAGTGTAAGTGGGGACTGAAGATACAGAAAGTGAAAGGAGTGAAACAGGAGAAACGGCTTCCATGTACCACTAAGAGTGGTGGAGCATGAACTGAGGGTGACAAACTCGTGACAAACTCAACTGCCTACATCAAAAATACCATGGCCACCCACCACTAAACCCCTTCTCCCCCAAAGAGAAAGACAGATAGAAATGGGATCGAGTTTAAAAAAAAAAAAAAATTAGGCATCAGAAGAATTACAAGATAAGGATTCCATGTGGGGCTCCCAAACCTTCTAGGTACATGACCTAAACCAAATTATTTTACCTTTCTTTGCCTCAGTTTCCCTTTGTATAAAAAAGGAACATACAATAACTTCTTAGTCAGGAATAACCTGTGATATATTCTATAAATGTCTGGTTTTTTTAAGCCCAGACACTGGAAAACAGTCTAAACATAGAGTGGCCATTATGTGGCATCTGATACATGGCACAGGTCTCTCCAGGATAACGGTGCCAGAGACAGGAAATCTCATGGTGTTCCCACCTGTTAATCGTTAGGTATTTCTGAGATTATATTTTAAGATCAATTGTTGTAAACATTTTCTATTCATCCTACTCTTGAGGAGACCATTTCTACCGAAAATAAGTTTTCTGACACTCACTGGAAAGGAAATAACAATGAGTCCGTTTATCAAAGTGGAGAATCAAGTTAATAGCCAAGAAAGCACATTATCTACCCTGCCCAACATCACACTCTACCATCTTGGCCAGATCATATCACGCGGGACTCAAAAGGAAAATTCTGCTCCTAAAGTAAGTTTCAGTTCCAGTTCCTTAAGTTTTAAAGTCAATAATACTTGGCCATCACATCACAGGCAGAATCAAATGTAATCTCCCCAAGATGAGGTTGATCCCCCTTTCTGGTGTCTGTCCTTTTCCCCCATTCCCACAGCTGAGACAAAAAGTCAAAGGACAACTAGCTTTCTCTCCTTTGCATATAATATGCCTGTTTCTGGCTCATAAGTTCTGAAACACTCCACTCATTTGCTGATTGGCCTCATCATCTCTGCCAAACAACAGTCTCGCTGTCCTTCTAACATTTTTAACGTCTTGCCTGGCTGCCCTATACACTACATCCACCACAGTGGTACCAGAAAGCATTAAGAAAGCACACGTGTATTCACTTACACCTCAACAGGAGAAAGCCAACGTATCAATCAGAAAACTCTAGTATTAGCTGTATATTTATAATGAGCACCTTCAGATACTTGCTATAATAAAGTGAAGTACCAAAATATTAAGGATGGGTTATGTATCAAAGTATACTTACTACAGAAGCTAGTTATACTGAATATAATATCTATAGAGAAAAACATCATTTGCCACTTATGGTGAAAACTCATTATCCTAAACATACTTTATTTACACTTAATACACATGCCTTATAATAGATCTCTCGACTTTCCATTAAATATAAAAACCATGATGCCAAGAAATACCGCAGTATAAATACTACTACTACCACTACTATTACTACTACTAGCTAATAATAATAATAAGAAGAAGAAGAAGAAGAAGAAGAAGAAGAAGAAGAAGAAGAAGAAGAAGCAGCAGCAATAAAGATTGTCATGTGTCAGACACTGTACAAGTCCTTTCCATGTATTAATTCATTTAATGCTCTCAGCACCCTAAGAGGTAGGGTTAATTAATATTCCTATTTCATAGATGAGAAAACAAAAGCATAGAAGTAAAAAGATTAACCAAAGTCACACATTAAGTTAGCTGTTGGGGAAAAACGCAAACCCAAGCAGACGCAGGTTGGGTATTTTTACCCCTCACCCTACCGCTTCCATGGCATACAGAACAATGCTTTATGAAAGGTGTAGGTTATACACCTGGATACTGGACTTCACACACAGCAGATGTTCAATAAGCATAGAAAGAATGGTTGTGAGCTTAAATTATCCTGAGAATCTCTATGAACCAGCAAATGTGCTACAAATATTGCTTAAAATCATATCAGGACATTGTTGAAAGGTAAGAAAAAAGCAGAAGACTGCATCTTGATCACAAGGAAGAGTAAAATTGGACTTGGAGACTCAGATTAATTGTACAACTGAAGATAAATTTACTGTGTGGGACTACTGAGGAAAGAATATTGCTATGAACATTTAAAGGCTTGTTTATTAAGTTATAAGAAAAGTAACTTTGAGTCCTAATTTTGTTTTATGAAATCCCAATCTCAGCAAACTTTTCCATGTATTCCATCATATAAAACATGATTAAGGTATGTTAAATTTGAAAGTGCTCCAGAATATCTTCAACAGGTATTCTAGACAACTGGCAGCATCAACATTCTTAGACAAACCACGCAACATCCACCCCAAACCACGTAACGTCCACCTCAAACTCCAAGACTGACAACTATCAAGTTAGTCAAAACAGCTATGGCCATTATTCAGATAGAGAAGTCAAAGGAACTGACTCAGAGTGATCATTTAAACATCTAGATGCTTCGACCAAAAGTAATTTGTGCAAAATACAGAATATTACAAAAACCATTAAGGGCCCCATCCTTAGGAGCTGGAGTTTTTCATCGGTAACCCTATGTGTCATGTGCCACAGAGAGTCAGCTCACAGGGTCGTGCAGCAGCTCCCCAGCAGTGGGCCAAGCCAAACCCGACATAGAGTATGAAGCTGGCAAGGAAGGCAGGGAAGGGGATGCTAGGTGTTAAGATGACAGAACAAAAGAGAATGTGGGGGTTAGAAAGTTCAAACAACTCATTTTACGAATGAGAATATTGACTTACTCAGGAGCACACAGCTCCTGAGTGAGAGACAGCTTCGGGATCAGGACCCAGGTAGCCCTGCCTGGGGCCATCTCATGTTGTGCTGCCTCCTGGTGACGTCATTTTTGGTGATCTTAACATATTAGTGTCTACAGACTTTACTGCTTCTGTTAACATCAGGGCTTTCATTCACTGGACAACGTACTTTCCATTCTTGAAAAAAGGGCTCGCATCTCATTTTCCAAAACAAAACAAAAGGAATACGTCTATGATCTTATTAAGAAAAATAACTCACAAGCTTAAATGTCTTCAATGCACATCTATCCCAATTGTAAATCAGTGAGCAAAGATTTTACATTGGAAAAAAATAATAAAGTTCCACTACTACATTGTACTTTGTATTTACGCACAACATTTATTTCAAAACATCACAGTAGATCATCATGACATCCCTATGAAGAAAGTGGGGGATAATTATAGTAATTAACATCTATGGGTAGGGAAATTAAGACAAAGAGAAGTTAAACTTCTTGTTCAAGACCTTCTAGCAGGATGTGTAACAGTGAATAAAACGTCTCAAGTCCCAGTATACTGACCACTGACAACATAAGTAAAATTTTTAAAGCATCAGAAAAATCATGCTAAAAACTACAAAAGAAAGTTAACTCAAAATTTTATTAAGTTATGCCCTTTTGCCCTTTACTCCCTCACCAAACTGTCTCAGAGTCTTAGCATCAAATAAGTTGGACGTTTAGATTTCTATTTCTCAAATCCATTCCATTTACTTAAATGTCTTTAAAACACAAAGCCCTGGCTACAGAACCATTTATTAGAAGAAAAAAAAAATGATGCTTGTGCTGATGGGCCACAATAACACAAATCAATGCAAGGCAATTACTTTGCTATCAAAGTATTTGAGGACACTTGTAAACTGTATTTTCTTGGTTCTTTACAAGATGCAACAGAAAGCTTACCCCAGTAGGGTCTAGTCTCTACATCACTGGGCACATATGACACTCACCACCAGGATATGGAAACAAATTATAGGCACGACCCATTCCTTTTAACCTAATTCCCAGGATGACATAATGAGGTCCTTCTGCCTTTCGGATGCTTTGACTTCTCTAAAGGCAGATCTCGCCGTGGCCCAGCCCATAAAATAAACAGTCAAGATGTGTCTACAGAAGCTTTTTTATTCAACACAGAGGGTAGGATAAGCAATGGTGACAGAAGAAAAACAGCAGCATCAATTTACCCTAAACACACTTGTTCCACGCAGGAGGTGGCCAATAAGCAATGGATATAAAGTGCAAGCCCAGGGCCAGGATAAATGGATGAGTCTGAGGTTCAACTGGCTGAGCAGGCAAAGATAAACAACAGCCAGCGCAACCTCACAGGCAACAGAGGGTGGTACAGATGGGCAAGAAAAGCCAAGGAGACAGGGACAAGGAGCGTGAGTGGTGCCAACTCCCCATCACAGAAGATCACTCTCATCCTAGTTCAGAGAAAAGATAAGCATGCTTCAGACCACAGACACAGACAAATGCAACACACCCGCCTGCAAAGTGGAAAAGAAGAGAAAGAGTCTAGTGGTTCCCACCCAGAGACGATGTTTTTGATAGTTTTGATAGGATTTAGAAGGTCTGAGGGTTACAGGTACATGGGAGGAAGGAAGAGAAAGTGGAGGGAGAGAAGGAAAAAAGAATGGAGTCCACACTGTGATCTGAAGTGAAGACCAAGGACCATATTGAGCATCAACACCAGCACATCAGTTATGCAACATACGTATAACCCAAATTTCACTGACTGCCACTTCTTTCTGAAGCATCTGTTAGGGAATTTTTTTTCCCTGTATGTTTGTTGGTAGTTTTTAAGGCCCTGCTTTTATTGCTCACTTGTCATTCTACTTACAGTAAAGATTAATAACACTGCATATGGTGTGTGATGAATAAGAAATCCAACTTATATGGCACTAGGTGTAAAATTATGCAGTATATCCCTTTGAGTGTATAAAAATCCTATTTCACATGAAGAGTTTCCTACACACAGAAGTGAAACTTATTCAAGTATTTGCCATGCTCTGGTCTACAAATAGGCTCAGAAAAATAATCTGTGAAAATGAAAATGGTGCTACCCAACTATATTGTCAAACTAAAAAATGTTATTTTAAAGTTACAGTAAACTCTAACTCACCCAAAATCTACTCAACCAAAAAGCCAAAATTATCATAATCTGTTTCAGCTTTAATTCTGTATGTAAAAGAGGAATAGAAATATTTAGAAGCCATGTCTCCCTTCTTTTAGAGGGGAGGAGAGTGAAATCCTTCTCAGTGGAAAAATAAACCTGCATAATTCCTCCTCCATTGTGGGCCTGGTAGAGAAGGGGAAAAAAAACTTGGAATAAGAAAATATTAACAAGCCTTTAGGTAAGCAAAAGAAGACCCAGAATTGTGTCTGGGCACGAGAGCCAGAGGAAGTTGCAGTGCTCTGCATAACTGAAGAGCTCATAATTATTTTCTGAAGTTGCTGGGAGCCATTAATGAGAGAAAGAAAAGGGGTCATGGACCATGATGGGTGGCCAAGGCTAAGCTGTTGCATCCTCATAAGGAAATTTTTAAAATGTGGTCTAGTATTCAACTTCAAGCTTTTTTTGTTTCTGAACTTGTAACTTTTCAGTTTCCCTTATCTTCATAAAGCTAACTCTACAGGGTCTTGGCAATAAACAACAACAACAAAAAAAAGCAAGAGAAAGGAGCCGTGTGTGTGTGTGTGTGTGTGTGTGTGTGTGTGTGGTGGGAGGTAGTTATAAAGTGCAACAGAACTGACAGGTTCAAAGCAGTGAGACAGAAAAGAAGCAGGGCTGAGGGGCCAGGTACCCACAACCTCTGACTCATGCCCAGGACCAGGAGGGAACTCTGGCTCCTCCTATTACTTTTGAAAAGTTCTAATTTCACTGGACCCCAAAAGAAGAGGTTACAGCAGGTTTTGCAAAAAAGACAGAATTAAAGCAATCAAAATAGTGGCTACTGTGATGACTTATAAAACCAGAGCACTTGGTAAGTATAAGTTGAAATGTCCAGCAATGAAAAACATAATTTTCAATATATATATATATATATATATACACATATATATATATACACATACACACACACATACATACATACATACATACATATATATATATATACATATATATATCTCAATGAAAAATTTCCATATCTTAAACAAGAATAACAAATTTTCCTCTAGCTAGTCAAGGATACACAGGAGAGGTGGATTGAATCACTGGCCACAGACTATAACTTAATGCAACATTTTTAAAAGAAAATGTATCTAATTTTTAAATTGGTATGAAATTTAAAAGTTTTTAGAGACAGAAACTTCTTAAAAGTTATTTATGTTATTCATAAGGGAACAAGAATGGTAACATGTAAAGGGAGAAGAGAAAGACCAAAGATACAAACGAAGGAGGCCACGAACATACACGGAATGGGGGAAGACTCAAGCAAAGAGAGATACAGAAACACAGGGAAAGGATAAACAAAAACTAAAACAGTTATAAACCACTTTTAACTATGTAATTTTTGGTAAGTTTCCTGGAGCTTTAGTTTCCTCATCTGTGAAACTGGTATAAAGAAATTTATGCCATAATTTTATCATAATCATTTAAATTATATATGCAAAAATAACCTACAAAAATGCCTACTCATATACAACCAAGAGTGAGAAGTACAAGAAAGAGATCTTACTATATACAATGACCATGAATGAAACCTGCTACTAGGAAGCTGACATTGTTATTCCTATTATCCACTTTCTGTGAAATGTTCATTGATCTCTATTCACAGGTTCCAACTTCTTGAACTTTATTCCTGATAGTGCACTTATTTCAGCCCACCAGAAGGAAAATTATTTCTAGTATACAGGGGTGAGGTCAGAGGGCTAAATCCAGACTTTGGCTTCTGGGTTACTTTGTGTAGTCCAATACCTGAACACAAACGAAAATGGATCTTTCCAACGAGGGCCTTGAAGTATTGTACGACAAAATAACGTTATTAGTCATCATCATAGCAACAGTCCACATTTACCTTGCTGTCTCTCTCTCTAAATACCAAAAACCATACTGGGCATTTCAGATCTGTTCTTTCAAAACATCACAATAATCCTTCCAGGTGGATTATTATTAAATTCATCTTAAAAATGAGAAAATTTGGGCCCAAATATGTTAAATAACTTGCCCAAGGTCTCACAGCAATAAGTGCAGAGTCAGATTTCAAGCACAGCTTTTAAAAATTATATCAAATTTCCTGATCTTTAAGTACTTTCTAAGCATCAGAAGATGAATAAATTATGTCCAGAAAAGCTTTAATACAGCATATTTCAGTTTTTCTTAACATCCCCCCAAAATGACAAGTCAATTATTGAACATACAGTAACTCTTAGATCCATTCATCTAATTTCTGTAATACTTCCCAGACTGTGAGACTTCAGGTAAGAAAGGCACTCTTGGGTCTCTGTTTCTTCATCTATAATTGAAAATGTTCCAAATGATGGCCCAAATTCTATCAAAAAATAAAAATTTACTGTGCAACCCCTCCCCGACCTTCCCAGTAATCCCAAGGTGATTCTAATCTTTTTTTTCTGCTAAAATATGGTAGAAATCTCTAAATTACTATCCTTTGGAGTAGTTTGAAGAACACACCCATATAAACTAAAGTTAGATTGCGTTCATACAGTAATGCAGAAATCAAGGCCATTCTTTCATATCTTGACTTCAGATAAGAGTTTCGTTAAACTGTTACTGAATAAAAAACAATTAAGGGTTGTACCTTTAATTAAAAATTTTAAGAAGCAATCAAGAGCACTGTAGTGTTTAGTAATATATAAACACCTATACCAAATACTTTGTTTTTTTTTTTTTTTGTTGTTTTTTTTTTTTTTTTGCACAAGGGCCTACTATTCAGAATGAAAGTGCTGGCAGAACCTTCCTCAGTTGCCTGAGACTGTGGTTACCCCACTTCTAATAAACAAGACAGCTTCCTGTCTCTGGCTTCCCACTGCCCAACCAGGGCTGAATCATGGCAGCTTTCACAGTCGTGACCCTTGGGTGCACTCAGGCTAAAGAGCATCTGCTTTGATTCACTCCCTATTGCAGGAAGCTCCTTATCAAAGCACACCTCTTGCTTTCTGAATTTGAAATACTGCATCAGCGAAACTGAAAAAGAGTTAGCTTTTCACACTCAAAACTTAGTATCTCATTATCTCTAAATTTATCTACATTTGGTTGATGTATCTGGACTTTTTCTAAGTCTCTAAAGAGATGAAGCCCTGTGTACACTTTTAGATCATTTCGGAAGTGGTTAAAATGGCATCCGGTAGATGATTCTCTAATCAAATGTTCATTTTCTAAAGGATCTTTAGTGACAGATCCCACACGCAGAGTTCATAATCAGAAAATTAAAATTAATTTCAGGTTACAAAAAGAAATTACAAGTGATAAATCTTTTTCTAAAGGGCTTTAAAAATGCAATAGGACAGTATTTTCTACCACTTTGGGCTGTTTTGAGTTAATTTACTGTCCAACATGGTATTCGATTTGTTTTCAATATACTGATAATTATATATAATGCATATATCCCACTTCCTTTATTTTGCTCATAATCTATAGGATTGTGTTTTCAAAAGAGTAGCATTGCATTTCTGACCTTTTTGAGTAAAAGAGAAAAATATCTATCTTGCTCTATAAACAAAAGACTTCATTTCTAATTTTTCACCAGCACCATTTTCCTTAGTCATGGCAACCTGTTCTGTTGGGACAGTCCTGGCATCTCGAAATCGAGATACTACTTCAGGTAACCTGTAAAACACAGAAATCCTCTTCACCCTCCTTCTGTTTGAGCCATTACACAAGCCCTCATCTCATGCTGCCTGGAGTTGTCAGGGTCCCAGCCAGTGAGAAATGGTGATGCTGTCAGGCAGCAGGGAAATTTTTTGCTTCTGAAAACCTCTCTCAGAGCTTCCTCTGTGCAGCACCTCGAGCTGCCTTGGAGTGCCGTGTCAGTGTATCAAAATAGCTCTGGCCTGATGACTTCACGAGTTCTCACAAACAGGCCAGTTGGCAGAACTCTCACGCAGCCTGCTCCTGAGGGGAAGGCACTTTTTTTTTTCTTTCCCCACCACCCCCTAATATGAATAGTTAGTTTTATTTTGACTAAGGAAGAAGTCTCCTTTCAGAGGTTAGCTTCAGCACAAACCTAATACAAAAATGTCAAAACACTGTAAGGAGGCCCCAAAAAGAGCTATATTGCCAATACCAAACCTCCAGTGCCTGTGTTGGTATTTTTTTATGGTAAACTGCATGGACATCAAAACTGCTAGGTCAACCAGCCTTATATTACACGTTCTTATTTCATTCATTGTAGAGCCTCCTGAAGAATATTTATGATAACTGATAATCAGACAAATTTTTCAAAGTCATATTTCTCACAAGTCAGATGGCTGAAATAAGGTATCAAAGAAAGAATTACCACTCCACCCAATCAGCCCAAGATGACAGAGGGCCTTTAAAAGCATTTTTGCCATCACAGCGAGCTTTAGTGATTAATGCTCAAATGAATTTAAAAAGAAAATTTTTTTAAGTGTAAGGCATTCATGCGATGAAAAAAGTGCTAGACTCTGTATTAGATTACCAAATTTTCTTTGTTTATAATTTTCCCTTACAGAGTTTTTCACTTCCTTTTACAGTTACCGCATGCTAGTAAGGGAACAGTCTATGAGAAAAGGAGGACCTTCTGATGTTCCAGTATCATAACTCAATGCTATATCTGCACTGCACTTTGATTCCAAAAGAGAGCATTTAGATTAACTGCTTCAGTGCCCTATGGACACAAGATTTATGCCCAGAGAAAAAACCCCCATATGATTCTATGGACATAGAGCTAATGAAATAATTTGGTTCACTGGTTTAAGATGGTTCCTCTAAAAGGGGTGAAATCATTGTTCCCAAAAGAGAGAAAAGCACCAACGTTCTACTGCCACCGTCCCCTCAATTCCCCTCAGTCTCTGTCACAGTTACAAACAGCATCTAAACAGCACTGCCATCCTGCAACTGTGACAGTAGGAAACCACGTCCCTCCACCGGCCCCAATGAAAACATCACAAAGGGATCTTCAGAGAACACACAGGCACATATATGATATGAATTTGAAAAATGCATTTTATCATATAATTTGGTCATTCCACAAATATTTGCTGATACCTGGCCTGTGGCAAGTACTATCTATGTAATGTCTACAATGATGATTACTTCAAGGATTTTATTATATCACTTTTAGTCAGGTATTATGTGGCCATGTAATCTTAATAAGATGAGACATAGATTGCTGTAAATTCATCTTTATGTTAATCCAATGACTGAGAAATTTAGTTTTAATAGTATCTCTAAGGAGGCATTTAGATTCCCTTAATTATAAAAACCAAGGCCAGTGTAGGCATAATTGAAAAAAAAATAGCCATGAAATTAGAGTTATGTCTCTCTCCTGCAGAAGTTAATAAACAAAGAGACAATGGATATTCTGAATGCTGAAAGGTCAATTATAAGTGTTATTACAGATGTCATAATTCACACAGGCATGGTATAGGCTAAGTAGTTTGTGACAGTAACTGCACTAACCATCAAACTCAGAACCAAAAAGGACCTTAGTTAGATCTAGTAAAAATCTCACATTTTACTAATGGTGCCTTAAAGGTTGTGTGATTGTGCAAAGTCATGTACATGTTATCATTTTGGAATCAACATTAAGTTTTATTTATACAGTGTTTTTCCGGTTACGCTACTCTAAGTCTAATTCACACACATACATATTCGGTTATACATATACATTATACTATTATGTGTCTGAATCACATATAAACATACATAAGCACACATACACATCATACTTGCCTGCCTCTGATTTTCCCTCCCCTGGCTCTCTCTCTCTCATATGCACATACACATAGACAATTACAGTGCTGAGTCTGATTCACACACACATAAACTACTATGTTGGGCTCATACACACACAATTATGTTACCTGATTCATACACACACACTACTGTGTTTGATTCATATGTATACATACACACAAACACACATGTGCACTATACTACTGTTGGATTCATACACCCAACTTACTCATGTGTGTATCATACTACTTTGCATCATATGCACAAACTCTATACTACTGTGATTCTAATTTAAACACAGATACCAACCTATTGGTATATATACATAAACACTAAATTTATAATAGTAAATCTTGTTCGTATTTAAAATATGTATTTATGGGAGTGAGAATTCAAATGTGAAATAGATACACATGTAAATATTTCCAAACTATTGTGCTTTTTCCCCACAGGAGGCCTACATGCTGCTGCTGGGGCTGCCACCATGTGTGGTGATCACTGAGAAGTTCCAGCACATTTTGTGAGTACTCAACACCAGTACTGATGGGTGATGGAAAATAAGCCTTTGCCATCACTGCAATTAAAGGTGTGGGGCGAAGACATGCTCATGTGGTGTTGAGGAAAGCAGACATCAACCTCACCAAGAGGGCAGAAGAGCTGAGGATGAGGTGGAACATGTAATCATCATTATGCAAAATCCACTCCAGTACAAGATTCCAGACAGGGATGTGATGAAGGATGAGAAATACAGCCAGGTCCTGGAGCCAATGGTCTAGACAACAAGCTCCGTGAAGACCTGGAGCAACTGAAGAAAATTTGGGCCCAGAGAAGGTTGGGCCATTTCTGGGGACTTCCTTCATGTTCAAAGCCAGCACACCAAGACCACCGGCTGCTGAGGCTGCACTGTGGGTATATCCAAAAAGAAATAAATCCATAGACTTTGTCTGATAATAAATAGTTTACACATTTAAAAAATATTGTAATTTATATGATGTAGTATTTTTGCATCTATACGAGTCCTTAAGGAGTTGAAAGGAAATGAGTCTTATCTAGGCATAAATGATGACGTGGAAATTTGGTGAGCTCATAGGTATCCACTTATATAAAGATTTTTGTATCTTGGCTGGAAAATGAAAATACTAGTATTGTTTGTGTTGTACTGTCTTTCATAACCTGGGGTGAGGGAGTAGATGTGCACGGCAACCAGGATCAGAGAATAAGTTCTGTCTGGGCTCAAGACAAATTCCCAGTTTCTAAACCCATAGAGCAAAGTAGGAGTGACATGCAGAAAGCACATAAGTAACATAGCGTGAGACCCCAGCTACAGCGTGACCTTATGGGACTTCTCCCTCTGCTCAAAGGCTGACAACATAAAATGCTCTGGATGACCTGTCTAGATATACAAAATTAGGCTTCTTCCCTACTTTTTTTTTTTGAACTAGATCTAACTCCTAAATTAAGAGTGAGAATTAGCAATGATGAGGCCCTCTTTGGGGTTTTATGAAGAGGGAATATCAGCAAGCAGGAGACTGAAATAAACGGAGAAGACTCTTCACAGTAACAAGCTGATGGAACAATTCATCAGTACGTAGATGTTCCGGAGATACAGAAATAAAAGCATTAGGATGCAAGATACAGGTAGGTGCATAAATGGAAGATGCTGCGTTGATGTGCAGGATATGGCTTATTCACATCCACAGTCTAGTATAGCCTGTAGAAACAGAGGCGATACTGAGAAGATGAGACTATGAAATGGATTTCAGACTGTACTATGTTATTCTCAAAAGTCTACTAAAGCAGACGGTGAATATTTTGAGCACGTGCTTTCCTAAGCTACTTGCTCTAATAATCTAGTATGCTTTCCTTTTTCCATAAAACATTTCCCTTTATTATGAAATATAGCTACTGACAGCTCATACATACATTATACTGAAAGAGCCTGTGAAGTCAAACGATGAAGTACTGTTTTTAAGATCCTTTTAAATAATAGCCTCATAGTTTTCATTAGGATAGTGAGAGGAAGACAAAAATTAGGGCGATGCAACATGAGTATACACCTCTTGGGGTCAGGCAGGAGAGTTTCACTGCCCACTGAGAAAGAGTCCTGCCAAACCAGAGAGCACTGTCGCTCCAACACTGGAAGAGGCTACAAGAGGCCACTAATCAACTCTTAAAAGTGGAACTTTATTCCTGAAAAGGAAATAGGCAGCTTTAAGAAAATAAACCGAGATCCTTTGAAGACCATTTTAAAGACCTTATCCATTGCCCAAGATAAACATCTGCCAAGGATCAAAATGATCAGTCCCTGGGTAGAGGCTTAGAGGATAGGGTAGGAGGAAAAATAAATAGCTAACTGCTTTTCAAAAACTGGAATGGGAGCCCTATGAAGAAATATAGGAAAACGCTCAAAGATTAGCAGGTCAAGTACAAACTAATAATTAGGCCTGCCAAGAAAGAATTTGAGAGTAACCTTGCAAAGTGCTCCAAGGCTAATAAAAAATGTTGCTTAAAAAGATAAAACCTCTGGAAATGAAGTATAATTTTCTGTAAGGCATGTACTTAAGAAGAGGGGAGGGGGGAGAAACAGAGTAACTGTTTCCTTGGTCTTTCTTAAGAAAAGCATTGAGAATATTGCAAATACCACCTTATCTTTTGCAACAGATAGGCTGCAGGAACTAAATCAAACAGTGATTAATTTAAGGGAGAGGCTAAACCTAATTATTAAACTAGATGTAATAAAAACCTGCCTGGCATTATCACAAAGTAAAAGACTCAAGGTTGAATTCACAAATGGTTGGCTCAAATGTAAGATTCTAACTAAAATCAGCCACTGTACAGAAGGATATAGCTGCTAACTGGGTAACCAACCAAAAAATTTCAAAATGAAGGCCTTTCTAATATTGATGAAAACAACATATTGAGGGATAAAGCCAACAGGAATTAACAGTAGAATATGGTTGAGTATTCACTCTACTTGATAATAATCAACAGACTGGAACAAACCAAAGACCAGTTTTAGAAATTACATTTTGCTATGGTTAATGCGGGAGACAAATGACAGAAAATCGGATGTATAAGCACGAGGACTTCAGGAGACAGACCCTCAAATTGGTCTTATTCAACATGTTTATAAATGACGTCAAGGAGAGAATGCCCAGGAAAGCAGACACGTTTGTATTAAGCTCTTTTAGTGACCAAAATGGCAAGTAACAGAGATAACCATCCTTTTAGCATCAATCTGACAAATACGGTGGAACGCCTTTAACCAGCTTCCACTTTACCAACTGTCCAGATTAACCAACGATCTCCATTCCCTTTGTAAATCATAGTGACTGATGCACCTGGTATGTCCCCAACAAGTGAGCTCGTCCCAAGCAGAGTGAGAATCTTTGCTGCCATTGGCTCAGCCATATTTGTAGTAAGAGTAAGTTTTGATCCTAAACCTGTTTGCGCAGTGACGCTTTATTAAAATAAGGTGATTTTAGCAAGTCATATACTAAAAGAAATGAAATAGGAATATAAAAATCACAACAACTGTTCCTGTGAAAAATAAGTTGAATACTTTGAAATTTTTCAAAGACTACTACATAATAAAATAATAATTTTTAAAAGGTGCCACTGTATATGGTATGGGCATCAAAATTGTACAACAACAGGAAAAATAAAACATGCATATCTTCAAAAGTTTTTGTTTTTACTCCACTTTAAAGAAACAAATTGAAAATAACCACAATATACTATGAGTGTGGCCTTAGTACGAAAGATAACACTAAACTCCATCTGTGGATGTGTACTGGAAGAAAGGGTCTTGGCTTTCTATCAAAGGTTTGCCCCAAAAGATATATTTATAGTTTTATGTTTGAATAAAACATTTGAGATATGTATACATCATTTTTATGTTCTTCTATTTTAATAACTTATTTAATTAACAGACCCACTATTGATTCTTATTTCTTTTTAGTCAAGAAGCCTCCATTGTATTTATTATTGTGCCTACAACGTGCCAAGTACTATAATACAGACTATGAACACAAACAAAAAAAAGGTTTTATCCCTACAAGACATACAAATTTAACGGGGTAGACTGATATGCCAACAAATAATAGCTGTCCATTATACTATGCGTCGTAGTGAATGTTAAAGACGAAAATGACTAACTTGGTCTGGAGAGCAGCAGAATGGGTTGACAATGTCAGAGAAACCTTAGAAGTGGTCCGAAGAATGTGTTCATGTGATCCAGGTAGAGCACGTGTGCAAAAGTATGACAGTACCAAGAAGGACCAAAAGTCCCAGACATCAAAATTTCCCAAGCTTTGGAGAAGATGGAAAGGTAGGGTGGGAGCCACACCACAAGAGACAGAGTTGAGTTTCAGACTATAAATTAAGGAGAATCATTATATTAAAAAATAAAAGAAAAAAGAATGTTACTAGCATACCTGTATTTCCAAACAGTTTCTAAAATGAATGGAGGTAATACAGGAAGCAAAGAGACCGGTTATGAGCTTATGAAAAAGGTCTACTGAAAAAATATTATAGAGTAATACTGAGTAAGCAAAATCAGCCTAATTTGGTGATCGATGACAGATAGAAGGGGTGAGGGATAACAATAAATCAAGAATAACGCCCAGGTTTCGGGATTTAGCACCTGATGGTCAAAGATTCATTAATAAAAATAGGAAATAATAGCATTTTAAAGGAACAGATAAAGACTACAATTGTGGACACGCTGAGTTTGAAATGTCAGTATAAATCTGGAAGTAGACATTTAATAGAAAATTGACTACCTAGATCTAGAAATCAGGAGAAGATGAAGATGGCTATTTAGGATTCAGTACATCGGTAGAATTTGACAACACAGAAATAAATGGGCACACTGAGAGTGAACAAACACAGAAAGGAGGAAGAAAGATAAATTCTTCCAAATACCAACTTTAGAGGCAAGAAAGAAAAAAAAACCCATACAAGAGACTAAGAAGTAATAGGAAGACGCAGGAGCATAGACTGATATGGGAGCCAAGAGAAAGAAATTAAAGCAGCAAGGAATCAACAATGTTAAATGCAAAAGCAAGGTCAAATAAGGTCACCTATGAAAGCATCAGTATTAAGCAGTTAAGAGACCACTAACAAAAGAAGTCTGAGCATGGTAGCAGGTGCATAATCTCAAGTGCCTTGAGTTGGAGCATGGATGGAAGATGAAAATATGGAAACAAGCTAGTTTAAGAAGCTTTGTTTTAACTGAAGGGAAAGAAAAAGTAAGGGTATTTTCTAGAGAGTGGAACAAAGGAAAGAAGAAGTTTTTAAGATGATACAACTTCAGAGATTTTCATTACCAGAGGAGGAGTGAGTGATGAAAACTAGCACGGGAGACATAGTGAGGGCATAGCCTCAGTGAACCCAGGAGTAACTAGCATCCAAGAGCACCAACATTAGGACAGCCCCAGTCCAAAGGAACTCACCTCTTTAGAGTGAGAGTGAAGAGGGGGGACAGACCAAGGCAGTAAAAGGTCCACAAACTGGTCAAGTGAGAAATTAAGTTTTTGACTTACAGTCCTACCTGCTGTCTGGGTATCACAGACTTTTAATCTATGAGAGTGAGAATGGCACTTTTCAGGAAGAAGGAATGAGAAAGGCAACGAAGTTGTAAAAGTCGCCCTGGGGGTAATGCAGGTGACCTCCTGAGGCTCTGGGAGTGGGTCTGTAACACCGTCCTTAAGGATAAGTAAAAGAATTCATTTCACTAGGGGGAAAAAAATATCAGCTTATATGTTTATAGAACCATAGGTGGCAAGTAATTAATGAACTTAGGAAATGGGCCCAAAAGTCACTATAAACAACTCATGAAGGTAACTGTCTAATACATATAAAAATATAAACATTACCCAAATAGAAATGAAAATAAAACGCACATTACCTTCACAGAGCTATGATGCTCTTTAGAGTGTTAACCACAAGACCTTACTAAATAATGCATGTTAAAGATGATACCTACTTACATTTTAATGATCATGACAATGTAAGAAGGCTATATGAAAAGGCTATATAAAAATAATATGGTGTTTTGATCCAGAAACGTAAGCCAAATAAACTATGGAATCATAATTGTCATAGATTTTATAACACAACTTGTCCATCTAATCCTGGCAGCAGAATGCTCAGGTGTATATCATCAAAATTTGACAGAAATATAAGTAAGATAAATAAAAAGAAAAATCACTTTTTGTATACCAGGTAATAAACCTACATATAAATAATTCTTTAACTGGTGAGACTAAATTTTTTCAAAGTTCCATAAAGTTAAAAAAAAAAAAAAAAAAACAGTGGATGGCAAACTAAAATGGATTCAGTAGAAACCAGTAGTTTTACAAAATTAAGATATTAGTGGGGACCATCAAGATATTCAAGGAGAAACAACCACATTTTGGCTCTGCCAGAAATAAGGTGCTCCTTCGGTGACCATGGATCTACCCCTAAATGGTGATGTGTATTATTTTAAGTCAATAACAATGCAAAAGAATAAGAAATTCTTCTTGTGTTAACAGAAGATGGTAAAACATGATTTAATCTAATAAACAGCATCTCCTAAATTGTCCTCCTTGGACAATAACAGAAATTTAGATTACAAAGTGCAATCTATTCAAACCTCCTTATGAACCCTCGAGTTCTCTGACAAAAAAAATTTTACTTGGATTTACTAATTTACCTGGAAATAAAACACATGAAAGCAGATACACATCATTTACCTCCTCTTCAAATAATATTCCATCTCTATTATGACTTAACTGCACACCATTACGCATTTCTTTTAAACCTATTAGCACTTAACAGAGTAGTATATGGCAGCTGCTCATTAAAAAGAGAAATTAGGAAGGGAGGAGGATAGGCAAAATGAAGGAAAGTGGTCAAAAGGTATAAATTTTCAGTTATAAAATAATCTTGGGGACGTAATATGAATCATGGTGACTACAGTTAATACTGCATTGTATATCTGAAAGTTGCTAAGAGTAAATCTTAAAAGTTCTCATCACAAAACAAAAATAATTGTGCAGTGATAGATATTATCTATGCTTTTTCAGATTATCATTTCACAATAATTATATACAAATATCTAATCATGTATGCCTGAAACTAGTATAATTTATATATCAATTATATCCCAAGAAAAAATTTTAAGACAAATTCTAGAAAACACGATTATAACAAAAAACGGTGAAAAAAAGCACAAATTCTTGCCAACTCCTGATCTCTACCATTTCTAAGATCTTCATAGAAGACATGAGTTCATGTAAAAGATTACTCCCCTTAACTATCTACAGGAAATACAATAACATATGTAAAATCAGCAATTACTACAATGTAAGCTACAGTTTTTGAAACTTTTTTCTTAAATTAACCAACATTTGTATTAACAACACTCCAAGGTTTGTTTGATTTTTTTTTTTTTTTTTGCTTAGAAATTCTGATCATATGATTTTATAATTTTGAAATATCAGACTTTTAAATGAAGTCAATTACTATGGACTGGGGGTAAAGGAAAGGAATCATATATGGTAGCATTGACCTTTGCACTTCTGCAAACCTTTCTAAGACTTTTTGGAAGCAGAGGAAGCTCCAAATCCTCCTCAGCAATGTTGCTTAAGGAAATGCTTTGTTCAGGCTGTTTTTAGAGAAAACAGTCAATAACTACACTTGTTCTCTGAATTCAGCTGCACCAGCTGCTTACTTAATGACACTGAAATTAGGAAGCTTTGTTCTAATGGTAGCCACACAGAAGCTCCTTTGGTGTACTTATAGTTTTTAAACAAAATCCTTTAGAAGACACACACCAATGCACAATGTCCAGAGAATAAATTATTTGCACAATGAAACAACCAAGTCAAACGGCCCACATAAAAAGGTTCAAGAACTGAGGAGAGGAGGCAGTATGATGCATGAACTTCAATGGCTGAACTTTGCTTCATTTACAAAGAAAAGCACAATGTATTTCTTCAAATATTTTTCTGAAAACATAGGGCATGCTATGACTAGTTAATATTCATTACTGCATAAATAAATTCTAGTTAATAACAATCACTACTGCATCAATTTAATAAAGCCATTAGTGGCATCGAAGACTCGACCAGGAGGAATGCCTTCTTAAAACTTTCAGTCTTTCTTGCTTCCTCCATTTTATATTTCTATTAAAAATATTGCAGCAAGATACAAAACCCAGCAACGTGTACCCATTTACTTATTTTTTAGTTTTTCATTTTTCAATTACAGTTGACATTTAATATTTTTATATTAGTTTCAGGTGTATGGCATAGTGGTTAGACATGTATATAATTCACACCCATTTACTCTTATTCAGAGGTAATTTCTTCATGCTGAGGGGCTGGAAAAGCTAGATATAACCACATTTTTAAAAATTACTGATTAAAAACTAAAAAAATAATACTGCCTCTTCTGCTTACTGCTTTCTCACTCGTGTGTGTGTGTGTGTGTGTGTGTGTGCCACACACATGCACCCACATGCACCAGCACACATATGAACATTTTGATACTTCGAAGAACTTTTTTTTTGGGGGGGGGAGGGATAAGTAAAGTCAGCTCTGAAATACCCAAGCAACCATGGGCAAGCACAGAAGAGATGACCGACCCAGGGAGAGTTTATAAACTGATAAAGCATCATACCATGCTTCTTTCTTTTCTGCTCCGAGGAAAGAAAATGTGCTGTGGGCTGAGTTTGAGACCTGCAAGTCAGGCTGGACAAGCCCCCTCTTTGGACAGCTTTCTCTGACTCACAAATGGCCAGTCAGCATATCCCTCGTCTCTATTATCTAACTTAACACTGACCTTAACCCAAAATTCGGTTTGGGTACCCAGGTGAGTCTATGATGCTTGGAAGAGAGAGACCTAAGCTACTAGTGCTAACCAACTTGATCCTGATGGCTTAAGCCTGACTAGGTTTGGGCTGTCCTCGAATACAAAAGAGGGAAAGAGACATACAAGGAGGAAGTGACAGACAATGCTTGGAATGTTCCTGGATATCAAAAAGGCAAAAAGATTTGAGGCACAGCACAGCAGTATGCCAAGAGAGATCAGCTGTGATTCTATTCAATTCAGCAAATATTTATTATGCATCCTTTTGCCAACTCAAATGTAAGGACTTCAAATTTTATTTATATCCTCAGGGTACAAAACAGTGCCAGAACAAACAGTAGGCACTTAATAAATGTCCACGAGAAGGGAGGTGAGGGGAGAGGAGGGCAGGGGAGAGAGAAACTCCTATAGAGCAGGTATTTGCTAGCTACTGGCATCTGGGTCCTATGCCAGATTAAATGATAAATCAAATTATAATCTCTGAGAAATAGGTAAAGGTATTTAGTAATTTTCAAATACTCATGTGATTCTAATCTGCATCAAATAAAATGGGAATCACTGCTCAAGAAATAATAAGTTTTCTGCGTAGGCTCCATGTGAACTTGATAAGCTCCAACAGAAATCTAACCTACATTTCATAGCCATGTGTATGTTTATGGCCCTTAGACAATATATAAAACCCATCTGTTCAAGCAAACATCTACTTCAACTTCCTGATCAAAAACTTTTAAAAACAGGAATGAAGAAACTCTAAGACATTGATGTAACAAAAAAGGGGGTAGGGGCTTTACATTTAACGAGTTTTCCGGCTTAGCACACTAGCATTAAATGTCTCTAAACAGCTGAGAAATAATTGTAGTATAATTAAAGGTTTTCAAACACATGATGCTGACATTAATTTGATTAGTTATTTTGTTATAATCACCTATACTTTTTTTCAGCAGCTCTATTCATAAAAACCAAAAACTGAAAACAACCCAGATGTCCGTAAATGCCTCTACTTTTAAAAAGTAGGTTTTCCTATGTTTTAAAATTGCAGTAATCACTGCATAACTCTGAATGTACCAAAAACCACTGAATTGCATACTTTAAATAGATGAACTGTATGGTACGTAATTTCTATCTCAATAAAGCTCTTATACATATGAAAAGAATGTTAAGAAGATTTTTTAACTTTATTAAAGTTTTTTTCACAATTGTACAGGGACTATGGATATTCCACAAAATGTTAATATAAATCATTTCTTAACATTAGATCTCATTTTCTTTTCCACATTCTCCTAAAATGAAGGGAGCATTCCATGCTGAAAGAATTTGAAATTGTAAAAATTAACCTTAAAATACTGAAACGAATGATATAATTGGGGAGCAGGGGATGAAATGTATTTACTTTGTTAGTAAATGACAAAGTGTGATATGGTAAAAATGAAATGGGCCTGTGAACCAGAACTCCTGAATCTAAGATCTGACCCCACCATTTGTGAGGTGAGTATTCTTGGAGAAATTACTAAAAATTACAATAAAAATAAGAAATAAGAAATTTATTGCAAGAATAAGTTTAAGCGATGTTTAAGGAACCATTGACAATGGTTTGGTGCTTGAAAAAAGTAGTGTTGAAATTATTTTGGCTTTGTTACAAAACAAGACAGAGTTCAGAGAAAGACTATGACTTTTCTCCAAGAATCTCTAAAATTCGGTTCTCCACCCACTTTTTCCTGTAGCATCACTTAAACAGCTTAAATTGTTCTTGTGTCTGTATTTTCTCATCTATGAGAGACATATTTTGTCTTTCAAGAAGTATTGAACTATAGATGAAGTCCTCTACTCTGAAAAATAAGCACAGCTGATGAAACAAACTGGCGACTGGCTTCCTTCATCTGCCTTTTGGACCTACGAAGATACAGTGTTTTTATAATATTGCAATTACATACTGCAAGTGGGTTTTGTTAGTTTGTTTGTTTTGTGTTTTTTTTTTTTTTTTTTTTTTTGACAAAAATCCAGTCAGCCGGAGGACAGGAAAAGAGCTAAAGAACATTACTAAAGGGCACAGACTTCTGATGACTAGAAGAGCAGATGACATAGTTGTTCTTATCAGGAAGGGTCCATATTTTTACATTAAAGGGAGCAAATCCGAAATTCCATGCATAGAATTGTAACTCTTTAGTTACTTGTCTCTTCCAGAAATACCATCAGAGTGAATCTCTGCAAATTAAGCAATCCAATCTCAAAAAATAGTTACACTTTTCTTCAAAGCATGTAACTGTTACCTCTCAAAGCTAAAAACCTTATTAAAAATGCTTTCCATTTACAAAGAGAAAACCCAGGCATATGAAAATGCCTCTCCAAACCTCATCAAGCATTATCTAAGGCTGTTTTAAAGCACAATTATGAATAGCTGTGATTATTATTTAATAAATATTCAACTCTTTTGTAAGAATTCTTTCTTACATTAAATTTCCCTCATTGTGTGATAATACAGAAAAATATATACTCACACATGTGTGAGCTGCTCAACTGTAATTAATGATGCACTTTTATTCTCTATCATTGTGTGGAAAACATTCTGACACAAAATAAATGAAGCATAATCATTCAGAGTAATGATTCGAATGTACTGATTAATGATACCAAATCGCTTCTCTGTTCTTTAGTTAAATTAAAACATTTACAGTGTGGAAACCATAAGGGCATCCCTAAATGAATGTTTTCTAGTTAATCATTTTCCCTTACGGAAATCACCTACTCCACCATCATTGAAAATAAGTTCCCATCAATTACAAAATGTACCATTATTTCATAGGCAAAAAACAAAAACTGTCAATTATTATACATTGCTAAGCTGCCTTCAGAGATGTTAAAAATAGTTTGAGGGGGAGAAACTGCGTGTCTTAGAGGCAATGATATATGGCACTCTATTCCAAGGGCACTCAGTATATGCTAATTAAATAAACATTTTTAAAACACTGCACAAAATATCTTCAATTTTTTTTGTCTGAAACAAGCCTGTCATGAAAAAATTGTATGATTTAACTTTTATGACACAGATACTGTATGATTTCACTTATGAGATACCTAGAGTGGTCAGATTTATATATAAAAAAGTAGAATGGTAGTGCCAGGTAGTGCCATGGTAGAATGGGAGTTTCAGTTTTGCAGAACAGAAGAAAAAGTTCTGAAGATGGATAGCAGTGATGGTTATATATTTAAAATAGCTAAGATGGTAAATTTTATCACAATTAAAAATAATAAATGTTTCCATAAGGGGAGAAAAAACCGTGCAAAATAGAATCACAAAACTAAAAATCTTGAGCTAGAAAGAACATAAATTCAATACAACCAATTAGCTAACTTGATTTGACAGCTTTTCCTTGGAAACCTCTATCTTTGAAAAGACAGAGTCCTCTCTCTCAATGGAGCATAGAAAAAGTTCTATAATCTCTTACTGATTCCTAAAGCTGGCACTGTTGCAGTCTCTGAAACACAAAGCTTTGCTGAGATACTGGTTCACACACCCAGCCTACCATCAGAATCACCAGTGGGCTTTTAAAAGATTTCTTAACACCTCACACTCATCAGGACAACTACCATCTAAAAATTAAAAAAAAACAGTAACAAGTTTTGGCAAGAATGTGGAGCAATTGGAATCCTTGTGTGCTATTACTGGGAATGTAAAATGTTGCAAGTGCTATGGAAAACAATACGGCATTACCTCAAAATATTAAAAATAGAACTACCATTTAACCCAGAGATCCTGCTTCTAAAAGAATTGAAAGCAGGGTCTCGAAGAAATAACACACCCACGTTCAAAGCAGCACTATTCACAATAGCCAAGAGGTGGAAGCAACCCAAACTCTCCACTGACAGAAGAATAGATACACAAAATATAGTATAAAGTTGCAATGGAATATTACAAAGCCTTAAAAAGTGGGGAAACCCTATATTACATGCTATAATAAGGATGAACCTTGAAGACATTATGCTAAGTGAAATAAGCCATAGCAAAAAAGTATGCTTTCCCTTAACAGAGTACCTATATGTCTACTTCACAGAAATAGAGAAGATGGACTGGTTACCAGAGGGTGAGAGGAAGGAGAAATGAGGAGTTGTTTAATGGGTGTAGAGTTTCAGTTTTGTCGGCTGAAAATGTTCTGGGTATCTGTTGCACAACAGTGTAACATACACTTCTGAACTGTATGCTTAAAAATGGTTAGGTAGGGTTTTTAAAGGCAATATATGTGTAAATGAATAAATAAAAAGATTTCCTGAGCCCCATCATAAACCTACTGCCTAAGAATTTCTAGAGACTAGGCTAAAATATTAATATTTGTTTTTTTAAAAAAAACAACTCAGGTAATGGACCTAAAGTCAGCAAAGATCTATCGATTACATCAGTTTCCAAAGTAATCCAAACACAATGGCAGCCATGTTTAACAGTTCATTTTGTTTTTCACAACTATTTACAGGTGTACGTAAATTATTTCCCACAATAGAAACTGATCAGCTTGAAAATATCACCAAAAATATTAATACTGATAAGGGCAGAGACAATGGAAGCCCCTTGATATTGCTCTTTAAACAGAGGATCCTAACCGCAGGGCCACAGACCAGTACCAGTCTGTGGCCTGTTAAGAACTGGGCCACACAGCGGGGGGTGAGCAGCGGGCCAACCAGTGAAGCTTCATTTATATTTGCAGCAACTCCCCAGCCCAAGCATCACTGACTCAGCTCCACCTCAGATCATCAGGCATTAGATTGTCATAGGAGCATTGGTGCCAAAAAGGTTGGGGATCACTGCTCTATATTTCCTCTATCACTAAACCAATACCAATGAGTGGAGCCCAGATCCACTCACAGCAGTATCTGCATTGCACTTCTGGTTTAGAAAGTTCCAAGTTTTCTATTGGGACTGTAGGTGTCCAGAGAGCCTCTGGTACCCAACTACTATTCTGGGCCACTCCTGATCCAGACAGCTCTAGAAAACTAAAAAATCGTTTAAACAGTAAAGTAGTAAAAGAGGCTGACAGAACAGTTCTTATAACCTAGCAGTGCCAATAAATTGCTAGGTAATCTTGAGAAACATACTCTACAACCATCTCACCAAGGGATAACAGGGACAATAATCACAATTTGTCATGAACATTCACTAAGATAATATATGTAAACCACTTAGCACAATAAATGGTCCAAAGTAGGTATTCAGGAATTAGAAAATGATGTCATCACTACTGCTGCCTCTTTCAACTGTCTTTTTGTTAAAAATTTACTATGGATTTAAGCACTAATTACTCTGTATTAATGTGATTTTTGTTCTCTACTTCTAATTTACAACTTCAAGGATCATGTTTAATATGCGTTTTCCTATGTTCCTCAGAGCTCATCATATGGTATTAAGCCACTAGTGGATATTGTATTTATCGACTCAAAAGATAATTACGCAAGCACTATCCTAGACACATGGAATGCACTGATCTCTAACCCTAAGTTTACAATCCATGTTCAATAAGAGCTAGTACGTTTTCTTGAATTATTCATTGGAACAGCAGAAAACAAATACACTATACCATTACATACAGGCATGAAGTCATCTTTCCACAGATTTACAATAACATGTCTCTCTACTCCACTCCTGCCAGAAAATGTCAGAAAACAAGTCTCTTTATTTAATTATTAAAACTACCAATTTCAACTGTATGACCTACAGAGTCTCATGTTTAGCCCCCTTACCTATAGGGTCTGTCTAAAAATGAAAAATGTCTAAACAGGCCATATATCTTATAAAATAACCAATCAGAATTTTCACATAATTAGAATTATTATATTACAAATCATTGATTCAAAGACAAAGGAAATTCACAAAAACAAAAATTTATACACGATGCTGTAAAATATTTCCATTTATTCAAAGATTGAGCTCTGTCTTCAATTCCAAAATCTCCTTTTCTCATGTAAAATGTCTTCCAGTAAGAAAAAAAGTAAAAGTGAGATAAAAAAAAAAAACATGTCTTGAGGAAATTATACCATACCATAGGTTGTTAAGAAAGAGATTATATGGTCTATGACCATGCTACCCTGAGCAAGCCCAATCTCATCTGATCTCGAAAGCTAAGCAGGGTCTGGCTTAGTTAGTACTTGGATGGGAGACAACCTAGGAAGACCAGGTGCTGTAGGTATAAAAAATAAAAAATAATTTAAAAAAAGGGATTGTAAACTGACAAGGTCCTTGCAATCTGTGAGGTTAACCAAGGGTTGCCTCGTCTAAAAAAAATAGAGAGATTAATATGGTAGTAAATTAAAGAACGTGTCAATAAAGAAAATGCACAATTTTCTCTCTTCATTCATTTCACCATACTTTGATCCCCTCTAACCCTACCTTGTCTCCCCCAAACTTCAGATTCCACACACTGCACTGACTCCTATTCCCCTAAGAATGACCGAATACAAGTTGTTTTTAGTGAGGATGAATAGGCACATATTTCTGTACAAGATGAGTATCTAGTTTGCTATTTCTGGCAAAGGACAGGGAATGTCCAAGGTTGTCAGTACAACTTTATCTCCAATGATTTAACTGGACCTTTAGCAAGAACAGAATATAACTTCAAAAGAAAGAAAGGTTCTTTTTTTTTTTTTTCCATGATTAAACAAAGAAAGCTAGGGAACATTATCTGGAGCAGGGGAACACTGACAGACCTTCGGCCAAGAGTTATGTTGGCAAAAAATTTGGAGAGAGGAAAATTAGAAAACAAAAGAAAAACCTTATTACTTTCACATTAAGTAAAGCAAAATAACACAAATATGGCCAAGTAAAGAAAAATGTTTCAACAAAGGTAATACAGTTTAGAACAAAACTGATTCACTGAAAGACAGTGTTGGAGGAGAGCGGTACAGATATCCTGGACTGCCAGAAAGATGAGCAAGTGGGTCCTAGAGCAAATTAAGCCTGAAACATCACTGGATGTGAAAATGACAAGACTGAACTGTCCTACTTCGGGTACACCATGATAAGGCAAGGTTCTTTGGAAAAGACAAAAATGCTGGGAAAGAACAAGGCAGCAGGAAAAGACAAGTTCTGAGATGGATTGACTCCATGAAAGCAGCAACAGGCCTGAGTCTACAGGGCTGCTGAGGACAGGACATTGTGGGTGTCACTTGAGGCAATTCAACATCGTGTAATACACAATACAGTACAGAACTAAAACTTAAGGAACACACCAACAGTGACTTTGAGACAAGAAGTTTAACCTTAGTTTTCCAACACTGTAAAAACAGGTTGGGAAAAGTTCACCAAAGTACATGGGGGACTCAAGTATCCTGGTTTTAAAAAGAGTGTAGCTCACAGAATAGCCATGATTTCTAGAATTCTCAGCTGTCTCATAAAGAGTAATGGTCATCTGAACAGTCTAACTGATTTCAACAACATTTCCTGAATATAACTGTCACATACAAAACTCTATTAAGTGCTCTAGGATAGAGAAATCCAAGTCCAAGATGAGTTTTAAAGAGAAACTCAGACCATACTTTATTTTCAAAAGTTTATGCAGTTAATGTTGAAGAATTAGGTTCAACCACAGGAACTTGCCATGTTTTATAACTCAAAATAATTGAATAATGGTAATTTCACATGGTTCAGCCTGCTATGTGATATGTAAAATTTTAAACCAACAAAATAACTGTGAAATAGAAGTCTAGGCAAAATGTCTCTAAGAGCACAGAAATTAAAAGGCAAAAAAAAAAAAAAAACTCACTCACTTTGACTTTGGAAAGCAGGACAGCTTCTTGGAGCAGATGGCATATGAACTAGGAATGAGGTTTTGTGAGTTGGAATAGTTAGAAGAGGGAATATAGTGGGGAGGAAGTGGCAGATGGGAATTTTAGCCTGAGAAAAAGCAAGAACATAAGTACAGGATCATAAAGTATAAAAGAATAATTCAAACGGCAAAATCATCTATTTTAATGTCATAGAATAACATATGCGAAGTTCATTATTAAAAAAGAATTTAAATGCAATTCACTCGGTGAATCTGATGTTATGTCTCATAATCTAAGAGTGTAGGATAATGAAACAAATACCAAGGTTTTCTGATAAACAATAGAAGGAACATGAAATCAGAGCAGGAAATCAAGCATTCCCTATAAAACATTCTCAAGTTCACAGAAGTCTCAATATAAAATAATACACTAAAAACTCGCCACTCTGCTACAGATTTATCAAAACCGTGCGTGCAATGATGCTGCTCTATTCAGTGACCGGCAGCAGATTTCCCCTTGACCACTGTCCTTATGGATATCTCTGCCTCTGCCCCAAATATCCATGCTTGAGAATGGTCTCATTGGATTTAAAGGTCAAGTTCTTCCCACCACTCCAATTATAAATCACTACAAGTAACTATTATACATTTACCTTGGTAATGGCAAAATTTAATAATCACTAGAACTTACTGTTTTGTGGGAACGCTTGCTTTTGCATCGTTATGAGGATGGTGATGAAGTCTAATCCCCTGCTCCATTACACTTATTATTCTTAGTCACAATAACAGTGTTCCGTTTAAGCTTTAGGACAGTATTTAAATAGATGGTTTAGGAAATAATAACGCCTAAAAAAACACTGTAGGTGTATTCCAAATTTAGAGTGAGTAGGAAACTGGGAATTTTATCACTCTATCAAACAATAAGACACTCTGAGCCAACTACACAAAGAGGCCAAGAAAACAGTGAACGGGGATTTTTTTTCTCCTTATTGGACAGTCAGCAAGCTAATAAAAATATTGATCAAAGAACACATAAAAAGACTTTTATTATTGTTCAATGGGTAGCTTTCTTTTTTAAGAAAAATGTTAAATGTTAGTTATAATGCATAAACACTGTACCCAAGGGGTACACTACATACCATCACCAATTGCCCCTTTGAGCAAGATAAGGGGGAAATGGATTTAGGGGACCAAGAGAAAGAGGAGTGAGAGCCATTTAGAGAAAAACACAAAGTACCTCAGGAAAAAAAAAATACAAAAAGGAAAGCAGCTACAATCAAACCCACATGAACACAGATGAGCATTCTGATTGCTAGGTCTCTCCAAACATTTTTAATGAAGACTAACAGATGTCTATTGGGTTTTCATTAATATATGCAAAAATTGGGATACCTCAGCATTTGCTCCATGGGACAAAAAATTATGTTAAGGGGTGAATATAAAACCTACAATCCAGAGGATCTTTCCCAACTAAAGCCAATGACAACTTCAGAGCCTCATGCAAAAAGGATATAACTAGTATTTTTGGAACAATGAGACATTCCTGTTAAAAGTATTAGAAAATACCAAAATGATATAAAGTATTGCTTATATGCTAGAGCATGAAACTGACAGAAGTTCTAGGAGTTGACCTTAATTTGTGAAATGCAACCACAAATTTCAACAATCATATCTCCATTTAGTTTTAGGTTTAGAGAATTAGATGGTGATTGTTTACAAGATCCTTCTACAATTTTGTGTCAATTTTGTTTTTCCTGCTCTGACAGTTGGGCTTGGTTTGGGTTCTTAATTTAGAGGTAGTAGGAGATGAATGATAATGTGTTTCCAGACTCCAATGTGAATTCAAACTTGGCAGTAGGAAGGCTATCTACATGTTCTCTATATACTTCCTCTCCTGTTATTACTATTTGTGGGGATCATGATACCTTAGTCCTGAGAGTTCCCAAAGCATTCACCCAGATGCTACGGTGGTAAAGGACCCTGCCACTGATTTTTAGGGGGAGTGAGAAGGCAGTGGTAAAAAGGCCCAGTGAAAAGCTGGCTCTTCTTAAAGGCCTGGAGCAGCAGGTATGGCAGGAGCCCTGGAACCAGGAGCAGGAAAACTGGCCACTGTCACCATCGCTCTCTATTATCCACACCTGAGTGCCTCTGTACCACACACAGATTAACATGGATGACGCTTTCTCCAAAACTCTACCTTGGTATAGAGCAGGAGTCAGCAAACCTTTCCTGGCAAGAGCCAGGGAGTAAATATTTTCAGCTTTGGAGGCCAAAGAGTCCAAAGCAGCTATAGATAACACTTAATAGGGTAACTGCGTACCAATAAAACTTTATTTATAAAACAGGCTATGGGTTGTAGTTTGCTAAGGTTTGGCCCTGACTTCTTAAAGTCTCTAAAGTTATCTCTCTGGTAACACTCCCACATTTCTGTTTTCAAATTATGAGTCCTAGCAGTTATCATAACATTTGGGTGCAATGACAGCTGTAACATGCCATCACTGAGTCTGCCCCTTCTACCAAAAGCATTTCTTGAGCACCTGTTATATACCAGACAGTGTGCTAATTAGAGTACATATACTTGACTGAATCCTCAGCTACTGTTATCACCACCCTATTTCCAGATATAAATATCAAAGCAGCTTTAAATGGTGGAAGAACTCAATCTAAAATCTTTGTGACTCTGATTCATAGCTACTATTTACTTACAGGGAGTTTCAAACTTTAGAGTTTGTCACAATCAATGGGGAGCTTGTAAAAATGCCTCTTCCTGGGCCCCACCTTCAAAAGTTCTCATTTAGTCATCTGGAATTAGGCCCAGGACTTTGCATTTTAACACATATTTCTAATAAAGCTGGTGCAACTTGTCAGTGAAATAAACATTGAGAAGTAGTACACTACAATGCATTTTCCAAGCAAAAAGCCAAGAATATGTAAGGGAATAGGGATTGTTGGTGTCTGCTAAAACCATAATTTAAGCAATGATTATCCTCAATGAAAATTGAAAAAATTTTAGAATAAATTTTACTTTCAGCCTGCTTTATATTTTATGCTCTAAAAATTACAAAAACTATATCAAACTTTTAATATTTTATGTAACTATAAAAGGAATTTAAATTTTAAAAACCAATTTTTGTTTTAAAAAATTATTAGCTAAAGAAATCACTGATATTATAAGCATGAAGGCTGATGATCCCCTGCTAGCATTTATGTTTTTAAGATATATGTCTACTAATACCTCTTTCCTCGTATCCTCCAAAATATACGCTGTCTAGAACATTTTACTAAGGATGTTAGAGAAGAACTAGGACGTTGTTTGGCAATAATTTCATTTGGAGTTAATTATGACAATACAACTTGTTGAATAAGGAGTAGAAAGCATGGTCCAAGACAGAAGTTCAAAGCAGCAGTTCTACAAATTCTGCCATCAAATGCACATGGGACCAGAAGCTCAGCCACCAGCAAATGCACATGATGTGAACGCTGACACAAGCCCTCTGTCAGAAGTTATATAGGCGAAAGACAAGACAGCAGAATGGTTTCAGAAAAAAGTCTTAGGAAGATTTTCTCACCTCTCAAAGTAGCTGATGTCTATGAGCTCTAATATCAAAGCTTCACGTCCCCTGTGAGAGTCTAGACTCTTCTGCACAGCAGTCTCACAATAGCAGGGCTGGGGATATAGCCACAAGGTATAAAGCAGGGGTTCAAAATTTATACAACATATATCTGGACTCCAATTATGGGCCAGCATATGAGCTAAGTGCTGGGACTTAAACAATGATTAAAATGTACTCCTTGTTCTCAAAGATTTATAAACTGACAGAAGTCAGGTTTCTGGTCCCAGTTTGTGCCAGCTTCTAGTCGTGTCATTAAAATTCCTGAGCCTCATGAGTTTTTTTAATTTGTAAATTAGAGATAATAAGTTCTTCAGCTGTTAGCATCAAATGAGAATCTCTATAAAGTGTAAGATACTAATACATAAGTAATTGGTGTTAACAGCACTGTCCAGAGGAAGCCAGAACTGGGCTACCAATGAAGCCCCACTGAGTGCACAAATAGTTAATGAGCAGAAAAGAAGGAACTGCTGTTACTGCACCCAGATGCATTCTTAAGAAGAACACTAATGAGGGCCTGATCCAGATCAGTTTTACCTACATACTCTTAATCCTTAGAAACTTCACAGGAATGAGTGATTGGAGGAGTGAGTGATATCTTACAGATCAGAAACAAAAGCATGGTCCTGCTCTGTCTCTCAATATAGCGGGACCCTAAGGGGCAGGAGTCTGCTAAAAACTCCATAAAAATGGTAAGCTCAGGCCCAAAGACCAAGCAATTCTTATTGTTCAGTAAACCTTCCACTTGGAAATTCTGCTAAGAATAAATGCTATCCTTCAGAGGAATTTAATCCATCACCCAAATGACTGCGCTGGGGACAATGTTGCCTGCTGCTAACCTTCTATTCTAGCATACAAAGGGACAAAAGGAAAAAGATGAAGCCATTCAGAAATCAAAATATGGTTATTAGATACTTTAATGAATATAATTTGATTTATAAGAAGGACCATATGGGTGGGATTCTGAACATGTAGTTTGCTGTATTTCCAAACCATCATATTGATCTGCAACCTTAAGGTCTTTCAATGAACAAATTTGTCTGAAAAATTAAGATCATAATATTAACGCTACCATTTTTACAAAGCTTTGATGACAACCAGAAAACAAATGAGAAAGAATTCTAAAATATTAAAATCCCTCACAAGGAATTATAATTAAATATATAAATTTCAATTTTACACATACAGATTGGATTGGATTACTTTCCAAGCTCTTGAGAAGAAACCTATGCAATAGGCTATTCTTCCACCTCTAGTGGAAGTGTGCAATTATTATTTGTAAAATTCTCATATCCTAGTCATCAAAAAAGTAATATAATTCTAAATACAAATCTAAGCTTAATCTACATAAAATTCATTTTACTTTATTCATACTATAATGTAGTCATTGCTTTATTGCTTTTCAGGTAAACAATGGGGTAAATGAGGCCTATAAACACACATACCCATACATACAGAGTCAGGAAACACTTCCACCAAAAAAAAAAGGTGGCAAGCAGAATACACCATGTTTATGAATACAAGAAATTCTGTCACTCCATTGCAAACATAGGTGTTACTGTGGTCTCTTTATAATCGTAATATATATGTATATATACATGTACATGTATATATACATATATATATATATCTTCAAAATATGATACAGTATTAATTCATGTCATTGTATTTAATAAGTGTATACTTAGATAAGCACAAGAAATATTATGTTAGTCACCAATAACATGCTGAATATCCCAATTAATCTAAACATTTAGGCATTTAAAAATAAGCTTTCTGAAACCAAGACATCACAGGAAAACAACAGGACTTTTACCTCTTATGAATACAGATACAAAAATCCTTAACAAAATGCCTGTGACCCAAAACATGGCAACATATAAAAATAATTACATATCATGAGCAAGTGGGATTTATCCCAGGTATGCAAGGGTAATTTAACATCTGAAAATCAGTTAATGTTAATACACCATATCAATAGACTAAAAGACAAAAACCACATTATCATAGCAACAGATGTAGTAAAAACATTTGACAAAATCCAACCCACTTTCACAATAAAGACATTCAACAATGAGAATAGAAGGAAACTTCTTTATCATGATAAAAGACATCTACCAAAAAGAAAAAAAAAAAAAGAAAGAAAGGCATATTACACCAAATTTAATGGTTGAAGACCAGATGCTTTCCCCATGAGATCTAGTAGACTAGAATGTCTGTTCTCATCACTTCTCTTCAACTTCATACAGAAAGTTTTAGTCATTCAGATTGAAAAGGAAGAAGTAAAACCAGCTCTATTCACAGATGACATAATCTTGTATACAGAAATTCCTAAGGAATTTCTTTTAAAAATTAAAAATGATAAGTAAATTCAGCAAGGTTGCAGGATACAAGATCAATATACAAAAATCAACTGTGATTCTATATACTTGCATATGAAAAATCCAAAAATGAAATTAAGAAGACAATTCTTCCTATAGTTAATGGTACTGTATTACATATTTGAAAATGTCTAAGAGAGTAAATCTTAAAAGTCCTCATTACCAGAAAAAAAAAATGTGTAACTATGGATGGTGACAGATGTTAATTAGACTGATTGACTGTGGTGGTGATTTCTCAATATATACAAACATTAAAACATTATGTTGTACATCTGAAACTAATATAATGTTATATGTCAATTATACCTCAATAAAGAAAAGACAATTCTATTTGTAATAGCATCAAAAATAATGAAGTATTTAAGAATATAACAAGAGAAATACAAAACTTATACTTTGAAAACTACAAAACATTGTTGAAAGAAATTAAAGATCTGAAGAAACGGAAAAACATCCCATGGTCATGGTGAATTATGGTGACTCCAACACAAGTGGCACTTGAGAAAGCAGCTTTTTAGAGAGCTTCCAGAAGCCAACTTCTCACTCTACAAGCAGAACGAACACCAGATACCTTCCTTCTCACTCCTGTGCACTTGAGGAGGAGCCAGGCTGACATTAAAGCTGACACAGAGATAGAAAGAAACTGGATCCATCCTTGATGATACTGTTGAGATGTTAAAACAAACTAATCTTGCACACCTACCTACCTCTGGACTTCGTATTATCAGAAAACCAAAGTTCCCTTTATTTTTAAAGCCAGTTTAAGTTCATTTTCAAACAAACTTAATAATGAACTTCAAAATGAACTCATAATCAAAAACACATCTGACTTGACTAAATCACACTGCTAGGAAGTGCTAGTGGCTAAGTGGAGCAGGAATACACTCTTGGAGGCTGGTGTTGAAATGGCAATTTCTGAACAAAGGCAAATTATTTCCCCCTTATGTATTGAATCTTGTCTCAAAGCTTTATCCAGAACTTTATGCTCAAAACTTTTTCCAACTCAAAGATTTCACCTGACCTCCAGTTCACAATTCCAATGATATGAGCACACATTCACTCAAATGTCCTACTCTCAATTCATACATGTAATATGACCATTACTGGGCTCAGAATGTAACCCCAGATCAACTCTCCTACAACGTTCTCACAATCACCCAGTACTAAAACTTCAGAATCCTCTCTCGCACCCTATGCTCAGGAGTCAAAATACTCCTTATTAAATGCTCTTAATTTACCTATTTTTTGCATTCTAAAACTTCCTTATTTTAGGCTAGACCAGAATTTTTACTATCTAGTCTCCTTGACTCCACAGCTTCTTCCCACAATCCAATTTGCATGCTACTCAGATTAAGGTTTTCACATTAATATTTTCACTATGTTGCTTCTACATTCTAAAAAGTTCCATTAGATCCCTTGCTGAAGGCAAAGTAGTGGTCCATAATCTACCACCACCAGCTTAAGTTAAGTGTTAAAAATTAAACTGGGTAGTGGTAGTAATGGTGGTGGTTGTTTCATTTTCTCTAGTGAGGTGCAAAAAAGTCACCACGGACATCTTTCAGAGGCTAAATCAACTTTTTGAGACTGGGGGCAGTATATCCGAAACTTGGAAAAGCAAGATGACCTCTGGATTACATACCTTGTCACCTATTATTTCTTTAACACAAAGCACTCAGTTATTTTCCTCACTTTTCCCATGTTCATGCTCTTCCCTCCACCACCTCTATGTAGAAATTATACCCAGGGTCTCTTAGTTCTTACAATTATTTCCCATCTATTAATCAATATACTTGACATGGACACTTACGCACATCTAAAACCCTCCCAGTTCCCACAGAGATTCTATTGTTCCTTTTTTAGTTGCTTTGCTGACATTAATGTCCAAAATAACATGAAACAAAAAGTAATGAAAATATGGCGGTCATAGATATGGACAGAGCTAGAATTCATTTAATGACAAAGAACTGTGTAAACTATAAATAACCATAATATAGTCATTACCAGGTGCTTGCAAATAACTCAAGGAATTACATTAATTTTTAAAGAATATTTCAGCTCTTAAATTCTATGTTTTTCCGAAATATATCATCACATGCAAAAAAGAAAATAGAGTCAAGAAATGAATCTAAAAACTATATAGAGTGAGAGGAATTGTAATCAATACATTATACCTTAGGCCAATTTCTCTACAGAAGTAAAATAAAGAAAAACACAAACTAATGTAAATGAACATTATTTTCATTTAAGTAGCAAATCCTACTTAAACCACTCCAATTTCAACATAAGTTACTAATTAAAAATGTGTGAAAGTCACTACTTCCTTAGGGAAAGACTGGTTCTCACAAATATTTCAGAGCTCACCAGGTTCACTAGTGAAAAACAACAAAAAAACTAGCTAAGAGATAGCTTATATTTGTTATATAAATTAGTATATTTAATAGATTTAGCTTTAGATAATTTTACATTTTTAAAATACATCTATATATGTATGCTATATTCATAAATATTTGTCATATATGCACACAAAGACACACAAACACAGGAGAAAAAGTGTAAAATTTTGTTCACTCAAATCATCTATGCTTTAATCCCTTGGCAGCTGAGAAAGCAGAGAACAGTGGTTTTATTATTCTTAACCATAAAAGATACATTCTGTAGGTATTTAGAAAACTCTAGCTCCTGGCTTTCAAAAGTACATGCACATGCCTTAGTGAAAAAGAAATGACCTGAGCACAACGAACAGGCTTCCATAGCACTCTGCTCTGCACGTATCATGGGGCTGTCGCCTCTCACCACACTGTGCATTTCTAAGCGGGGAGGGCTGGGCCAGAAATCTCCAGAACAAAGCACGACACTTGGCACACAGGACGGACTCTGTAAATGCTTCTTTTCCTGAACCAGAAAAGCTTTGCGATCTACTGTTCTATTGATTTGGCTACATTCTGAAAGCATTCTTGAAGCTACATATTTTCAGCAGAAAACACTTCAGTGTGTTCTATAATTATTCTATTCATTGTATGCATTAATTTCCTTTAGTTGTTTTACACTTATCTTTCAGATTTCACAGGAAAACTCAGTTCTAATATGTATTTCTGAGATTTGTTCAATAAAGTATACATTTTATAGACTGATCATATACCCTCCAGTTTGAGTTCACATTTTTAAAATCCCTGGGAAGAACAAAGGTTGGTTCATTTCCCCTTTTTCAGATCCATGTCTTTCTTGAGATGTGATTAGAATAGCTCATGTGAGATTTCAGATTATAAATATCAGAGGCTTATGACAATAAAGCTGTATTCAGTGAAACCTCAATTATCTAGACTCCTCAAAGAATAAGTCCTCCTATATGGCTGAACTTTTCTTACAGTGAACACTTCCAGGCCATATTTTTTATTTTAATTTTTAAAGGCCATGTTTATAAATTGTATATTTCCAATTCCCTACAAATGAATGTACTGAAAACTTAAAGTCTTCTTGGTGATTGGGGGTCACCATTTTGAACAGCAGTCACAGTGAGAAGTGACTTCTGCCAAGTCCCATATCTGATTCCAGAACTGCACTGGGTGTGTTGGGTTGTGTTCAGTATGGTACTGTAATACCAACAAGGACACACAGTTCCACACACTGCTAAACACACCCTGTATCTCTTACACCTTCATGGAATCCTCTGAGGAAGGCAGTATTCTCCCCACCCAGATTCCTACCATCTTCCATCAAATCTTGAGCCAGCTCTTCTGGCCTGAAAAGGGGCAACTTTCACACATATCCTGAGCAGTGCCTCTCAGTTATGTTAATTTGCTGACAAGTACTCAGAGGTTGTTTCTAGAGATTCTTTCCTTTTATTTTCTTTATAAAATTCAGAACGCTTTTATCTGAATTGGTGATATTAAAAGAAACCACAAAAAAAAACAGTTTTTCATAAAATAAACCATAAGAGTTCATAATTCTAACTGAACTCTAAGCTGCATCTTAAATTACATTTATTTTCCTTTGTACCGACTGTCCCTTTCACTGGCATTCAGCACAGTGTTCAGAAAATCAAAAGGTGACTTGACTACACTATACCCAGCCCCAGGAAAAAAGGCCCCCCATTTCTCTTGAATAGAAAATGTGACTGGCACCCAATATTACAATCATAACAAACTTCAATCGAAGTTTTACAGAATCATCTAATATATAAGATGTATTATAAACAAAACGTGATTGTTAAGATTCAATGGCTTAACTTGATCTCTCCAAAGAAACTATTATAAAGGCAAAAACATTGGCCCAGGATTTCCTTCAAGCTTTTTCAAATCAATATTTGTAAATCATGCTTCTGTTTCCTAGGAAACTAAGAAGGCTATATCTACAGCAAGAAAACTCTACCAATGTCATTTTCCTTTTAGCCTTGGCTCACACATGTGGTTACCACTTATTAGGAAAAAAAAATTACCTTTCAGTATCACTAATATAACAACAAAATGAGAAGGGAGCTAGAATATTACTTTCTCAACCTGCTTCTCCTCCTGGGGTGTGATGGAAGAACAGAAAGAAAGCCTGCCCAAAGAACTCCAAAAAGCTGGAGTTCAGTAAGCACCCCTCACCCTCAGCGGCATTTAGCTCAACTCATTATGTGAAAGGTGAGACCAAAAAAGTTAAAAATCTGGACTTATTAGAAATGTTATGTCAGATACTTCTGGGTTCAAATTCCAAAATCTCTTTCCTTGGCAAAATTACTTCACTTCTCTGAAAGGGGGGAAATACACTGTGGTCACACTGTGGTCATATCCATTAGGTTAAAAAAAATGAAAATAAAATACCAAGATCAGAAAAATGATATCTCTGAAGAGTCTCTAAAGAGCCATGTTCAAAGATGACAAAACTGGTAGCTTCTCAAGGACTTTACGGCTAGTGTAAAACAAGAATTTTTGTTAAGCTCTCATCTTGGAGAGTTTACATGGAGATATGGCATTTTCAGAAAGTACCGTGGACTACTACAAATATCTGCAAGTGAACTTTCATCTTTGAGAATGTGATTTAATATTGTACAACTTTGCCAGATCTGAAAATATAAGCTCGCTTTTTTTTTTTAATCGACAACCTTGATTTCCTTCAATAAAAAAGAGAAAAGAGAAAAATCACACAACATGGATGAGTTGCAAATGTGACCTAAAAAGTTTGTTTAAACAATTTCAAATTTCTAAAAGCTAATGTTAAATCACTGGAACTTGTAAGGCATCACAAGCCTGTCCCAAAGATCCAAATGAACACATGCTGCTAGGTTAGTTGCTTAACAAGACTCAGACACCACATCACAACACTTTAAACACATTTTAAAGTATTTTCATATTTAACCACACAGTTAAAATATAAATGTTATGCACATATTCATGCGCCTTTATAATTTAAATGTCTACAATTGCAAAGCAACTTTTATCTAAAGCAGGAACTTTTTATTTTTCCATACTTTAGGCCCCACTCCACAAACTGCTCCTCTACATATTTTTTTGAAATATTCTTTTTGACTTATGGACGCATCTTTTGGGTCACCATGCCAAATATTCAGGATTCAATTTTCTATTCTCTCCCCTTGATAATACATATAAACCCAAAAAGAGAAAAGAACTAAGAAATGTAAACAACTAATCAGCTAAACTATTTTTAAAGGCCAGTTAGTCTCTATTACCAAATGATGTTTAGACACAGCAGCTCTAAATTTCCCTCTGTACTATTCACCTCCTGACAGAATCCTGGTAATCCTGATCTCAGGAATGTAACTATTTCAGCCATAATACTAAAGGCAATGCAGGTTTTCAGTTTATCATACATAGCTATGCTGAACTCACTACTCAGAATCTTGAATCAAATTATACACTGATGAGAGGACACGGTGCCCATTTTAATTAAGTGCTAAAAATGGTCCAGGTGATTACTAACGATTATTAGTACTGCTCACCTCAAGGCAAAATCTTGGTGTTATAAACTGGTAGATGAATCAAACTATCACTACTACTACTACTACTACTGACAGTAGTAATAGCAGCAGCAGCAGCAACAGTAGTCGCAATAGTAGTAACAGTGGTAGTACCACCACCACCACCACCACATCTAGAAGCACTAAGACTTCAGGTATAGATTCTGACACAGAGCCCTGAGTGCTGAATTCCTGGCTGGGCCCCTGGCTCTACTGCATTCAAGCTCAATAACCTAGTGCAGGTCACTTTACCTTTATCTACAGAAGACAGATGATTCCCAAAGCTCCTTCAAGCTTCCCTGATTCTTTAGGCCTAATGCCCTAGAGATACGTATACTGAATAATAAATAGCTGTATCAAAATCATATATGGGTTTTGCTACAAGGCAAGAATGCAAACTTCCCAGATATTCAGTCAATACCACAGGAAAGTATCATTATAAAAATCAGACCTTAGTAACCTTTTTTTTAATTTTTATTGAATTTTTATGCAAGGTGTCTTCATCACAGGCATAACATTTTTTAGAAAATGTTTTCTAGGTACCTTAAACAGCCCTGAACTATATTATTAAGCGATTAGGTTTGAAATGTAATAAAGAATTATATTTAAGCAGCCAAATAAACAAGTTCACATGGAAAACAATATTTCCAAAACCTCACAGTGGTAATATATGACACAGGGCTGGTTTTATAACACAAATAAATCTAGTTTTATTAACATGTGTTTACTTTCTGCAGGTTATGAAAGGCTATTTTTATGACTGACTTTTTATTACTGAACTTAGATTCCTAATTATCATTCTATAAATGGTTTTAGAGAAAACCCTTTGTCCTACTTCAATCCTCATAGGCATTTAAACCCCCCACAACACAAATCTTGCCTTGCTCAGAAACATAAGCTCGTACCCTCCAGTCTAGAGAAGAAGACTACATGAGACCATCTAATCAAAGTGCTGGTCTTATACAGATTCTGCACCTCAAGGGCTATTCCTTCAACCCGGCCACATACATATACCCACAACACAAACACCAAGTGATTCAGTCAGTAAACCTTGGAGGGCAAAGAAGATACCAAGTGCAGGGTACTGGGGAAGCACTTCCAATGCATTTCTATAGCATGCATTTTTCCCTTTTTATAAAATTTATCATATATAATGCAGCTGTTTCATCCCCTGGTCATGGTTCCATGTGGGTGGAGACTGTACCCTTCTCTCCTCTTCTGCAGTACACCTAGCATGAAGCCTCACGCAGAGTGAGCACTCACTGGGGGTGGAAAATAAGTGTGGATTTAAACTCAACATTAAAAAAAAAAAAAACACACATACATTCTAACAACAGTGATAAAGGCATAAATGGTACAAGTTCAACCATAAAACATTATTGCATTTTGCACCTAACAGCACCTGAGGATACGAGGTGTTGCGAGGAAAAGGAGGATGACACAGCAGGTGAGCAGGCCCACCGGCACCGAGCACCTGGGTGCCGAGGGGAGAGGGAAGCAGCATGGCTGCACGTTGCCAGCTGTCCACTGGAGATCAAGGACATAGGGCACTGGGGGCGGAGGACAGAAGACAGCAGGCACTGAGACAGAGAGGGGACACGGAAAATAAGTAAAATGACTGAGTGAATAAATGCATGTAACAAGACTAACTGGGGACCAGGCTGCTCACTGTTGGGACAGTATTCACAAACACACAAAGGGTGAAGGCTAGAAAGAACTCTGAAGTGCTGGACTGGAATTAGGAGTATAATTATGAACTCAGAGTTTTCAGTCACACACACACACACAGGGATATATAAACATAGCTACAGACGTAGTGTTTATGGAGTGTGTGTATAAAAATGTGTGTGTGTGTGCATATACATAAACATATTTCTTAGTGTTTGCTAAAAGGGCCCAGATCTTGGTTTCTAAGTACCATTCCCCACTAAAAGGATGACCTGAAGAAATACAGCTCATGACAAGGATGCGGCAGAGAGGACAAGATGATCTCGGAGCTGCTAATAGTGCTACAAAATTAGGAAGTGCTCAAAGACTGAGAGGGATGTGTCAAGAGACACATGAGCTACTTAGAAGGGGTTCCTATTTGCTAAATCTGGGACAAGATGAGCATCAAAATAAATATGGATAGTAACTCCCTGAATAAACTGGGAGTCTGTGTTACAACACAGGAAAAACACAGATAAATGATGGAGAAGAAAAAGCTCTCCCCTAAAGTAGATAACTAGTAGAAGGAACAACAGAAAATTGAAATCGCCATTTGGCAACTGTCCTGGTGGTGGCTGATTCGGACAGAATCATCAATGGAAAATAAGCCTGGTGGATGGAGCTTTGATGAGGGCAAGGATACTGGTATAATCTTAGATTACTCCCCTGACTCCCCTAATTAATTCCAGAGGGAGAAATGGTGCCTTTATGGAAGGAAAATCTGGCAGATGCTACACTAACATGACCAGATGATCAAAACCAACATCATCACAGGCTCAGAGTCCATATCTATAAAACTGTCGAGGATATAAGAGACAAGGAATGACTGAGGAAATATTCCCGACTGGAGGAGTGGGAAGACTTATGTCTACTGGCTGCAAAGTACATTTTTGGGTGGATTTCTGACCAGAAAGGAAAAGAGGCAGCAACGGGACAGTTGGTGAAACCTGAACGAGGTCTGTGGACTGGATGGCTGTGTTACATCAATACAGACTTCTTGACTTGAAACTCACTATATGCTGGTTATAAACGAGGGTTCTTTCTGGGGCAAACATACACTGAAGTATTTAGGGATGATGGTGCATCACCCCTAAAGCTTGCACTCAGCATGTTTCTTTAAAGGATCAATGATATCAGAGAGGAGGTGGAGATATGGGTGAAAAAGGGAAGGAAAATATAGTTGATAATATTATAAGTTTGCATGGTGACAGAAGAATTCTGAAACTAGTGGGGTGATCACATTGTAAGGTATAAAAATGTTAAATCACTATATTGTACACCTGAAACTAACATAAGATTGTATACCGAGTATACTCAAATAAAAAAGAAATGTGAAGAAAACAGTCGGTTAAAAAAAAGAAAACCAATGATGAACGAGGGAGAGGTGTTTGATGGAGCAAACATGGTGAAGTGCTAACAACTGTACTGCTCATGTAACTTGCTATGAATATAAAATGTCTAAGGAAATAATTTTTTAATCGTCATTTCTAAAAAGTCTATCAAATCGAATCCTAGGAAACTGTACAATGTCATTTCAGCTACCAAAAATTTTTTCAGTTACACTTCTTTAAGATTACTAAATAGGAGTATCCTTTTACTGGTCATTGGAGAGTTTCTTCATGGTGTCAAATTCAAACAACAATGTGATCTGAATATTTTGTGATTTCCAGATGTTAGTCTAGGTGCTAAGAAATAATATCAATGGTGCAGCATGAAAAATGCCCATTAGAAGTATTCTATATCTAAAATAGCAGAGTGTAGCAAGAGCAGAGAGAGAGATGCTGGCTATTAGTGGCTACAAGCAAACAGTTTCTTAATAGTTTAAGCATTCCCCCACAAAAGAATTTTAAAGAACAAAGTCAACATCTCCAATTAGCGGTGTCTAAGTTATTGTGTTATTTGTATTTCACTTTATCGATCTCTTTTAGGACAAAACAATCAAAATTAAGGAAATGTTTCCTCTTCTTTGAAATGATCTGAAATTAAAGACAACTTCAACATCACTATGAATATGTATTAATGAGCTGTAATACAATTCTGTCTAATTTCAAAAGGCTTGATCTACTATAATACTATCAAATAAAGTACAATGATTACACAAATAATTCATCATCACAATACGAGACCTACTTTATCACAGCACTACTGTTTACAAAGTAATTTAGAGATAAATGATGGAAGTTTTGTTAGAAGTAGATGGAGTTAGCTAAAATATGAATTTTATATGAGAAAGATGAGAACAATTTTCCCAGTGGAACAATTACTTTTCAAAACCAGGTTATAAAATTTATGTTATCTCATTATTAAAACACACACATACATCACTCAAAAATAGAGAAGTATATATAGGTAAGGAAATTTCCCAGAGAAAGTGTTTTTTGGGCTTGTGAGTCATCACAGTTACACATATTTTGGTACTTTATTTCAATGATTTGTAAAGTTTGTTTCTAGACAGTTTTGAAGACTGCATTATTATTCCTCTGTGGACAGGTAGAAATATTCAGTGAATGATTAAACTCATTCTCTGTGTTATCCGACATTTATTCAACCACAACATTACAGCCTGACATTTCTGCACATTCACATAAATCGAAATTCATAAAGATAAACAAGGTACCAAAATTTCTTGACCTGTGTGTCCTGTGAATCATTAAAAATTAAATGCTATTCAATATCATATGGCTTCAGTGAATCTATGTTTTGAATGATCATGACCCCACTTTCTTGGTCAAGTCAGATATGATTTTTACTGTATTTGTCTCCAGCTCAACTCTCCTACATTTTGCTCAACTTTTTAATTTGTTCTTGGCATCACCATTTTCTCAGTCTCACTAACTGAAAATATAATACAGCCTAATTTAGTATATATAAGTTCATGAATAGTGTTACTAAGTAAATATAATTTAATTAATTAAATTTAATTAAATTCCAAATTCGTTACATTTATTTTAAGATGTAATAGACTAGCAATATAAAATAGAACAGCCACAGGAAACCAATAGACAATGGTGACTGTGAGATAAAATACTGAGTGGCTAGGCTCTTATATTTTCAACTTGATGAGTAAACATTACTAAAGTAGGTTAGTTCCCCCATTATGCCCTGTACAGGTTCCACAGTAGCATTATGTACCTTTCCTCAGTAGCTCTTTACCTATCTTTAATTAATTTCTGAAATTATCTGTAGATGTCTTTTCTTTTGGATCATAAGCTGTACAGTTCACAATGGTATTCAATACATCATCAGGGTCAAGTATGGCCTATGTCAAAGATTGTTTCAGTACTGGTAAGAGAGACCTGTTCCTTTACTAAATAAATACAAAGTGTATAGGATGGTAATTATAAATCTCTAAAGAAAGTTGGAGACAAAATTATGCATCTTTGATGATCTATATGAAAGGTCAGGAGATACACTGTCAAAGGAAATAGTGACTGGCTTATTTAGCCATTTTAGAATCTTTAAAATACAAGTATTTTCTAAAAATACAACCACATGGGTTTTATATCCCTACAACAGAATTGAGTCTTGTCCCTAATTATTTCTAACTCTATCGCACACTATTTTAAAAAATTTTTTTAAATATCAATCTGATCAATGAAGTGAAAATGGGAAGCAAAGCTAAGAACAATAAAATCACATTATCATATTTGAATCAATCTAATTAGAAGCATCACAGAATACACAGTAGGATGTGACACTACTGTAGGTTTAGGTACAAAGCAAATAAAAAAAATTCTAAGAAGGCAAGGAAGGGGGAGTAAAAGTAGGGAAGGGAGGAGATGAGGTCTTAAGTAAAAGAGTAAATTCATAAATTCACTTGGAATGCAAAAATGCACAGACCAATTTCTAGGTTCCTATCACTGAGAGCACAAGTAGAGGAGACAGCATTATTTGGCTCCCCTACCTGCACATGGTGGGAGGAACGAAGTTTCTGGAGGAGGGCCTTTTCTGTGGAAGGATGTAGTGCTTGTTCAAATAATTCAATACTCAAGCACTGAAAATAAAAAGATAACAACTCATACACACTGTGCCTAATTATCTCTAAAGGAGAAAAGGAAGATGGCTTTTATCAAGTGAAAGGGGAAAAAAATGCCTTTCATACCATGTGTAAGATCAGAGTGTGCAGAGGGGAAAAAAAGAAAAGAAACTCAAGCTGAGACACTGATAGTCTCAGCATCGTCTCTTATTATAATAAAGTTAAGGTAGTTATGAGATAGCAATTTCTTGTCAGCCTGAAAAACAGTATAACTGAATTTCACACACTTGACTGAGTCCACGGTACCTGGGGATTCAAGGCTATTTATAAAATATTGTCCCTGTCCTCAAGGCACTCACAGTCAATTATATTTCATCATCACATTTGATGCTTACCTAGCTATTAAAGTCTTCATCTATGCTTTACCCATAGATAGAAAATGCTTGAAGGTTAAACCAGTATCTAAGATATTTAAAACTGTTTTGATAAATACAGGTATTTCAACAGCTGTCTCAATTTTTTTAATTGGACGTCTCAGACATCAAAATTGAATTGAAGTATTTAACATAAATTTTTCATCTGATTATCTGAAAAGTTCATTTTTATGTTAAATACTGGTGAAATCATGCTTAACATACTTCATTACAAAAAGAAATGGTTTCTTACAATAATAAAATTTAGGATACTTTATAACTAAAAACCCATTTTCCTCAACACTACATTTCAAAACATAAATTATTTTTTTAAATTTTCAAATGTTCAAAATTAATCAAAATGTTTGTCTAATAAGCAAAAATGACATTTTCTGGATGTGAAATCAATGCATACTTTTAAAAAAAGTGTTCATTTTTCACTGGGTTATCAAGACCATAAAATAAAGTATATCCAACAAAATATGACTGCCTAGAAAACAGATAGTTGTATTATGCTAAAGAGATGATTATTAGACATCTGCTCTAACACAAGTATGTATTGTTAGGCATTCTTCTCTATCTGTAAAGACATTAAGGGGTTTAACAACTCAAATCTATCTCTCCTCTGACCATACAATATAGCCAAGCCAAACAATTCGAGAAAGACTCTCTTGTTCTTCCTCTGTATTATGATAGTGAAGTCTTGGCAAGGGCGTTAGCTGCAATTCAAAACAGCTCAAAGGAAAAAGGGATAAAGATGACTCTATGGGACACGAGTGTATTCAGGAGTCAATTTCTAAGAGTAAATATTCTGGGTAGATTTCCTGTGCAATTTTTCTCCAAACTTTCCAATCAAAATCTGTAGTCACAAAATCACTAAGGTAAAATAAAGAAATAAGTTGAATTTAAAGATAATAACACCTCTATTAGAAATGAGTAAATAGGAATGTTAAGTCAAGTCATTACTTTTAAATCATTTTATGTCCCACTTGTATAACTGTGAGGTCTCTAGGAGTACCAATTTAAAAAGTAAAATGCAGCTTAGAGAAATGAACCACATACTAGAAACAAGACATCAGGGAAAGCCAAGCAAACCAGCAAGACTTGTCCTGTGCTCAAGAATGGTGTTCCTAAGCATGGTCAAAGCATGAGCTGATGAGAGATGAAACAAGTGGAAATGGCCATACATGGGCCTTTAGATTCTGGAGTCAACAAAAGATAAAGACAAAAAAAAAAAACAAAAAAAAAAAAAACAGGATAAATACAAAGTTTCAGGAGAAATACGCAACTGTTCAGATGAAAACTTTAGTCATGAACTATGTTAGACAATTTGCAATGGTACCAAAGTTTAGGATTATACACTGTACATATGGTCTTTCATTTTGATTCCATAAAAACTGCTCTCTAAATCTTCTATGCACTATTAGGTGGCATTTTTTTTTTCAATACTTCTTCACTTACAGCAGGAAACTAAATGTATGACAGACATTTAACACTCAATAGAGATCATAAAGAGACTCTTTCTAAATTATTTTAAAGTATATTTCTCATCTCCTTGAATACATGCTTACATTCTCTGCAATAGCAATAGTAATAATTTATCCATATCTAAGTCATTCTGGTATTTTTAGAAGCTCTTTAAATCAACTTTTCAATACTAGTAGGAAAGCAGGTAGCTACTGAATTCCTACTGACTCAAAGTACCTTACAACTCTTTGAGAAAATTTAAATGTTCATTTACGTATGATCTTTCTCTGAGAAGCTAAGCAGAACTCTTTAAGAGCAAAAAGACAAAAGTTAACACATTTACATTCTTGTTTTTATACGTGGAAATTTACCTAAATTACTTTTTTACTGCATGACAAAAAATTTCCAATAAATTCCAAAACACAGAAATATTTCAGATTTTCTAACTAAGAATGAATAACAAAATGTAAAATCCAATCACTTTGAAATAACCAATTAGGATATGCAACAGAAAACAGAACTAAAGTTGAATACTTTGTAAATAATAAATCATAAATGAGTTTATTTTTAAAGTTATAAAGTATAAAAATCAAGAGAGAGAAAAAAATGGCATAGATGATAGAGGCTCTGTTCATCCTTCTGGTGACCAAACCAAAGTTGTGACAAAAATAAGGAGTGGCAGCAGGGAAAAACAAGCCATACAGTTAGGGAGAAATCCAAGAAATCACCCTGCAGTGGCAGAAGGTAGGACAGGGCGAGGTCTCGGGGCTGCCAGGTCCCAAGCGGCTGAGTGAGATGGAGGCTGCAGTGGCAGCAGACACCTCTGAAAGGGGCCCCGTCCGGGAGCAGATTTTCACGGTGACGGAGCTGCTAGCCCAGAGCACCAGTGCCTGTCCAGCTGCACACAGGAGGCACTAGGGACTTACAGGGAGACACTGTCAGAGTGATGGCCGAGGCGAGACTCGCTGTGTCCAGAAGCGCCGGCAGTATCCATCATTCCCTGTTGAGCCCTCCCCACGCCCAGTGTGCGAACACAATTCCACCATAGCCGTGATGTCATCAAACTGGATAACAGAGGTCACTCCACTCAGAGGATTCCCTGAAACCCCACCTCCTCCAACTCAGGGCCCCACCCAAGCCACATTCAGGTGTATCCTCAGCGAGTCAGGTGCTCCCTGCTGAGAGTCACACTGGTGGAGGCAGCTGACCTCAGTTCCTGGTGTGGCCTTATGAGGCAACTCTAAGCACAGCATCTGTGGATTGCTTGCTGAATCTCAACAGCGGGCCCTGGAGGGGTAGAGGCTTGGGCTAAGTTTGGCCTGCAGCTGAACCCCTCTCAGGACTGTGCCACTGGGCATCTACTTTACAAATCCACACTAATAAGACTGGGAGATTTAGGAGCTTAGTACATAGAAAGGCAGCCAAAATGGGAAGACAAAGATCCAGAAACCCTATGAGAGAACAGAACAGAGATCCAGATATAATAGAGTCAAGCAATCTAACAGATGCAGAGTTCAAAACACTGGTTATAAAGATGCTCAATGAACTTTTGAGAAATGTAGAGAACTCCAATAAAGAGATACAAAACATAAAAATGGAAATGGAAATATAAAAGGGAACCAGTCAGAAATGAAGAACACATTATCTGAGATGAGAAGTATATTAAATGGAATAAACAAAGGAATAAACAAAGTGAATAAAGAAGAGGATCAAATGTGCTATCTAGAGGACAAGAAAGCAATCAGGACACTCAATCAAAATGGTAAAAAAAAAATGCCAAAAATATAGAAATAATTTTAAAAGGATATGGGACACCATTAAAACTCCAAATATCCATCTGATGGGTATAACTGAAGAAAATCAAGATGTTGAACAGCTGTTTGAAGAAATGATGGAAAACTTCCCTACCCTGGTATAGGAAATGGATATGAAACCTCAGGAAGCTCAGAGAATTCCAAAATTCAGGGATCTAAAGAGGCCCACACCAAGACACATCATAATTAAAATGCCAAATTTAAATACAAAGAATGAATACTAAAAGCAGCAAGAGAAAAACAAATAATTACATAGAACGGAAAACCCATAAGACAGGCACCTGACTTCTCAAAAGAATCTACGTAGGACAGAAAAGCTTGGCAAAAAAATATTCGACAGAATGAAGACCCAGGATATATAACCAAGAATAATTTATCCAGCAACGCTATCATTTAGAGTTGAAGGACAGATTAAGAGCTTCCCAGACAAAATGAAGCTAAAGGAATTTATCACCACCAAGCCAGTACTACAAGAAATGTTGGAGGGCGTTCTTTAAGAAGAAAAAACATGTATCAAAAACAGGATTAAAGAATGGTAACAACATTCTTATCAATAAGTACCTTAAATGGAAAAGAATTAGATGCTCCAACCAAAAGACAGAGTGGCTGAAAAGATAAGAAAAAAAAGATATTGCTTTGATGGACCTAGAAGATGTTTAAGTCAGAGAAACACTATATGATTTTTACTTATATGCGAATTTAAAGAATAAAAAGAACTACCCAAAACCAGACTCACAAATACAGTGGACAATTTCATGTCGGACAGAGGGAAAAGGGGTTTGGGGGGCTGTGAGAATGGGGCAAAGAGCTAAAGAAGTACAAATTAGTAGCTGATGGATGGTCACAGGGATGGGGAGCATGGTACTGGGAATGCAGTTAGCATTAATACGTTGGCTAGGTGGAGGGTCAGGGGAAGGAGAGTGTAATCATTTTATGAACTATATAGATGTCTAACCAATGTACTGTATACTTGAAACTAAATTTAAATATATATATATGTGAAACCTAAAAAAAAATGTATAAAAATCATGAAATTAAGAACCACTTTAACGACCAAATGAAAAATTTTTAAATATATAAAACTGTAAATACATACCATATTTCTAGGGAAATAATTATAAAAATCATATGGAAGAATAAAGAGGCAATAATAGCCAAGACATTTTTTTAAAATGAAGATTTAAACTAAACTATATTAAAATGTCTAAAACATAGTAATTAAAATAATGTGAGACTAAAGAATGGTAGTAAACTTCAATCGATGAATATAAGACCTTCAAATTTTTCAAAATTAATTGGAAGTCTAGATGTTTTTTAAGTGAAATCTCTCATGTTTCTCTGTGGGCTTAAATATATGAAAGCACTGTATATATTTCCAAAGAAAGTATTTCTGTAGGCCAGAGCAGCCACGGTGGACTTCAGCCCTATACACACCCAGCACTTCCTGCCTCACCCTGAGCACAAGCTGCTTCCTTTGTCTGGACTGGACAGCCCTTTCCTCTCCCTCCACCCATTCCAAAGTAACCCACCCAAAACTGAATGGTTCATAGGCCATCCCCCTACAGAGCATTCTTAGAACCTCTAGTAGGAATTACCATTACTTTCCCTCTACGACAAGGATTACAGTTCTTATCACAATTTAACTTTAGAAATTATCCAATGAGTTCTATCTTTTCCTCTAGATGGGAGAGTAGAAACAATGTCTAAAAATAATACTTGCTCCTATCTATTGGCCATACTCTGTGCCAAGTACAGTGATGATGCTTTGCACACAGCTTCTGTAATCCTCTCAACAAAGGCAAAATAGATACTGTCATTTTACAAATATGTAGCGGAGAGTTAAAATAACTAACCAGGACCTGGGAAAAAGAACTTTAATTATTTTTGCTAAATTTCACTAACCATATCACAGTTGATCTGAATTAAATTGAATTTACATGGGATTTTTCTTTGAAGGGAGGTCAGTGGAGTGAGAGAGATGGCTAGAGTAAGAATGAGCCTGAGACTTGTAATGATTCAGGGGCTTGTAATCTAAAATAGGATATAAGTATCACATGAAGCTCAAGAAACTACCAAGAATTCTAATTCTGTATTTGTGATTGACTTCTAAAACATAATTTATACCCAAAATTACCTTTTGCCCTAGCAAATTTTATTGATTCAGTTGAACTCTATGGACTCAGTGTGGGGGGGTGTGGGGAGGAAGAACACATAAAAGCTGTACCGCAGTATGAAAGAAAGTTTGAGTTGTAAGACATATGACATCCTCTATGACGTCATTAACATTTTAAGTTCAGTGTAGTTTTATAATACCTACTCTGTTACTGTTTTGGAGGAACTAAAAAAATAAGTCATCTTTGAGATACTACCTATACTAGCTTACCTTAAGAGAACTAAAAAAGAATCCTAAAACAATTTATGACAATTTCTAAAGCTACAATCACTCTAAGACGCTGAATGAGCTATGAGTAAAAAACGAGAAGATGCCATTTCACTCTCATGAGAATAGCTACTACTCTTCTAAATCCAGAAAATAACAAGCATTGGCCAGTATGTAGACAAAAAGGAACCCTCACGCATTGTTGGTAGGAATGCAAAATGGTGCAGGTGCTATGACAAACAGCACTTAACAAAAAATTAAACACAGATTACAATGATATACAGCAATTCCATTTCTGGTTATATACTCAAAAGTATTTAAAGCAGGGACTCAAGAGACACTTGTACACACATGCTCATGTTGTATAGAGATACAACGTAACATCATACAGCCTTAAAAAAAAGATCCTGACACATGCTACAACATGGATGAACTTTGAGGACATTATGCTAAGTGAAATAAGCCAGATACAAAAAGGCAATCTATAGTTCTACTTATATGAGGTGTCTAAAATGGTCAAAGTCAAAGAAATACAAAGTAGCATGGTGGCTGCTAGAGGATAGGGTGAGAGGAATGGTTAGTTTAATGGGTATAAAGCTTCTGTTTTGCAAGATGAAAACGTTCTGGAAATCTGTGGCACAACACTGTAAATGTACTTAACATTACTGAACTGCAAATTTTAAAATGGTTAGGATAGTATGTTATATTACTTAATATTTAAAAATTGTAAATTAATGAAAACTAAAATTTAAAATAAAGATAAAATAAAATTATAATGCAGAACTCAATAATTAACTACTTTTTGAATTAACCAAATTTAACAGTAAAAAATGTTATAACAAAATAATTTAAAACAAATCAATAAGCAATTTAAGAGATGAAAAATAGAACATCACATTCCTCAACAGAAAAGATACTTCATTCAAATACTTATAGAACAATTGTAAAAATAAATCATATATTTAAATAGAAAAAATTATAATGATTTAAAAATTAAAATGTTTTACAAGTTAGTTTCTGAATATAAATCACAATTGAGATGTAAGTACAAAATTAAAAACTTAAAATAGTTAATACTCAAAAATTTGAAAACACATTCCTAGAAATCCTTGACTCAAAGAAGAAACTAATAATAAAGCTGCAAACTAAATTACAATAATAAAATTATGAAATACAATTATAAATTTTAAAAATTAGAAACAATTGAAAAGGAGAATAATTCCTCCATAAAAACACACAAAGCATATCAAAGGGTATATTCAGAACAATACTTCCTACTTCAATGTTTTCATTGTCAAAAGACACTTTTTAAAAAGAATTTTATAAAAAGAGGATAGGAAACATTAACAAAAAGTCAGGAAAAAAAACAAGGAAAAAACAAAGCAGAAATAATAATATAATACAGAAGCTTTATAATAAAAAAAAAAACAATTATGATAAAACAGAAAAGTTAACTTGTGGAACATTTACTGAAAAACAGAAAAAAATAGTATAAAAATAGACAATATTAGGAATAGAAAGAAGACACACATGTATTATGGTAGAGATGTAACTGCTTATTAGAAAATACTGCATGTGATACCGAGACAACAAATTTTAAAGCCCATAAAGCAAATGAAGAGAAATACAGAGATCATCACTATAGAGGCCAGAATGGGTAGTTGCCACAGGCACAGGTGAAATGTATGAAAGTGGTCAAAAGTAAGAATTTCCAGTTATAAGTCCTGGGCATGTAATGTACAGCATGGCGACAACAGTTAACATTACTGTATTGTATATATGAAAGTTGCTAAAAGCGTAAATCTTAAAAGTTCTCATCTCAAGAAAATAAACTATTTTAACTATGTGTAATGATGGATGTTAACTAAAAAATCAAATCATTATGTTGCACATCTAACACTAATGTAATGTTATATTTAATTATCTCAATAAACAAAATTTTTTTAAAAAATGGATACTTTCTCAGCCAAAACTTGATGCAAAAAGAAGCTAAAAACTTTAATGAGCAAAAACAGAGAATTGGAAAACATTATATATTACCTCTGGGGAATAGGGGTGGGGCGGTACTTGTTCCAAAGGTTCACATCGGAGTATTAGCCTTTAAGAACAGTTCCAATTAAGCTCATGAAAACATATGATCTTTTTTCAAACGAATTTATGCATCCTCCAAAATGTTTATATAAAAATATGATTCGACACCAAGAAAAATATTAGAGACCAATCCCACTTGTGATTACGAATGTATATATTCTAATTATTATTCCAATTTATTAAATACAGTCAAAGTTATACAATAATAACAAATTATGAAAAAGCAGCATTTTTCCCTAATGCAAGGATAGTTCAATATTAACAGATGCTTTGATGTAATGCTTTTTAACAGTCAACTAAAGTAGAAAAAAAACATAATTTATCAGATGATTTAAAAAAAAAATCAAATTCACCTAATATTCCAAAAAAAAATAAATCTAAGCACTTTTAAACTAAACAGGTGCAGAAAGAAAATCCTTATGTAAGAATAATACCCTACAAAATAATAATTTTGAAACCAAAGTATTTAAGTCACACAGCAACCAGGTGACCTAGGCTCCAGTGGGTAATAGGCTCCTTTACAGAGAAATAGGACGCTGCTTTTGGCCATGATAATGCAAAAAGAGTGAAACAGTCATAAAAGCAGATAAGAAACAGAAAGGAGAATGATGGTGCCAGAGGCTCAGTGGAGGGGGAAACAGAAAGTTGTTCAAGAAATATAGTTTCAGTTTTGCAAGGTAAAAAAATCCACAATCTGTTGCACAATGTGTAAAAATAGTTGACATTACTGAACCAGGTTTAAAAATAATTAAGATAATAAATTTTTGTAAGGTGCTTTTTATTGCAATAACTCTTCTTTAAATTTATAAGCAGATTTTTAAAAAATACTAAAATTTTAACAAATTCTTAAAAGCTGGATGTGGGCTAGTAAAGTCACTTAGTTTCCAAGGAAGCTCCTGATACAAGGACACTCCACATCCATTCACCTGCTCTTTTGCACAAGCCACCTCCAAGTGCTAAGAAGAAAGACTTGGAAAAAGAAGAGGAAACCTAAGGGATTCCCCCTTGGAAGTGATGACATGCAGGCAGGCAAGGAATCAGCTAACATTCCAGCTAACATCTACTCAAGTAGGGAGGGAGAACTTTTGCCTAGCCCTCTCCCCACATTCAAATAGTAGCAGCGGCCAGGTAAGAGAGAGAAAGCACACGAACCTGACCCTGCACTGAACACTAGGTAAAACCCGTCTGCTCCAGAAATAAGGCAGGAAATTCACTCAGCCCAGATTTTTACAATACAAAAAAGAGGCTGGCCATACTTATGGAGGAGTAGGAAACTCACTGCAACTAAAGCCTGCCACTGATACAAAGCACAGTTTGGCTACCACAGGAAGAAGGGACAGGCATGATGACAAAGTCATAATTCAGGCTTAAGAACACCACGTCTGCATAAGACTGAAGCTGTTGTAGGGGAACTAGGACCCCACCACACACCCATCCACAACTCCACCCAGACTAGGACAGAGACAAAAGCACATTAAAAAGCCACTTATGTCATTAGAATTTAGTGCTGGATGAAAGTTGAGGGTAAGCAGGAACACTGAGAAAAAAAAACTCTGTGCCATTCCAAGTCTCATAGAAGTCTCAAGGTAAAAGTAATGCACTCCTGGAGGAACTTGAAGTGATGTGAGAATTCAATAGCAACAACAAATCAACAACTCAAAACATCTGCTGACCAGATTGATTCATCTTACCCCTCCACAGACACTAACACCTTACAGAATAAGAGGCATGTTCATTTCTTAGCATAATAATCTACATCAGCCTCTACCGTTCTTTTATACATTATATCATGCAGTCAATCAAATATTACGAGACATGAAAACAAAGCAAGAAAAGTTGTTCATTGTCAAGGGATAAAGCTATCAACATAATGAGACCCTGAGATAGCAGCAATGTTGAACCTATCGAAGTCTTTAAAATAACTGTGCTTAAAATGTAAAAGAATCTAAAGAAAAAATAGACAACATGCATAAACAGAAATTCAGTGGAGGTGGAAAATTTTTTAAAGTGATCTGAAAATGTTAGGCAAATAACTTTCTATCAAAGATAAAGAATCCTTTACAGAGCTTACAAAAATCTGGATACAACACGTAAAATTAATAAACTTCACAGATCAATTGAAACCATTCAGACTGAAAACTGAATTGGGGAGGGGACATTCTCAGAAGATTCAAGACCCATGGTACAACATCAAGCAGACTTGGTCCAGGTAGAGGGGAAAAAAGGGTCAAAAAGATAATGGATATAAACCAATGAAAAATTAGTTAGAACAATAAAAATCAAGGAAGTTTAGAGAACCACAAGCACTTTAATTACAAATTATAACACACTTATGCATATGATAGCCAAATTGCTGAAAAAAAGCAAAGTTAAAGAAAAAAATCCTAAAGGCAGCTAGAGAAAAAGAGAAACATGACATATAAAGGAACAAAGATCAGAATGCCAAAAGACATCTCTTCAGAAACTATGTAAACTAAAGTATAACAAAGCAACATCTTTAAGTGGGGAGAAAACTGTCAACCTATAATTCAAAATTCTGCCAAAATATTTCAGAAACAAAGGCAAATAGACTTTTTCAGACAACCAAGAGCTGAGAAAAGTCACTGCCAGCAGACCTGCACTACAGGAAATATCAAAGAAATTCCTTCAGGCAACAGTAATATGATACTACATGGAAATTTAGAACAGAGGAAAAAAGAACCCTGAAACTAGAAAAAGCAGTAAAAACAAAAAACTATTTTTTTCTGATTTGTAATTCCTATTAAAAGTAATTACCTCTTTAAAGAAAAACCAGTAACAAGGAAATGTATGGTTTTTAACATGTACAAATAAAATAAATTAACAAAAAAGCATAAACATTGAGAGGAAAAAAATAGCATTATACCATTGTCAGAGTCTGACATCATAAAGGAAGTGGTATAACATCATTTGAAGACAGACTATGAAAAATTAATGATGTATATTGTAAACCTTAGAGTAACTACTAAAAATATAAAACAAAGAGATATAATTAATAAGGCAATACTGAAAATAAAATACTGAAAAATAATCAAGCTCAAAAGGGTAAGAAATGGGAAAATAAAAGCAAAGAATACGTGAGAAAAAAAATACAAATAGAAAAATTAGGCAGAAACTCCATCATAAAAATAGTTAATGTAAACAATCAAATTATTCCAAATAAAAGTTGGAGACAATGAGATTGGATTTTAAAAAGTAACACTCTGTTATATGATGTCTACAAGGAAAAAAGAGATTACATGATGATAAAAGAGTCCATTCTCCAAGAAAAAAAAAAACAATCCTAAATGAGTATGCACCTAATAACCGAACTTCAAAGTATATAAAATAAAAACAGAACTAAAAAGAGAATCAGATTAATTCATAATTGTACTTACATACTTAAACCCTCATCTCCCAATAACAGAGAACAAGGAGACAAATCAGTTAACAACACAGATGACTTAAGAACATTATTAACCAATTTGGCTAATTGACATTTATAGAATATTCTACCCAACAATGGCAAAATACATTCTTTCAATTGTACATCTAACATTCACTAATGTAGACCATATTCTGAGTAATAAAACAAATCTCAAAAAATTTGTCAAGAATCAAAATCATACATCCTCTGAAAATCATAGAATTAAGCTAGAAACCAACATCAGATACATGTAAAATGTCCAAGTATTTGAATATTAAACAACATAATTCTAAATAATCCAAAGTCAAAGAATAAATCACAATAAAAATTAGAAAATATTTTAACTGAATAAAAATTTAAAAGAACAGTGCTCAAAGTAAAATTTATAGTAAAAATTATATTTTCACATGAGAAAAGAAGGTCTCAAATCAATATTCTAAGCTTCCATCTTAAGAAACTAGAAGAACAAATTAAACCTGTGATAAGAACAAAGGTAATAATAAAAATCAAGAATCAACAAATTAGAGAAAAATAAAATATTAGAGAAAATATATTAATGCAAACAAAAGCTGGTTCATTGAAAACATCCATGAAATTGATAAACCTCGAGAGACTAATCAAGAAAAAAAAAGAAAAGTTACAAGTCACCAATGACAGAAACAGAGTTTATCAGTGCAGATCCTACAAACTTTAAAAGAATAGAGAAATGTGAACAACTTTATGCTAATTCTATAACTTAGATGAAAAATCCTAATTTCTTCAAAACTACAAACTAAGAAGTTTCATTCAAAAATTAATATATAACTTGAATAGCCCTATGTGTATTAAGTAAATTGAACTTAATAGTTTTACACCTTCCAACAGCAACAAAAAAAAATACCTCTAAACACAGATGTATTCTCCATTGAATTCTTCCACACTTCTAAGGAAAATATATTGTTAATTATACACAAAGTATTCCAAAGAACAGAGGATGATCTGACACTTCTCAAGTCATTTTAGAAGGCTAAGAATACCCTGAAAGTAAAATCAGATAGAGACATTAAAAGAATAAAAATTAAGACCACTATCCTTCATGAACATAGATTTCTTTAAAAAATTCTTGAGTATTAGAAAATCAAATACAGCTATATATAATAAGATAATACATCAAGAACAAGAATTATACAAGCAATAGAAGTCTGATATAACATTTGAAAATCAAGTAATGCAATTAATTCACTATATCAACAGACCAAAAAGGAAAATCATATTATCTCACTAGATACAAAATAGCCAAAAACTATATTTAGAACTAAATTAAAGATGAAACAACCACTGCAAATAAAACATTAAAACCTTTTTGAAGTATAAAAAATAGGATATGAACAAACAGAAATATATCCACATACTTGAGTTGGGATGGTATAATTAATACACTAAAAATAACATTAAAATGTTAATTGTCCACAGATTACAACTTAATGCAATTCCAGTTAAAATCACAAGAGGGTTTATATGCATTTTTTTTTTTTGCCTAGGAAAGGTGTGATGAGAATAAAATATTCATTAAATTTGAACTTTAGTTATATGTCTGAGAATATCTAAGAGAATTGTTTCTTTAAAAAAATCTGGTACTATATGAGAACAAAAGATATGACAATTGTGGAATTTATATTTACTGGAAAAGGATACATTACCTTAAAAATGGTGGTAATACATGGACTAGCTATGCATCTGAAAGTAAATAAAAGAGGACCTCCTCTTTTACCACACACGAATGGACTAAAGATAGGACCAAAGTAGGAAAAAAAATTAAATCTAAGTGTAGGAAAGTACATGTCTATTTTATCAATGAGAAAGCCTCAAAAAATAAAAGAAAAACCAAAGAGAAAAAATCAATTACATAAAAATTTTAAATGTTGTATATCAAAAGATAGCACTTGAACAGATAAGAGACTAAAGATTAATTTTGGAAAAAAATATTTGCAATGCAGATATCAGAAAAATGGTTATAGTTTAATATATAAAGAACTGCCACAAAAGGACAAAAACCAAATAGAAAAATGGACAATGACAGGGCAATTCTTAGAAGAACAATTCCAACTGACCTACAAACACAGAAGAGCCGTTCAAGGTCACTACCAGTTGGTTAATAATATTTTAAAGTAACAATGAGTTACCACCACACAACAGACTAGAAAAGGGTCAACTACTACTGCTCATGGAGTTTCAGAGAAAGGGTTATTGCCTACATTGTTGGTAAAAACAAGAACTATTATAGCCTCTTTTTTTCCCCCCAAAGAAAAGTGGTGGCAACCTTCTAAAATAGTAATCCCACTCTGGGAATCTATCTCATAGGTCATCACAGTATAAACATATTTGTTACAATATCAGTTTTAGTGGCAAAAACTGGAAGCAAAGTACTACCTATCAGTGAGTTAATAGTTAGACTACGAAAATATCAAACTTTGAAATATTATGCAACAGTTGTTTTTTTTTTAATGCATTTTTTTTTAATGGATTAGAGCTGTAGCAGCTGTGTGGGAGGATTCCCCTTAGGCAGTACTGAAAAGTGAAAATAGTTTCCAAAAATTAATCACATTTTTGTAAACAGGGATTAAAGAAAAACAAAACTTATGTGTACGTGTGTTAATACTTCTGATGTGTAGAAAAATAGAAAGGGACTCATAGTAGTTCTGATGACCTGGGTTATGGAGGAATAGAATGCTATTGTTGGCTAGAGGAAGAAGGGGAGCTAATTCAAAAAAAAAAAGAAAGAAAGAAAGAAAGAGAGAGAGAGAGAGAGAGAGAGAGAGAGAGAGAGAGAGAGAGAAAGAAAGAAAGAAAGAAAGAAAGAAAGAAAGAAAGAAAGAAAGAAAGAAAGGAATTCACTTAAAAAAAAAATGGAAGTTTATAGTCTCCACGCACATATACCTACTGTTATCACAGAGAGAGATTGCAAACCCTACACGACAAGTTCATGCAAAACAAAGCTTATTTCCTACAGATCGAAAATTGTGTTCCTTTGGAAAACTAGGGCATTAAGTAATAATAAACTCACATTTAAATACCATAAATAGGAGTACCCTTCTAGCTGTTAAACGGGATGCTGCTCCATTCATGAATTGTTCAATAAAGTCAATTATATCTTCAAAAGCAATTTTAAAATACCATAAATATCTACCTTTGAGTTGGTTGTAAAAAGTAAAAAGGATAATGCCTTTAAAATGTATCATATACATTATAAATATAATGTGTGATACACATGTTGAAAGAGATAAAACTTAGAAAAGCATGTTTACATGGAAAAAGCTTTTCTGATAAAATTAAAAGCACTTAAAAGAGACTAAAATAAATCTAAACATATCCAGAGTATTATTTTTAGGTACATTAAAAATCTAAATGAAGAAAATAAACTAAACTAGAATATACTAGTATAGCCCTTACTTTGGGCTAAGCTGAGGTGCTTCTTCCGTAACCTGCCAACACCTTAGGACAAAGCCCATGTTTTATTTTGCTTCGCATTCTCAGCACATAGCACAAGCCCTGCTACATAGTAAGAGATGAACCATCTCCCTAATTTTCGTCAAAGAGTATGGACGCTCTAATTGTGGTCTCTCCTAGGAATGGTTAGTTTGGTACTTCTGGACTGATATATGTGGCTTTCTTTTTTTTTTTTTTTTTTTTTTATTTTTAGTGCCCTTTTAAAGTACATTTGGAAAGAGATAAATATTCATCCAAAAATATTCTCATAAGGCAGACAAGTAGATGGTGGCATCTCTTTTGTACAATGTAGACTTACTGGTTTATTAAGACTAAATAAAAGGTAGGAAGGGAGCAATGGAATGACATGAGAAAAAAAACGTATTTTACCGGTGTCAGAAATCACTGTTCCACTTCTGATTTGGCCACCTTCTTCACCTGACTTCTATATCCTCATCAATAAAATGGTAACATGTCTAATCTATTTTACAGGATTGTCAAGGTGAAACTAAAACTACTCTGTAAAACACCAAGCACTAAGCAATATTTTGTTGGCCCATACTTCTCAAGTATTCTAAACTGTTTTAATTACCAAGCTATTTATAAATAAAATACAACTGCTTCTGCCCGGAGCCTTGGTGTAGTCCCAATATTCTCTAAAGAGAGTTCAGTGTACGATAAAATCCCATCAGTGCTCCTTAAAGACTTGCTGAAGAGTTTATTTCTTTCTTGTCACATAATGTCTCAAAATGAAATATTTTGTTTGCTTAAGTGTCCTGTATTTATACCCAAAGTGGAAAAGCTAATGCACACTCCAGAGATTATCATTCTTTAAATATCCAACCACTTTAATGTACAGATTTCTTTCTAAATACCCCTTCAAGCAACACCTCTGATAAACTACAAATGACTCTGACCTTCTGTAAAACTGACTGGTTTTCAAGTTTTTCCTTCCATTGTTCTTCTGAAATAAAAAATTCTTATTCCTATATTCAAAGAATTTTGGTTGAGGGTAAAATTTCCATCTTTTATAAATACAATATAATACATCGTACCTCTTCAGCAATATGAAAAAAATTTCATTAGATAGCATCACATAAAGCATATTTTTAAAACTTTATTAATTAGTCGTTACTATTTCTGTTTAGCCCAAATAAACCTTCTCTAAACTCATAATACTACATGGCCAAGTACATTCCAGGACCTATTTTTGGAAAAGAAAATTTTCTCATGATATGGCAAATGAGACAAGTTTACCAAAACGCCATAAAGCTATCAGCTCTAAAAGATAACAGAAAACGTGTGAAATCCCCACAGTTGCCAAAATATCTTTTTAATTTGCTTTCTTCCCCTTGCAGGCTTGCTATGCTTTCCTATAAAAAAAGTAAACTTTTCCCATGAAGAACTTTTGCCATCTGTCTACTAAAGCCATGAAACCTTTGGTCTCCTGGATAGCAGCTATTTTTTCCCCATGCATTTTGTTTATGTAACTTTTAACACTTGGACCATTTATCACAAAATACTTTGTATTACAATTTTCTACATAAGTCTTGCCTCCTCTACTTGATTTTCAGCTCATTAATGATGATGTCCTACCCATTTTCGTACAGGATTCCAGATATATAGTAGGAGCTAAATAAGTATAGGTCAGATGGATAAGTAGACAGACATTTTAATATAAATGTTTCCTATTACTTTCATTATGCCTCTGACTTTAATAGCTTTATCAGACAGCAGAATGCATATTGGCCAGAATGTACTGGTCTACTATTACCACGATGGAATATCCTGTAGCAACTGCCTTCTAACATTTTTTGGATCAGGTCTCCTAGTTTGTTTTAGTACATATATCAGCAAACACAACTGGCTTCTGTATGGAAGTAAATATTCCAGTCAATATATTCTAGTAAATGTGCTATGTCAACATAATCTACAAATAAAATAATACAGCCTATAAAAACAATATTTATCTGTATAATGCTCCCATTTTTTTGCCCTACTCTGCAATAAGACTAACCTGGAATATCACCTGAAGGCTGGAGAGAGGTAAGAGTAACACAGCTGACTGAGGCTTTCCAAGGTTCAAATTTCCCCTCTAAAACCAACTGGCTATTGACCATGATGGCATAACTTTGGTGAAAATCAGTTTCCATCTCTACAAAATAGAAACTATAGTACCATACATACGTACGCAATAAATATTATTAAATAAATAAAGGTGGGAGTCTTTACATATATAAAATGCACTCCTGAAAACCTGTTTCAAAACTCCAATATGTTTAAGTCAAGGGACCAGACAGGTTTTAAAGAAGACTCATTCCCAGAGACAAAAGAAAAATTACAAAATCTATATTATACACAACCTATTAAATACTATCATTAAATACAGATGTATAGCACTTTGTATAGTGTGTAATCTTATTATTTTTCACAATGTATCAGCTTAACTCTATTAAACATTTTCAATATTCACCACTTTTCAGCACATTGAATATTTGTTTCAATTGTGTATCAAGACAATATACCTTGTTTGTCATAACTAAAAGAGGCACTTTCATTTTCCCTCTTCTATTTATTTTGCTAATGAAAGGCTGAAAAGCTGTAAAATTTTCAAAAAAAATTTTTTTCAAAAGTGGCAAGCAAAGTCACAGGGGGTATGGTTGGGAGAGATGTCACTTGGCAGATAGCACCGTCACACAACAGCTAAAAAAAAACACACATTCATGAACTTATGCTCATAATTCAAAATTCAGTGTATAAAAGATACTTTAGAGGTCTCAGCATATAATATTCAAAGTCTCAATTATCTGAAAGTCAGCTAGACATTCCTACTTACTAGAGTACATATAAGTAACATGAAAGGCACAGGGACTAACTTCTGCATTTTAGCAGCTTTATAGTAAATAGTTATTTTATTTTGTTGCTACTATTTATCCTGAATGGCTGCTTTTAAAAGAAGCATCAGTATACTGGAGTGGACTATAATACATGGCGCATTAGGGATGTTTAAAGTTCTAGATAATGGATGCTTTAGAAACAACAGTATTTGAATCCTCAAAAAAAATTCTGCAATGTTAACATTAGTTGTTCTTGTTTTTCTTTTATTTACCAATGAGTAAACTGAGACTTAGAGAATTAACAAGCTCAATTAGCTAAAAACTGAAGAGTTTGAGGTTTCAAATCCAGCACTGTTTGACTGTACTACAAGGCTCCATTTTGCAAGGTAAAAAAAAAAAAACATGGAAAATGTAGTGAATCATGGTATGGCTCATAGGGTTGACTATATTGAGCTAGAGACGAAAAGACTTAGGAAATGACCATGCTACTGGCATTTAGCTACCGAAAGGATTGTCAGATGGACTGCACTCCACAATTTGTTCTTTCAGTAAGAATTTTCACACTACACACAGTCACTATATTAGGCACTGTGTTAACAGAAGCCAGGAAAGTAACTATGAAGAAGATTCATTTCCTGCTCTCAAGAGGCTTATTATTGGGAGGGGACAAGGCAAAGCAAGAAGCAATTACACCAGAAGCAATACAATATCATGTGCTATGGGGCCACAGAATACAGACTGGAACCCACCATTCTCTTAAAGGGATGATAAATAGGAGTCACACAGAAAGCGATGCTTATTATAGATTGTTGTAACATGAACAAGAGTTAGGCAAGGTGTATGTGTGACATGAAAAGAGTCTAAAATTAGTTAGATCGAGGAGCTGGTTTGAGTTTGTCCTTGGCTCTTGTAAGAACAGAGTGTTTCAGAAAACCATGAAAAAAAAAATGTTTTTTTGCCTCTTAACTGGAGAAAATGCAGTTAGGAAGAAATTGTGAAATTAATATTGTTCTTAATTTCTTCAAATTATAGAGAAATCTGAGAAATGAACATGGCAGGAAAATGTATACATATAAAGTATGTTCAATAAATTTTCAAATACCCATTTAAGATCTCCATCATCTACTTTTCTTTATTTATACTGTTGTGTTCCAATGATGTTTGAGTCTAACCAAAAGACTCTAAGCCATAAATCAGACATAGCTTAATCAACAGAATGTTAGCTTAACTATGGATTTGTAGTTCAATAGACTATTCTATAGTACAACAGCACAAATTTAATGAGTCTATAAAAAAATAAGGATTTTTTAGTGACCAGGTGACAGAAGTTGACTCATTAAAGAAGTAGCCTAGAGGTTTAGTATCTCTAAATAATCACTGTTGATCTTTATTTTCTATTTTCTGTAAATGATAATGGGAACTGTATTTCCATGCATTTATCTTTTGCAAAGCTCAGATACTTTACCTGCATTATATGTTAATAGCAACTTTTAAACCAGCTACACAGAAACTTTATAGAGTGACTTTCTCAAGGTCACAGAGCAAATCTCTGGTGAGACAGGAATGGAATTCATGACCTTTGACTGCCAGAAGTTTTCTACCCACACTCGGAAATTCCTTCTCCATCACTGTAATTTATATGCTCACTTTGAGAAGCTGGAAAGTTCATCCCTTTTAGGCCATGGGGTAGGGAGCAGGGACTGGTTTTCCTGTCAAATCAGTTGCCACACCAGCACTCCACAATATTACAAAGTGATTTCTACCCACGTTATCACATTTTTACCCACACCAAAGCCCTACAAACTACATTTTATTCTCCCCATTTCACAGACTCAGAGAGGTTACAAAATTTGACCAAGGTCACCCAGAGTTAGTAAGCAAAAGAGCACTGACTCAGATTGTGATATTTCTGACACTAAAATCAGTCCTCATTCCAGGATGTATAATCTTAGCAGACACCTAATTATGAAATGAAGGAAAGTTTTCTCTACAGCAGTTTATTTCCTTTTTTACAATAATCCATCTTGGTTGCCATTTAAGTTTATTGGTTTTTATTTGAGGCAGTGTTGGCTTCATCTTTTGAGTTTGCTTCTTAATCTCAAAAATAGAGAACAGTATTACTAAACATAAAATTTGAAAAAACAGACTGTGTGTTTTTCCCCTTTTTAATACAAGTGTATGTGGAAGGCTGTTTACCACAAATCTTAATCATAATGTACATGGTGTGGTATGTACCAATATAGATAAAAATATAAAAACATTCATAAGTATTATATATAAACACACATACATAAGTAAAACAATGAACATATGTATAAATAGTATATGCACACATAAAATGCCATAAATTATCATGAAAAGCCATATGCACTTGTCATCTCTTATATATAGTTTCACTCTCTAAGGTTTCAGTACCTGAGGTCAACCAGGGTCTGAAAACATCACATGGAAAATTTCAGAAACAAACAATTCATGTTTTAAATTGTGCGCCATTCTGAGTAGCCTGATGAAATTTCAAGACACCCAGCTCCGTCCTGTCCAGGACTTGATTCATCCCTTTGTCCAGTTATATCCACGCTGCATATGCTCCCCACCCATTAGTCACTTAGTTGCCCTCTTGGATATCAGATTGACTGTTACAGTATGGCAGTGCTTGTGTTAAGTATCCCTCATTTTTTAATAATGGCCACAAAGCACAAGGGCAGTGATGCTGGTAATTTGGATATACCAAAGAGAAGCTATAAAGTGTTCCTTTAAGTGAAAAGGTATGTATTTACATAGTGTTCTGTACCATCCATGGTTTCAGGCACCCATTGGGGTCTTGGAACACAACCTCTGTAGATGAGGAAGATACTAGATACTGATAAGCACGGTGAATGTAGCACTCAGAACACACTTCCAGGATATCTAGGCCAGCAACTAGTAATAGTGAGAGCTTCTACAGCCTCTGATGGGGGTAGGAAAACCATCCCAAATCTCTCCCATTTTTTTCCCCTTTCACCTTCCCTGCAGCAATACAGCAACCAACAGCTTTCTGTTAGTCCATATGTACCTAAATAGCAATACTGTTTGGACTAGTCCAATTATTATACTAAACGTTTTGGAATAAATGCCATGAAATCATCAAGAAATAAAATAAAAGTATGACTTTGGGAGGTGGTGGTGGGGGGAGGGAGGGGTTACAGGGAGAAAGACCATACCAGAGCAGAATTTCTTGGGTGAATATCCTGTAATCTACAGCCAGACCAAAACAAATTTTTATGGAGCAATGTGACTACTTAAGTAGCCACTTTTATGACAATAAACACCCCAAACCGAAAAATCCTTTTGTAACATAATTACCGAGAATATATAGAGAAAGTAACCATTTAATCCACAGCATGTGTTCTTGACCACAGAACTCAAAGGCTGACTTCAGATAGGGTGTGGCTGGCTGGTCTAGGCCCTGAAAATGATTCTGGCCAGCTGAAGTGAGGCAGTTCTCTGGACAGGCTTCGGAGCTAGAAACCAAGCAGGTCTCATGGAGCTTACGACTGCTGACCATCTGGGCACAGGGCAAGGCCCAACAGTTTACCAGCATTTTGATTTTGGGAGCGGTAGTTGTGGTGGATGAGTTAAGGCTGTGGTTACAGGGTGTTTCCAGTGATTTAATTTTAATATTTTTACTCTTACATTTTGTACATACTTAAGACTGAAAAGTAAATAAATGTGAATTTTGAAACAAAATAAATGAGCATTGGGCAAAAATAGATATTTCCACTCCACTAGCACATGGTATTTTCAAAATGTAAATGTTAGAGTTAAGCACTAAAACTTATTTTAGGAATAATTTACAAAAATGGAAGTTGTTTTCTAAAAGGAAAAGATAACCATAGTGTCTATTCTGAATGAAACTGGGAAATTTTAGCTCTTGTTCATTAATCAGTAAAGAAGTATAAATTGAGAGATTTATTTAACTAAAAAATGAATAACTTTCAATTGAGTCTGTGTCATCTCTAGTTTTGTAGAATATAACTATTCTGTATTAATAAACAAATCTTCTACATCCAGATTTATGAGTGTGACATGAACACTGTTTTAGAATATAAAGAAAACAAATCATTTGACACCCCCATTTCAATATGATTATTCTAATGTTAATTTGCATAAATATGAAACTCCACATTTCCCATTTGGTACAATGATGAAAACTGTACCAATTTTCCAGGGCCTTTATATATTCAACTATTTAATATCACGTCACTGAGAAGGTTACTCAAAACTAGATTAACCAACACTGGCTTGAGTTCAACACACCCTCAGTATAGGCCCAGAAGCCTAAACAACAGTGTGTCTTTGCAGAGATTAAAAAAAAAATTATAGTTAAGATCAAATTATTTTAATAAGTAGATTACAGCCTGCTTCATAATCTAACATCTAAAACTCACTCTGAGTCTGTTCAAGTCCATGTTTACCTTTCACAGAAGGATGGGAAGTAATCCCTGAAGGACATACATATTTCTTAAATGACCAGAACACTATTCGCAATTATATGCCTGATCGTGCTCTTAGGAATGACCATCAAGCATCCTGATTTGCTCTTCCTTTGGCCAGGGGAGAGTGAGCACACCAGTGTTTGCAGTCCCTCCCCTTTCTGTACACACATAGGCTGCAGCTGTAGTAAACAACAACGAGCCAAGAGTTGCTAAGGTCAAGGTCTCGAATGCTATATACCAGGACTGGTTTTCTCCCAAATGACATTCAGTTGTTAAAATGGAACTTTGTGAAGAAAAAAAGTATTAAAGGCTCACTAGCACAATGATTTTCATTCAATAAACAGTAATACAAATCATTCCAAAATAAAGTTTAGCTAACAAGTTTCTTTTAAATATACATTTTTAAGTAATAAATAACTGAAGCACTTCAAAAATAAACAGGAACACCTTCAAGAATGTTTTGTTTACTGGTCACAGCTATATTAGTTACACAGTTTTAATTCATAAATTATAAAAATTTTATGTGGAAACATTCCAAATTTTACCAGCTTAAGTATGCTTCATAAGAGTTATGAATTAGAAGGGAGACTAATAAACCGCTTTCCTAAATACATTAGAAATTTTTGCCAATTCTTATATGCTCAAATTGGTCTCTCCTCAACTCATAGGAGCTTGATATACTCCAGGTAGTCTCCACACTGGCCACGCTGCAGCAATGAATAGAACTTATGCAACTGAAATATTTGTCCTTCAACATCCTATTTCTACTAAGCTTCTGCAGTTAAACATTTTCTAGTCTAAGAATATACCCCTTTTACCATAACCAATTTCTATGTGGTTTCTAAAAATGTAAACAGGTGAATGAGATTCGCAAATAGCACGATGGGGCTATTGTTTTTTTTTTGTGGGGGGGTGAGGGGGAGGCTGTTTTAATGAATGCCAATATCAAAGAGCATTTCCTAGAAAATGATATGCACCCACTCTTCACAGTGACCACTCCTGTCCCCATCACAAACTGCTGCCTGTAAAAAGACACCAAATTTATTTCAGAGCATTTACTTATCTAAACAACTCTATCCTCCAGTAAGAAAAGGGCAAGGAGGAGGCTAGGTGGATTTGCAGAATGACGTGTACTTGATTGGCAGATGTCTACCGAAGCCACTAGATGCACATGCACCAAATGTAAATAGAGCTGCTCATCTCCCCGGTGTTACAGAGAAAGTGAGAGAATATTAAAGCTGATTTAAAATAAAATCTCCGAGTGCTCCGCTGAGAATTCTATTAGCCAGTGGAATTGCTTCAAACAATCCATACAGAACCATACTTAAACCATCTGTGCAGTTAGAGAGCTGACAATATTAACCACACAAACTGTTTATCCAGATTACACATTCCGTTGTCCTAATACTCGTTAACTCTTTCACTCAGCAGTCAGCTTTTATCAGCTGAATTAAGGCTATTACTATTAAAGTATGCAAACCTCGAAGCGCAGGGTGAAGGGGGTTGGGAAGCTACAGGGCATAAAACAAAGGAATTGGTACTTTTTCCAAGCATTTGCTTCAAATACACTTTCGAAACAGAACTGTTGAGTGCACCCCACCCTTTTCCTCAAAGATAAAAAGTTTTCGAAGTTCTAACAGGCAGTTCTCAACCCAACAAAAGCAGGATTGATTCTCCTCGAAGAGGAGCATCTAACTAGGGCACAAGTAAGGTCGCGGAGGTCAAGTCCGAGTCCTGAGAGCGAGCTTCTCAGGCAAGAAGTGGCTCCCAGGGCGGCCAGGCGGACCTCCCGGCCAGGGTGGACGTGTAAAGTTGCCCCTTGTCAACTCCGACCAGGTCCCTCGTAATTGAAAATAACAGCCACGGGGCAGCCCCTGGCTACTTCCATGGACCAGGCACTGTAGCGAGTGACAGTTACACATCATTACGACCAGAGACAATAATGAATGTAGCACCAGGACCACTATTCATGCCAGCAGTGTCATCTCCGCCTTAACCCTTTCCCCTCCACCCTCCAGCGCGCACCCAGAGCCCACACGGCCCCGAGGCGGCAGCTTTTTCCCCAACTCGCTTTATTCCTGGGGGCAAACTACTTCCACAAGCCCCCGCCCCCAAATTCTGCCCTAGTGTTTTATTTCTCATCCTTGGCAACTGTCTGGCAAACACTGCAACCAACCATTCCATTAGGGGTAGAAAAACATTTGCTTAATTCACGTCACTTGATAAGTTCTTTTTTTACAAAAAATAATAAAAAAAACTAGGGGGTGGGGGCTCCTTCTTTCTTCTCCAAGAATCCGACGGACGATACTTGCTTTGCAATCTCATAGCCCTCCCTCGGCCCCCTCCTGCTTCCCAACACTTTCCCCCTTTAAGAACACAGACCAACCAAAATGATTTAACTTGAGCAGATGACAGAAGGAAAATAAAACATGTTAAGAGATTACGGTCTGATCTGGGATGGCAAAAAAAAAAGAGAGAGAGAGAGAGAGAGAAAGAACGAGAGGAGGGGGTTGTTTATTTTGATAAGAAACGGAATCGGCACAGACCTGAACAGAAGCTGCAGAGCAGGAGAAATTGTTTTCTTTCCCTTACACAGAGTCCCCCTCTCTCTCTCCCTTTCTCTCTCACACACGCGCGCGCACACTCACTCGCACACGCGGCGTCACCCGCGCACACTCACACGCGCACTCGCACACGCACAGGCAGAGCCTCTCAGCGGCTCTCTGCAGTTTCTCAGGAAATGAATGGGGGGCAACCCAGGGAACTGTTGTACTTGCAAATGACTTACCCGGATCACATGATGCACTAAATGTAGGGTGGGCCGGTGGGTGGAGGCTGCCGAGACGCGAGCCCGGGTCTAGCGTGGGGAGCCTCGCCAGGCCCGCATCGAATTACCCCGGGGCCCCGGCGAGGGGTTTGCAAGACGCGGCTTCTCCTCCCTCGCAGCCCGCAGCTCAGGAAATCGGAGAGGCGCGGGGGGGTGGGGCGGGGCGGGTGAGCTGGGGTGTGGGGGGGTGCAAACACCGAACCCCCAAACAAAAGAGCTCCGGGTCCTCCTCCCCAGAAACAAAGCCCCGCCGCTGCGGGCGAGCCCCGGGGTGGGGCCGAGGGCGGGGGCGGCGGCAGGGAGGGGCCGGCTCAGCAGGCGCTAAGTCGCTTTATTGCCATAAAATGGGGCCCCGGAGCTGCTCCGCCCGAGGATTAGGAGGCGGGCTCTGAGTGTGATGGTTGAAATCCCCTGTGGGAAACTAACCCCTCCCCGCTCGCAGAGGTAGAAGGCAACACCCACTGCCCGGCCCTCGCTTCACCGCCCCGGCCGCCGGGCTGGGGGGTGGGTCCGCGGAGCCTCCACCCCGCCCCACCCCGCCCCACCCCTGCCCCCGCCCCCCGGCCGCGGCCTCGGGCCTTGGCCGCGCTTCCCTTTCACCTGCACCACCTTGCTGCGGCACCCAAAGTAACCTACACATGGCCCCCGAGCTGTGGGCGCCGCCGGCCCGGGGGCGTCCCGCGGGGCCTCGCGGCGGGAAGAGCACCCCAGGATTTCAACTCGCCAGGCGCGGAGGACTCGCGCTGAGCGGCCAGAAAGTGCCCTCTTTTGTGTCCGAGCGTGCACGGCAGCATTAAGGGAGAGAATTCCGGGACAAATAAAGCGCGGAGTCCGCGCGGCCCCCCGCCCGCCCCGGCTGCACCCCCCTCCCCCGGTGGGGCGTGCGGGGCGGGGGCCGGGCACCCGAGCCTTCCCCGCGGCTCAGCCTCCGGCTAACTTGGAAAGGTGTGGGCGGAGCCGGTCGGGGCTGCGGGGACCGCCCCGGGGCGCCGGGCATCGCCCGCCTGGGGCGACAATGAGGTCGGGTCCGGGGCATCCCGGACGGACGCCGCTCTGGCCGCGGGGTGCGTGCGGGGCGAGGCGAGCCGAGGGCTGGGCGAGGGAGGAAGGGGAGTCATTGTTTGGGTTGGGGATCGCCGCACGTTGCGGGCGAGGCGGGGACGGCCTCCCTCCCAGCGTTTCACCTTGGAGGGATGCGTGGGGGCGAGGCGCCGACGCGTGCCTCGCGTGGGAACCCCGGGAGCAGGGGCGCCCCTCCCCGCTCTAGTTATTTCGGGAAGCGGGAGAACTTGGCAGGAGAGGGAAGCGGGACCCACAGACCCCCTTGTCGAGGGGCGGGGGAAGGAAGTGCAGGCCCCCGCCCGGCGCCCCAGAAGGGAGCCCCGAGAGGCGGGCGGCGCGGAGCTAAGTCCCTGACGCCTCCGCCGGGGGCCCCTCCCGCCCCACTTCCGCGCCCAAGGGCAGATCGGCGGGGTTCGGGGGCAGCGCAGAGGTGGCGGCCTGGAGGGCGCTGGGTCCGCGCCGGGTCGGCGGGGCGCAGTGGGTGCGGGGCGAGTGGGCTGGCCCGGCGCGGCGGTCCCCGAGCGAGCTGGCGTGCGCCACTTTTCTTGCAAACCTAGGTGAGCGCGCTGGGGGCGCCCGGCGGGCCAGACACCCCCCCGCACGGGACCCCTGAGCCCGCCCCGCGTGGGAAAGCGCCCGGCCCTGGGGAGGCCGGTAAGGGGAAGTTTCCGCGGAGAGGGGAAAGGTTTGCAGTTCTGGGGCGTGAAGTGGGATGGGAAGAGAAACTAGGGAGAGGCCGAGCAACAGGAAATGAGAGCGAAGGAGTGAATTCGAGCCAGGAAAATCCGTGTTCTTCGTTTCGTGTGGCATTCTGCAAGCACTTCCAAAGGCCCGCTGTGCGCTATTAATCAAAACAAAAGCAGTGTGTGCCGGCTGGTGCGTTCTCTCCTCCTGCCACATTCCGCATGCGAGGAAGATGGGAAAGTGGTCCAGCCTGGGGAGTGCGGCCACAGCCCACTTCCAGTCCTGACTGGATGAATCAGTGGGTCTGTGTTTTAGAAATAAAACAGGTTTGCGAGAAAGGGTGTGACCTGGACTTAGGGCTTCGAAGAACAAATGAGACAAGTGTGAAAGTGTTGGAAATTGTGGACCACTCCTTAGGCGAAGTATCCTTACGTGAGGAAAGCAGCGGGAGTGGGACGGCGACAGAAGCCCCCATCTGAAGACGTGGGTGCAGCAAAGGAATCAGAAAATGGGACCTGGAGGCTGAGGGGTTGGTTAGTCGCTGGGGTGGAGATCTCTATTCCCAGGAAAGCAGCCCCGCACCCCACCCTTGGGTCTGATCCTGGGCTCAGGGTCTACAGCCCTTTAAGGTCTACTACCTCTGGAGAGAAACAGGAAAAGATAAATTTGGAAACGGTAGAATATCAACAATACACAATATTTCAACGAAAAACTTGCCTCTACTAGAAACACTGTTTCCTTCTAGGTGGGGCAGGGAGTGAACGGAAGTGAGTTGAACTGTAAGAGTGGAGGGCGCTGAAAGATATGTCCTTGTGGCAGTTCTTACACTAACAGCTCTTTCTCAAGAAGCTGAGTGGCCGACTTATCATAAATATATTCCATTGCAAGCGCTTCTGCACGTGGAAAAGCATTCCGAATAGCACTTTCTGCATATGGCAACCGCCACGGGCATGTAAATAGAATGATGAAAGATATAAAATAAAGACTCCATTCCAGAGGGATACGGAAATTACCGGTATGTCATGGTTAATGTCTATAATCTGAATAGTGTGGTTAAAAGAAAGAAATACATCAACAATAGAGAAACTACCTGCAGATTTTTAAACAGAAATGTTAAGACAACTCCCCAGGCAAAAAGATGAAAGGAAGAAAAATACAGGTGTAAAAGTGTGAATCACTTCATTCATTCTTTCAAGTGGGGATCCTAGTGGTAGAGAAAAGACAATGAAAGAATGAAGACTCACCGATATTATTGGAAGTTGGGGTCCTCGAGAAAATTGCACGTGTGTGTGTGTGTGTGTGTGTGTGTGTACAGGCATGCATTTCTAATTCAATTCATAATTCTAAATGTATAGAACTTTAAACAAACTGAGGTGGGAACAGAAAGGGAGAAGATAGGGAAAAAGCAAAAATATGTGCATATCTTTATGTTAGGCTCTTTCTACTTCCATTTGTGTGCAGGGATGTGAAAAACCAGAAAAAGTAAAGACGGCAAAATTATTTTAGCAAGAATGTATAATTCTGACCACATAAAAAGTGTTTTGAAATTACAGAATCATAAAATTTCAGTGTTGAAAGTATCTGTTGAATCCAATTCTATATGATACTTCTATTTAAAAGTAATATGATTTGAGTCAAAGATAATGACTCATGTCACTAACTTAATATACTTCACTTACTTAGTCATTATTGCAGATACCAAAAGAATGAATTAGTAAAGAGGATAAAGTTTGGTATTCTGAGTTTCTTATTCATGGTGCATGTACTGGATTTCTTTTACCTAATGTCCAGAAAACAAAAGAGCCTATAATACTATCCCCAAAGCTAATAATATATCTTATTCAGTGTAAATGATACAGCAAAACTTTACAACTTGCCATTTTAAGTGTTAATATAAAAGTAAATGTTACCTACACAAAAGCTTTTTGCCAGATCTTTGTATAGTTTACTGATTCGTGTGGGTGGTAGAAAAATCTTTTACAATATTAAGAGTATTACCTGTACCACACCCTGGTTTATCTAAGATAAAGACTCTCTTCAATATCTGTACATTTATAGTTCTTAAACCTTTGGATTAGTGATGCCAAAGAGTGTATGGCTGATTTAACATGAATAGAATTCTGGGTGGGGTGGGGGGAAATGGAGTCCATTTTCTAATGTGTTGAAAGATTAGAACTGACTAGAAGTGAAAATGAAGTGATTCCCAGAGCTTTAAATAAATTAAAAATCTTTATTTCTCCTAGGGCCAGAAGAAAATATGTACTATTAAGTTTTCAATGCCTATTTTTTTCGTGTGTCATATTTTGGCAATGATGTGCAGCAAAGAGGAATTTTCCTGTTTAAGTATTACTACAAATGCAAAGATCTGGTGATATTATGTGATTACGTGGTAAACAACATGTTTTGATTTGAATGAGGAGCTGTCTGGAAATTAGGGAAAAATGACATTTCATAACGATTTTGTTGCAATCAATACAGTGTTTGGTCCTTCAAGATGAAATATCTTCATCACATTCACAGATATCTCTTCTTTTCCAAGTGCCTGCTTTCATTCAAGTCTCCTGCCTCCCCTACCGTATCCCCTCCCCATCCACCAGCTCTGAACCTCTAGTCCCTCCTCTCAGATTTATTCCAACTCTCCAACAGCAAAACCTCAATTATAGCATACCTGTAATTAAAAACCTGAAGTGTCACAAGTAAGTTTTAATACAATTCCATAACATTTAAGGGCCTCACTTAGATTTTTATCTCATACTTCCCCTTCGAGCCTCATCCATCCTGGATGCATTCACTTACTTGATGGTCTTTCTTCATTTCCTCCTATGGAATCTTCCCAAAATGGTTCCGTGACATCTCCCACAGATGTGTCCATATCCTATCCCATCACCAAAAACTCATCTTTTCCTTCTGGAAGCTTCTTTGGTATAATAGAAAGTGCCTAGGTCATTGACAGCTGGATTTTCATCTCTTTTCTGATTCTCAATTTTTCTGCCTATTTCAATAATATTCCCCCATATTGAAGGACTAACATTTATTGGATGCTTACTTGGCCCCAGTAGACATCCGGCAAATGTTAATTCCCTCTTTTTTCTTTTTTAATTTTTAAATTATAATTATCATTCGATATTATATTTGTTTCAACACAGTGGTTAAACATTTATGTGACTTACCCAATGATTCCCCCAATAGGTCAGTACCTACATGGCACCATATTGCCTCATTTATTCTTAAGGTACTTAACACCTTTCTGCTTTTATTAAATATCACTAACTCCCCTATTACAGGTAACCCTCTCAGGACAAGATCTGTACTGTAACTATTTAGCTTACCTTTTACCCTTCACATTATTTTGCACATAATAGGTGATTAATAAATTCTTGTTGAACAATTAAACAATTATATAAAATTAAGAGTAACATATATTAAGACACAACATAGTGGAAAACCTGTTTTTTCTGTTTGGGTACATATATTGAAAACAAGAAAATCTCGAATATGTCAACAAATACCTTTTGAATGTCAATTCTGGCGACATTTTTCAATCAACTTCCTTTTAAATTAGCAGTTCTTATATATAAGGATGTATCAGATTTGGAGCATTTTGACCTAATTTCATTGTCTCTATCATATTTAATCATTTGAAATGTATTCAATTATACTACATTCTTTTAAAATTAGAATTATATCAAGTAATTCAATTTTTCAATCCTAGAGGGAAAATTTATAGCAAATTTGGTTTTTGAAAAGGTACTTTGCAAGATTTTAGACTGCAAACATTGTAGCTGTAATGTAGTAGAGGTAATCTGCATATGAATTGAGACATTGGAATTTGAACCATAGCTATCCTTCCCTTTTTAAATTTCACAAACAAAAATCATACCCCCATGGAAATCATTTAATTTACCTAAAGTGTGTATAATTTTCAGAATATCACTTTAATTTCATGACTGATACAAGGCACAAGCCTGGATATTATAAGCATATGAAGATAAGCTTAGATGAAACTTGAATAACTATAATATGAGGTATGATTAAAATACTCTGAAATTATATTTGAAAACATTAAAGACTTTGCAGAGAAGGTTGCAATTAAAAGGTTCTTCAAAAGATGAATACTTTTTAATAAAATAACATAAAATAATTTTTAATGAAATACATCATGCATGTAAAACAATATAGATCAGGTATATGTTACAGTATGCCTCTGTGGCCTCTTCCTAGCTTAAGAAATAAAATATTTCCAGTACTCTCTAAGCTGCCCACTTGTGTTCATTTCAGTTGCATCTGAACCCTGTCCCTACAGGGGTAACTACTTTCTGACTTGAGGTTTATCATTTTATTGCTATTTTTTATTAATACTTTTGATATAAAGTCTCCATCATTATTATTTCTCCTAATAGTGAATTGCCATTATTTAATTTATTATCCCATTAGGATTTTCCTCAATTTTTACAGTTGTAAGTACATTATAGTGAACATCTTAGAAGCTTTATTTTTAAAAATATTTCTTTTAGATAATTTCTCCTAAGTTGTATTACTGAAACAAAGATTATGAATTTATTTTTATTGTTCTAGAAACATAACTACTAGGTTATTGTTCAAAAGTATTTTACCAGTTTACCATGATACCATCAAATATGAGAGTGCCATTTTCCCTGTGTTCTAGGTAAGGTTGGGTGGTGCTTTGAAATTAAAACCTTTAAATTGGTGGGTAGGATTTTTGGGATGAGTCAAACTGATCTTGCCACATAGGAAATGCATGTGGGAACAGCTGTAAAAGACATTACAAATTCAGACTCTAAAATTCAACAACTTTATTATTTGGGGGAAGGAGTACAAGAAAAAGAAAATGAGAAACTCTTTTTCTCATACTTCAAGCTTTAGTAATAAGAGAAACGAGGAATCTTAAAGGGTGAAATTCAGGAATACTAACTTGTTTTCACTTTTGATATATTTGGACGTTGTCTAAGTAGATAATTAGTTCTACCATATTGGAGGCTAACGTGACAAATTAGATAGCAAATAGAGAAAAATGGAGAGAAATAAAACCTAGTCATAAATTTGGGGATAAAATAACATGTAATAAAAATATGGAGAGAGAAAAGGAGGGAGGGAGAGAGAAAGGAAGATTACCATACTGATTAGTATTGCTTTGCTTTCATCTTCAAACAACAGAAAACCTAATGCCTGCTTAAGGTATATATTTTTAATATACACCCTCCACTCCCCCTCAAATGGAACAAGAAGTCCAAAGGTAGGCAGCCAAAGATGGGGAAGCTGTGTAGCTACTTTATGGTGCCTAAAGGCCCCAAACACATTTTCTTCTTCCCTTCTTAAATATAACTCCTGCCGCACCACCACCACCACAGTAAGAAAGAAAAATGTGAAAGGTATAGGCCAAATCTATTCATTTTAGAAAGGTTTCCAGAAGCCACACCTATATCTTCTGCTTATACATCACTGGCTTGAACTGGATCACATGGAGTCCTGGGTACCAAAGTGGACATGGAGGACATCTTAGATGGAATTTGAGACAGGCTATTTGCTATGTAATTTTGCATAATGTTTTCATCTTATATTGTGAACCATTGTGTGAATAAGGCTCTCTAGTGAGTTCTTGCTGGCAGATAGCTACAAATAAATACCCTAGGCTTACAAGTTATTGACACCACTGTAAGGACATCAATTCATAAAGTACCCCCCCAAATTCTGTTTTGTTTCTTAACATGTATCTTTCTCACAATGTGGTAAAAAATTATTCAAGTGTGCAAACCATATGTAATAAGTTTTAGATTAATCCATGGATGATTTGCCTGAGGCAAAGTATGAATCTTGGCTTAGCTTCACTCAGTTACATAGTCTGATTATGGCTCATCTTTCTACTCCATCAATTTTCATGTCTTTGGGAACTTAACATTAATTTTTAAAAGTTAGATAAGCAAATCACAATCAGAACAGTCAATATAAACTGCATTTGAATTTTATATTCAAGTTGTATTCTTTTATATTAGTGAGCCAGCAGTGTTCAAGCTTATACCTGTGGATCTAAAGTCCCAAAGTGATTCCAGCTTCTAATGTTTGACTAAGTGACCTTTGATAGCTTATTTAACTTTTCTTAGTTTCAGTTTTCTTCCCTGTACAACTGGGGTGGTACCTTCATCCCAAGTATGTGAAGAACTATTGAGATCTTATGTACTTTCTGCTGAAGGATTGTAAATTTCATGAGACTTGGCAAAAATGGTTTCTAACCACTTATCAGCTATCCCACCAGTATCTAAGTCAGCACCCAACAAAAGTCCTCAAACTTTTTGATGGAAAATGAAAGTAATTTTCAGATTGCCGAGCATATTGTGGGTACCCTACAATTTTTTATATTAACTAAACTCGTTAGCTTCTTTAATACAAATAATTTATTGTGTGTTTACTATTAAAAATATCTAAATATAGTCACCTACTAAAATAATAGAGATATTTGTCAAGAAAGACAAAGAAATATATAAGATTTCTATTGGTTAGTTTAATAATGTTTAAACCAGTTAATTTAATTAGTTAAATAAGTATTTTGCTAGATTTGGCATGCATCTGCTATAACTGACCCGTCTTTTAAGTTAGAATACACATAAAGTTAAAATAACTTAAACTATATCTATGACTTAAAATAATTTTATACTTAAAATAGACTCATTAAAGAACTTTCCCTTTCTCTCTCTTCTCTCATAACTTCCCCTTCTCACCATCATTCCTCTCTCTCTCTCTCTCTCTCTCTCTCTCTCTCTCTCTCTCTCTCAATGGGGACAAATTGTGGGTAATTTACCCATCAAGACTTAGGTCTGCCAGTTCTTTATTTTATCTGGTTCACAAATTAGCTTTCTGAACCTTTTATGCAGAATTCAAAAACCATTTTCAGTGCCAGATAAAAATGGCCATGGCTAATAAAAGAAAGTCACTGCAGAGCAAATAAAAACCTTTCTCAAAACAACCCTAAATGTCACTCCCGTTTTTATAAACTGACATTATTAACCCTTTACTATGTACCACACTCCTGAAAGCATTCTGCACATAATTCATTTAATCTTCACAGAATCTTATGAATCTAGACTATTATTTTTACCTTCTCAGAGTGAATCTCGCCAAATTATTTCAAGTTGCAAGCCTCACAAGTATTCCCGATGCTTCTTCCTTTTAATCTTTCTCTACATAGCCCTTATCACCATCTAATATACTATATATTTTGCTTTTTATGTTATCTTATTATCTATCTACCCCCTCTGCAGCCTACTTCCACTACAGTAGGATTTCCACAAGGACAGAAGATTTTTCTCTGATGTTCACTGATACAGCCCATTGTGTAGAAAAGTGCCTAGCATGTAGCAGGCACTCAATAAATATTTTGGAATGAGTGCAATTCCCATTGCACAAATGAGGATACTGAAACATCTGATGTTTTAATATCACTTCATTTTTAAAACTCAAAAGGTTTTTGTACAATATGTTATTAATCATTATGATACAAATGATTTTCATATATCCTTTATTACTGAGAAAGTATTGGATAACCTCAATAGACCCAACAGATGAATGTGGGTCTCAGAAACTCAAATGGTGATCACAAGATCATGACTACAGAGGCAATTTCTTCAAAAATGAGAATGAAATCAAAACAAGAAAAATCAAATTCATAGCCTTCAGCTGTCAATACTATAATAAGCCCTCACTTAAAACATCGACAGTGGGTTCTGTGAATTTAAGCAAAACAATGTATAAAGAAACCAGTTTTACCATGGGCTAATTGATATTAACAAGAATTAAGTTCCTATAGCATCTGATCAATGTTATAAGAAAATGTTATTTGATAACCTACTGTATATCTACATATTTGTATATTATTTGTACTTAAATAAACTACTGACTCATTTTTTAATTAAAATATCATGCCACACCTTCATATTTCTTTCAAACCAATAACTATATATTTGTAATACATAAGGCATTCTTCAGTCTCAGGAATTAAGCAGTATAACAGAAGAGAATAAATGTATAACTGAACACTTTATATTTTAACTCACTGACAGAGAAAAATTAGATGAAATCATTATATTTTTACTTTCATATTATTCTTGGTATTGTTATGCCTAAGTATTAAAATGATAGCTGCTATATAAAAGGCAAATAAATACAACAGAGAAAGTCTATTTAGTTATTTTAGAACTGTTGTATTGAAATACTGTCTTGTTTACAATTTTGAACTCAACAAATCCTCATCAATTATTAAATATTCTTCTCATTGAATTAAACAGGGAGACTATATTTTCTCAGGAGAAAACATCAGGTAAAACATAAGGCTTTTAGCATGTAAAAATTTTCTTACATGAATGAAATTCTATAGCTTTATCAAACTACCAACCCAACATCCACACTGAGCAGAAATCATACATTCTATTTACTACAGAAAAGGAAAAAAAATTAAAGCCCATTCTTTTTTTGAAGCTGGAAGCAGTCTTTTCCTATTGTAATGACAAAATAAATAAAATATGTCAGAGAATTTAACCAGTATTTATGAGGCGTAGTGCTTGGTACTGTCTGGCTGACTCTAGAGAAGTTATAATAAAGCTAAGTATAGACAAAAGTCAGGGAGAGGATGTGACAGTCACATCTTAAAGTGCAAAATGCTATGTGATCTTTCATCATCAAACTTCTGATTATTTTTACAATGAGATGATTATATTAACAGATTTATTCATTTATCAAAATTACTCATTAAAAAAGTCTGGTTCAGTAGTGTTCTATAATGATACAATTTCCTATTAGCATGACTCCTTGTTTCATTATGAGTTATGCTCATTGTTTATATGGCTTCTTGCCTGTAGAACTGTTATTCACATGCATGAGTTCCCTGGGCAGCCGCCTAGACAAGAAACATATGGCTGGGTCTGCTTCGAAAATCTAGACACACACCATGAGTAATTCTATCTCTTTTTGTGCATGTGTATTGACTTGTGTCCACTCATGCACATCTACATTTGAGATCTGAATCTCTTATAATCATGTGCTAATAAAAATATTTATATAATTTAACCCCAACAGTACTTACAAATATCACTTCTTTAGTAACATATGATCAAGGAGCAAAGAAAGATTTTGCCTTTTTATCTAGAAGCATCAAAGTAAGAAAGGAGATAGGCAACTCTCTATGGATTTGGCAATAAACTCTAGATTTCTATTTTTTAGCTTCCACTTCTGAGCCTGCTCTTGGATCAGGTTCCACGGTTAATAGCAGACATACTCAAACACATTTTAAGCATCTATACAAAATGTAGTATATTTCTTATCCTTAGCATTAGGAAGTCTTTTTGTAAGAACTATCTTCTTACAAAAAGCTAGCAAACTTAATTCTTTAAAATTTCGAATCTAAAGGAAGGTTTTATTTTTAACTTGAACATGTTTTTCAAAAAGAATTGTTGTAATTATCTTGGAATTTTGTCAAAGTAGAACTGTTTGGAAATTGGTAGGTCCAGATCTTAAAGCGTGCATAAAGCAGGTACTTAAATGATATTAATAGCTAGCAAAACACATGTAAGTTAAAGAGGAAGAGGTTTAAATGGTCAGAGACCTTTGAATAAAAAAGAACATTAAGCAAACATCTTAAACATAGAGTTATAAACATGTCAGAAATACAGACTTTCCTGGCTGCTCTATAAGCAGAATGACTGTGCCATGTTGTTGACCTTCACTAAGTTGGTTAACCCATCTGTAATCTTTATTTTCCCATCAGGAGTAATACCTGCTTGTAAAGAAAATGCTAAACCAAAGATCTAAAATAAGATTATTTTATTACTATTGTTATCCCCAGCAGAAAAATCATTCCTTTCTGCAATAATGCAGTACAAGTTTGGTAAGCCTCTGATAGAGACTGTTAAGGAAATAAAGGGAAAAAATATATTAGGGATATTGGTAAAGAGCAATAGGTTAGCTTCATACTTTTAAGAGCCAAATCTGTGTTACATGGTTCTGTTTAAAAAACATTTTTAATTTAATTTCTTTTGTCCCATTGTTAATAAAGAACTAACACTCCTTTACAATTTCATTGGTTTTTTAATTCAGAAAAGTATTCCCTATCCATTATTGCATTCTCTTGTTATAATGCACGTGTAAAAATCAATGTGATAAATGTTTGATTGGTTTTTTGTCCTTCTCATTTAATCTTCACAATGGCCAGTGAGGTAGGTGATATGTTCTCCTCTATGTTACAAAGAAGAAAACTGAAATACATGGATGTTAACTTGTTTCCAAGGTAACACAGCTAGTAGGAGATGGAGCTGAGATTTACTCATGGTTTGATGGACTTCGGACAAGTCCTTACAATCACTGTGCATTTTGTACCCGTGACTGGTATAGAGAACGTGTTCATGAACATTAATTTAGATACTTAAGTGTTAAAGACTTGCCAAAATCGCCTAGCCTGTGCCTGCCAAGTTTTGAGTTCCTGGATCTCAGCACGTTGTTCTTACCTTTATATCAAATTGTTATTGAAAGCTTTTTATACCCCCATTATGTTCACAAAGGAGGAAGTTTGGGGAAGGTTAATGAACTCTTCCCTAATTGGTTCCTTGGAGTCCCTAAGGTTGGTATGTGGTACAGACATTGTCCCTTATAGGTGGAATAGTGACCACTGCAGGCCTTTCTTGGGGGAATGGAAGAACACTTTTGACGATGCTGTAGTTGTGACAGTGACTCTAGAAAACTCTAGTACATGACCGTTCTCAAAAATATTTAATCACTGGTTTTTCAACACACTATTTATTGCTCTGGAAATATCTTCCCAAGCAACCCTAATTCCAAAATGCTCCTTTAGGATGTAAGTACTGCCTGACATTCCCAGGACATCCCCTGGCCTGACACCTGGTCTTCCATCCTCATTTTCCACTGATAGTCTTTCTTCCTAATTCCCTAAGAAAATGAAAGTACTCAGGAGTGAAGTTTCACATGTACATTTCACACCCCAGCTACCCATCTTCTTATAGTTCCACTCTCTCTCCCGATACCATGGATAAATCATAAGGCTCCTATCTAAAGCCAACTCTTCTACCTTCGGCGTTAAATTTTTTATCTTCCCACCAACTCATGTATATTGCTCCAGTAATTGTTTCCACACATCTGCACACCAGTTTTTCCTTCTCCACTGAATCATTCCCTTCAGCTTACAACATGCTGTAATAGTTTTAAAACTCTTTTCCTGACCACCCAGTCTTCTCCAGCTCCTATTCCATTTCTCTCTTCTTCACTATAACAAAAGTCTGCCAAGAAGTGTTCTATTTTTTCTCTGTACTAAATTTCTCTTCTCTCATTCTCTCTTGAAACCAATTCAGTAAGAATTTTATCCCCACCACTCTACTAAAACTGCATTCATTAAAGTCAGCAACAACTACATCTAGTGTTTAAATCTGGTGGTAGATGATCCATCTTCATCATTCTTACCTATCAGCAGTGCTTGGCACGGATAGGTCAAGAAGGTGTTTAGAACTAACACTAACTGATAGTTCAAGAGACAGTTAAAGAGATTCTCTCCTCCTTTAAACATTTTCTTCCTTTGTTTCCACAACACCACATTCTCTCATTCTTTCTTTTCTTTTTTTTTACCTAATTTTTTTTTTTTCCGGCATTGCAGTGCACATGTTCACTATTGGATCTCTTAACTACTCAATCCGCTCTTTTAGTGATCTCATCCAGTCTTGATGATCTTAAATGTCATTTATATGCTGATAATTCTCAAATGTGTATCTCAAGGTGCTCTTAACTCTAGATTTATATATTCTACTGCTTACTCTATAGCTATATTCCATGCATAATGGGCACCTGAAATTAATTGGTCCAAAACAGAACTCCAGATTTTATCTACTCTCACCTTGACCCTAAATACATTTCTTGTAGTTTCTTTCATTCCAGTAAATAGTAATTCCTTGTTTCTGCTCACTGTTTGGGTAAGAACCTCAGGATTATCCTTGACTCATTTTCTCATTCTTCACATATGGTCAGTCAGCAAGACCTATTGACTCTACTTTCAAATTTTACCCAGCATCTGACATTCTCTCACCACCTCCATTGTTACTACCCTTCATCATTCCCCTGAATTATTGCGGAAGCCTCTTTAATTGATCCACTGCTTCCATCCTCCCTTCCTTATTGACACTTCTCAAGACACTATCCAGAAGAAACCTCTTAAAACTTAAGTCTCTTATCATTCCTCAGCTCAACACCTTTGCAATGATGTCCCTTCCCACTCTTTGTAAGCAAAATCCTTACAAAGTCTTGCAGAGCAGTTATGTCAGGGTTCTCTGACACACCTCCAAATCCCATCTTCTACACTTCTCCCTCATGGTTGTCTCCTGGTTGTTCCTGAACACATCAGGTTATGCTGCCCCAGAGCTGGGCACCTGCTCCTGCCTCTGCCTGGTATGCTCCACCCTTAGATCTGTGCCTGCTGCATTTCCTTGGCTTCTGATATCCGTCCACCCAGCCAATTGGCCTTCCCAGACAATCTTTTTAAAAATAACAATCTCTTTCCTACTTTATCCATCTCCCTTCCCTGTTTTATTTTTCTTCGTGTATCAACATCAACAGTAAACCTAATTTATTGGTTTATATTTAATTTTCTATCTTCTCCTACTAGGTTATTTCAGTAAGGACAGATATTTTTGTCTATTTTGTTTACTAATGTATTCACATTGTCTGGAATATATTTGGAACTCAGTAAATATCTACTGACTTAATTATTGAATGAATGTCTCTCTAATAGATGTCAAAGAAATTTTCCCCACCAAAACATCATCATATATGAAAAGACTAATGCTCATACATGGAGCATTAGTATTTTAAATAGAAGGGCTTTGTTTCTATGAATTAAAAAACAAAACTCCTGTGATCATTATTAATCAATTATAATAAAAATAGTTGTGCTTAGCATATAGTCCTTGATTGCTAATTTTAGGATTTAAAGCAGCTGATGAGTTTACTTACAATTAGTTATCTAAATGCATATATTCACTTAGGTAGTTATAAGCGTGGATAGAAAATTTGCTTTAGGATCTGAGAGAAGATTGAAAACTGAAGATTAATAGTTTTGAAGGATAGGTATTGAGATAGCATGAAAAAATGATGTGGGGGGCATTTTCATATCAGCATTTACAATTAAGTCTATAATTTTAACTGCATAAAAATGAAATGTGATTATGCATTTATAGTTAATAGACAAAACTGTACAAGCCCCAAACTAGAAGAATCCCCAAAGCTAGGAGAAAGTCAAAGGAAATAGTAAGAAACTGACAAGGAAATAATGAAGCTTATAAATATGTGAATCAGGCAATAAACTTGACAGACATAAGCTACCTCCAGAGTGATTTGAAATCATTACAGTACTGACATGAAGGATAAAGATAGCTCCTTATATGCTGATAAAAGAACCAACCAAAAATATTAGAAATAGAAAACAACCTCTAATTACTTTGCAATGTGTTAAAAATGCATGTTAAAAAGAAAAGGAGAAAAAAAATACAAATTAGAGTGGTGGCACTCCTAGAGAATAAAAAGGGTCAATAATCCTTCCATTCTTAATAATGGAAGAATGGTTAATTTGGCAATATTTTCCAAGGAAGAGGTGGCCTGACTTTGGAATATAAATAGATGCTCTAGTACAGTCCTTCAATGGAGAGAAAAGCAGTCCACTGGGCTCATACAATGTGATGAAAATAGTCTGCAAGACCACCCAATGAAATTACTAACTTACCAAGCCGTTTTTTTTTTTTAAATCTGGTTTTTCAATACAGGTTGTTTGGCAGGAACATTAAGCTAAGTTTCTCATTATCAATTAGTTAAATGTCATCGTGGTACAAATAATTCATGTGTGACCTGGGGGCCAGATGAGCTTGTTTCCCTTTCCAGGCAAAATTACAAACTAGAAACTTTTCTGGAATACTTTCTTCTAAAACACTGGTCTTTATCGTCAACCTTCTACTCCACCACATTCCCGTGCTTCTTTACTACCCTAAGAACCACGGATTCTATTTGCCAGTACTTCTGTGCCACCTGAAAACTAAAAGGATGTTTTCAAGGTGTTTGCTTATAAGGAGGGCTCTTAAGACCTAAAAGTTAGTAAAACCAATGTATAAAGTTCAGACAAAAATGAAGAGCTATAATAGTGGTAATTAATTAAATGTTTGCTATGTACCTGTCACTCTTAACATATATTGGGGTTAATTTTCACATAGTCAAAAAATCTGGACCTAACAAATAAAAGTGCTTTATTTTCTTCATTATAACTGAAACTACTTAAACTTGAGAATTCCCAGTATTTCTGATGGTGGAAATTTTTGTATTGCCAATACAAGTTTATTCAATAATTTCCTGAATTGAATGCAGTCAATATGAGTTTTAAATCAGTCAGTTCATGATTTCCCCTCATACTCCCTTTGAAGGCAACGACTGAACTAAATCTGAGATCAGAGGGGTTAAAGAAGGGACTAGTAAAAGTATTGTCCTGGAATGGGGATGGGTTATGGGATCCAGGCATTATCCTCTGTGCTTGTTGGTCCAGCAAGTTGTACCTGGTCCTGCCCAGACTTGAACATCTGGAGGTCTGAGTCCATATCTCCACAATGGCTTCCAGCCATTAGATCAGGCTTTCTTCATTTTCCTTTCTCCAAACATGGGGTCTCCTTTGGTCCACCTGTTCTCTCAGTGCAAGCTTTTCCCAGACTACACCAGGTCAGGGACCTCAAAAGTCCAAGAGCCCAGAGACTTAGTCATTGTTAGTTAATAGCATTTGCTTATATGTTAGATTTAAACTTTCTCTAGAACATCTAAAATGCTCTGGGCTTCCCCCAGGGAGGCCAAGCTAATTGCTCTTCTGTTTGGGGATCCCCCTGAACCTATTGCCCACCATCATGGTTTTCTAGACATGACTCTGATGAATTCCTGCTTGCCTGCTCTGGATTTTCAAACTTCTGCTTTCGAATTTAAAATGAAATGGTGACTTTTTATTCGAAATTGGATCTGGCCCCCTCTGAGGCAATGAATATTATTTATTCAGTAGATGCCATTAAGAACTTAAGACTGACTACATTAGTTAAATTTTGAAAATTATCTTCTTTCTTTTATCCTCCTAATAAGTATTTACATCCCTAGGGAAAAAAATATTTTGCCAAGAGAATCATTGCTTGGTCTCTGTTCAAATTTTGTTTATCCATAATTTGCTTCTCAGATCCCCTCCTAGAGAGCCTATGATACAGAAGTGGCTTCCCTGAAGCTGAGATAACTAAGGGCAGTCTCTTCTTGGGTTTGTAGGAAATGATGTAGAGGACCTCAATTTAAATCTCCGGTGATGTCCGCTGGTTCTGAGGAGACTGTCAGTCTCATCACTGTGTCCAGGAAGTATAAGGAGCTGATGGCTACTTACTAACTCTTGGCTCTTGCATCATCACAGTGTCCCCATACTCCAGGGTCTCAAAGTCCCTCCAATCTATTTAGCTTCTAGAATATTAGGTGTGGATGCTCCTCTCAATTTGAAATGGGATCTCGTTTCTTCTTCCAATGTCAAACTCTTCAACTATACTGCCATCAGCACATTGAAGGCTTAAGTTGGAAACTCTACAATCAGCCTTCCCTCTACGAGTATTTCTTTGGCATTTCAGGGTAGAACTGATGGGCTTAAACATAATTCTATACCATTTTTTTTTTTTCATTTCTCTGCTGACTCTCAATATCTGCTGAGTGAAATTAGTATCACAGTTTGGATTTCCAAACTTTTGCTTTCTTTATACAGCTCTCTAAGAGCATCATGGTTTTGACTTGCTCCATTTCTTGTCTAAGGTTTGGATTAGTTCATGGTGTAGCTATATTTTGCATGAATGTCCTTAGGAATTTCAAGCAAGTCCCCACATATAGCAATATAAACTTTTACAGTCACTAACTTATGTGTGCAAAATTATGTTCATTTCTCTACAAGTGAAATAAACTCAGTTCTATAGCACCAATTTTGAAGATGGCAGAAAGATAATCTAAGCAATTCAAGATGACTCAGTCATTTACAAGTTATGTATGGCCAAATTAAATTAAATTCTGTTAGACTATTCTCTTTTTCTCCTTCTTTCTCTCCTGGGATAATTTGCATTGGGAGGAATGCTGTTGCATTTCTGTCATCCTGGAATTGGGGAGGGGTGTTTGGTCCAAGCAATGTCTTCAGAACTTGTTGGCATTTGAGGAGGTGTAGTTCATTTGTCTGATCCTGATGTAATGCCCTGACATTTTTACTGATGCTTGTGTTTCCTCCATGGCCTCTAGTGTCAGAGTCTACATATTTTTTGCTTTTCTCTTGGTAGTACCACTTCTCTGTCCATGGATGCTTTTTGTGTAGACAATTTTCTCAGCCCCTTTCCCATTCTTCAGATGCTGTGTTAGAGACTCACTCCAAAACTCACCTTCCCAAGTTACATCTTCAGAAGCTAAGCCATAGTCCTTTCTGTTCCAAGAATCTCCCCCCAGATATGGGGTTTATGCTGCAATCCCTATTTATAATTTAGATTCCAAATTAGAACAGAGTTCTGGGCACTTCTCAGAGGCCTCTGCATAATCTAGTCATATTTTCTCCGAATAAATTTATTGCAGTCATCGGATTCCTCTTTTATCTTCTATGCTGATGAAAACTGCTCTCTAATCATCATATAGGGTTTTCTACAATAGCTTATAGTATAAAACCTGTGCTCTGAGTGAACCAAGCTCTGGATCTTTGGAACATACAAGTCTCTTTCTTTCTCATTAAGTCCAGTTCTTGCAAACAGAAAGTGCTTTAAAATATTTGACATGAAAAGAGTTGCATAACTCTGCTTTTTTGCCCCTTCTCCTAAGAAAACTGCAAAAGTCTAAGAAAAATATAGACATTGTAAACTTTATTTTTCATGAAATTATATATGTAATATACTATAATATATTGGCTTAAAAATCATGCAAGAGTGGCCAAAAGCCACAGGAAGAGTTAAAGAGAAGCCCAGAGAATGCTTGAGCTCAGGTTGAGCCACCTTCTGAAGATAAGGGGCTCTCCCTAAAGTACAAACACTGTATCATTTGTTTACAAAGAATGGATCAGGAATGGGGGTGAGCAGGACTTTAGCATATGCCCTCCAGATTCATTTGATTCAGATAAGCAGAAGAGGTAGGGCAAAACAGTTACACAGATGAGACATAACTGCAGAAAATAGTCCACCTCTGTGCTAGTACAGGAGGCCATATCTTCTTTCTGGGAGATTTCCCAGGGTAGCCTTCCAGACTTCATGACCTCCAGCCCAACTGCCACAGCATCATGAAAAGATACACTAAGAAATAAAAGTATATAAAAGGACAGCAAACTTCCCCAGCAGATAAAGAGCATACAACAGAATGTTAACCATTTGAACACTCATATAATACTCTTAGAGGAAGGTGTGAGCCAAAGATTAAATATCCAGCTGAACTATCCTGCACATATAAAGACAAAAATCTATCTGAGCTGCTTTGAACACATAGGAACACAGGGAACATTTCTGAAAGAATAATTCCTGATGAAATTCCTAGAGATGACTTTGGAAACTTTGGCTGATGCCCTGGCAGAAAGCACCAATCCATTTAACTATAGGCAAAGATTACACCAAATGTGAGGGAACCTGGTGACAGAACAGATGTATGTGTTATGTGCTGTAACAGTTTAGAGAGTGCATAACGAATGAAACTTTGGAAAGGAAGAGGAAAAACATGGGAGAGTAAGTTTGCTGATTGCTTCATTTATAGTAGTTGAGAATCAGGAGATATCCATGTAGAATCAGCCACCACATCAGTTCCAGTTACATCATATCTTCTCCATTCTATACTTCTCCCTTTGTGAATGTATGTATCATAAGAATGCTTTGCCTATTTCACAAAGTAAATTTTAAAAATTAAGAATTTTTGTATTTTGTTTTCTCACTGCTACATCCCATTACCTCAAAAAATGCTTGGAAAAAAATATTTGTTGAATAAATGAAGGAAGTATTGTGTTCCGTGACAAGTAATTGAGCTTGGCTTATTTAGAGATTTATTTGGAAGTTTGAGGTTGAACGACTCTCTTTTTAAAATTAAAAGTATTTTATTTCAAGAGTAATACTTATACTATGAAAATAAAAGAGCATAAAAGGAAATATTTTAAATGACACTTTGGTTTTCAAGCCTTTTCTCTCCTAAAAATTTTAATATTTTAAAATTCAAAGACAAAAATGTGACTGATAATTCTATTATATTTTTCTCATTATTTTTTGCTATCTCCCCTTTTTCATGAAGCGATAAGCCTCAGCTTTTCTCATCTAGCTCTGGCGGCGGAAGGACTGTAGCATTAAAAAGGAGTTAATAGAAAGGTACATTAGATACAATTTCAAAACATTTGCCACTACTACTATCTCATACTGTCCTGAAGCATTATAAAGGGGAAGTACACGAGGCTCAGTATAGTTAAATGACTTTCACTGGACCACAAAACTAAATGAGAGTCAGGGTTTGAACCTACCTCTGTCTGATTCTAAAGCCTGCCTCCTTGCCTTTTTCTATCCTCAAAATCAAGATAGCTATTAAATTTTTCATCTAATCCCCCAAAACTATTTGTTTTACTGTAGAAAACTCAAAGAATACAGAAAAATAGAAATGAAAAATTTGAAATCACCTGAAATTCCACCTTGGGGATTTGACAAAGAATGTTCGATATTTGGTTAACATCTTTCTCTGTGTGTGTTGCAGGGAGATGTCAGTCTAAACATCATAAACAGGATGATCATATATGATGGTTTTGACTTTCCTTTTGCATTTAACAATGAATCGCAGGGGACTTTCTTTTTCAGTGAATAAAGATGTATACTTTTAATAACTGTCTAGTGTCTATGTAATAATTTTATCCTTCAATTGATATTTGGTTTATTCATTAAATTTTACAAATATATAAAATGCTGCAATAAATTCTCTTGTACCTGTATCTTTACTCTTTCCTACCCCTGCCCCCAATTATCTCTTTATGACAAATTTTTAAAATGAAACTTGGAAAGCTCATATGGTCAAACACTGGTTTATCTAATCCTACAGTCAAGAGCCCCTTAGCAGAGCTGAAGACATCTGTAAAGTCAGATTGTTCTACTGATCAGGAGCTGATTACAGAGAAACACAATTATCATATTTTTAAAAAACATGTTTTCCTATGGCTGTGATTTAACTTGTGGTGTTAAAGATGGAGCTTGATTGTGTTCACCCGTCCTAAGATAAAGCAGCAGTTCATAATGTGGACACAAATACTATCACAGAGCAAAAGAAGGGGAGTCACAGTGTCATTGGTGTAGTCAGCCTATGCCTGCATTTGCCTGATCCCTTAGGCTTCCTATGGATTCATTACAAAATCCTGAACTGTCTTCAGGCTTGTCATTAACCCTCCTCCTGCCCCTAACCTACTTTACAGAGGATTTTAAGATGCTGGGATAGGCTGACTGCCTGGATCAGGGAAAACTGTTAAGCACAGAAACTCAGTGATCTGGGACTTTGGTTTCTTTGGTCTTGGTGAATTGTGACCTGGGAAGCTACGTACTGAGTCTCTAGTGGCATTCTGCTGTCTCATCAGGTGGACTCACTACCATCACCCTGCCCTGCAAAGGTTACAGACCCCTTTCATTTCCTGTGCCTCTCTCCTCCTTCATTCTGCTCTTCATTACTGTGTGAGATGCTGCTTCTGCTGCTGCACTTTATTGGTTGGTTCTTGTTCGCATTTAAAATGTTATGACATTTCAAATCATGTTTCTTTTAAAATCTTCATTGTGATATCGGTGGAAATAAGTGGAGCGCAGATTAGGTGACTGGGAGATGAGAGAGCAAGGGAGGCATGTCCAGGACTTCAGAAGAGAAAAGGGGAGGGAGGGCCCTCTGGGTGGTCCGGGGATGTCTAGGCGAGGGCAGCGACCTGTGAAGGCTGCTGGGGCCGGGGATGAGTAAAGACACATGTGTGGCTGCAGGATGTTTGGCTGGATCCCTTCCTAGCCACCCTGTGGAGGTTTGCAAGGGGGTGTATGATGGAGGAAATCTGGGAGTTGCTCCGAGTTCTTGGAGCAATCTATGTCTAGGATAAAGAAGCCAGAGCAATCTTCCAGTGTTGCAGATGTGAACAATTTACGTTCCAGGATTAGGTAAGTAAGGCCACTGGGATCTCTCACCAACTCCTGCTTTCCTGTTGGAATCTGTTGTTCCTGAACTTCTGAACTTGGATTACAAAGTAGTAGGCAGGTCTCTTGAGGAAAAAGAGTTCAAAACATGTGAGTCTCAGAGAGAAATAAATCTTGGAATAATCATGAGAAAGGGAAACATGTAGAGAAGGAGCTTGTCATAGAGATTATTAGATTGCTAGAATAAAAAGATCATATGTGGATCTAGAGTGTTGAGTGGGGACAAGAAGGATATAGAATAGAAAAGCTTGAAATTATCAATAAGCTATTCACAGTCGGGGATCTTGCTTGACACATAGGCAGTTTGCAATGAATGTTCACTGAATGAATAAATGAAAATCTACCATTACAGAAAAAGCAAATTTATAAAAAATCATTCGCCAAGCTACACTTTAATTCATCAAGATTTGTAAAATTTTTAGAGTTACAAGAGCTATTAGTGATGATCCGTTGATTCAACTAGCATTAGTACCTACTACATATGGAGGGATTAGAAAATGAGCTATCTCAGTTCTCTATGTCTAAATATGAGGAAACAGGCATGAGTTTCCCTCTACCTCAGATACCTAGAGGCAGAGCTGAGGCCAGAAGCCAGACATTCTGAATCTTAGTTCTTTACACATCCCACTCGGACATGTTCTTTCTAGGAATTAAGTACAATTGAGACCACTGTACCTTCATGTGTCCTTGAGACCTTATGTGGTAAATAAACAGGATTACAGATTCCAAAAATGGGTACACCCTTCAGTTTGGCTGAAATAACAATTTATACCAATGAATGAGTGTAGCCTTTTGGAAAAGATATTTTTCCAAAAATGTAATGTCACACTAAGATGAGTCATATGAATATGTCACAGGTAATAACAACAATACCTTCCTAAATTCCCATCAGGGAAACCCAAATCTAAAAATGTACTGAAAGTCAAAAAGGGAGGTATGTAATAAATCTAAAAATTCTGACACTAAATAGAATTTTAGTCACAGAAACTTTTGTACAGTAATAAAGAACATTAAAAATTGATCACTGGGCAGTACACATATATTATTACTACTTCAGCCCACTATGGAGCAAATGAGAGATATTTTGATCTGTGTGGCACATAACTCCAAGGTAGAGAAGTTGCTGTATGCCTTAAGGTCATTCAACTTTTTTTTTTTTTTACATTCAATAATCACAAGATAGCCTCTAATTTTGATTTTATTCTCTAGGTGACATTTCTTTGGGGAAAGTTCTATTTCAATTAGTTAAAATGAGCATTATAGACCACCTGGCAGTTATATTTTTCTATGTAAATTAATAAATTGACATTTTGGCTTATCAACACTTTGCAATTTGGTTAATGCGAATTAGTTCCCCAGAAAGAGAATTGAAAATCTAATTTCAGAACTTAAAAATGAAGGAATATAATGTCTTAAGACAGGACCATAGTGTCATGGTATGTGTTCCCAAACTCTTTGCATGTATCACATTTATCTTCCATATAGTGAAGATATACCATATACCATAGAGGCCTCACTGGTACACTAACATCTATGGAACTCAGTCTGCTAGCCAGCTAGTAGGTCTTTCATACCCATCTTGTTTACAGTACCTGTAACTAGATGCTTCCTAAATATAAATGAGTGGGGTGTGTTCTTGTATATTCTTTGTTGTGGGGAAAGGAAAAGTAGGAATCTTAGCCACAGAGAAGATTCTGTGTTTTTATGGAAGGTCTCAGCCAAATCTGTGTACATATACAGGCATTTCTAGAGGGCTTAGACAATAGAACAAATAAAATGTCTTTAAGTAGATGCCCAATGAGCCTGAGGGAGATAAAAAAAGATGAGGGGACACTTAGGGTTTTGGCTCCTTCCTGCAGCCCCACTTTTAGAAATCAAAATACAGAGTTTACACCTTAGAATCTTAGAATCATATGTCCCAGGAAGAGAAGAAGTTTACGGATGTTGGGGGAGATAGAGAGTGGGATTAGATTGGACAAATTTGAGTCAGGTTTTGGTCTGCTCTAATTAACTTAAAGTGTAAGAACAAGGCTCATTGTTTTGTAGAAATTTTAAAAGTTCCAATAGACTCGAGACTTCTTACCCTCTTCACCAAGGCATCCATTAGAGCAGAACAGACCAGAGGAGCAGCCATGGTGGAACCAAAGGTGGCATTGTAACTAGGCCACCGTTTACGTGGGAGATGTGTGTAGGATAGAGTGTGGGTGTACTTTTGGGCCATTCAAGGGTCTTGGATGCATCCTGGTAAGGCTTTGTTAAACTGGACTAGCAGGATTTGGAAAAGATAGTTGAATTAGAGTTTGTGCAAATTTATTAGTCTGTGCTGAGCCATATTATAAAAAATGATTGTTACTGCCTGTAGGGGGTTGTATATAGTGCCCCCACCCAGCCCCTGGCCAAATTCATGAGAACCTCAGAATGTGACCTTTTTGGTAAGAAACTTCTTGTAGATGTAATTAGTTAAGGTTCTAAGATGAATTTTCCCAGATTTAGGAGGGGCCCTTCCTTAAACACTGGTGTCTTTATAAGAGAAAGAAGACGGAGGTTTTTAGACACATGGAGGAGAGACACGGAAAGGTGGAGAGAGAGATTGGAGTGATGCAACCACAAGACAAAGTTGCCAGGAGTTTTCAGGAGCTATTAGAACCTGGTAAAAGGGTATGGGATTAATTTTTCCTAATTTTCCCTCAAAGTTCACAGAGGGAACCAACCTGGTCTACACCTTGATTTCAGACTTCTGGCCCCCAGCCTGTGAAAGGGAATAAATTTCTCTCCGTTTCTGTCTCTCTCTCTCTTTTAGGTGAGGCAATCCTTGGTTGACCTCAAAGATTGCAAGGATCTTGTCAGTTTACAATCCCTTATTTGTTTATTTTTAATGCCTACAGCACCTGGTCTTCCTAGGTGATCTCCCATCCAAGTACTAACCAGGGCCAACCCTGCTTTGCTTCTGAGAATAGACAGAATCAGGCTTGTTGAGGGTAGCACGACTGTAGACAAATTTCTCTTGTTTTAAACCACCACATTTGTAGAAATTTGTTATAGCATTCCAGGAAAACTAACACATAACCCATATTTCTCAATTTTAGATCCAGCCAAGGGTGGGGACATGGAAATGTGGGGTACATATTTATTTATCTATTGAATATAAATTAATTTCTTTTCCTTCTCACCTCTTTCTTCCCTTCCTGAGCACTGCAAATACATAAATAAACTGTATACCAAAAAGTACTCATAGGTAAAAACTCAAGGGCCGGAAAGAGTCATAAGAAATATTCAAAATAGTTGCTTTTATTTCCTGATTAATCAAAAAGTGGGATATATAAATTACTCTGTTTTAAACCAATATTCTTTTCATTTCTAGTATTTTAGTAACTTTTTAATAAGAAAGTATTTTGACTATCAGGTAAGTTCATTTTGATAAAGTATAAACATTAAACGTGGTGGAACTCTGGAAACATGGCAGCAGAATACTTTTCTGCCATTTCCAAAAGAAAGAGACTTCTATTGCAGAATCACAAACCAACAAAACCCATAATCCCCACAAATTTAGGACCTTTCTTATAAAGGATATGAAGTACGTGTTTATCAGCTATTAATCCCACAAAAATAATATTCTCCTTCACCCTGTTTGACGGACATCTCCTACCTTATCAAACAGAGTAGATGAATGACAGTACAAAGGAGCCCTCTTGTTTGGCAACACGGGTTGATCAAATACTGAAGAGACCTTGACCAGCCTCTCTTTTATCTTTAACCTTTAACTCAGATTCTTTCAGCCCAGCACTAACCTCTTCAGGTTTGGTCTTAAATTAAACCAGATGCTTTTAATTTGTGAGTTTCCGGTGCCTTTTTACCCCCACCCCCTGGGCCCAGGTTTCCTGTGCCTTACTTCAGTAGTAAATCCTAACAACCCAGAGCCTTGCCCATTTTCTTCTGTTTATATGTATGAAATAATACCATTCTAAGATAGGAGGATATAATGCTATTTAGGTTCTCTTTTTTACTTCTCTCCTTTGTTGCTCTCTCACCTCTTTGGACTTTGCTTGCTTAGGCTCCCCTCCTTTTCCTGAAGCATTTGCATAGTCTTTATTTTCTACCTCTGGCAGAAGTCTGCAGGTCAGCTGTGGAATGCAGTGGATTTGGCAAAAGAGAGGGCCAGGCCCAGGTAATTATGAATACTATTGCTTTACTAACATTGGAAAATGGCAGGCCCTATTGATAAAAATAATAAACACAAAGTTAAAGTGTGTATTTTAAAAAGCATGTGTAAGAGAAGGGATTAAAATGAAAAGAGATTGAATCATAAAAATCAAGTATAAAAACTAATGAAAGTAAATGAGCTGCTAAAATCCTATGAATTTATGATCAGAAGAGAAAATAAATGACTGCAAGACTTTGGTGGGAGAAGGAAAATAAAAATAAAAGGAAGTAAAGTACTGTAAGAATGGGTAATCAGAAGGAGAAAAGGAGAAAAGTTTAGGTAATCAGAATAGAGGAAGCAAATGAAATAGTGAAAAAATAAGAAAGAAAAATGAAAAGAGAAGGACACGAGTACAAGGCATAAGAAAAAAGAATAAGGAATAACAAGGGGAATTGAAAAATAATAAAGAGGTGCATTTTAGGAAAGGCCACATCTGGCTACTGCTTTCTAGTGAACAGATTTTAATAATTAAGACATAGTGTTTCTATGTCTCCTTTTGGAAGTCAGTATGATAGAGTAGAAAAGCTTTGGCCTGAAAGAAGAATTATGTTCTAGTCCTACTTGTTGCTGTCTAGCTGAGTGAACACTGATAGGTCACTCTACCCCTCTCTTTTGTTCTCAAGGTAAAATAAAAGCTATGACTTTGCATATTCTCAAATAAATATTAGGTAAAATGATTAATCAGGAGTCAACATCGGAATGTTATTTTTAAATATTTGTATTTATTCATACACTTGGGTTTTTAGCAATTTACTCATACTTTACGTTCCTTGTACATTCCTTTTAATATTCCCAGAAGAAGGTGATAACACATGAAAATAGGTAGAACAACTTCTCATGCTTAAGCTGTCTGGATCTGTGACAAGAGAATGTGCTAAATTATTTTTAAAATGTTAGTCTGAGATATCACATTTAAATAGTTTCTTGAACCACTGAAAAAATGTGTTTTTTTTTAAAGTCTGAAAGACACAATGAATGTTATAGATTGATTGCCCAGCCCAGATAGGACTGAGAGACTAAAAGCTTTTGGGTCTGAGCAACAGAAAATCCAGCTAAATAGCAGCTTACACATGTAACATGTCTGGAGTTGGCAGTTGCTGAAATAGCCTCAGCTATAAAAAGGGATCACCCGGGAGGCTGACTCTCTCCATCTTTCAACTTTGCCATCCTTCTGTATTTGTTGCCTAATGGTTGCAAGACAGTTGCCACATCCCCAGGCATTATGTCTTTGCATCAATATCACAAGCAGGAAGGGATATGCTCCTTTAGAGACAAGAAGGAAAAAATGCTGAGTTTCCCTTGATGTCTCATTGACCAGAACTGGTTTACATGCCACTTCTGGACTAAACCACTAATGGAAGGGAATGGGATCATTCTGAATGATCTAGATCAATCATGACTCATTCCCTGGGGGCTAAGTCAGGATCCTCCATGGGCTAAAATCAGAAAATCTCTGCCCACTGCAAAATCATGTTTCTCTTAGCAGAGAGGAAAGGGATAATGACCACCGGATAGGCAACTAACACACACACTTGTGATATCTAAGAGACCTATATGGCAAAATCTAGAGAGGGTGCTTAATTGGCAGTTGGTAGTTCAGGATGTTATCATTTGAATAGGGTTTTGAACTTAATGTATAAGTACTTTCTTTTTAAAAACAAAATGTCATCCTAAAAGATAATAAATTGAATGATTATGAGACTGAAGCCCTGGTAAAATTGTAAGACTGTAACAAACAAATAATTGTTAGAAAGAGAAACTGAAGGGTGGGATGATCACTCCTACTTAAACTGCCTATTCCTTTTAGAAAACAATAACAAGCCTCTTTATATCACTTTTTATGTATTTTTCTGTCTCTACATTTATTTTCATAGTTTATTTTATCTTTAATCATATTTCTGCACTGAATTGTCCCATTTTTCTTTGTTTACTAATTACGTTTCAGTTTTGTTTTGTCCTTTGGATTCTCTGACTCACCACTTTGTTCTGATATTGAATATGCAGTGCTGCATGCACATCTGATCCTTAGGACAGTTCACTGTCATTCTTCCACACCTTCTTTAACCTCTTTTAGATATATGCTCAAACAGTTGGCTCTTCTCCCTGTGAAGCCCAGTTATCTCACTGACTTGTATCACCCAGGCTTCACCACCCAACATACACTCTGGTTCTCTTCATAGGTATTTGTGGTAATATTGTGCCTTTGTAATTATACAGAAGTAAGCACAGGCAAACAAAACTATATATTTTTCTTTCACCAAACTAGAACTATGTATCTATCCTTCACTCTGCTCACCTTGAACCCTTTCATTCAAATAAATTCTCTAATCTTATACCTACCTCATTTATTCTTTTCTCTTTATTCTTTGCCTGCTCATCTTGCCAGCTACCACACAGAGGTGCTGAAGCAAAGAATGCATTAGAGCATAACGGAATTGGCTTTCTTGCTCAGAGCATATCCTGTGGGCAGAGGCAAGCCTTGGAACATCTGGTGTACCTCCCTCCTTTGCTGACAGAGGCCAGAGGGAGAGGACAGAAGGGTAGACGTTTAGTATTAGTTAGGCACATTGAAACCAGTATAAGGTCAAGTGGAAATAGCTCCTTTATCCAGAGGCTGATTCTAACCGGAGTTACGGAAATAAATAAAATAAATTGGAACCTCACAGATTCTAAAGAAGATTATTTCTTTATCTACTCTCCTACTTCTCCACATCATGAAAACAAGATTGGCGGGATTCAACATGAAATGAAAAGTTAGAAAAAATCTATTGAGTCTGATGTATATATGAAAGAGCAACTAAATCAATTTGGTAATGAAAATGAATTTTTTGTTTCTCTGAAAGAAACGAGTATTAACCTAGTAGCTAACATATGCCAGATACTGTGATTTTATACTTTATCTCATGTTTAATTTAATCCTCCATTGAATTTAATCCTCCATTGCACTTCATTGTTCCTGACGTCTGCATAATAAAATCATAACAGATCTTTTCTTTATTATCATCGAACAGCAATGTCTCATTAAAAGAGAGCAAAACAGGCTATTTGTTAATTCACTTAATCAGTTTATATAGTTTGTAAAAGTATTCATTAAAGAATGTAAGACACTCACAAAGAATGCATTAAATGAATCATTTATAAAGTTATCATGAGCAGGTTTTAAAAATATGAAATGAAAGTGAAAGAATGCTTAGACAAGTGGGCTAAGCATTCTTTAATGGTTCAAAACCAGTAAAATTTTAAAGGAAACCTGTTCGAATCAAAAATTTTCCAAAAATTGGCTCAGTGGTTATATCAGAAATGAAATGAATATTTTATTTCATATACAAATAGGTAACTTGATCATTGAATGAACTGGCCTTAAGCCAATGAGTTTTAGGTGAATTTACCTGATCTCAAAGAAAGGCTCTGAAACAATAGGTGTTCAAATTCTTTGCATCCTGAGTCATTTTTGCTATAAGTGGCATCTGTGTGACATTTCATGCCCTGCATGTAATATATTCTACTCACAAGTGGTCCAATATAAATAGCTTTAGTAAAGGGATGGTGGTTTTAGCTGCTGTCACTGTCCTCTGACTCCTGCCTGGACTCTGGCTTTGTATCTTATCTTACTCCCTGTATTACAATTTTCTTTTGTCACAGGCATGCTTGGCTCTCAGTGTTTACTTCTGTAGACCTATCCCTGACTCTGAGTTTTAACTTCTGCCCAGTCCTTATGCCAACTTGGGTACAACAACTTGTGAAATAGTGCCACTGGTGATATTTGACACAGAGACCATGTGCCTCTCAGTGAAAAGATCAAAGTGCTCTCCAAGTCTGAGCTAGGACCGGCTGAAAAGGCTGGATCATATCAGCAAACAGTGACCATAGTTTGTGTGATTTCTCAAGGCTGTGGCTGGCAATTTAAAATAAGGTGTGCTATTACATATGCAAATAACTAGAGACAAAGACTCAGCACTTTAAGATGGTGCTGAAAATGTTTTTAGATAAATCACCTTTAAAGACTTACCAACCTGAAGGAGCTTGATGATACTTATAAGATAATTCGATGCCTCTGAGATGAATCAAATAAGAAAAGGTTTTGCGTATAAATGGTCAAAGTTCCTCTACTATGAGAATATTACAGATTAAAATTCATGGTCCTGGAGTATTGTGGCTGCCTTGTATCTAAGCACTGACTACAGAGCACAAACTAACCATGCCTGGAGACAGAAATGTTTTTCACTGGATTTAATCACCTCTTGTAGCTTCATAGGAAGAGTCTGAGGTTTTATGATTTATTCTGAAGAAATAGGCTTGTGTTTGTGGACTCTCGTTTTTTAACCAATGTTATTCACTAATTCAAATTGAGAATAAGTATTATCAGGAAAGTAACATTACCTTAGAAAAGATTTTATTAGAACATGACTGTGACCCCCAATGACTTTTTAACATTTTATATGTAATTTGTTAATTTTTTGTGGCTGCAAGAGTTTCGTTCAGATAACATAATAATTATTATTATTATGTACCTACTCTATGTATGACACCATTAAAATGCTTCACAGACATTATCTTCATTCAATCTTTACTGCAACCCAATAATTTAGTTATATTATTCCTGTTTTATACGTGAGGACATCGATTCATAAAAACATTAGTTTTTCTTGATTTCCCATTGTTAATAAGGAGCAGAGGAAGGATTCAGATCCAGGCATCTCTTATTCTATCTGCAAATGGAGGAAATACTAACTAACTCAAAAAATAATTATGAGTATTAAATAAAATTATGTAAAAGAAAGTATTCTGTGAGCTTTTAAACTGATAGGCAACTGTTAAGTATTGTTAATGTCGGTAGGTTTTGGAACAGGCTACCACCCTTTGCCCTTGGACATCTTCTTGAAAGTGTTGAGAAGTACTCCTCCTCCACACCACATCCTCAAACTGGGTAGATTATGTAAAAGAAGAACTATAAGCTGACAAGAAGATACCCCTGGAACTTTGAGCTGTGATGCAGAAACTAAAGGTAATGCTTTGCATGTTGTTGAGGGGCAAGGGATTGTCTGGGAGATGAGAAGATCGCTCGGGAGAAGGCTTCTTGCTTCAACTTTAGGTTAACAAATTAGTTTTACAGAAAAGCAGCTGTGTTACACTGCTCAAGAGGTCAACAGCTGCACATTTTTTTACTCTACCCTTGAGAGTCAAATTATTTAAAGGCAAACAAATATTAGCGATTTTTTTTTTCCTAGAAAGCAAGTGTGAGACCCATTGGAGTAGTCCTTTCCATTCATCCTTATATGCCACATAATTATTTTCAGATCTATATTTACAGCTATAGATACTACAAACCACAATTGTTGACATTTATCATCATCAACTCTCAAATCTCTTTCAAAAGTGATATTATGACATGTGTGATCTGCTTGAGAAGACAGGAAAGCACAGAGCATATGACAGAAATCCTTTCCATTGAAAAGAATTAAGATGTTAAAAATCTGCTATCTGCTTTCAAATTCAGATTCTGGACACATGTTTAATTAATTAGTGTTAAATAATAGTTTGCAGTTTATAAAGACTTTTATACATGCTTAGTACTCTTAACAACCCTGAGAGTTGGGCATTATTATCCTTATGTTTCAATTTCTTTGAGAATGTCATGCCAGGAAAATCCTATATGTCTTCAGAGGAACTGATATTTACTCTCTTTAATGAAACCCAAATATATGCAACCTCATTTTCCCCTTCATGCCCTGGCTTCTAGGAATCTCAGAGTCTAATGTGATGAATGTCTATGGCTATTATATCTGCCTTTATAGTTAGCGTGCTTTCGTTCTTTCCTTTGTTCTGATTTTCTATTTTTATTTCATCAGCCTCAGGTGATTATTGCATATATAATTTTTTCAGAATCTGCTTCAAATGTTTTGAACAGGGTATGAGAAAACAAGGAAATGAATGAATAAATAACTTGGCTGTTATTATTTTAATTTTAGAGATAGGTAAAGCTACCTAACCAACATTATAAAGCTCATAAGTGGCAAGCCGGGCCTTTATCCCAGGTTTCTTGGTTCCAAATCCCATATTGTTTCCAGAATGATCCATTTATTGAGAAGGTGAGCTAAGACTTTATGGAATCAATGCCTTGCCTTAAGGAGTAAAACTATTACATTTTCTGCCCAAATTTGTACAGATCCAGACTGTTGCTTGCACTGTCTTGAGTATCCTTAAATTCCCTAGAGAGAAGGAAAAGCAAAGGAAGACTGCTTTTGGCATTCCTGGATATTCCTCACATTCAGTTACGAGATTGTCCATGTTAAGAAATGGAGGTGGGGTGGGATTGTAGAACATCAGTATGGCTACTATACACATTCCCTCCCATTTTGTCCCAATAGGAGGTAAAACTGCTTCTTTCCAAACAGTCCATACATCTTTGTCTCTTGAGACTCTGCAGCAGCTGCCAACCAGTTTTCCCTGCAGCTCAGCATGAATTTTTCTTTTGTTGGAAAGAAGATATAAAAAGTCAATGCATTATTTATAGTAGTTATTTTCGTCATTACATATTCACAATAATTGAAAGGTGGAAGTAGAGTATAATATAATAGAATGGGAAGGAAATAATCTGCAGTAACTTCAGAAGTATTCATAAGAAATTTTCAGCTACTAAACAAAATAAAAAACAAACACTAGATCTTAAAATAACATGTGAGCCACCTACATCTGCAAAGCTTTATTTCTGCTATTTATTTGTCCAAAGCAATAGAGCTAGTGTAAAACAGAACCTGAAGGAGAATTCTCAATTACCTCCATGTTATAGGGCTTCTAATGAACTTATTTATACTGAGAGTGAGCATAACTTCTGATGGTTAGCCCACCATCCTAATGAGGCCAAGACACTGTGTTCTACTCTGACGTAATTTCACTCTATTTCAGTACTACCACTGGCCCCAGCCAAATGGCTATCAAAGGTATGTCCTCAGTTACAAGGAAAACTTGTTGAGAAAATGTTGGTGGGTCAAGCTGAATTTATCACCCTCACGAAACACACACACACACACACACACACACACACACACACACACACACTATTTACTGACATGTGCTCTCACTACTACCTCTATCCACAAAGGATAGTACACACTTATCAGATATAAACAATGTATTTTCTACGACAAGGCACTAAACCTTAGATTCCCCATGTGTGATATGAATTGTTTGGACTCAATAGCACAAATCAGTTAAGGGCTTTTCAGTTAAAAGTAACAAAAAACCTGACTCAGAATGTCTTAAACTCTAATAAAAATGTATTATTCTACATAATAGAAAGTCTAAAGGCTCTTAGTTGGTGGCTTGCAGACCAGTTAATTTAGTAACTTGGTAGTATTATGATTATTTCTTTCCATCTTTTGGCTCTGTTATGCTCCTGTTGACTTAGTCTCAGTCCAACTCTCTTCACAGTCACAGAATGTTGGCACAGTTCCAGGTATCCTATGCATGCACAATAAAGTCGAGGAGTGGGGGTTGTTCCTTATTAACAATGAATCTTTTATTATCAGTAATAAAGTCTTTTTCTGAAGACATTTTGCAGATTTCTCCTAACATTTTATTGGCCAGAATTGTATCATGTGTCCTTCTCTATGCCATAAGCAGAGGGAATGAGATGATTGTGGTTGACTAAATAAAGTCAAGATAAGAATGGGCTATCTGAACAAAATTTTAGTTCTGTTAAAATGGAGGAAACAGGAATTGTTGGGCTAGCAATTAAAAATGGTTCTTAAGGTCCATACTTTGCCCAATCAAAATTTAAATACATTCCCTTTGTCCCATTCACACTTGGCATAAAGTGCTCACGTCTCAGTAAAATATACTCACCACCTACCCAAAGAAAGACAGCCCAAAGTCTCATCAATCATTATACCCAATTCTATATCTAGGATTTCTGGGCTTTTATTTTTAAATTCTTCCATTATAGTTTGTGCACATATGGCTAAAAACAAATGTTCAACACTAACATATCTAACATAAAATAGGATAAATTCTTTTTTTACACCCCCCTCCCCAATGAATTATTATTCTAAAAAGGAAACGATATAAACAACTGACAACAGTCACTTGTCTATAGCACTTATATTCTGTTGGGTGAGAGTAAGGACTTTCCATCCCACCAGTAGAGAGAGGTATTTGGTCACCCAATTGTACAGCCCTAGTCCTACTCTCATGAATGATCTTTCTTTTTCTGTTGTCCCAGATGTGCTTAGCCACTGTTCTAACACCGTTCTCTTCTTCCTCCTGGGCACACAGGTCATCTCGCCCAGGCTCCCTTGTTTTTAGTTTTAACCATGTAGACTGAGTTATAGCCTGTAGAATATTAGTCAAGTGTCATGCATCACTTCCAGACTGAGTTCATAAAACCACTAGCATGCATGTTTACATGTCTTTTTTCCTTCCTTTCAGCTCACTGAACTGGAGATACTCTATATGATAAAAGTTGTATCAAATGTGGTAGAACCTCCTCTTTCAGCCTGGATCCTTGACTTACTGCATGGATAAAGGCTGTGCCACCTCTCCACTGCCTCAGTCCTGTTATGTAAATAAGAATAAAATGTCCATTGTGGTTGAGATATTTAAATAATGTGTCTATTTTGTTATGGCAGTCTCCTCATCCAGGCCAATATAATTCTCCTTTATGGCAGTGATGGAGATTAACATAGGGGTAAATGCTCTCTCTTTCTGAGGGTGGGACAGCTTTAGTATTCTGGATCCCGTTGGTGGGAGCTCAGGAGCTTGGGGAATTGTCTTGGTGACCAAGTAGCTGCAGGCCATTGTTTATTAACCTTGGGCTTTCTTTGGTAATACAATTCCTGTAAGAACTCAGTAGGCTTCAGGTGCTTCCAGTTTACTCCTTGGACTAAGAACACAGCCAGCAATCTTTTCTAGAAATATATTGTGGGCCTGAGAATTTCTGACCTGTGCCAGGGATTTCTACAGGATGCCCGTCCTCCTAGACCTCAGATGAATGACCTCCACCCTGAGGCGATTAAAAACAATAACCTTGGGTGGGAAAACAATATCCATAATCCAATCTTGGCCATCTGGGTTCTTCACTTTGTCAAGCAGAAACCACTTTAGAAAAATTATTTAAGAGGGGCCTAGAAAATTAAGCTTGTTTTTTGACTCACATGGATCTGCTCTGCTGAATTTCCTGTTTTCCTTTTTAAGATGGTCCATTCGTCTTAACTTGTTTCTTTTCCATGGACCCTCACTGAAAGGCATACATTGTTGTTTCTACAATTTTCCCTAATACCAGAGCCTCCCTAGGCCCATGATTTGTGTTCAAGAGCAACTGCTAGTTTAACCTATTGCTTCACAACCTCATAAAAAAAGTCACTAATTTCCCAGTCAGGTCCCTTGACCTGACGTGTAGCACCTCCTCCTTTACTCATTTTCTCGTTTTAGCTCTGTTACTTTCAGCATCCCACTTCTACATCAAACATCTGTATCAGTAAATTTTTAGTTGCCAGAATAAAAAAACAAATCTACTGGATTTAAGGAGAAATTGAATTTACTGAAAGGATATTAGGTAGGATTCATGTAGGGATGAAAAAACAGGGCCAGAAGATGCATAGTCAGTTACGATGGAACAAATCCCATGCAGAACCGGCTGGGTGAGAACTTGACTTTCTTTGCCACTAAGCACAGCACTCTGCAGCTCACATTGCTGACACCACCAGCACAGAGAACTGGTGCTGTCATTGCCACTGCTACAGATATTGCTCTGGAAAATTAATCTTGCTGTCATAGCCCTTGCCCCCAAAAATATTTCTTTGCCATTTTACATTCTGTATCACAGCATAAAGTCTGGGAAGTTGCATCTCATTGGCTAAGCTTAGGTCTCGTGCATGCTCTTGACCTGCAAGGCAGGCTGGAAAAATGAGGAGATGGCATAAGTTTGTAACTCCAACTCATAAAATGGGAACTCCTTCAAATAGAGAAGCGGCTCAGATACAGGGCAGTCAGAAAGAATGAGAAGTATTTCTTACAGTTCTTTTAAGCAATTTGAAAATGTGCTATCGAAACTTTTCACAGAAAGTTAAAACCTATAATTCATCTTAATTCTTCAACAAATGTTTGTTCTGTGCTTCTTTTGTGTCAGAAATGATGATTAATTAATTTTCTGATCTTTTCAATGAGATCAGCATAAAATATATGAAGAAAATAAATAGCCAGAAGTGACAGTGAGTCTCCTTTTCCTGGGCATCATCTATGACTAATGCTGTCAGGTACATTCCCAAGATGAGACTCAATCCAGGCCACAGCATATTCCTGCAAAAGCTAAAGTCCCCCACTCCAATAGGAGGTTTCCACCAGGAGATAGGAATCTGGAGACTTTGTAATTTTAGTTCCAGTTCACTGGGATTTAGAATTTTGTTAAAGATACAACAGCTTCTCAATAATTTTTACTTACAGACCCAGAATAAAGGCCACAGAAGGCAAACACTCCCTATTTTAGGATATACCCCACACTCAGCCTGAGTCAGACTTCAGAACACTTGCTTTCACTGTTTCCTTAAAACTTTGATGCCAGCTAACTCACAACCTATCATTCTTGCAAAAAACAAACAAAACGAAACAAAACAACACAACAACAACAAAAACACCCTAAAGAACATAAAACAAACTTTTCTGGCTATCCATTTTCCATTATTATTTTATACTGATAATTTTCTTTGTTTCCTCACCTCTGGCCAGCCTCCTACTATTCAACTTTCTTGCAATATTTTATATTTTTAAAAAATTCCATTTCATAATGAAAACAAGTTCCATCATTTTAATTATCTTCACAAAAGAGTTATCTTGATTTGATTCAAACCTGGTTTTCTCCCAAGAATACAATTTCCCTAGCCCTTTTCAGCACTGGGCTTTAGTACCTATCTGCGCATGATATGGAGGGGAGGGAATTCCCAGGACTGCTCCAAAGCATCATTCTCCTCTCATTGTGTAAATATCCCTTGTCCTGGTAGAGTTAAATTATTCAGCTTGACTATCCTCTTCCACAAATATAGAGTCTTTTATTCTCCTTACATTTTTCATCTTTACCCCTAGTCCAGCCATTTTCCTTGATGACCTGTTTGTCCATATGGACAAGCCCAACATTCCAGGCTCACGGTCCCTTGTCCTTCTCACCTCAATAACGCAATCTCATTCTACTCCTTAATCTTGGCTGCTCTTAGGGGATGTGGTCATCCCCAGGGATGGCTTCCTCACTGAAATCTTTAACTCAGATTTCTCATTTCCTAATCATGGTCTCCTGAATTCCAGTATATTCACTCATTATATCCACTACATTGATTCTTTGATTGCATTGAGACATAAAGATGTTTAATCTCTTGATTTTTCTCCTAGTTTTGTCAATCTCTCTGGGTTTTCATTTCTTTCCATATCTAATCTAAATCCAAGGGCTCAAAAGCTTATTTTCTTATCTATTATTTCCATTTTCTTGCCTCATTATATTTACACCTTTTCCTCCCTTTCAACTCCTTAGATAAACCCCAATCAATCTACTTTGTCTGCAGCTCCATGTAGGTCCACACATTATGTGCTTAATATATATTGAATTAATTTGATTTGTTGCAAAATTGCACTTGCTGCATTAGTTGCTATCATTGTCTTAGACCGTTGTAGAGCTGAACATTTTAGCTGCTTTTGGGTTACTGAGACTCTGTTACAATCAACTTCCCAATAGGCAATTCTGAGGAGTCTTCCTTCATCTCTTTCTAACAGTACATTAATACCAATGGTCAGCTACCAGAAACTTAATTTATTTGAAGCAAATTAAGTGTACTTATAAGTAATTCTTTTCAACATTTTTAGTAACTTCTCTGTTCCAGAGCATAACAATTGACTCTCCACATCATCAGGGACACCTAGAGAGCTCACAGTTTTGAAGCTGAATCTTGAATTCTGAATAGAAGATCTTCTGGGAGATAAAGTGAACAAGAAATTTCAGGCAAAATGATATTCAGACTCAGAAGGTGTGAAAGTGTGTGGTGTCTTTGAGAAAGGGGTGAGGAAAGCAAGCCACATCTTCCAAGTGCCTATTTAAGCCAGCTTTGTATAAGGCACTTTAAATACATTACCTACCGAGAAGTTCAGTGAACTTGAAAATAGGGAACCTGGGAGAAAGAAGATGCTGGAAGGAGGTTAAGATGAGACTGAAAATTTAGCATAGTGCAGGGTTCAGAAAGATCATATGTAAAACTTAGAGTTTTTAGGTCATGGGAAATTATTTTAGAATTTTAAATAAGAAACACCATGTTCATAAATATATACATTTTTGGAGGTTCACTGATGACAGTAAGTAGGAAGAATCCAGAATGTCTAATGACATGTGCCACGTCTATCTACATCACTATTCCTTCTCTAGCACCTACTATTGTACTTTACATTCAATAAAGAGTTATTGCATGAATAAATGAATGAAGGAGACTGAATGTTGAGTGAAGATTCAGGAGGTTTTTGCAAATAGTTCAGGTGAGAAAAATCTGATATAAAACCGTAGAGGTGCAGGTGGAGAAGAGAGGCCAGAAAGATTTGGGGAAATTTGGATTTGTGATTTAAGAGGGAGAGAAAAATTTTATATAACAAAAAGATCTGATACTAGGAAATTCACTTTGGTTTTGTAATAATAATTTTACCCCAGAGGATTTTATATCATCAATTGTTAATGAGCTAATGTATGCAATACATTATATTAATGAATTAAATACACTTGAGGATTGTGTTTGACTTCAAGCCACAGAAAGTTCTAAAACTTAGGTTTAAATACATTGAGGCTGTTACTTTCTAGTACTAAAAAGGTAGAGCCAAGTCCAGGACTGGTATAACATTCTACACTGCCACGAGAGAGTCAGTTCTTTCTAGCTTTCAGCTTTGTCATTTTTCTTAACGTATGTGCTGTAGGGTGAATGTTGGTGTCTTCCCAAAATTCTAATATTGAAGCCTAATGGGCAATGTAATAGTATTAGGAAATGGGGCCTGCGGGAGGCGATTAGATCATGAGGGCAGAGCACTCACAATTGGCATTAGTGCCCTTATAAAAGAGGCCTCACAGAGCTCCCTCCCCACTTCTACCATGTGAGGACACCACAGGTTGGCTTTCTACAGCCTGCAAGAGGGCTCTCAGGAGAATCTGACCATGCTGGCACCCTGGTCTCAGAAGTCTGGCTTCCAGATCTGTGAGCAATAAATTTCTGCTGTCTACGAGCCACCCAGTCTGTGGTACTTTGTAATAGCATCCTGAACAAACCAAGACAGTATGGCTTTCATCTCATAGATACCAACCACAGTTGGGGACATATTCCATGAAAGACAAAGGGAAGGACCCAAAGGTGTGCACGGCCTGATTCTGTCCCCTTGTGCGTTGTCCTAAAAGCTCCATCCAATGGGCTGCTGCTTTATCACATTGTTCCCTGGTGCTAATGTGGCTAGGGAAAAATTGGTTTTTCATGACACACATTGCAAGCCAGAAACAACAACAACAACAACAACAACAACAACAACAACAACAACAACAAACAAACAAACCAGTGTTCTCTCAAAGGGAAAGAGGGATGAGCAAACACAGGCAGGCAACCATCAGCAGTGTCTGCCATAGCATGTAAAGGGAGATGGCACTCTGTGACGGTTTTGACTGTCTCTGTCTTAGACACATCAGGGGTTTTCCTGGTGATTCTTTCTGGTACTCCTAGAATAGAGGGCTCAAGTTGATGTTAAATTTCAGGAAACTGAATGAGGATGATACAGAAGAGAGATGACCACCCTCTATAAGTTTCTTCCATTTATTAACAAAGACTGTTTCGTCTTTGTTAAGTAAGAAAGGGGCTCTTACTTATGTATAACTGTCCCTTTTGAGCACCAACGTCACATTTTACCCATTCCCTTTTAGTATAAAGCAAAATGTAGATATAAAATGATTTAAATGAATATAACCACACCATCTTACCCGAATATGTACTGAAAAATTAGGCTGTATGTCAGGAGAAAGATTTTTTACCCAGTTGGTCAGTAATTTAACTTCTCTCTGACCTCGTTTAAAGACATATTGATGCCATGTTTCTTCTGCCAGCCAGTTAAATTCTAGTTTTTTTGATGGTTTATGAAACAGAAGTTCTTTATCAAGATAACACTGTAGAATAGCAGGTTCCATGTGGCTAGAAAACTGACAGCTTTAACCCTCCTGTTTGTTTCAGTGAGTGCACAGAATTTTTAACTCAAAATTACTTTAAGATGTCCTCAGAAATGAGATTGCACGTAGACAATCTCTGTTTTCTAAATAGTCCCCAAATCAGCAGCTGGTGATGACAAATGATTACATAATTAATGTGTACTTAAAAGGAGAAAAAAATTTCTTACCTATGTTAGAAAGGCATGGCTTACAGGGTTGCTATTCTATTCAAGTTCGGAGCATGAAGGAGTATCACAGTGTTGACAAAACAGGAAGAAAATGATAGGGATTATCTTATAAATCATTTGTGTGCCTATTTAAGACTTCCTGGCACATTCCTTGACTGTTATATTTTGATTAACTGTGTTGTGGAGTTATCATGCAATGTATAGATTTCTCTATGAAAAATAATTCGAACCTACAAATCAAACCTAAACTAATAGTCAGTGTTTTGCGTTCTTGATTGGGCCAAAAGCCTTAACAAATTGCAAAAAATATGTCAAAAGACAGATTGAGTTGGTTTGCTGAATTTAGGGAAATGCTTGGTCTGATAGTTAATCAATGGAAATATCTGCAATTGAAAGATCGCATTACTAATTCTCCATACAATTTATCTTTCTTTCCTCATCTCTTTTAAATAAAGGCTCAGAAATTACTGCCTCTGCCAATGAAGTGACCCATTTAGCATGTAGCTTTTTTGCAAAAGGGATGACTGACTGGCAAAACTCTTAAGAAGGCTGAATCTTGCTTCTGAAAATCATCCTTAGATTTTGTTTTGTAAGTTTTTTTCCAATCATGGCATATTAAATAAGAAATAAATGTGGGTAATATTGCTCTAATAAATTTAAAATTAATAAAATTAAGGAATCTAGGTGAATATAGGCAAATTTTTGAAAAAAACACTTAAGGTTTTAACTCATTTCATGAAAACTGGGCATTGTGAGGGCCAGAAATCAGTAGATATTTTTGCCTCACTTATAAGAATAATAAGTTATAAATATAAAATTATAAAATATAATTATTACTCAGAACCTATGCTTCCTGAGTTGCTGCTTTTTTTTTTTTTTTTTTACAAAGAAATAGCTGGGATGGGGATAGATAAGTGACATTCAGAACATTAAGGATAAAATGTAAGGTCCATTTAATTTAGTATATACTCTGCCCAGATTTTAAATGAATGATGATATACTTATTTGATATTTTCATATCCTGTGATTATATTAGAACAATAAGTCCTTGAAAAATTACATTAAAAGTACATCTAGTATAAAAGAAAAAAGTAGAAATTAATGACAAAAGTAAAAAAAGGAAAAAGGGGACTAAAAATTGAGAATGAGCTATAAGGGATAATAACCAAATGTATGAGCCCCTGTTTGGATATTGATTTGACTTGACTACGCATACTGTATAAATGGGAATTATGAATATGAACTAGGCATCTGATGGTATTAAGGAATTGCTATTAATTCTTTTAGGTGTGATAATGGCACGATATATATATCATGCTATCCATCTCTAATTAATAAAGTGTACATATATACCTAAGAATCTACTGTGAAATGGCATAACATCTGGAGTTTGCTTTAAAATGGTTTAGAAAATAAACAAAAAGGGTGAGAGAATATAAATAAAAACCAATTGACAGATGTCATTATTGTTCAAGCTGAGTGATGAGTATAAAGATTTTAAATATTATTCTTCCTGCTTCTATTAATATTTGAGAATTTTCCAGAATAAAAATTATAATCTCAATTCATTGTTTTACAAATGAGCAGATATACAAATTGGAAACTGCCTTTTCTTGTATTGGTGATTGCTTTAGGCATTCTTAACAAGAAACCTCTTGGAGTTACACACATAAAGCTAGAGTCACTTTTGTTCAGGTATAATTTTATTTTCTCTGTCCACAGTTGGCAGAGAATTAGAGGACAAGCTGGTTGCAGCATTGTCACACTAGGTTTAAATCAGTTCAAGCAGTTTACTAATACTGAATGTGATGGTCTGCCTCAGGCTACGAGGATCCAGGGAAGTGCCAGAATTTTCTTCACTTTCTGTTACTTTGTGAGGCTATAGTGTGTGTGTATGTTGGGGGATGGGATGCCTTTCTGTTACCTTCGTAGGGGGGATCCGGGGGGGAGAAATGGCTGTGATCAGGAGCCCTTCCTGTCCTTACCTTTTCTAAGGGAACCCAGGAATCCATTCTAACTGCTATGGACAGTACATGAGAGAAAGAAGAGCGATCTCATTTTTGCTGTTACAAATGTACAAGGAGAAATGTTCTTGGTCTCATACAGGAACAAGTGATAGTTTCCTTATAGAACCAAGATACTCTTCCACAAAACATTACTAGGTATTATGTGGAGAAGCATGAGGAATGGGCATATGGCAGATGATTTTGAGAACTATTTGGTTAAATACATTAAGCATTTTTTTCATGTAAAGTAATATGTGTATAACACCTTAATACTTATGACAAAACTCCTTAGAAGCATGTGTGGGGAACACTGAATATAATAGTTACCAAACTGTTTTGATCACTAACTCTTCTTCCAAGAACATCATGTGACACTAGTATTTCTTGGAATACACTTTGGAAAATGCTGCCCTTGACCAAGCCATTTTCAACTCAAGCCTCAAGTGTACAATGTGCTCCTAACTTCAGTCTCTCTTTCTTCTTATGCCTACCATAGCCATATTCAAGCTCTTTTGTACATTGGTTTATTAAATGGCACTGATTTATTGCCTACTGTGTCACTACTCTCTGCTTGGGGCTAGAGATACAGAGATGACTAAAACATGTGTCCTACCCTCAAAAAGTTTATACTGTACCTGAGGAAACAGACACAATGTTCACAAGCCATATGAATATGGCACTCAGCAATGATGGCACTTAAAAGGTGAAAATGTGTCCTGAGGACAGAACATCCTCTGAACAAGCTGTAGCTGCCACTCACTGACTGCTTCTCTGATAACCATTCCCCACCTTGCGACAGTTCCCTTATTTCTAAATGGAAACTTCTTGTGTTTCTTGAGGAACTGACTCTCTACCAGTGCTAATCTAGTTATAACAAGGATAAATTCAGGAGCAGAGAATAGGCTGAGACAGTCCAGTAACAGTGAATTTCAGGAATTGAGCATGGAATTTTGTGAGTCTTAATTCTTGCCTATTGATATACTGCAGCCATTTCTGTCTGCTACTTTGAGTAAAAAACAGCCTGGAACAAGGTAGAATATAGAGGAGTGCAGAGCTGAGAGAATCACAAAAGAAATGAGCCAAAGACCATTGAATTAAGTACATTAAAGCCTACCCTATTGCTATACTTTTCTGTTCTCTGAGCAACAAATTTTCTTTATTGCTTAAGCCAGTTTCTCTTAGGTTTTCTGTTTCTTGCACTGAAACAACCTGTGATGTATTCCTGTGCCCATGTGTCTGCTTTGTCATTCGCTCCAATGAAAATAGCCACCTTTCCACTAACCTAGGTCCTACTCACATCATGCCCACACCCTGTATCTCTCCTGGATCAGTTGAGTTCACAGTGCTCTGTCCCTCCTTTACCACCTATTTGTACTATATTCACTTAGCACTTACATATTTCTGTGTTCACACACACAAACACACATGAAAATGTATGTCTTGTAAATGAGAATATAAACTTTTTAGAGATTATAACTCATTACATTAGATGGAATAATGTACTTTGTAAACATTGTTGAATAAACATTAAACTTACACATTATACCCCATTTCCTGCAGTTCTTAGCACAATGCCTAACATATAGCAGAATCATGAGAGTTGTTCATATTTTACTTCTTAGGTCTCATGCCATCCTGGCATAACTCTTGATTCCTCCCAAGTAAGAGTGGTCACCCCCCATCTTGCGCACCCATAATATTATCACAACTATTGTTGCTTTCATTTATTTCTAAAGCTCTTCCCCTACTAGATTGTTGGGACAGAATCAATATTTTTTTATCTGTGTTTCCACAGCACCTTATCACCTACATAGTCGTTTTTCAATAGATCATGTTAAATATAAGAAAGAATGAATTAGTTTATTTCTAGTTCTTACACAGCTGCTAAAATATCTGTACAATTCCAGCTAATATTATAATTCTTCCATTTTGTTCAAAGATATTACAGATACACACACACACACACACACACACATCAAGCTAAGTGGTAAATGAACTTAAGCAGTATGTTTCTCTCATTCATTCAAAGGCAAAGCATATTAGTTCAAGAATAATCTTATTAGTAAAACTTATATGTCAAAGTTTAGTGCTTGATAGTAATTATTTCTATGTCTGTGTGACAACATATACTAACACCATTTTCCTTACTGTGATAAAATGAAATGTATTAAATCAAAGAATCTACACAAAAAGTAGAAGAGAAGTATTAAAAATTCTTTGAAATCACCATGACCCTTTGATAAATATTGAGTGCACTCAGTGCGACAACTGGAATATCAAATGCCCTGAGTGATTTGCTCAGATATAACATTTCATTAAGAGAACACAGTAGCAAAAAAACCTAGCCTTCTGTCAAGCCTTGTATTTTTTTCCCATTTCCAGGTTTTCTTGATTTGTCATAAGTTCACATCTATCTAGACCTTACTTTCCATGCTTTTCATCTTTAATGATGCCCTCACACCTCTGCCATTTGCTGTGATTGTCTAAAATATTTCTTTTCTAAATTCTGTCATTTTGACCAGCCATGTTACTCTTCACCAATTTTCTTTGATCATCACTCAGACAAGGCTTCCTTGTTCTTTCCTGAATCACAAAACAATTTTCTTTTTGGTTATGAGAACATCATCATAACCACCAAACTAGGCACCGAGTCCCCATTTCAGGATAATTTTAAAGAAAGGAAGAAAAACTTTCTACTAATATATTAGGGAAGACTGTCAAAGATTTTTAAAGAGCATTTATAATGCATTCTAATACAGTCATAGCAGCAGATAATAATATAGAATATGATATTCAAGGTGTGATGCATAGATCATCAGCCTCAGCACCACCTGCGAGCTTGATAGAAATACAGATTTTTCAGGCCCTGCCTTAGCTCTTGAATCAGAATCTACATTTAATATGATCTATAATTAACTCATGTGTACAGTAACGTGTAGAAAGCACTAAATATAAGCATTAAAAGTCTTTTAATCACCAAAATATTTTTAGTGGAATTGCTGACAGCTTTATTCTTTATATTGCACTTTCTAAGATTTCTGCCAAGAAAATCCTCAATATTATTTCAAAAAATAATTAAAATACAGTCTCAGTTAGTTTAGAGCTCACAGACTTATAGGGATGACACACTTCTACGAAAGCCCAGAAATGAATGTGGCAAACTCAATATGGTAAAACAAGAGAGGCTTTAGTTTTCCCAAACTGTTAAAAAAAAAATGAATATAATATCCCCACTTGACTACCTCCCAAGGATACTGCAATGTTTAACACTGTTATTTATGGAACACAGCAATACACATTGAGAAAGATCTGTGTAAGCAGCATTCTTGCAAATAATGTTTTGATGAGCATTTCCTCCAGCAAATATTTTCTCTATTATAAAATGTTCAAAAGTATGCAGAGATAAACATAATTACTGGAGACTTTGTAATTATGCATGCAAACTGGGCACAATCCACAGTAAGCTTAGAGCTCAGAAAAGACCACAGTAATTTACTGGAGCTGAGACACAGTATACCATAATGCAATAACCCATAGAATTCTACTGACCAGCAGTACGTCTAACCAGAAATAAAAATATTTTTATTGGCTTTATTTTTAAAGAATATTTAATGTTGCAATCGGTTTTTATGTAGAAAAACTGCAGTATTCATCTAGAAGTATAATTGTTTACTAAATGTATTGCAGATTGGTATTTTATGACTGAAGTACAAAGTTGACCCTAATTTTACATCGCTATTTGATATAAACACTTCAGCATCATAAAAAGTATGTATTAAGTGCCCCTTATTAAAGAATATGACCCTATCCAGTAGGAATGTATCTACTCTGCAATGCTTATCTTTACTATTCTAGTTTAGGTCAAGTAAGATAGAGTCAGGCTTCCCAATAGAGTTTATGTGTATGCCAGTATGCTCTATAAGTTATGTTGAGAAACAAACTGCAACAAATTATACATACTGGATTATAAACTATATTAAATTAGATTAAATTTTGTCATAAACTACGTTAAATTATTATAAAATATATTTTTTGCTAAAAACGATACCACACAATAACAAAATAAATATTTGTTCCTGTTCCATGAATAATACACTAGGAAATGCCTTATTAAGGTCCTTATCACTCATCACCAGATGCTCTTAAATAGTCCTAGAATTTATAGCAATAAACTTTAGAAATCACCGAGGCCTCAAAAACGACAAATGAGATCAAGGACAGAGAGAGGCTGGGCATATACAGTAACTAGTTCACCAGTAAACACATCAGTCAGTCAACAGTATTTATTTCCGACCGGATCAAGAACAACTTGGAGTGTAGTTTTAACTTCATTGGCAGGTTATTATGCACTGTGAGTTGACAGGCTTAGCTTCGGGCCAAAGAAGTTTGGGCTGTTGCAAAGAACAGTGGGAAGAGGCAGCAAGGGTCAGGTAACAGCCTTGGAACTTTTAGCTCGGAATGGTGCTAACACTGGCCAGCCTAATGACTTTGACTCGTAAGACCTCTTCACTTCGCTGTAGGTCATCTGGACTTCTGTAGTCAGAACAGGGATGAGCTAAGATTGTTACTGTGACTAATGATTGGTGAAGCATTTTAAAGTAGTGAAGTTTTTATATATACTAGTTGATATTTTATCCTTTAAATGTGCAATCATATAGCAATTACCAGACTCTTGCAGAAAAAGAACAAATAACTCAGAGACACAATCCTAATGATCATCTTTTTAGAAAGTTTTTTCTTAGGATAAGAAAAACTGTAATTCTTTAAAATTATAATAGTTTATTTTGCTGGCATATGCTCATTTTAATCTGTAATATATTTCACTTAAAACTTAGTAAGCTAAATTCTTCTCACTTAGCCACCTTTCCCTTCCTAAATGTTTATATGAGGCCATGAAGCCTAACCAAAGTCCTGTTTTCAGATATAATAGAACAGATAGGTGGAGCCTAGGCTACAATCTTCACCAGAAGACCCCAAGCAGTGGTCCTGGGCTGGAGTCCTCCCCAGAAGACCAAAAGCAGTAGCCCTGGACTCCGAGACAGCTTGAGAAAAAGTGGCTGAATATCCTCAGAAGGGTGACAGTGGAGAGTGCATTTGGAGACCAGAAGTGTCCTGAGGTTCAGAGTCACCTCCTCTAGGTAATGTTGGGAGGTGAGGATGCTGGCTACATGATACCCCATGCTGGGGTGTAGGGCAGAGGAGTTAATCTCTTTTCCTTTCCTCCAATCCCTCTATATACTTCCATGTACTTTTTAAGTGCCTTTACTTGTTTATTCAAATGACATTTTACCTACATTAAAAAAAAATTAAGACATACAGTGCTTATTATGTGCCAGCCATGGCCTAAGTGTTTATTTACATAACCTATTTAATAATACTGATTCTATAAGATATGCACTTTCCCTCTTTACAGATGAGGAAACTGTGGCACAAAGAGATGAAATAAGTTGTTCAAGGACATAGCTACTAAGTGGCAGAGCTGTGATTTGAACCCAGGACTTTAGCTAACTGATCTTGTGCTCCTAATTCCTGCCATCTACTGCTTCATTGTGCAGCTCTATTAAATGAGATACCCCACAGAAATATAAACCGTAGGACCTGTGCCCAGAAGATGCTTAAATATTTTCAGCTCCCTCGTGTAAAAATGTTGACGTATATGCTTACTTCTAGGGAGGGCAGACTCCATTATTGTCAGAAGTTAAGATGATAGGACCAGCAGTTAGTCAACTTGGGTTCAATGTCCTGCCACACCTTATTAGCTATGTGGCCATGGGCAAGCCACATAAGCTCTGTGTGCCTAGTGTCCTCATTTGTGAAATGTGATACCAAGAGTAGGGATCTCCCAAGGTTGCTGTGAGATTGAATGAGATATCACATAAAGTTTTTCCACAATTCTCAGTACATAGTAACCACTCACAAAATTCTGTTGTTACTTTGGAGCCTACATGGACTGATTTAATACCCAGTATCCCATTGGGAACACAGTAGACAGTAAGTAAATATTTCACGACTAAATGGTCGTATGACTTAATTTGCTCGAGTTTGATTTGCCCCAGGCATGACTGGGGGCTGGAGAGGTTGTATAATATTTTCCCTCTCCCCGAAGGATGCCAGGATGACCCAGCAAACCCTCGTCTGGCATCTGACAGTGATATGCTAAGCTGCTTGGGCACTGTCTGACTTTAATATGATCCCAACTCTGACACATTTCATGGTTTTAGATACTGACAAACCCAAGCCAGGTCAGTCCTGAGGTGCTGGGAGTTGCTGCAGATTGGGGCATAGCCCGGAAGAAAATACAGATATTTAAGTTATGTTTGCTAGATGAGATACATGTGACTTTCTAATCTCTAGACCTTATTAGCTGACAATTCTCCCTTTTTAAAAAATGTCTTTAAAACAAACACAATGTTTATAAAACTGTCCTTTTGAGGTAGCATAAGTTCTGGGAGTAGCTTTGGAATAACAGAAATGAGAGAAAAAGTGGTTTAGTGTAGTTTTAATGTTTTGTGTACTTAGTTCTTAGATAATTAGGGTATTATTAAGTATATTAGTTTGTGTATTTTATTCATCCTGTCATTTATTTACCTAACAAATACTTATTAATTACCCACTGTATGCTAGGCACTGTTCCAGGAGTTGAGGATATAGCAGTGAACAGAACAGATCAAAATTATATTAATGAACTAAAAGAGAATTTACCTCAGAATTATATTACTTCAATATAATAATACTTTTCTGAAAATACCATGAAGTTGATAATTAAATTTAATAACCAGAAGTTCTATAGCTCTACGTCTCATTATCTTTACTAAGTTGTAATAATCAAACTTATATCAAAATATATCTATGAAACTGTAGTTCAATTATTACATCTGGCAAAACGTGATGATAAAATCAGAGAAATTTAACAGGGGCCAGTTTTTCTAAATTAGCATTTTTAATATTATTTTCCATGGGCTGTTAAAAGGTATTCAGCTCAAAGGCAAAATGTGACTTTCTTGTGTAAATAATTTGGGAAATACGTTTGTGCCTCGTGAATATCCAAGCGTGAAGAATGATACTCAGGGTTTATCAAACCTGTTTGATCACAGAAATCTCTTTCTGGTGCATTTTTTGTGGGACAATTGTTTTACTAAGTACATATTGTAAAAAAATATTTGCTAAGCCTCTTCTGTAATTTATTGTCAAGGCATAAAGGAATTATAGACAATGGTAGGTTCATAGGGGAAAAAAATCGAAGAACCAATTTTTCATCTTGTTTTGTAAGACAGGCAATAGGACAATAAAAAATGTACCCTAGATCAATAGCTTTCCTTTCTAAAGAATGTCTATATCTGGCACGTGTTCTTCTTCACAGCAGTGAGGCAGCAAGGATGCCTCACTCTTTCCATTGGTGGCAATGACAAATCCCCAACGCCTGGCTCCCTTACTTCAGGTACCTAACCTTATACCTTGGACTGGCCCCCATTCAACACCTCCCATTCAATATCCTCCTAGTCAGTCATCCTCCTTTCCTAAGCTTTGTTCACCCTGAAAGCTATGGAAACAAAAAACAATTGTTTTGTTTTGGTTTTGAAATAGGTAATATGTTCACATGGTTCAAAATTCAAGTAGCTCAGAAGGGTAAAAATCTCCCACCTCAGTTCTCCAACCACCCAGGACAAACAATTTTGCTAATTTCTGGTGAATCTTCCCAGTAATATTTTACACATACAAGATATGCAAGTACTTATTTCTCCACCCACCAATGTATATTATTCATACTTTTTACATTTCTTTTTTTTTCCTTAACAAGTTATGTCAGAATTTCCTTTTGACCAGTCCTTGAGGAGTTTCCACATATTTTTTTTGCTTAATATGTTCAAATTTCTCCATTCGATAGATGAGCCATAAGTTATGTAAGTAGTACACTATTAACATTATTATTTTAAAATTTTTGCTATTGCAATGATAGTTACAAAGAGTAACCTTGTCACATCCATCAATTCACCTGCTTGAGTATATCTGTACTCTATATTCCTGAAGTATACTTTCAGTCAAAAGTATGTGCAATAGTAAGTTCATAGATATTGTCAAATTATCTTCCACAGGAGTTGTACCAATATACACACCACCAATATATAAAAGTGCTTCTTTAGCCTACACTCATGATAACAGTATACGAAACTTTTTGATCCTTACAAATTTAATATGTGAAAAGTATACTGTAGTATAACTTAAATTTGGAATTTATTTCTTAAAGAAACAATATTTTTTAAAGAAAAAACTTGTATAGAAATCATTCAAGAATATGTTTCATACTTCCCTCGCTTTGTGGAACAGCTTATATTCAAGTTAATCCTCCTAATCTTTCTCTGATGTTATCATTCCGGACATCAATTCTGTGCCCTAATGCAGTGATAACTTACGGGGTAGTGATGACTAGAGGCTTTGGCCAGGAGTGGGACCGGGTTCTGAATACTATGCTGCTATTGTTTTCCTGGCTACTTAATTTCTTTCAGCTGTTGCTTTTTATGTGCGTGAATACTCTCTTGGCTTCTAATCTGTTTCCTTAATTAATATTATATCATCTGAGGGAGAGAATGAAAGACGTTCCTAGTCTTCATGATAATAATTATAATAGCTACCATTTCTTAAGTGTCTTTTATGTTTTAGGTAGACGTTTCTATGTGTTATCTTATGAAATCTTCATAGAGACCTTATACGGCAGGTATTATTATTTGTACCTTACTGATAGATTTTCCTGATTGTCAGGCTCTCGACCGTTTATCAATGGGAGAGCTGGGATTCAATATTCTAAAGGCCATATCAACTTTTTCTTCCCTCCAGCAGAAAGTGTATAAGTTTTTTGACAACTGTTTTTCCTACTGTTCAAAGACCCTCTTCTCTGTTTGGATTCCCAGATGTGTCCTTGGAGTTTGGGGTCACTTGACATGTGACCTCGGAAGCACAGGGCACTACTCCACATTATGTTAAACTCAATATGCTTTTGAAGCCTGAAGCTAGGAGTATCTTAATGTGAACCAAAAATAACTAAAAAGCTAAGTCAGCAATCATTTTGGCAATAAATGTCTGTTTCATTATATTGTGAACACTCTAATAAATTCCCTTTTCAAAGGATTTTATGTGAAGCATGTGAAAAGCAGTATATTCTGTTTTTGAATTAGCAAGCGTATTCAAAGAGCTTGGCATCTGGGGCATACAGGTGGCTGATTTATCATTTCCTATCTGGCCCAGCCACATCTGAAGCTCTTTTACTGTTGTTTTATCACAAGATAGGACTTTGGTTCTTCTTGACTACTCTTAGTGCCACAGCATATAAACACCCAAAGTGCCTAAAACAGTTTTTATTTTGTTGGGTTAAATTTTGTGCTTTTTCCTACTTATGTTTAACAAACTAGCTCTAAAGTATTCTGATGCAACCCTGGGAGTAGCTCATTTTCCTTGTTGCTTCTGAGTCTCCAGAGTCTGGCTCCCAAAAGGCCAGGTTCTTCGCTGGTTAAGGAGACTCACGTGTGTCAGCATCTGGGCGACAAAGGTCTCTTGCTACAAGAAAATCAGTGGTCTTGGTTTTTTCCTGGGATTGCCCTGCAGAAATTCTCCCTCGGTGGCTGCACAGCCTCTGCCCACATGGTTTGAGGACTTGCAAAGTGCCTGACTCGAACAGGTGGGCCATTCGTTCACACCCTTGAGGCAAAACTTCTGAGAGTGTCAGCTTGGTAAAATCAGGGAGAGATCTTTGGTATATATAAGCTGTAAAATGTTTCCCTTCTCCAATAATTACTTTTATGTTCATCAGTTCCACTTTTAAAACAGGAATGATTTGAATTCCTGCTTTTAGATGTTTATGATTACAATTTTCGAAGGAAATTGAAAAGCATTGGAATTTTCTCCTTTCAATTAAAATCACCTAAGTTTACTGGACATCATGGCTTCTTGGTTCATTGTCCATTTAAAAATGGCAACAGACATACTGAATCTTATAACTAAGCCTTGTAAACAAAAGACAGCAAATTAACAAATACTTGATGAACTCATTCTTTTCCAAAAGCTGAAGAACAGATTGAGTATTTTGAATATTGACTACTTTTAATCCTTTTTCTTTTTTTGACAAAAAAGGAAAAGAGAAGCAAATTACCAACACAGATCTGCAATAAAAGCAAACCAAGCAATCTGTTAGTGAGTAGCCTTCCTCCACCCCAAATACTGCTTATAACTGGTTGTTCCAGTTCAATTCATTTTGCAAACTACATTGTGTATTTAAAAACCACAGTTTGTTAAACTCATAGAAGTATAAGTAACAGTTTAAACTAGTTAAGGATATCTAATCTTCCCTTTCAAGTATTACTTCAGCCCCTAGTTTTCCTTTTAAAAAATCATTTTTTTGCAATCTGTGACTACCCATTGGATCTGTTAAAAAGATATTATACATTTGTAAGGTGTTGAGGCTCTGTAATATGATCTATGAATGTTTATTATGCTCTGGCTTCACATAGTGTGAGATGTGATAAGGTAATGAAATAGATTTTGTATATGTTGTGAGAAATCAGTTTCATTACTTTATATTTCTATAGTTTGACACACTTATAAAATAGGTCTAAGTTGCCGATTCAACGGCAAAATTATCTGCATTTGGATGTCTTGCATTAAAAAGGAGGTACTGTTGAGATGCTCTCATGCCATGGACACTTTGGGAAGCTAGAGAAATCTGTGGATTTCTCCCTATAATTTTTAAAATTATTAAAAATACATAGATTTTTCAAGGAAAACCAGCTATGTTTACATAAAGTGTACTCTCACCACGCCACCCCCCTCACACTACTTGCTGGCACCTCTAAAATTGTTTCTTATCATAGACCCACACACAACATAGCCTTCCAGGTTAGAATCGGATAGAAAACACTTTCAAGAAATTTTCCTTCTGAAAGAGTAAATATCAGTGTGGAAGAGGCCAGGATTCTAAGCCTCATTCTCACCCCCAAGCCCAGATCCTCCTTTCTTGGCCCTCAGGACTCCTATTCTCTCTGGCCCCTTTCTGTCAGGAGGAGAATCCTGGTGATTGCTAATACATTCTTATTAAATAATTTAAAAGTCTACTTATGTTGGTAACAGAAATGTATGCTTCTGTTCTTTAGCTTGGTTTCTTCGATTTGTTGTTATCCCCTTCTGAGACAGTGGATTTCACAAAGTGGATGATGATCTTTTGTTTTGTTGAACATTTTAGTGGGCATGAATATACATGTTTGTTGTCAAGGAAAGACTTTTTTTCTCTTTTTCCTGAAGGGAACATAATCTGGAGAACTGGGGGACAATCAGGGAAGGACGGTTGAGAGAAGAGAAGATGGGGAAAGAGAAAATGTGAGAAAGGTGCATAATGTACAACATAACTCCTTATTGTTTCTGAAAGTCTCCAACAAAGTTAGCTGTTGAAGTGGGGGGGGGGCGTGTTTTGATAACAGGTGAAGGTGATTTTTGTGTGCAGAGGACATAATGCTTGAATTCAAGAACCAAAAGAGGGTGAGTAAATTTTTACAGAAAATTTTGTCAGTCACCTCCCTAAGTATTAATAAAAAGAAAACCAGATATATGTTGTGCTCCAAGGGCCAAAAGTGGTCTAGATGACACCTACACTTTGGATGCTCAGAGAGAGTCAAGAACAAAAAAGAAACTCTAATTTTCAATTTCAGGTAGTTGTCACTCCCAGACGCTTCCCCCACCCTGCTTTTTTTTTTTTTTACTACTTTCATAGAAAAAAAAAATCTGATTTTTTTTATTCCTTTTTTATAGACACAATTGGTTCTATAAAAGCCTCTCAAATGACAATTAGCGGCTTGCTTCTACCTCTCTAAGAATCTCCATCAGGACTTTGTTCTTTTGAGGGTTTTGTTGTTGACACTGTAGGTGAATTAGCTAGCAGATGCAGAAAGGTCACTATGGGGAGTGGATTTCTGCAGTCAGACCTTTGGCTATTTATAAATTGTATAATATTAACTTTTCTAAGCTTTAATTTCTTCATTGGCAACAATATCTCATAGGATTGTATTAAAATGTTGTTGAAAATGTGTGTCACTCAGATTTTTTAAAAAAACGATAGAACTTAATTTAGCTAGTTTTAGTAGAAAATAAAATTATCAGAGATGGCTTACAGAATCTTTGGGAGGGCCAGAAAATTAGACATAGTGGCCTCGGCCACAAAAAATATTGAAGTCGTACCCTTGCTGAGCGTGGATACTGCGGGGCTGAATAAGAGACAGTTACTGCTTCTGCGGCATGCCTCACCATGCATGCCAGGAAAAGAGTTTTTGTGCAGCCTCCCCTCCTTGTTTTCTTCCAAACCTAACTGCCCTTGGATAGTCTGGTTGGGCAACTCAGCTCTGGTTTCTACCCTGGGATGCAAGACTCAAAGAGGAAAATGCCATACATTTAAGAAGGCATTTTGCAGCTGCCGGCCACAAAGCTTGACATACTTACTATCATCTGAGAATGTATGGTATTGGGCACATGATGAAAACTCAAAAAATGTGTTGAGTATTGTTATCACGAGGTATTATGAAAAGAAATGAGGCAAATTATGATACTCTTGATACACATGCATGTATCCTTTCATTAGTTCTTTCATACTTTTCGTGCATCCTTCAGGTGTGAAGTATTTTAAAAAGCACGTATTCAGCTATGTGTAAATTGCAAGACAACACATCAAGTCTTGTTTCCCCCCTCTACTTTTACTTCCCATCCTTCTCCACCCCACCCTGGAGACTAGGACTCTCATCGACAGCAACAGGCTTCTTTAGCCTCTGAATTCTGATTGAGTCTGCCAAGGGGGAGCCGAGCAGGGGATCGGAGGGAGAAGGAGAGCAAAGACAGGATATTTATTCCCCAGGCTCTTTTCTTGCCGAGTACAGGGATCACTTAGGATTGACTGTATCCCTTGACACAAAGTCGCATGATATTTACAAGACTGTCAATGAGAGGTGACAGTAAGTAGTGGGAAAGAAGAATAAACTCTATGTCATTTAAAATGCTACTTGATCTTGTAACAGAAATACATGTGTGTATTTTTTAGCTTGTTTTTTTCAGTTTTTGGTAGAGATTTCTGAGGAAAGTATGTTACTAAGCTTTATTTACCCAAGTGTTCTTCATCTTGGGAATCTATTCCACCAGCTTCTGTTAGCCCGAGGATGGTAACTGTCCCCCTGGTAAACAGTACCATAGTATAGTACTATCTTTTGTAGTTCCCCTGCATTTGAACTATGCCTTTGAAAGTGATACCTTAACTAAATTCTCCCCAAATATACAATTTGACTATGACATCTGTTTTCTCCTTGGACTCTGATCAATACCCTGAAAATGCGTTATTGAAAGATACTGTGTGTGTATATACTCACACATGCACACACATGCACGTACACACACATGCAGAGTAATATTTGTTTAGAATGTTTAAGAAATTGTGTTTCCTGCATCTATGGTATTAAGTTGGTTTAATTTAAAATACATACACATGGAGGCACAGTGAGAATAGAGATGGGGACAACAGAATTTTGGAGAAGGTGAGCTTTCACTTCCAATAATTAATTTGAAGAACATTTGATTTCTTCACTATTCCTGAACAAAAATTTCAAGTAGTAAAATAAATATGACCAGCATTCAGCTGTAAGTATTAAGAAGATAAGGTCTCAGAAAAGTAAAAGTTATTATTTTCAGCAACTTTCAAGAATATAATAGCTATTGAAATAGAAAAATGACTAGAATTATTCATGTGGTCATAATAAATAATTGATAACAGGGAGAGAAAATGTACATACCTGTCTAGATTTTTCTGGTTTCTTTTGATAGTTATTTTGAATTCTATAAAGTAATTTTGCAGGCATCTTTACAAAATTATAATTTTTGAATACAGGAGTATTGAGAAGGAGTCATCCAATTTTCTCTAGGCAAATCAATTTTCATGAGAGTAAAGCAGAGGTTAATTCATATGTCAAGTTAAAATTTCAAGAATGTATAAAGATCACTCAGTTAAAAACTATTTTTCTCTGCAATTGTTTACACACAAACACAGACATATATGCACACTGAATAAATCTCACAATTTTAACTATTTTTCTAATTATAACATTTTTTGCTTCATAGATAAAGATATAAAACATGGCAACAATCTTCGTCTCGTTGTGAGATGAGTGTATCGTAGAGGAATATATAAATGTTTCCATCCAAAGGATCATTTTATGGAATTATCAAACAAGTCTAATGTAATAGTGATAGTTTTAAAATCCTTCATAATTCTTCCTATTTGTGTCACCCAGATGTGAGTATAATAAATGTTTTATGAAATATTTTCATATCCTGTATATATATTTTTTTCCTCTGAGGCTCCTCACCCATTTTGTCAATGGCAGTTATCCTTCCAGAAGGAGGGCGGGTACCATCTGGAACAAAGAAGGCATTGATCAGCTTTGAGTACTGCAGCCAACTTTTAAAATAAATTCCAGAAAGAGAGTTGAGCCTTTAGAGAGTGAAAAGAGTTTCTAAAATGCCAAAAAGAAAAGAGAGACAGAAAGAAAAACGAAAGAAAGAAGACAAAGCAAAAGGAAAAAATGCTTCCTGTTCACATATCAAAACTAAAGACGGAGAACTTTGTCTATAAACTCCAAGCAAGAGGAGAAAGTGGACACTTTCCTGCTAGGAGAGGAAGACACTGAGAGAGACCAAGGCAGTCAAAGAAGGGTGTCCTGGCTTACCCCTGAGGCTGAAGCCCTGGGGTGTGGTCACAGCAAGTAAAAGCTGGGTGTGGCATTTAAAAGCTGTAAGAAAAAACATGAAAGAGAAACTGTGCAGAATTCAGGGCAGTGGGACTTGGGCACACTACCTGGGAAGATTTAAGAGCGCTTTAGAGACTGCTTTGTCTAACATGGCACGCTCCAGGCCTGCACCTCTCAAAGCGTAGTTCTAAAATGGGAGTAAGCATTTTGAAGCTTTCAGAGAAATGTTATAGACTAGTTTTATGAACTGAATGTTTATGTCCTCCTTCTCCAAATCCGTGTGTTGAAACTCTATCCGCGCGCGCCCCACTCAATGTGATGGCATTAACCTTCGGAAGGTTATTAGGATTAGGTGAGTTTATGAGGGTAGAGAGCTCATGAATGGGATTTCTGCCCTTCCAAGAGTCGAGAGAGAGCTTGCTTCCACTCGGCCTTCCTCCATGTGACGATACCATGAGAAGCGGGCAGTCTGGAACCTGGAAGGGGACTCCTGCTTGAACTTGACGATGCCGGCACCCTGATCCTGCACTTCCAGGCTCCAGAGCTGTGAGAAATAAATTTTTGTAGTTTATAAGCCACACAGATCAGTATTCGTCTCTGGCACGTCAGGAGCTGCGCTGCATAGCAGGAAATGAGCGGCAGGCAAGCAAGCGAAGCTTCATCTGTATTTGCAGCCACTCCCGAGCGCTAGCCTCACCGCCTCAGCTGCACCTCAGATCATTAGGCATTAGATTCTCAGAGGAGCACCAGTCTCCGGTTCCAAAAAGTTTGGGGACCACTAGTCTATGTTATTTTTCTTAAAGAAGCACAAACTAAGACAACTTGTTTTGTGACAATTGAATTAAATAATAATTTTTAAAACTAAACCTTGTATTCTTCTTTATTATTTTTCTAGTGATTTTTATTATAATTTTACAAAAATACTGGTCTGAAATGGATTAGACGGGGGGAACTCACAATAGTTTGAGAAGTATTGTCCTAGATGAAGTGCTACCAGTGGCTGAGTGAGGGTCAAATAGAGGTTGGAAGTCAGACTCTTCACTTTTCTTTCAATTCTCTCCACACTCTTAAGTTTCCTGTGCTATGGAAGGAATCCAGAAGTAAGTGTGTTTGACTAGAGGAGATTTAGAAAGTACCTGGATGGAGATTCTGTGATCAGCTATGGGTATGGTAACAAGAAAAAAGTGACCCCATTGCTCAGGCTGCAGGGTAGATGGCCTGAACCAGAGTTGGAAGAAAGTCGGCTAATACTCAGTTAGGCTGACAGTGGCAGGGTGAGCCAAGGTATTCTCATGAAAACAGCGTGAGAACAACCACTGAGTCCTCTACTTCAGCACCGTGGGCCCACAGGACATTCGGCAGGACTTCAGTGTAGAGTTCAGTGAAGATCCAAAGACCATTCATATCTGGGACCTCTGGGCATGGCCCAAAGGTACCTTCTATTCCAGTAACTCATGGTCTTGAAAGTTCCCCATATATCCAGAAACCATCTTGGGAATGGGGGTGGAGAAGTACAAAAGAACTGAAGATTTACTGCAAATTGACTGCCCAAGAGAGATTATATACTATCATTCAACAGTCATGTTTTCTCCTATTACCCAGTAGTGTGATAACTTGAGAAGAAAATTAAATTAGATGAAGAAAATAAAGAAACTACATTTCTTTCACACCTGACTGGTAATGCATAAATTATTGACCCTGCCATATAAACTATCGATTGTGATAATAAAAATCATGCCTAGCATGTAGTACACTCAATAAAGCCTTGTTGAAATATTAAAAAGAAAATTAAGAATGTTATATTTCAAAAATAGAATTTAAGCAGAATTAGGATGTTATAGGATCTCTATACAGATGTTTTTTCCATTTATAGGGTGGGTCAAATGCTTCAGTTCCATTGTCTGATATTTAGGTAAAATAAATGAATTATATAAGAACGTAATGACCATATTTATGGACAATAAAGTCCTCAGTAAGCATTCAGATAGGAAGTTTTCCAAATCATGGGAGTATACCTTGGGAGAAGGTAGTCAAATTTAATACACTTTTAAAGACTCTGAGCTTTTCAAAAAGATGGAATACAACAGGAGAGACAAGATTTGCCTCTTAACTCTACCCAGAGACTTTATGTTAGTAATCTGAAAGCCTCTCTTAGGTATTGGCCCTGATATTTGGTGACATCTAGTAGGTAATGATCATTAGTCATTCTTTCCATACACATTATACCATCCTACTTATTATGTCTGTCAGGTGCTAGAGCTTTAAAGATATTTAAACACAATTTTACAGATTTAAAAAGATTCTTCCCACCTTTAAAGAGATTATAAGACAGTGGGAGAAACAGACATGCAAATGGAGAATAACAATATAATCAGTGTTGTAACCAAGAGAACAGGGATCTACAGACCAGAGGAAAGGAGACATCTTTTTCTAGGTCTAGTCAGTGAAGGGTTCTTTAAGAAGGCAGAGGCCTTTTGGGCTCAATCTTGCATGATTTGGAGAGCACCAAGGGTGGTTGGTAGAATCAGGCAAGCCAGAAGAAGGAAGTGATGAGAGAGGGAAAAAGCAGTGTCTTTGTTTACCAAGGCACCAGAGTAGATATGCTTGAGGTTCTTGAGATGGTTCTGTGACTGGGACCAAGACCATCTGCAGGGTTGAGTGAAGAGTGGAAACGGAGAAGTTTGCAGGATCACGCTGAATATCATAGATGGGTTTGAAGGCAGAATGGCCTGAGTGGATTTTGTTTTGGAAATATTATTCTAGAAATTGCATGGCAGGTAGTGTGGAGTGGGAAAAAACTGAAGACAAAAGACCAGCTTGCAGAAGACCTGGTGAGAGATGATAGCCCTAAGCTTCTGATTGCCCCAATCTGATTCTCTCAGATCTTGAGAAAGGAGATTTCTTTACGTGGAAATGAGACATGAAAATCGTCAAGACTGGCTAATCTCATGTCTGTGGCATGAATCCAATCTCATAGAAGGTTTCTGCTTTTCCCTGTGGTTATACACTCCTCCTCTTGACTGAACGGCTCATTCCCTCAGTTTCTGTTATTACAATTCCTAGAAGATGTTTTGTGTATTAGTCTTTTCCCTTTTTACTAAGATGACCTATTTTGGACTGCCTTTTACATCAGTTCTCTTATAATTCTGGAGCCCAAAGGATAGATAAAAGTGGTTTTGGCTTTATTCTATAGCAGTAGAAATGCCATGACTGCTGTTTTATTTAATGCAGATATGCTTCCATGATCTTTTTTTTTTTTTTTTTTTTTAAATAGCTGTCTCCTTCACTACTTGAGATTCTAGTCAGGAAAGCAATTTTCATCCCAAGGTAGACCCTTATTAGATTATTTTTAGTCATTAAAAATAATTTAATGAGGACGGTGTATCTTTCAGCCCAAACAGGGAACCTCATTTGGAGCAGTAGAGTCGGATACAAGCATACAGAAGTGTTCTAACATTCTTATCCCCCATATCGTTTATAAACCTTTTTATTTTCATCTTGGTCATTGGTGATGTGGCTATTTATTGTTACTGGTTGGGTTACAACTGATCCCAGTAACTCTTGGACAGCAGAATGCTCCTAAGGGCAGCGAGCTAGCTGGAGATAATAAACCTAAGAGGCATTGCATATAGATTGCAGATCCCAGCGTATTGTTTGAGAGGGATTGTCCTTATGGGTCTTCAACCTTCCACAACCCTACAATCAAATCTGCATTTTCTCTAAATTTCTACTGCCTGCAAGCCTACTCCAGCCCTCTGTGTAGTCACATCTGGTTGCAAGGTACCACTGACTTCTGAATGTGTCTGCATAGGTGAAAGCCATGCTTCTTCTTCCCCTTCCCTTCTCATCTCAAGCTTGAAATTAATTTGGCAACATCTTCTCAAATTGTGTTTTGTACTTCTTGGTTAAGCAAATGTTAAATTCATGTCTACATAATCTCATAAAGCTCTTCCCCATTCTCCTGAGACAACTCCTGTAATTTCTTTTTCATAGTATTGTTCTTTTCACCTTGTTTTCTGATTTTGAACATTACTGGATCTAATGTTGTGGTTAAATCTTTATACTTAGGCTGCACCTCATTCCATTCTTGGGGAAGACAGATAAATGCAGAGACATAATTCAAAGGGACCCAAGAGTCAGGAAATCTAGTCTGTTCTGGCTCCTCTCAGATGGTTCCAATTGCTTGTATGACAGTCTTTGCCAAGTAGGGCATTAATTTTAACCATAGAAACCTGGCAAGTCCGACAATTCAGCTTGACATTGCAATTCAGCATTGGGAACTATTAGTTTTGGATCTGATTTTAAGTGGTCTCAGAATACTGGTTACAAACAGAAAGGTTTTCCTGAAGCCAAGTCATGCAGTGGCCCTGGGTTTCCTTATCTGCTTTCAGCCAGGCAACCTGGGACCAGAGCATGTGCTTCGCCACTACAACTGTCTCATTGTATGGGAGGCAGACATCCAGCTCTGGTGCTCCTGAATTTCATTTTCTTTTATTTTGTCCTTTCATTTTCACTTATTTATTTCTTTATCCCAAAACTATACATGTACTTTGTTGAGGTGGGAAGTGGGGAGGGGGAGAAAATATGGGTAATTTGAAAGACTTAAACGTCTTATGTCTTCCATTTAAAAGTAATCACTTTTAACAATTGGTGTTTATCCTTCTAGAAGATGCAGTGGAGGGAGAAATATACAGAGGGAGGGAGAATTTTACTTGCATTTCCTAGGTCTTTGGAATTATTCCAGAATAAAACTGCCAACGCCTGGTTTTGTCCAGGACAATTTCCACTTTATCTTTGCCATACATGATGGCTTATTCCTCCATCCTGGAAGAAGCTATCCAATCTTCAACAACCCTACAAATGAATCTGTACCCCCTCCAAGGGACTGTGACTGTGCAGCTGCTCCTGACCCCTCTATCCATATTCACCATCTCCTTCTGGTTGCAAGGCATAGAGACTAATTTTCTTAATAAAAATAAGTGTTCATTTATGTGTATTTGTGTGACACATTTGCAATTGTCAATCTGTCTATGATTTGGCACCTCCAAGGATGAACTTCTTTCTCTGTTTTTCTGACATAAAATTCTTGGCTCCACTTAGCTGGTCTACTCTGTTCTCCTCTGTCTATGGATAGGTCAATCCCTCACATATTCGTCATCCAAATTATAGTAGGAACTAATCTGCTAGATGCTGCTGCCTCTTTTGAACAGAATGTTCTGAGTTAAGTAACCTCATTAATCACTGGCTAGACTCTTGGCACAGGTGTGTCTGCTCTGTCCATTTATTGGCAGCCCTTGTTGAAAAAAAAAATGGATTAATGCTTCTTTCATAAAATAAGCAAGTTGAGAAAGGTCTGGATGGGTGTGGCAGGCAGCATGACTAGCATGTTCAGTAATAAAATTGCCAACAGCCTCAGAAGTGGTAGGAGAAGGTAGGAAGGGGTTTAACTGAAAGCTATTTTGGAGGTAGAAATGACAGAATAGACCTTAGTGGATAGATTTTTAATCTCTTAGATTTCTGATTTACATGAATGAGTTAGAAGGGGTTCTTGTAAAAGAGACCATGGATATAAAAGAGGAAGTTGGTTTTGGAATTTATTTTTAAGTATATTTAGTTTGAAGAATGTGTGGGGCATCTAGGAGATGTCATCTCTTAGCAAATACTAATACAAATCAAGACTTTGGGGGCAGAGCTCTGGCTGGAGATAATTGATTTGGGAGTCATCGCATATAGATTATAGATTTCAGTATCTTGCTTGGAAACCTACACCTTCTTTCCCCTGGATTAAGACCAGATACAAAAAAATGGTGGCAAATTGAGTTTTAAAGAGAATGCTGCTTCTTTTTAAATATATTTCTCCTCATCGGATTTATAAATAATTAGCACCAATAGTAAAAACCAAGCATTAATTCCTATACAAAAAGTTTTAAAAAAAATAATTAGAATTCACTATGATTCCTAAGAAGAGAATCTAAGAGAAACGGGCTATTAGGGTAGAGTAATTAAAGGTCATGCCAACGAATTGCAGGTGACATTGAGATACACAATGGTAAAAATCAGGAAATGTTTTGATTCTATGCAATTTGAAAATCTATATTCGCCTTGGTGGAGTATAAGCAGGAAGCAACTGTCCTTGGCAAAGAAGGTTGAAATGCCCTCCTCCTAGCCACAGGACACAGGAATACACAGCTGCCAAGGCGAGCACTCAGTTTACAGAGACAGAGAGCTACAGTATCACCCAACCATTCCCACTGATCAATATAGAAGGCAGGTGGCAATCTGTAAAACAGCTTTATCAATATTCAGTCCCCAAAGACTCCAGTTTCAGCAATGTGAATTTAGAACCTCAAAAGAAGCAAAACTTGAATGACTGGATGCAGAAAGACCTTTGAAAGAAGACATGGAGACTACATGCACATCACTGTTTCTTAAAAGCTTAGGGGAGAAATTCCAGAAGAGTATGAAGATAGAGGAAGGAAATGGAGGTTCTGCAGTGCCTCGTCTGACCCCCTGGCCCACCTCCACCAGCACTGCCGTTATTGCTGTTGTAGAATGGCTGTGAAGTGATACAACTCTAGTTTAAAATCCTAGTTTTATTATTTACTATATGTATCCACTTTGGGCAAGTTTTAAAACTTCATCTGTAGAATAATAATGTTGCTTAGCATTGTAAAAACAGATAATGTATGCAAAGTGCCTGGCACATAGGAAATATTAAAATATTTGCAACATTATTTTAAAAAAACATGGTTAGTCAGTACAAAAACATCTGTAAGAACTCTTCTAGGTCCTTTATAAAATTATTCTTTCCAATTCACTTCCCTTGGGTTTCAGTCTGTCAACCACAAAATTTTTCCTACTATATTACTTAGATTCTTAGGAATCTCACTTGAGGCAAATTCACTAGTTTTGAGGGGCAAATTGAATGACTTTCATTTTCCTTTAAATCTTAAGTGATTTTCAGATTTAAAAACATGTTGAGGATTCTATTTTGTGTATGAATCTGGCTATTACTTAGATGATTCAGAAACCCAGGTTTCTGTGTGGCATCTGAAGGGATTTCAGGAATTCATGGTTGGGTGGATGATTGCATCACCACTGCTGCATGTTTGGGATTTCTGGGCTAGTTTGGGCTGTGTAGCATCCTGCTAGTAACATCTTTCAAGTTTTTGCTGCTATTTCAAACTTCAAGACATAGCCCTAACCCTTTGACTGTTGGGCTTTTTACAAAGCCGGAGCCAGCCTAAAATAAATCACTAGGCATATGCTGATGACAGAAAATGACTGTAGAGTTATCTTCCCATTTACCCTTTATTGTTATATTTAGAAAGTGAACTTTCCTCGACCTTGACATAGCTGCTCTATATTATTTTGGTCCTTGGTTATATTTTGCTCTGTAAATATTCTAAGAGTTGTTTCTCTCGTGGTTATCTACACTAACACGAAGGCAAATTCCTGAGGGGCATAGACTAATAGCAAATTAGCTCAGATTGGAGAAAAGACAAATCACTAAATACAATTTGTTGAATTAAATCAATTTAACAAATTCCTAATTAAAACAACCAGTAGTTTTATTGCATCAGAAAATGTTGTCAAATGAAGTTCTTTGTGACCAAATCTGAGGTAAAATGAAAAGTAATTCATTCTTTCAAGATAATTGTAATCATCACTCCTGAGATTTACTAGGCTTTCCATGAAACTAACATGTAGATTGAGGTGTTTGAGAGGGTCAGCCAGGCATGTGGGCACTGAAGTGTGTGACCTTCTTCCCTCTCAAGTATATAGAATAAAGAAAAATTATCTAAAAAATGACTTTGACTGTCTCTGACTCAGCAAATATACGAACACATAAAGATATGGTAACCATGTATGATTAAGGATTAGCTTTCTTTGGGAAAGTCCATGAGACTTTCCTAACCCTCGCATGGACATAGAGAATGGACTTGGCTCTCTCTATACATCATTTATAAGAAAACAGAAGAGTCAAAGAAAACAAGTCTAAAGACTGAAACTCATTACTGGGCAGAGAAGGTGAGGGTGTGCTTAGCTGAGTTTGGAGCCTACACTGAGTGAAGGGCCTGGGCTGATGGTAAAAGGATGAATCTTCCCTCCAGATTGTAGATTTTAAGATTATAATAGTGAGAAAGAACTGTCAAATACGAACTCTGTCACCAGTAATTAACAGCTTCCAAATGTGGTAAACTGGGTTTCCCATTGTCTCTTAGGTGATGTCAGATGCTGAGGTGACAGGAGATGCAAGTTTATTCATATGACATATGAATTAATATAGTCATACTTTAGAGATCACTTTTTCTTTCTATTCTTGATTATGATCCATTTTACTAACAAGAATTCGAGATTATCCCATGGTACTCATCTAGGATAAAATCCAAGGATCTAATTGCTAAGAAAGAATGTCTCCTCTGTTTTCATTATTCATTATAAGCCCCTTCCTATTTTAGAATACATTTTAAAATTTGCAGTATGTGGTTTATACAACATATGTGGTTATACCTTATAACACTAACTATAATAATTATAGTTCAAGTATTTTTAGGAGGAGTCTTGGCTTTGTACTACTCTGGTTATCTTGGTTATAAAAATATTGACTTTACTTAGAGGTGATGGCCTTTTCAAATATTTTAAAATAGCATTAAACAATGGACTCATTCAGTTTCAAACAATTACTTCAGTCTTTCATTCTCTACATTCCAGGCAACCACTTTTGAGTGGTCCGTTTGTCTCTGGCTAGTCTGGTATTTTCCTTTTCTGTTCTTCTTTCTCTTTGTTTTCTCATTTACCCACAGGAAATTGGGTAATCTATACAAATTATCTCTTCTCTTTATCTACTGATCCAAGGAATATGAGCTGCATTGCTAATTTTCTAACAAGGAAAATGTAAAGTGTTGATTCTAGAATGAGAGTAAATGAGCCTGTGGTAAGAAGTGGTAGTTTAAGCTTTACTTTGTTTTTCTTGTGAAGCAGGAGGCCCAGTATGCATAGAATTATGGAAAACAAAATGAAGTACAATATAACACATGGCAATTCCTTTAACCCTCTGCTTTACAACAAAAACAAGAACAATTAAGAATCTAAAGCCAGGTGTCAAGAGTTTCTAAACATTTGACATCTGCCTCTTTGCCAATAATAATATACTAATTAACATGTTTGTTCTGCCTTATGAAACTTATGTAAGTCATACACTTATATGTGGGATATAAACCTAAAAGCAACAAATGAACAGGACAAATTTTAGTTATTGGAATCGAACACATTAAAGAGACTGTCTCTTCTCTGGAAAATCTATCTAAAGTATATCTTTGAATTTTTAATAGAGAAATGTTAGGTAAGTGGTCAGACATGAGTGACAGGGCAACAAAGGAACGAAGGCTCAGTCCAGAGACAGCCTAAAGACCACCCAAATTTCACCTTGTTTGTAGTTAAAATAATCCTTCTTGCATCCTGAGAGACGAAGGACTGGAAGGTCATAAATCCATAGTTGGTTTGGTCCAGCTACAGATGCTTGTGCAGAAGGCACTACCGTAACCTGCCCATAATCTCAGCCATCATTATAATACCAAGTCTATGCCCAGAAGTTCATGAATCTAATTATAACAGGCTGTATTCTGGGTAAGCACATGAGCACTAGGAAAAGTGTTATGAAACGTTCAAATGTCCATCAGTATGACATGCCAATCACCTAGGAATGCCTTTGTAACCACCCATCATAGCCCAAATATAGACAAACATCCCCACTTCTGTGCTGTTATCCACTGAAAACCTTCTCCTACCTTGCAGCATACTCTGTCTTTTATCTTTTATCTCTTCACCTCCCAAATTCCACAGGGCTATAGTCTTCCTTAGTGTGGCCTATCTCCTTCAAAAATATGCTTGTAATAATCTTACTTTTTCTAAATCTCGCTGAGTTGGAATTATCTCTATGTCAGTGAAGAGAACTGAGAATTGCATTGCTGGGGCAGTGCCAGAATTCTGATCACCCCAAACGGTAACAAAATGGCTCTCACATCCTGTAACATGGTCTTGCAAACACAGGCAATTCAGAAAGCTGCAGCATGGTACTTCAAAAATTTGAACTACGGTGGCCAGTCTATCACCAACTATGTGTAAATAGCAAAGAAAGAAAAATACAGTACTACAAAATTGAATATATATTTTAAAAAATGCACATTTTATCTGAGATTTTGCTAACATTAATATTTTGGTAGTGATATTTTATATTAATATTATAGATCATTTTGTTGAAATGCAGTGTCTTTAACTTTAAAACATAATCTTTCAAACTTCTACTTTCCTATGAAAATGGGTTGTCAGAAAATCTTTGGGATTAATCATTCTCAATATAACGATGAAGTTATGCTAGAATTCAGAAAAATGGTCATATAAAAAAAGCATATGAAATACTTCCCTGAGACAGAGAAAAGGGGCAGAACTTTATTTTGCATTGGGAATAAGAATTATGCGCAAACTTTATGTTTCTTATCTTTACAGTGGCCTAAGTGTTGTGGAAGAAAGAAAGATGAGAAATTTTCCAAGTAGTTCAATGAAAAAGGACTAAATACTGATAAGAGATCCTATCTCAATTCAATTAAACACAATCTTGGTGACACAACAGTACACTATGCTATGTGGCAGTGCAAAAGTGTAAAAGAGTTTCAACACTTAAGAAACTTACAATCTTATCACATAGACAAACATATTAAAAATATGCTCCACTGCCAAGAATAATTACACAAACCCCATTTGTATTCAATAGACATTGGATTCTGTTCTTCACAATGTCCAAGTACTCTCTGTGAAGTGCAATGAGAGCCCCTTAATTTCCTTCTGGTGACACCTGGATTTCCTAGGCTAACTTTGAGGGCCAAGCATCCAGTTTTTATTGATTTTCCACTGAAAAAGCTGTCATTTTAATTAGAAAATATTTAATATCTATTGTAGGCTTGTGAGCACTAGGATTGATTTTTAGCCATTTCTTACTCCTATTGAATACTCTGTTTGTGGGTTAATGCACAAAATGTTCAATAAACTTCTGTAAAAGAAAACAAAACTTTTGTATAAAGGAATGAAGGAAAGAGAAAACATTTTAGTATCTCTCTCTCACACACGCACACACACACACACGCACGCATGTGCACACACACACACATTGTTGTGGTTAAAAAGTACAACTTAAAAATCTGAGATGTGAGTAAAAACTCCCAGTTCTACCTCTTCTTATCTGTGTGGCTTAACCTAAAAGGATATTATTTTCTTTATTTGAAAAATGGCAAATATAGGAGTGTTATATATTTTAAAACAGAGTATATATATATATGATGAAATTTTTGTGAAGATTAGATTTAATAATGTAAATAAAGTGTCCAGCATAAGTCCTTACACATAAGTACTAAATAATTACCTACCATATTGTTATTTGCCACCTGTCTTTATTTAAAAAGATTTGAGACAACTAACACTAAGAAACAGATAAAATTAAAACTAAACAATTACATAAGAACCAGTCTCTAGAACTGATTTTTTCAATTTTTTTTTTACCAAATAAATGGAATTACTTTGTAGCTCTTTAAAAATACCCCAAACCAGGTAATATTTTATAGAGGAGAAAGGTAGATTTTTTGCTACATATTTAAGAATTGTGTTAAAATTTATTCTCTATAAAATTACTTGTGGAACATGACAATATTCTAAAAGAGAGAATGAAAAATGCTTAAAACACCATGCAACAAGTTTCTAAAGACTGCCTTCAGGTCCTTAATCTGCAGTCAATGAATCTGAAGAGTGGTTGACTTAAGTTTTTGTCAAGTCATAGAAACTACATTCTCTAGAAGTTCAGAAGCATGTCCTAAAACATGCCGACTTGGTAATTGACAAACTTATCTTAATTACTATGGGGAATAATGAAGATTCTCAAGAGGTGCTCAGCTTAATAGAATTACGCTTCCTTCTACCCAACTGCTTACCAAAACCTGTTCAAAGCTTCTAAAACCTGCTCTGTTTTAAAATCTATTTTGGAGATTGGCCCTTTAATCTCTAGGTTAACTATGCTACAAAATAACATTAGCCTAGTTTCTAAGTTTAAGTGTTTTTAACTATGAGGTTATGCTACTGGCCCCACCTACATCTCTTCCAGATTCACAATATCTGATAACCCCCATGTAAGTTGCAATCCAACCATTTCCTAAGCATTTTCTAACACAGGGAGTGCCTCTCTTTTAGCTCCTCATTCTTCCTGGTTTAAAACTAAGCCACTATTCCAGACATGGAACCTGGTGATCTAGCCAGTCTCTTGGGCTCTCATAATAAATTGTTATTTCTGTTGGTTTCCAGACCTAAGATTCAGTGTTCTTTTTGGGATCCCATTATGCTACCTCTAAGTTTTGGCTGACGGCCAGCTCACATGTATGTGTAACTTATTTTGATCTGGCTTTTCCATTGCTGTCGATGCAATGGAAAAAAGGTTACCAGACACCAAAGTTGGCCTGGGAACCCTGCCTAACCAAAGTTAGGAGAAGAGAGGTCACACCGATGGCATGGTCCTGTAGCCTGCACAGTGTCTGACCTCTTGTTGGGGTCTGTGAGCTCACAACACTTCAATATGATGGTCCTTCATGATTATGTTTCTTAGCCTATTATATTGCTTTTTCTTGTGCTCTAGGATTTTGAAAATCTTGTGCTGGCTCTTTTCTGAAATATGATTTAACTTACAATTTACTAGATGCTGCGTCTCAGCTGCTCCACAGCATTTCTGAACTTGTGCATTTAGCTCTGAGACCAATTAGTTTCCTCAATTCAATGTCTTTAGCTGTTTCCAAAGTTTTTCACAGGAGCTGACTTATCATGACTGTACTTCAATACCAAAATGTTAAAATCGCCAACTACCAGGTCAGTTGGAAGGAGTCAGGGAAGTAATTTCAGAGGAGAACACTTCACACTGAATAACTGTCTCAGTTGGGGTTATGGTTGGAGAGAATACTGAAATTAGTGAGAGGACATTCCAAGTAGACGAATCACATGAGGTGAGGCAGAAACAGAGTTTTTTTTTTTTTTTTGAAGAAAGTCAAGCAAAATAATGTGCCTAAGAACTTCAATTTGGATTTATGGAGTTTAATATAAATTTCATAGGAAACTTTGAATGTAAAAATAAAGAATTTGACAGTGTATTATTTATCCAAAATGAATCTGCTGAAAAATTTCAAGAGGCAAACATTTATTAAGTACCCAGGTATTTCATTGGTGCTGAAGAACAAAGAATAACAAGACCAATATATGATTGATACTCTAAAGGAAATAACTTCCCAGTAGGGGAGGCAAATATACAAATAAATTATTTTTATGTTCAGTTGAAGCTCTTTCACCTAATACACTTTGATCCAGAAGTTGGTTTATTAACCAAATATAAATTTGGTTATAGGAGAAAATTTTAAAATACCTTTTAATGTTTTATTTTAAAACAAAATTGTATATTCATTCACTGATCTTTTGATATGTCAAAGCCTTTTCTTCACATTATTTTTCTTTTGTAAACCACATACACAATGAATGGTATGTGGCAATGTTTGTATTTTTTTAGAGTTAAAAACTAAAGAAACTTGAGAAATAATGGTGTAGATTGTCTTCAAGTTGTATTAGTTCTGTAAACAAGTATTTTAGTTATATTGCAAACACTTAATTCAATAGCATTTTTTTAGCAACTTAATTTATCCAGTCTTTTAAAAATATTTACATATGTTTTCACAGAAACAACCCTCTTTTCATATAGTATTTCATTCATCTCTTCCAACATAAAATTTAATCATGTAATTAAAAGAGCAAAAGACAACTTGTTCGGGGAGAAATGTTACCAACTTTTGAAAAGCTCACTCACTTGGCAGGAAAGAAGTTCATGGTTACATTGGAAAAGAGCTGAAAACTGGGCGACTTTAACATGCTTTTGGCATCAGCCATTATATTGTACAAGGAGAATGCACAATATCAGTCATCTAGGTATACTATTTGGAGTTCCATTAAGAAAACTTCTGCAGTACAGAACCTGAGGTATATGTAAGGTGTTATGGGTACACAGTTTCAGAGCAACTGAGTGTTTATTAAAGGAGGCCCCAGGTTAGAACCTTGAGAAGCACTAACTTTGGGATGAAACACTTAAAAGACTGTCTTGAGTGTAAACAACAAAAATCTTACTCAATGAAAATTCAAATCGTAATAGCTTTAGTAGAATCTGTCTTGCTTAGTTAGCATGGGGGAAAACAGTAGGGAGTGAAGGAGTACCCCAGAAAACTGCAGTGCAGGTAGGAGAGGAAAAATGGGAATCAAGGAGCCGTTAAAAAGAGATCTCTTTAATTTCACAGTTTTTCCTGAGATCAGTACTTCTCTGAAGTGCAGAACAATACAAGAAAGTTATGCCAAAATAAATATTTTAATTCAATTTTTTACGGCAATAATTTTATTATTTATTAATAAACAGAAAGAAGAGTGAAGCAGATAGACTATAACATGTTTTTCAGGAAAGTAAGAAAAATAAGAAAGTTTCTGTAATCAAAATGAGGTTCACTTTAATAAAAATCACATGTATAAAATATAATTTTTATGTGTAGACATCATAGAAAATTTAGGAAATTTTGCAATAGTAAAAAGCTGGATACATACAAAAGAAATAAAAGCCAAGTCAGCTATAATTCTTCTACCTAGAGGTAACTTATGTTATATTTTATATATCTATTTTTAGTATTATATATATATACATATACACATATGTATACATTCGTACATACGTATACATGAAAACATACTGTGTTTTCATTTATTTTGTCACAATGTCTGAGGCATTGACTATGATTGTGTATACACTACTGAATTTTAATGTCTAGAGCAAGTATTCTTGATCTAATTTTTTTCTCATCTTTTATTTATATTGCATTGGGTATAGAATTTTATGATTTTTTTCAGCATCTATAGAACTTACTATATATATTATTTTCTTCAGCTGGTTGATATAATGAAATACATGATGGAATCTTCCTCTCTTCCTTTCCTTTCCTTTCCTTTCCTTTCCTTTCCTTTCCTTTCCTTTCCTTTCCTTTCCTTTCCTTTCCTTTCCTTTCCTTTCCATCCTTCCTTTCCCTCCTTCTCTTCCCTTCCCTTCCCTTCCCTTCCCTTCCCTTCCCTTCCCTTCCCTTCCCTTCCCTCTAAGTTTAATTCATTTCTAGTTTATTTGACTATTTTAATTTGTTACAATACATGTACATAGTTTAAACAATAAAACACCTTTACAGGACTAATAATGAAAAATATCTCCCTGAGCCCCAAATTTCCTATTCTTGTGTGTTCTTTAACAAGCTCCATTAGCTATATCTTTTGGCATTTGCTTTCTTATACTTTATAATGCTGCTTCTTAACATGTCAGTTTTAGTTATAACAGATTTCTTTCCTATAAATTAAGGATTTAGCATTCTTACCTCATGTTGTGTTTTCTCTCTATTTTTTCAATATAGAATTATCAATTAGTTTTGTTGAATTTTTGATTGGTATTTATCTTACTATGTCTATGTTAGTATTATTCTGAGCTTAGCTAAGTAGTATAATTACATTACCTGTCTTGTGCAATATTTGTTTTTCTCATAATTAGTAATTCCTTGTTTTTATTATTTTTTATTTGCCTAGGTTTACATATTATAATTATTATATCAAGCTCCCTGTTTGAATTCCAGCTTCCATATGGTCAAATCATCCTGTACTTTATCAGTTTTACACTCCTGCCCTTTTAAGCATTCACTGAGCCTTCCATCCTCCTCCTTCAATATGGAATAGTTTCTTTTTAGACCTACTGCATAGTAATCAACCTGGAAATTCTCTGGTCTCCAATTCTGGTTCCCCTGTTTTGAAGATTCAGTGTCTCCCTCTTAGTTTAGTTTATGTCCTTATTGTCCAGTGACTTCTTGAGATGAGGTATTTGGGAGATAATGATTTTAGGGCTTGCATTTCTGAATATATTTAAATATACTGTCATACTTGATTGATAATGTGACATTGATCAATTGATTGGTAGAGAACAAAATTTTAGGTTGAATATAAATTTCCCTCAGAAATTTGAAGGCATTCATTAATTATCTTCTAATTTCATATGTGGTTGTAGAGTTGTCTGGTGATATTCTGATATTTCAGACCCTTCTTTTTCAATATCTATTTTTCTCTGAAAGAATTTATAATTTTCTGCTTATCCCCAATACTCTGACATTTCATAGAGATGTGCATTAAAATGAATATTTTTATTTATTTTGGTTGAAATTTCTTTTGCAAACTATTATTTTTTAAATTTGAAAAAAAATTCTCAAAATAATTTTTGATAATACACTCCCACCTTTCCCCTCCCCACTGTAATCTGTTTTACAAGCTCTGATTTGTTATCTCATAAAGTGATATTTTAATTACCTTATTTTTCTGCTCCAACATTTCATGTATTTTTTAAACTGCGATTTCAGTGTTTGTTTTGCAGTGAGCCATTACAAAGGCACCATATACCCTAACAGCAAGAGGGGCCCTGCCATGCCCATTCCCCAGGATCTACATTCGACATCTCAGCATCAAGCTGCCATAGCTTTGAACTAGTCTGTGAGCATCTGTGCTTTATTTTAATTCATTTTTTGTGCATCTGTTAGCAAGATGTGTCCTAAGGTAAGAGAAAAGCTCAAAAGAGCTTGTAAGGGTGTTATGCCTCCCATTAAACAAGACATAATCAAGCATTTCTACCATGTGAACAAAATAAATACATTGTATGTACATTGAATTTTGGATCTGAGAACATTCAAAAAATTTTCCATATAAATTAATGATAATTTCTTCTGTGTTTTATGCCATTTTGGTTCATGAAAGTTTAGATAGGAACGTTCTACATTTAGATAGCAAGAGAAACCTGTATATAGAAGTACGTTACCCAAATTTTCTCATATAGAGAAATTCAGTCAACATTCATCATGTATTTAATGTAATGTTCCACCTAAGTAAGTGATCACTAAGTATCAGTAAATGGAGGAACATAATTCATGTACACAAAACAGTAATAGTTTGCACTGAAAATTAGAATAAACAATAGCCATATATAAACACCAGACTTTTTCATGTGATACCACGTTCTACCAGTCATATGAAAATTGAAAAGTGTTTTTTATTTGGGTAATGGGATTACTTTCAAAGTGGTAAATTTTATTCATATGTGAATGAGTTGAGGGTTTGGGCACAGGAGCATATAAAAGAAGAAAGAGATATACAGTTAAGGATTATTTAACTGGATCTATATGTTTTTGCTAACAAGATACTTATAACAATGGAGGACACTGTTCATACAGATTATAATATGACCGGCATCCTCGAGGACTGGGCAATGTGGTGGTTCTGACTGAGCCTAGTAGGTGTCCTGGGTGAAGGACCAGGGTCAGTAAGAATAGTGCACCCATTTTTCATTTATCCTCACTTTCTCAGAGAAGTGCACATCATGAGAAATAATACAGGAAATATGTGAAAAGGGGTTATCACACTATCACAGTTAGGGTGCTTATAAAATTCTTGTTCCACCTTCAGAAAATGAAAGGGACATGGAGACAATGAATTTAAGCCAACCAGGACTGTTCCAGAAATCAGAATGTATGTTCATCCTAATTACAATCCCCTGTAGCAAAAAGTCTTAACCAACCTTGACAGGAAGGAGAGTTTTAAAAATAAATATGATTGATTGACAATGAATTTTTTCTTAGTACTTTTATCTCTGAAGTAGTTTTCTATGGAAATTTATGGATTTATATTAATTATCTAGCTAGCAATCAGTATATCTGAAATACTATCTGGAGAATACTTTTTTTATCACACACATTTCTTCCATGTTTTCAGAAGAAAATATTTAGAAAATATCCAGGGATTTCTAAAAGAAAAATCCAAGTCATAAATTTCTGGGCTTATTTATTTTTCTTCTTGGTTATCAGAATACTAAATGTTAGAAAATAGATTTTTTTTGTAAGAAAAAATTGCCCTACAAACACTACTGGTAGTACAACTATTACAAAAGTATAAAATGCCTTTCATAAAATAAAGACAACTGAAAAGTTATTAGTTGCTAACTCAAAGACCCAGGACAGTTGGTAATGTAAAAGAAACATGAAGAATGCTGTAAGAGCTCATATCTCTTTACAGTGTATCCATATGCGAGATATTCGTTCCAGTGATAAAACCAATACCCAGAATTCTAAATGACTTATTTAGAATTTTACCTAGTACATCATTGTAAATGATGTGCTGGAATGTGTAACCTTGACTCTTCCATATATTCAATATAAACAATCCAACGAGCTACTCAGATTCCTTCCATGATTCCATTGACAGTGATATATTCAGATTGGAATGAAGCCGTAGGCTTATATGGTAGGCTCTATATTAGACAAGCCTCCAAAAAGAATGTTACAAGGCTTTACTTGCTGTAAAATTGAGGGGTAAAAACTGCTGGCCTGAACATTGTCAGATTGGAATCCTAAAACTGTGAGTGCATCTCACCACAACTGAAAAAATTAGAATTCCTTTTTGAGGGAATAGACTGTGGTTAGGTCAGCCTCTATTTCTTGAGGTCATTTGTTATGAGAATAGATATGAGGGAAAAAAGAGGAAATCCTAAGTGGAGAAAGTGAGAGAAAGCAATGAGCAGATGGAAAGGGAGTGCTAAGAAATGAGTTTCTTGCTTAATGCAGCTTTGTTTTGATTTGACTTACTGTAACCTGGGAATATCAGAGGTAGATTTTTCAAAGAGAATAAGATATGAGTCATTTTTTGTGGGTGTAAGTGATGCTAACTGCCACTACCCTCTGGCTTCACATTGGTTTGAGTTTTATTTTTTATTTTTTTATTTCTAGTCTCTGAAACATCCAGATCCTCAAATGTCCTTTGCCAGGAGACTCAGGTAAAGACTTGAAAGCTGGCTCCTTGAGCTAATAGAAAATGTACAAAAGAATCATTTTGTTCTTTGTTCAGAGCTACTTGACCTACACACACACAAAAAAAACTTCAGGGCAGGCTTCATTAACGCTATGGTCTACTCAAATGAGGTTAAATCCTAATCTAAAACATCATTCTGTTAGCTGCACAAATGCAATTTTTATACTAAAGGTCTCAATAAATGAGATATGACTAAAAGCTTTTGTTTTTCCAAGTGAAAATGGTGATAGTAAAGAATGTAAATAAAACAGAAAATGTGAAAAATTTTCTTTAGTCTACATCCCCAAAGTAATAATTATGCATATATCCTTTTTGGCTTTTCTGGATAGGCAAACTTATAACAAATAGGGATTTAAAATTTTAATCTATATTGGATCATAGCCTGCTTTTTACTTTTTCTTTTGTCTATTATTATAATACTGTACTTCTACTTGAGCACACAAAGAACTGTATAGTTTAATGCAAATTTTGAATGTATATTTTATTTCAATAATTATTGATATATATTTCACTTGTTTCCAAATATTTGATAAAATAAGTGAAGCTGTAACAATAGATTCCTTGTACATACTTTTTTTCATTCTTGACTTATTATTTCTTTAAAATGAAAACCTAGAACTGAAGTTAGAAGAAATATGGGTGAATACATTTTATGTTAAACATTAAAAAAATTCTTTAATGTGGGTTTTCTCTCTGAAAATGTCTTTATTTCAGTCTTATTCTAAATGATAATTTATATAGAATTTAGATTAGTCCATTGAAGAAAACATGCCGCAGTCTTCTAAGAAAAACTACTGTTGAGAAGTCAGCGACCAGTTTAATTGCTTTTGAAGATAATTTATCTATTTCATTGCTTGCTTTTAAGAATTCTTTGTCTTTGATTCTCTATAGTTGTGTTCACGTATGGATTTCTTTTGTTTTTAAACTTGACCTTTAAATCTAACATGTTTCATCGGTTCTGGAAATTTCTTCATTATCTCTTTAAAAAACTGCATCTACCTCAGTTCTCTCCTAGAATTTTCTCACTATAACTTTTATATATTTTTCCAAATTTTGTTTCTTGGTACATTGCTCCAGTAATTTCTTTTGATGAAACTTTCAGGCTAGCATTTAATTAAGTCTCAGTTGTTGTCAAACTCATTCATTCAAATAGAAAATTCAATAGGCTAAATACAATAATGATGTGTAAATTTTACAGTCTATTAAAAAAAAGGTAAAATTTATTTGTAACTAACTAAAAAGGAAAATACGTATTTGGTGACACAAGTAATTATGTTGGTCTTGTTCCTTAAAATATTCCCAGAACATGACACAGATCCTGTACAGACTAGGAACTCAACAACAGTGAATGAATCAACAATTGAATTTCATAAAAGTGAATTTCTTTTTTAGAAATAGCATTCTCGGTCTTTAACACTTAGAAAAAAAACTGCTAACCCTGATTGATTTAACAAACAAAAAAATTACTTTGAAGCAAATAATCCAAGAAAAGGAGAAAACAAGCACATAATACTCCATCCTATTTTCTTCTGTAAACATCTGGATCTTTTCTGTGGTGCTTTGTGAAGTTTAAAATGGCTTAATTTAATTGGCTAGGATAGTCTTGGTGGAAATGGGCATGAAGAATAAATTATTTTATGAGTGAATAAAAGTATTGTAAATAACTCAGTTCCTTACATTATTGTTTAAACAATACACAATTAGGTTCTTCTATTAATAGAGCATGGCTTTATGTGGAGTTGATGAAACCATATATGCTGCAAATACTACCTGGGAGTTTATGGGTACAACTATCAAAATCTATTAAGAGCCCCTACATAACACTGTAGGCTCTTCTGACAGTTTATGTAACCTCGCATAGTTAATAGCTTTTGTATTAATTTACTCTGGAGTCTGCTGAGAACTCCTCTCTAGATCTTTCTCCATATAGCTAGACAATTTCCAAATGATGGTAAGATATACTTTGTTATTTTAAGGGCTAAAGATCTGCCATTGATCTGTCTCTGGGATCCAGTGAGGCCTTTTCGGGTATATGACCTAAATGGAATAGAGATGGAAGATGAACTTCTTTATGGTCTAAAACACTCAGAGCAGTCATTTCTTACCACTTTTATGTTGGGCAATCAATGCTGAGTTGTATCAATGTCAAATTGTCCCCAAATAGATCAGTCTCAGTCAATTTTCTCTGCTCTCCTTTCAGCTTTGGAGTTTTGTTTCTGTTTGCTGAGCCTGCCATGATGGGTCCAGCTGAGTGTGACTATTTTGTGGGCCTCCTTAGCCATATGGGTTTGGTCAGCAGCCACCACTCTGCATTATGCACACATACATATTTCTCTTGTTTTAACTATCCCGTATTTGCCATCTGTGGAATAGGAGATACCAAACCTATGGTGTCTTGTTTGTTAGGTAAACTCATTCATTTACCAGAAGAGGATGTTATGTAATAATGCAAGGGTCCCCAACCCCCGGGCTGTGGACCAGTATCTGTCTGTGTCCTGTTAAGAACCTGGCTGCACAGCAGGTGAATGGCAGGACAGCAAGTGAAGTTTCATCTGTACTCACAACTGCTCCCCAGCACTAGCATCACAGCTGCAGATCCACTTCAGATTATTAGGCATTAGATTCTCATAGGAGCATTGGTCTCTGGTGCCCAAAAAGGTTGGGCACCACTGTAGTAAAGAACTAAAATGTTAGCTGCACTTTACCTCCAATCTACTCTTCCTATTATGTATTTGGCCTAAAAAACAAAAATTTCCTCAGTAACTTTGTCCTTTTATCCAAGATAAAGAATCCTTCATAGTGTAGTAGCATGCTCCCATAATTCCTCTCATCCTACCTGATGCAACTCTCAATAATTAAGAGTGTACATGCATAATGACTTGAATAAGAAAATGTGAATAAGATTTCTATTGATCATTTGCAAAAATATAAAAGAGGTTTGGCCATTTTTTAAATTCAAAACCAATCTATGTAGGCATTAGACTTCCTACAGAGAATAAAGAAAGAAAGAATACAAATGTGTTTCTTAGACTCTAGAATCTCTGACTCAGGATTTCTGACACTGACCTATCGGATCTATAAAAATAAGAATCTTTTTAAAAAAAACTTTCTACATGGGAAAAACCAACACACTATTAAGCCAACCAATCAACCAACCAACCAACCAACCAACCAACAAACCAACCAACCAGTTATACCACACAATGCTATGGATTGATGCTAATGATAGAGATTAAGAAAAGAGGAAATATTTTTCTCCAATTTCCCTAGAATTTGAGTTCTCAAGATTCATTATACTAAGACCCATGACACTTGGTAGCATATTACTACTTGTAACTGTTTGAAGTCTCCATTGGTAATTGGGAACATAAATGCATGAAACCTCTATAAGAGAGAAAGTACTATTTGAGATTCTGTCATTTTTTAAAAATCTCAAACTAATAATCAGTCTTTCAAAACTAGTATAATGAATACATACCATGAGGAACATGATGAATTTAAGATGAATATTGTTGTAAATTTTGCCAAGCATGACAAGATGTCAGTTAAACTTCATCAGGAAAACCATTCTGAGAATTGGCATGTAATTCAAATCTGCATTGTTACATGCTCAAGTGTATGAGAAAAGAAGAAAATAGGAAAAGCAGATCATTTTGATGTTGCATCCAACTATATCTTTTATTTAAACAAATAACCAGAAAAACTGGGACTTTTAATCAGCTGAAAGCATTCTTACTTTTTCCTTGATTGCATAGAAATTGGAAAATATTGATGACATAACAACAGAATTAAGAAGAAACTAAAACATAACACTACAACCATATCCAGAAACAGTAATGTTTGACTATGGCATATTCAGGAAGAATTTGAACATCATCATGGATTATGCATATACTTGTCTCTCCCTACACCTGATCCCCTGATATCCTCATCCTCTTCCAAAGCCTCAATTATCTTCTCTGCGAAGAAGATATCAGGGTCTAGAATGACTATCCCTAATTTCTCTTCTAGGACCAGTCTTGATTTCACACTACCTTAAGAACATTAGTTGATTCTTTGATATCAAAATCATGTTGTTAATTAGGATATGGTTATGTTTTCTTCAAAACATTCCTTGCAGATGAATCTCTAGATTTCTGTGAGATTTATTTCCTACTGCTTTTCCATGATCTATTATAGTCCTGGTCTAAATTATTATTATTCCTGATAGGTAATTACTTATTTTTATAGTATTCAAAAGTGATAGTGATAATTAATCTTTCATTTGAAAACAAGTTATTAAATACATGACATTTACCAGGCTAATTTGAGACAGAGGAGATAAAAAGGCAATGAAATCCAGCCCATACTCTTGAGAATTTTGTTGTCTCTTGGAAGAGTTCTGACATTTAAACAGTTAAAGTTACAATAAAATACAAAAGTAAAAGTAGAAAAATGTACCCTGTAAATATTGGGAGAAACTCATTTTGTTAGGCAGTGTCAAGGAAAAAAAAAACTGATTTCTTGAAGGATGAAAAGATGTCCAGGCTTAGAAGATAAAAAGAGAATATTCTAGGCAAAGCAAATGTGCTATGGCCATGGAAGAATAATTTTTTATTGTGACAAATTATCGAAGATGGTGATAAGTTCAGTGTGGTTGAAATTTGGAGTATGTGGAATAGCTGTTAGAAAGTTATATTTTGGTCACATTTAAAATATCCTTTCATGCCATATTTAGGAGTTTGAGTTTTTCCCCCCTCAGACATAAATAAATATCTGGAATTTTAAGAGGTGAACGATGGGAAAGGACTTTTTTTCCTTAAAGGCACCTTTGTGAACTGTGCATAGGATATTCTTGAGGAGGAGAATGCAATAAGATCAGATAGAAAATCAATGTAATAATTCAGGTGGAAGCTGGTGGGCCTCTGAAACAAGGAAAGGCAGTAGCTAATGATTTGGGTAGAGAATTCCAGAGTGAAAAATTGATAGTAAATATCTTTGGAAATTTTGGCATGGGAAACCAAGTGAATTATGAAAGACTGTAGGAGAAAAAGATTACCAGAAAGGAAGGTGAATTTGATCTTGGATGTGTCCATTTAACAAGTTTGTGGAACATCCATGTGGACATAATGATTAGAAAGTGCAAAATATGAGTTTCTGCTGGGATAGAGTTTTAAAAATTATTAGCAAATCGATCATGACAAAAGCTGGGGACTTCAAGGAAAAGAAAGAGAAGATCAACTCATATTTCTCCAGTTAGACTGAGGAAGGAACCCTAACTTTCATTTTTGGATGTTCTATGTTTGATACTGTCACTTTTCTCCTGGGATGGTTGGGCTTAGGAAGCAATAATATGCTCTCATTATTGAAATAGTCTCATAAGAGATATCCTTACCTTCAGTTTTCTCCACTCCAAGGCTTTCTGAATATTGCTCGACTATTTGTCCTAATTAAGTACTGACCTCATCATGCCTGATCATCCTTGGGCTCAAAAATCTTTTAAGCCACTTCCCATTTTATATGACATAAAGCCCTTCCTTTTTAATGATACTCTTTTCTTAATCTTTTCTTTCTCATGTATCCTGGATAGCATCAATTGTCTTTCCTCAGACATGGCTCTCTTCATAGCCTGTACTGTGCTTTTGTTCCTTCTTCCTGGAGCACCCTTCCCATTTGTCCACACCTGTCACAATTCTCTTAATCTCAAGAATGATTCAAATATCAGCAATCTGTATTCCTACATAGTATTGTACCTCTGTCATAGCACTCAATTACATTATGTCTTAAATTAGTGTGTTCTTGGCTTATGTTTCACAAAGTGTCGAGAAATGTTGCCTTGTTCATTTTTATTTTTCCCCAGTTGAACCATGCTGCCTCTCACAGAGCAATTGTGTAATAATGGTAGATGTTGTCTACACCCTTTCATATTTTTGTCTCTTTAACATTAAAAGTCATATGTGATAACTCATTTTCACTTGGTATATTTATTTTGATTCTCTGATTAAGGTTTTTCCATTTTTGTTAAAGTGACTCCTGTTTAAAGTCTTTTCCCCCTTTACCTCCTTCTGTAGCCAAGGCTAAGAATATATAAGTATTCCGGTGGTTATAGAATCAACTCCAATTAATCCTAGCCTTTTCATTCTGGAGTAGAAAATATCAGGAGAAAAAGGATAACCCATGGAATTTCCCAATTTCTTTGGGAAAAAGAACAAATAAAAATATAGTTTAATCAAATGAGATTTGGGATGATATGTCAGGATAATAGAGAATCTAATCTTTAAAAATGCATTCAAATTTTTGGTGTTTCTGGTAGAAGAAAATCTAGTTGATTTTATTGGAGCTTAGACAGAATTAAAGATCAATATGCTGAAGTTAATCATTAATTTGAAACGCCTTTTTTCGTGTGGTTGGAAGAAAAAAACCAGATTGCTGTGGAAGTATAAGATGTTATTTCTGCAAAAATACTTGTATCTCTACCAATTTTAAATGTCAGTTTTCTTCTCCCTAAGTTTATTTTACCTGTCTACTTGGATGAGATTCATAACTATCCATGTCTGAGGAATATTATCTTTTTCTCATACATCTTGCTATAGAGCATTTTGTCATACTTTGTGCACTGTATGCTGAAAACTCTGGAACTATATTATATAGCAGAAGCAATTTAAGACTTAACTTGAAAAAGAGTCACAAATTGGACTGGAATAAAAATAATATATTTTGGAAAACTGAAACAGTAAAACTGGACATGTTATATTCTAGAATAATGTGTTATATTTTTCAAATCCTTGAAATGGTATTTATGTATTATTTCCCCATAAAGCATTATAGATAGATACAATTTTAGAATATGATGGGATTTTGGAGGTCACTTAGCCTAACTATATCACACCATGGGTAAGAAAATATTAAGCTTAGAAATGTTGAGTCCCCTTTCCAAGGTCACACAGAAATCAGTAGCAGAGCTTAAATGAGAATTTAACTTTTCAGAGTCCAGATCGATGTCTTTTTTAACTCAAATTGTGGTATCTATAGTGTCTGAATTCAAAACTAGGATGTATATTATGACAGTTTGATTTGACTTAAATGGAAACAATAGAACAGTGTGTTTGACATCAAAACTGTTCTCCCAAATCCAGGTATTTGATAACACATAAGTTTATTTGTGTCCCTTCACTTATCCTTTTTAATTAAGTATTATATGTTTGTGCTTTATTAATTTTATGGCCTTCTTTAAATTGGCCAAACAGAAAAATGAAGGAAAACAAACACTGATGCTCACACTTTGTGAATAATTTTAATACTATTTGAATCTCCATATCAATTATTAAAAATCTCAATACATGAAGCCATTCCAAGTTAAATAGAGTGGATCCTTATGTCCTGAGAATTACATGCTAAAAAGTAACAATGCAAAGCATCTTTAAAAAATAATACAAACAAGAAAACAAATAAGCCCCTTTAGAGTTGCTAGTTGAGATGGCATCATGTATTGAGCAAAATAAAGTTGCCACTCTCCTGGCTTCCTGATTCTTGGAGCTCATCATTAAAGTTACATCTTCATTATGTGAAATGATAAGGGGATAGTCTCCAGTAACAAAAGTTTTAACCAAGGTAAAAAATATATAATAAGTAATATATCCCTAAGCAGTTTTCTGAAGAATACATTCTTAAAGAATGAATCCTGGCCAGAAAAAAACATCCTGAGTCTAGATTCATCATTCATGGTTTTGAATAGTCAGGCATAGGTCCAACCTGTGCTTGGCAATAATTCTGTGTTTTCCTGAGCCCCACGATGTGCACAGCTGCTTGTAAAAGTAAAGAGGTGCTGGTGAGTGTGATGCATGGTAACAACATTTTTATTCCTGTCAGACTTAAAAGGGTGAGAATTTGGAAGAGGCCAGACCCTATGATAATAGTTTTAATTAAAGAAAATCATTCACTCCAACTAACACATGGAAAGTCATTTAAAATAATTTCTTCTTTTAGATTCCAAACTTCACAGGTAACTGTTACTTTGCAATTTTTTTTTCATAGGTCCCTGAGTGCAGCCTGGAAGCCACTAACAACCAATGGCTGAAACTGAGTAAACTACAAGAATTGATTTGGAAGGCTAAAAACCACAGCGGAGCCCAATTCTGTTTCATTTCTTATAAGACTATTTTAGTCCTGTCTTCCCTTTGTTCCCAATGTTGTGTTTCCAACTAATCCCAACTCTTCACCTTCTAAAAAGAGATGTGTGTCCATGGCCCTTAAACGCATAATAAAAAGGGAAAGAGAGAGACAAGCCTGTCTAAACCTGGTGCTTTTTTCTCCCTCCTACTCTTCTTTCTCCTATTGACTTCCCTCCCAAATCTTTCCAATATACTCTATGGAATTTTCATTCTCTTTTAATCTTGCTTTGATTGAACTGTCTTCTACAAAGATACCAATTCTCTTTTTGCCATGCTAAATCCAAAACAGAGTTCTCTCAGTCCTCATTTTAGTTGAATTCTCTCCACTTCTACTGTTATCACCCTTGTTCAAGGCACCATGATTTTTTGCCTGAAATAATACAATGATTTACAAACCAGATATCTCTGTTTATTCTACTTTTACCTCCCTGTTACACATTCTCAAAATAGCAGCCAGTGACCCTTATAAACCAAAGTCAGATAATGTTACTCTGTTACTGCTTTAGGGTAAGGACCATGTTACTTTATCTATAAATATCTAGTGTTTATCATTGGAATTTAGCAGACATTCAGTAAATATTTTGCTGAGCAATTAAAAACTAAAAGAGGAAAGAGGAGGAAGAAATATCCCAATTACTTGTCACAGCCTCTCTTAATCTCTTGAATATCTGTAACAATGCCTTATTTTGTTCTTAACATTGCATCATTTTATTTGATAAACAAAATTATCATCTAGAGAGGTAGGATAGGTGTGTGAACTGAGACCCAGAATGGTTAAAGGAAGTGCCCAAGGTCACAATGGCAGTGAGATTGGGATCTTGGGCTTGAACTCAGCCTTTGTCCAAATAACATGCTTGCCATATTTCTGCATGTCATATTTCACATACGAGTTTGGGAGTCTCCAGGCTTGTCTATCCCAAGGTATGGTGTGACTGTCTCCTGGGAAGGCCAAAATTTGACATTAGAGGACACTGTTAGGTGGACATGAAAATTAAGCAGCCAGCTTGGATCCTTCTAACTAAAAGGCTCTTTTCTGCATATCATCTCCAAAGAACATATCACTCCGTATATAAAGTTGGAAACAGGAATCATCATTATATACTTTTAAACTGTCTCAACCGAAACTCTAAGTCTGTGAATGAAGATGGTCTGCTGTCTAGGAAATCTGATTTTGCTATTGGTTTTCATTACTACATTAGGTCTGTATACTCTGGAGAAACTTATCAGAAATCATCCAACCTATTGACATCAGATGTTCAAAAGAAATTTAATTTTTTGTCTTAATTGATAATATAAAGTGTTGAAGCTAAAATTCTAGAAACTGTGTTTACTAGATAAATTCATAGTGTAACAAGATCTGGGAATAACAAACTAATCTACTTTACCTTGTAAATAATCATTTTCCATCAGACCAAAGGTAGCATTGAAAAAGGCTGTGTGGCAGTATGTGAAGGAGGAGAGAGTCAGAGTTAATTTCATTATGTGCTTCCTAGAGAATGGGTCATTAAACCACAAAACAACAGTGACATTGGCAACAACAAAACTCTACATTTACAAAGTATATGGGAAAATAAGACAGTATTGAAATACATTTTTGAACATCTTTTCTTTTCTAAATTGACAGCCATGGTCAAATAGACTTTCATGATTTCTTTGTAACTGACTCTGTTAGCATCCCGCCTCTGTTATGCCAAACTATTAGCAGTTTCTGTTTCTGCAGCATAAAGTTGACCTTGATAGTTTATTCCTTCAAGAAAGTTTGTCCTATTGCTTGAATGAGTTTGTGGTAAGAAACTTTTGCTTATGTTATTTATTCATACTATATAACAACCTCCCACATCTCTAAATAATTTTCTAAATCTAAAAGATGCTCAAGAAATGTTTTTGAGAAATTTACTATACATTCCATGAAGAGTGTTTTGTCTAGGTCTGAGGGTTTTAAGTCACATAAAGTATTGTCACATACAATTTCAAAAAAATGTTTTTAAAGGTATAGGGGCATCTACTGTCTGACATTAAAACTTTTTTGTTCCATTTCAGGTTGGTTGACAAAAATTTCAATAGAATTACATGTTCTCTTTCTAGGAGCAGGTCAAAAATGACAGAATACACAGTCCCACCAAGGTCATTGTCAAAGGTAATGGGGCTCCTCTGCTTAGCCTTAAGGAGCTTTGATTCCTCTGTTCTTGCCTGGACCACTGGGAACCAACCCTGCTGATAGACAACAAATCACTCATTAAACAAAACAGATGAACAAATCACAGGCTCACGCTTTGATGAAGCTACTCTTTTGGTATTCATAGGTTTCACATGAATAGCTACAGTCATCAGTGAGACAAGACTTTTTTTGCACAAGACACTGCATTCTGTTCAGGGAGCCTCTGGTCATTATGATCCCACGGTCTGGCAACCCTGACCTGCTCCATTCACTACATACCCTCAAAAGTATTTCTGCAATAGGCAATTGTTCCTACAGAAGCCTATTCCACATATACACAGCAAGAAGAACATGACAATGCCTTGGGGGAGGGAATTTTGTAAGCAATGGAAAAAGTGTTATTGTTGTCAGTTCTTCCAGAAGCATATTTGCCCATGCAGATTCATCATCTGTAACAATTAGATGCAATTCCTTCATTTCTATGTATTATAGTTTGGAAAAGCATGACAATATTAAACCAAAAATAACTTAGAAAATATGTAGAGATTCTTCAGCTGGCTAAATATTCTAATTGAGACAGATGGGTAAAATAATTTTAATCTTGAATCTAGAGTATACCTTTTTGATGCAAAGAACAGAGGGTCCTTTATAATAAGGTATCTTGTCACCTTATGGGCATTTTCAGATCATTATATAAGAATGTATTTTAATATTAAAAATATCATCATACTAAAAGATTATAGCAAGTTTGCGGGATACAAGGTTAATATCTAAAAGTTAATTGCCTACTTATAAAACAGTGATTTACTTTTGATTTAATTTTGAAATTAGAAATTAAAAACATAATACCATTTATGTTAGCAACAACAACAAAAATATTTAGGTATAAATTTAACAAAATATGTATGAGATCTATATGATGAGAACTACAAAACTCTGATGAAAATAACAATACTGGCTCATCAGTTGCAACCAACGTACCACACTAGTTCAAGTTGTTAGTGTTGGGGGAATTAAGGTGGTGAGATGGCGAGGAGGTATATGAGAATTCTCTATACTTTTCATTCAATTTTTCAAAAGACCTAAAACTGCTTTTTTAAAAGTCTATTAAAAATAAGTGCCATCTAAGGAATATATGTCAAAATGCTACTGTATTAAATATAACACATTGATAAAAATGCATCCTAAGACACAGTACATGTTAAGATGATTCTCTGAGAAACAGCAAAGCACAATGGGTAAGATTCAGGTTTTAGAATCAGAAAGATCTAGGTTGAAATTTGATCTCTAAAAATTATAAAAATTGTATGAATAGGAGCAAATGGCTTTATTTTTTTGAACGTTATTTTCATCCTCTATAAAACGTGGATAAAAATAACCACTTCATTAAAATAAATTTATATTGGCAAATTACATAAAATGCTAATAGACACTTTAAATGTTCAATAACCAATAGTATCCAATGCTTAATATATAAAGTTACATTTAAAAGCTAAGTTTCAAAATCTAACAGAATTGTGCCTGATATAAGAAAGTTATTGGAAGAAAGTAAAAATCATGCAAAAAAAAAGGAAAATCATTAATTTGGCTACACATACAGTCTAAGATTATTCAATAGATTTACCCACATAAGCTTTGCAGATTTTTGCTACTCATTCATAATTCTGAAAAATGCTTCCGAAATATCTTCCTAAAATATCTTTTCTCTGCTCAAGATATACACAAACACACACATTACATATGCACACACACATTACATATGCACACACACACACATATGTATCAATACCTTGTATTTTGGATTTCAGTTGAAATATGTTTCTCTTTTTCTAAAGTTTTTTTTTTTAATTGAAGTATAGTTGGCACACACTACTATATTAGTTTTAGGAAAACAGTGATTTAACATTTATATACTTTATGATGTGATGACCACATTTAATCTAGTAACAATCTGTCACTGTGTGAAGTTATTACAATATTATTGACCATATTCCCCTTCAACTTTTTTAGTTTGTAAAAAATTTCATATTTACGGTATGTAATGTTGGAAACTTAAAGGTAGTTCTCCAGTCCTCTTCTGAGTATTACAGGGTATACATATATATCTGTGTATTTACATTTATACTTTGTAAAGATTAAATTGTGACATACTATTATAATCCAGGATGCACGAAACCAAAATGGATTCAATGATCATTTCTTCCCCAATTTTTAATGAGACAGTAACTGGTAGTGTTTACCAAACGCATAAAAGGCAGATGCATCTCAGCTTTGAGGGCCGTAGAGGATATCATAACCCTGTTGATTAAAATTTGGGCTTTTATTCCTCTTGTTTTGATATATGCCATAAATCACAGGGGCATTTAAATACATGTTATTTAATATAAAATGTTAGCTAATGATATTACTACTCAGAGGAAGTACACATCAGTTGAATAGATTTTAATCTTGTAAATAGACATTTCTTTGAAATGAGTTGACATGTCTTTGCAGTTTTTTTGACATATATGTGTACACATAAGGTATAACAAAGTAGTGAGGCTGGTTTCTTTATGCATTTTAATTCTTTAACGTACTCATTCAATAAGTAATATGTTCAACATGTGCCAGGCCTTGGACAGTCTGCTGGTGATACAAAGGGAAAGAAGTGTGGCCTTACTCTCAAGGAGCTCCCAGTCTGTAGCAGAAGATGAAACACAATTATATTACAGAAAGGAGAGGCCATGAAAGCTGTGCGTACACAGAACTTCTGTGTACATAGAGATGGAGGCTCCTGGGTGGCAGTGGCATTATTGAAGAGAATCTTTTGACTTGAGTTTTGCAATACAATTAAAGGTTCCAAAGGTGGGATAGGGCCTGGCGTAATAAGGGCATCCTAATCAGTGGGAATAGAATGTGCATGCAATGCCAAGAGGCCTAAAATTAGCACACCAAGTGCATTGTGCTCTGTCTCATTGTGTTTAAATCACATATCAGAATTAGAAAAAATGAACATGCTTTCACTAATATGGGTATCTGTAACATCTACTACAGGATGTTTACCGAATGAATCATTATCTCAGTTCCTGTTGAGGTTGAATTCTTTGTTTTTAACCTCAAACCCCTAGAGTGAAACATATCACTTATATTCTCACAGGTCAACTCTTAAGTGATTTTTAAAATTTCTTCTTTCATTTGGACCATTATTTGGAGTCTCCACTCTAGTCTTTGATCCATATACCCCATTACCAGCAGAGGTATTATAATGTAGCTTAGAGCTTTTATTTCTAAAAAACTGATGATCCTGTCATTCCTCTACTTACAATATTCAGGGGTACCCCATTGCCTGCCAGATCAAGTCTACTGTGGGGAACATTATCTTCACAAGCTGGCCCCAATTACGCTCTCCTACCTTTTTCCAAACTCACTTCTTTCTACTTCCAAACAAATCCCCTAAGCTTACATGATCATAAAGTACTCATTGTTCCCCATATTCTATATCATTGACTAACTCATGCCTTTGTACATGAAACGACACAGCATATTCAGATACAGGTAACCTGCTATGGCTGGAGCTGAGCACATTAAGATAATAGGTGTGGACCAGATGAATTGCAAGTACTGTTCAAAGAAGTCTTGGTTCTATTCTGCACTCATAGTACTTCTCAAACATTTATCCCTTCTGAAATATTCCAAACAGGAAAAAAGTATATCCTGCCCCCACCATAGATTTGGGTGCATATCCTGAAGTGGGCCTTCACAAGTGAAACATTTATTTGAAGTTTCCATTCATATTTTGCATTCTATTCTGCATTCTATTAGTCTCAAAGCAAAAATAATATTTTAGATTTGTTGCTATTAGGTAAAATTGAATTGAATATCATCAGGGGTTTTCAATTCCCCTGGCACATTGCCAAGACTCCTAGGGAATGTGTATTTGAGATTGAGAAACAAAACTGGGCTATGGACAACCACTCATGGACTGTAAGATGGTGGTGGTGGCAACAAATTTGTGGTTAAATGTTTCAGACTTAGGGAATGGATTAGTATTGTGGGAATTTGGAAAGGTCACTTTGCTTGTAGCCTGAAAGATGGATTGGAGTCTTGAGGATATAAGAGAAAGAATGGATTGTTCAGAGTACCAACTGAATGGTGATACAAGCTATTCAGGAAAATTTTCAGTTTTTAATTTCCCAGATTTTCTTTTCAGTACTTGAGTAGAGAGTATTATTTATTGAGTGGTACAAAAACAGAAGAGAATTTTTAATTTTACAAATAAATTTGGAGATAAATTTAGGACATATAGATGAAAACATTTAGTAGAAAGCTTAATATCTGTCAATCTATCTTCTATTTATTTATATTTGGGAATCATACATGTATAAGTGAATATTAAGCCATGGGAATTGATGAAGTTGCTTAGGGAAATAACATTGATTCAGAATGAGAAAGTATTGCATACAAAAAAAAAGTTCCTAAAGAAAGTAGAGCTAGCAAAGGAGAATAAAAGCCTATGAAGAAATGTTAACATTGTAAACATATTTAGAGACACCCTGACATATTTTCTCATTTGCTAGATTAAGAAGTCCAGGCTTGACAATTGCAATTGCAAACAATTGCCCTAAGAACTTGTTTTATTTTCTCATTCCTGGTTGAGTGTTCTTACCATATTCTATTGATCTTGTTTTATCAATAAAATGTGTAGTATTTTATTTATCTTGCATCTGCCATGGCATATAGCAAAGTATTTCACAAAGAGTAGTCCCTCAATACACTTTGTTTCTTAAAGAAAGAAATGAATTAACAAATTATGTCTTGGAAATAAAAGTGGATAACAACTTTATTTGGGGCAGATCAAATTAAAATGTCATGTTAATAGTATCGTTTTAAGAAAGCATTGCAACTGTATACTAAAGTATCAATAGAAAAGTAAATGGACCACCTAAATCCATTGTAAAGAGAATTTTCATTAATTTTCCCCCAGGAGAAGGGTTATTTTGATGTTTGTTCACCCTCCTTCCTTGTTCCTCGAGTTTTCTCCCAATCCTTCCTCCAGGTCAGTGCCCCAATTCTCCTGCTTCTATACCACACCCAGACCCTCCTTCAAATGCCTACACTTCACCATCAGCCCTGGAACCCAGGTCATAGGTGTCAGGAAATAGTCAACAATTTCAGATCTGTTTCTGTTATAAGTGAATGTATCCTGCTATATACAGATGACAAAAGTGTATTTTTCAAGGAAGACCACCTGGTACAGGGTTTGGTCACAGTCTGCTTGGGAGTTCCAGGATGAAGTAGGAATAGCACATTATTGTACTCAGAGTGTCAGAAGGTGGGTGGCTCCCCTGGAGGAAAGCCCATTTTCTATACTACTTTTTTGTCCTCTGGAAAAGAGAAGTTGAAGCGTTTAGAATGATCTTTAAGCTTTTTCTTTAGGCGTAAAAAGCAGTGGGCTTGATTCTTTGCCATCGTTTTCTAAGTAATGATTAAGTCGAATAAGGCAGCATTCGCCTTTTTTAAAACACAGGGGAACCACTCTCTTGGCTTTAGAGAAAACTGAAAGTGGCCGTTTGCCAGAGATTTGTGCAGCTTACTGGCTGGGTGGGTGGAAAAAATAGCACAGACCAACGTGAGGGAAACATCGACTCCCCCGCCTTCCCGAATGTGCCCATGATGCCTCCCCAGGAACGCTGGACAGATGGTGAAAATCACCTTGGTGGCATTTTCATCAGACATCAGACTCTGTGTGCAGGAAGTCTCAAGTGAGAGGGGGCATCTCAGCAGAGTCGTGCACATCTGCATTTAGAAATCAGAGTTCAGTGGCTGAGATTTGCATGTGTGTGTGGCAAGTATAAGAAAGCACATCTGACACAATGCTAACGACAGTAGTTCATACTGTTATAAAGATGAGGGAGGGTCAGATGAGTTAATTACTTATGTTAAAAAATCTAAATGCTCAGAGGAATTAACTGGTATTCTGTAATTAATTTTAAAAGAGACTACTTTAGTTCAAAAATATGATCTTAATATAGACATCAGTAGTTTGAATCTCATCCATAGTTACTGTATTCTGTGAAAATTATCTTATTGTACTAATAATGAGTTTGGAGGCAGTGAGCTCCATTCTTTTGACCAGATTTCAAAGAAAATAAATTGAGAGTTCAGAAAAGACAAAGCGGAGAAAACAATATCTTTGATATCTTGCTTATTACTCTGTAGTAAAATGGATATCACAAATGTTTTTGATGACAGAGACAGTTTAGACTGTTTTCAATTGAGAAGACAAGATAAAATAGTTTTCTTGTTGTTACAGATTTTCTGGTACATAGAGATGACATAAACAGTAGCATTTTTCTATAATAACAACTCTGAAAAAATACCAAAGATGCATGGGCAATTTGGGGGAATCTTTGCTACTATTTAATTGATTTTCCTCTGTAATCATTTACTGGCACATATAAAATGTACCAGCCCTATGCATAGGTGAAGAAGGGACATGAAATATCGTAAACATCCTGCCTATTTTTTTATCTTCAAAAATAGACCTCCTACTTATTATGGAATCCCCCACTGAAGTCATGTGGAGGCTACAGAGAGGGATTCCCCAAGAATCTGTAAATATGTGATACAAAATTCAACTCTTAGAATTTACCTATGAAATCAATAAATAAAACTCAGAGCAAGTTAGACAGAAAGTTTTTCATGTCTGTGAGACTTAACAGTAAACAGATTGAATGGATTAATGTTATTAAAGATATTTTATCATTATAAAAGTGGTGGAGGGGTGGAGGATCTGAGACGAATATTTATAAGTGTTCATCTGAACACTGCGCCAAGGAGGAGAGCCAGCTGAAAATCAGACTTTCAGTCCCATTGTGACACTGGATTCTCAGGCTACCTTAAACTATGCCTATTTTATACTCAATTAATTTCTCTTCCTCTGATTACAAGCTCACAAGTCAAACTTTTACTTATGATTTGGCTTCCTATATAGGGGAGGAGTCCTGATTATTACAAATTTTGATACTGGGAATGTTGTGATAGGTCCGTTTGTAGTTGGATTCTGGTTTCATACATCTGTTTGTGAGTTTTGTTACTGTGAGTTTACACTGAGAGTCTATTTGTTTTTAGCCCCTGAGAATGTTAAAATTTGAGCCTGAGAGACAGAGGATGAAAATGTTTTTGATGTGAAGACAGCTGGAGGCAGTCAGCCAGTTTTTTTCTGATGACACTAGTATGCAACACTGTTAGGCAAGGTAAAGACAATTTACACTTCTGTCATAGCCATTTGAGTTTCTCTTTTTGTTATTCAGCAAAGGTGAGGACATTGGTTCTAAAAGTAAGGTTCACATGTTACCAGGAAGAACAAAGACAGCTTCAGGAAAGGAGAAGAAATAGCGTTCATCAATTAATACAGTTACAGCCAATGACTAACAATCTATGTATAAGCAAGGCTTCATTTTGGGGAGCAGTTGAGAAGTTGTAGTACTTAATTCATTCAATTGTTTGTTGTAGCCAGTCATATAAACACATGTTGAAGCAACATATTTGGGCTGACCTGAAGTTTGCATCTCATGAGAGACCAGTCCCCTTGCTGTGTGTTTCTCTCCAACTATGAGCAGCTGGGAGGGTGGACGCATAGAGGAGGTGGAGTGTTAGGCTGAAACAGGCCTGGAGTTTTACCAAGTGAGCACAGCCCAGGGAAACTGGAGGTGTTGTGAAGGAGTGTTTCTGTGATTGGCCATGGCTTTTAAGCTGGGTAAGGAAGGCTGGAGAAGGGTGGAGGAGAGTGAAAAAGTGGTGGGATCAATGGATTGTCAGTTTGAGGAAAGCTGAAGGATTGAGTGAGTAGGTGCACTAAGGATGGATTGGAAAGATGGGACATGGTGGTGGGAAAGTGAGTCGTTTGAGAAAATTCAGGCAAACATGGGTCCAAAACAAAATCACTCCCTGACATTTGCTATGTGATGATGCAAGTCATTTAGCCTTTCTCTGTCTCAGGTTTTTATCTTTTATTTTTATTTCCAAAGTGGGAATAATAATACCCATTTTATTAAAAAATATAAAAAATTAAGTGGTGCAACTGGTGTAAATAACCCAGCACAGTGAGTAGCAAACGTTTGCTAATTTAGGAAACGTCAACTCTTGCATTTCTATTATGCAGTAGAAGCTTTGAAAGCAGACCCTACCCCAGCCCCTCCTCTCTCTCTCTCTCTCTCTCTCTCTCTCTCACACACACACACACACACACACACACACACACACTGTAGTAAACTTTTGCTCTAACAGAGCATAGGGCCAGGCATGATGCACTAGGAGCAGGTGAGTGAGTCTGGATCACGAGGCCATGAGGCTTCTTGGGATTTTTCCAAACAGCTTGGGCCAGGGGTGGATTTAAGTGGGGCTTGAGGTAGATGGGAGGAACTTGAATACAGTGGTGAGAGCTGACAAAAACAAAAAGCTTTCTTAGTTTGTAAATTTGGTTTTCATCAACCATAATTACATTTGAGAAAAACACATGGATCCTGAAAGTTCTGATGAGTATTTTATTTCATACATAGGAAGTGCTTAAAAAACTTATTCCCTGCTGTTCTTTTGAGTACTTGATTGAGAAATGCTTTAAGGGTTCCTTGGAGAACTTTTTTGTATATAGATATCACAAGGAGGATTTTCTTTAGTTATTCCCTGATTAGGTAGGTGGAGTCAGTAGACACTTTCTAGAAGTTCATTGTGTTTGAGTGCATCCTGGGGGAGACTCCTTGAAGGTGGGGGAGAAGAAGGTGTGGTTGTTCTGACCTGTGCTGTGATTTCAAGTTCTGTCTTTGGTAATCAGGTCACTCGATGGTCTTTGTAACCACAATAGCTTTGCTGGAGACATTCAATCTGGGACACCCAGTAATGAGACATAAATAACATACATCTAAGATACTGAAGTAAGTTTGGAGAAGAGAGTGAGAGATTATTATGGCAAGCCAAATCAAAAGATAAGCACAAAAAATATGAAACCAATAAATAAATGGACATATCAAACTTCTAGTTATAAAATAAATAAGTCCTGGAGAACAAATGTACAGCATGGTGACTACAGTTAATAATAATGTATCATATATTGGAAAGTTGCTAAGAGAATAGATCTTAAAGTTCTCATCACATGCAAAAATTTAAATACGTGTGGCGACTGGTGTTAATTAGACTCATTATGGTGATTATTTAGCAATATATACAATATTGAACCGTTATGTTGGCCATCTGAAACTAATATAATGTTATATGTCAATTATATCTTAATAAAAAAGTGAATGAATGCATAGATGAAGGAAGTCAGGCTCTGAGAGAAAATGTTGACCAAGACAGGGTGAAATTAGCCCATTGGGAAATGAGGGAGACGAAGACAAGGAGTTCTACAAATCCAGAGCTCTGTGCTTAGAAAAAGGGGTAGATGTTTTCTTTGTGCTTTAGATAGCAAGCAATGTTGATGAGACATGTCAAATTATTCCAGAGAGATCTTGAAATCATGTACAGAGAAGTCTAAGTAGTCATGAGCACAAGGGCTACAGATGAGGATCAGCAAGAGAAAGGGGGAAGGTATTCAAAAAGGGAACTCTGGAAGACTTAGGAAGAAATGAAGGCTGAAGAAGAAGGGTGTAGAAAAATGAAAAGCTTAGAACCATGAGACTGCTAAAGGAAGTGCTGAAGGATGCATTATGGGAGGGGTGGGGGCAAAGCAGGTCATAGCTTAACCCATTTTCTGGGACCAGGAACTCTTGCTGATTCAGTTACCATGCCTTGTCTGTCAGGCACTCATTTAACATGCCCGTGGCTGATGGTCTTATTACATCAAACTTCAAAAAAGATGTCAAGGCTGCAATGAAAACTAACCCAGCATTGTGTAGTTTTATGATTTTCTTCTAACCATTATGTGCATTAGTCACCACAGTGAAAAAGCAGTGAGAGGATAGATGTGCCAAAAGTAGCAGAGAAAACATGTCAAAATTCAAAGAATAATTAATGGAAAGTGTTGCTGTTTTAATACCACAAAATTCTTAAAGTCAGTCCCAGTCTGACCCAGTACTTTTCAAGCATACCCATGATCTCCACCCCTGAACACAGTTACACCTGCTTCCTGCTTGATCCCCTGCCCTAGGAACAAGTATAACAAAAGCTTCCTCACTATAGACCTCAGCTTGGTGACTGACATGTCTAGATAAAGCACCCAGGTATCCAAGGGCTCACTAAACTATGACTTTCCTCACAATCTTCAGCTTACATTTTCTAATTTTTGCTTTTTCTAGCATGTGTTTTTACTTTTCAGCTCTTCACTGTGACTGGGACCCCATCTGAAAACAGTCTGCTGAGCTAAGTTCCCAAATGCACTGTTTCCCTCTACCTGTCTCCTTCTCATTGGGGATTAAAATTCTCCTATCCTCTCCCATCTTCCTACTTTTTCCTGCTAGGTGAGCAAGTTCCAACCCCTGAATTGGCTGGCTGGTGTTCAGGGTCAAGTTCCTGATTCTCCACCTTGAGGAAGACACTAAGAGAAACCGAGCATTGCAGTTAAACAGGCTGGCTTTGACAGTGAGGGTTTAGGCAGGGAACTTGAAAAGTAATATTCTTTCTGGCACAGAGGGTTCCATCAACCTCTAGGCTCTATGACTTACGACAGCTATGGACCGTTTCCAGACCCCACTTGCAAGTGGGCAGGGGCAAAGCTTCTAATTCTGCTAGGCTGAGTCAGTCATTGGTGCCCAGATGGGTGTAGCTGAGAACACAGATGGCAGGTAATCATTAGGGACGGTGGAGATGGAGCTGGGATAGGCTAAAATTGACAGCTGTGGTTCTGATTCACTTAGGCAGACGCTGCTTCCCAGAAGTACCACGTAAGCCACACCAATGTGCGCCGTGATTTGTGTGTGTATTTCTTTTTTGTTATCCCTTAGTTGTTAATAAGTCATATTGAAAATAGCATTGCTAATATTATTTTCTAGAGGCTTATGAGTATTAACCCAAACCTTCTTTACCTTTGAGTAATTTTTGTTGCTGGGCTTCTCTCTTTAAAGGACCCCTTAGATGGGGCAGCTGACTTCAGAGTCAGCTGACTTCACCTGTCCTTAGGTATGAGGCCTGCATGAAACTGTTATCCCCTCGCCCCAGGTTCTCTTTCAGATATGCCTCATTTCACCACTGGTCTTGGGCTCAGCCAGGACATGACCATCACACTGACTTGACCAAAGAGCCTTCTTCAAAAGCATAACATTTACCAACACCTCTCTGTCTCTCTGTCTCTGTCTCTGTCTCTGTCTCTTTCTCAAACCCGTTCTATATATTTTGTGATTGCTAATTAATCATGTGAAGCCTTGAACTATCTCTTACATTAATTATTGCTCAGCCTTTTACGTATTTGTAACTAAATTATCTCCACTCAGTAAATGTATATGTTATGTAGGATTTGGACTTTCCTGGAGTCAGTTGGTTAAGATGAGAAGATCTTGAGACAGAAAATGAAAAATGAGATATCAATCTTCAGGAAAGTAGAAGGAACTCCATTCACTCTGGGTTTTATTATCTTTTATGGCTTTTAAATGATCATTGTTATAATGATGATAATAATAACCATGTATTGTACACTTATGCTCTGCAGTGTGCTAAGTACTTGTTATTTTCTTTAATTTCCCAAAGAACCCAATGAGGAAGACATTATTAATGCTATTTTCCAAAAGATAATAGATATTTACTGGTTTAAATCTACAGAGATGTGTAGACAAACTGGGATTTGAATTCATATCTCTAGTTGATCTTAAAGCCCATGGTCATGATCATTCTTTTCATTGCTTACTAAATCTGGAATTCCTTGAGTGTGCTCCCAAGGGGGCCTCTTCCAGGTAGAATGAGACTACCAGCTAACCAGGGAGACAACTCATCTCACTGAAGAGAAATACATTATATGTTCCAAGCTACATGATCTTGTGCCATGGTGTGTGTGTGTGTGTGTGTGTGTGTGTGTGTGTGTGTGTGTGTGTGCATGCATGCACGTGTTTATTTTTCTTTTGTTATCCTTAATATGCTAATAAGCCATATACACACACACACACACACACACACACATACATACATATACATATATACATACAGGCTTAACTTCAAATATGCTATTAAAGAAAAGATGACCATAATTGGGCCATTAAGCTAAAGGAAAACAGTTTTTCCACCCAAAATGGCAGTTACAATGACTGCTAGCCAGAGGTTTTCAAGGAGAACTGAAATATCAGGAGAAAAGATGCCCGGGAGAGTTGGTTACTTTCACTTTTATCGAGGTGCTCTTTCTAATGTTTTAAAAATTTAGCACTTTTTTACACGTCTTTTTTAAAACAAATGTTTAGTAAACTATCTGAAGGAAGGAACAATTTTTATTTTCCCTTTTAAGAACCCATAAAGCTCCATAATGGTAACTCATCCCAAGGAGGTCCTCAATAAACACTGGTTAATAAGAGAGAATGAGCCTTTCCCCAAGTTGATAAGGGAGGGCATTTGAACACAAAGGGGAAAAAAATTAGTACATTCAATGTGCTAGAGTATAATTTTGAGATTAATGATGAAATATCCTATCACTGTTTTTGAAGTATATTCATTTGCTTAAGGTATACAGACTAGTTGAGTTTTCAATTTTTTAACAATTATGTGGCATTTAATCTTTTATGTTGTATCATTTAGCAGCAGGCTACTAATCAGAATTTCATTTAGCTTTCAACTGTGTGATATAGTGAGACCCAAAATGGATATAATTTCAGGAAGGTGTTACACTAATTTTTTTTTTTTGACCAGAGAAGGATATTCACAGAGCAGTTATTTGTAGCTTCTATTATATTGAGTGGTTTTTACTTAATTAAAATTCTGTCTCTAGTCTAAAAATTATTTTCTAAGAAATGCTCTCTTGCTAAGTAAGACTCATATATATAGGAAAACTAACTCTGCCCACTGAATGCTGATGCATAGTGAGTAGAAAAATGTCTTCCCACAAATTTCAAATAAAATGTTCTCAAGTTTCAATCTAATGTCTTCATCTACTGAGAGGATACCTAGTTCTTTTAAATAAGTCAAGAATGAATACCTTCAATTTAAGGTACGCTTGGATCAAGTTTCTGATAAACACTGGTATCAGCATGGCCTAATGAGTCAAAACAAGAAAAATAAACTAATTAAAGCAAACACATGACTTAAATAGAAGTAACTGCACCCAGTCCCAGGTTTGCTGCTATCTTGCTTCTTGGGTGTGGGTCCCACACATTACAAATCAAAAAACTGAAATTTGCAATTCTCGCCTTTTTAGTTGTTGCAGTTATTATTTTGTGACTTTCTCCAATCTAGTAACTAATCCATTAGTACTGAAGAACAGCAGAAAAAAGTAAAATTATTGGCTTTGGGAATCTTCAAAGTTAAGGTCAAAACATAAAGCAAAGTTTGAAAGAAGTTTTAATTGGCAAGGGTTAGTTTTTCCAATTATGGAGTCTGGACTGGGGTATGCATATGGCTTGGTGAGGAGAGAACAGTAAAGGATGACTTCTTCTCTGAAAACCCTTCTGCCCATACTCTTTGGCCTGAGACCCAGAACCCAGAAGAGGCTGGAAACCTGAGACACAGTAAAGCCTGGAGCCACCTTTCCTGAGCAAGGCTGGGGGAAGCAGCATGGCTCGGGATCAGAAGAAATGTCATGAGCAATGTTCAGGCAGTAGATCCCTGGGATCCCCACCCCTTGGAGTGGCATGTTGTTAAGAGTAGTGCAAATATGGTGAAGAAAACTGGAAGACCTCAAGTATCTTGAGGGACAAGATGTGTGGCAGAAAGATGTGTGAATCAATAACCATGATACAGGGCTTCCACTGAGGTCTGGTACTTTGTCAGCCCCTCCTACCCAGAAACTTAGATGCAACCCTGTCAGGGACTCAGAATTGGATGAAAGTTAAGTATTGTCACCTGGGAGCCTGTGACCTTGATTTGTAAATTAATTTTGGTTAGGCATGAATGCAAATGATGTACTTGCACATTTGATTTGTGGACCCAAATTAGTTTTTACAGAATAACTGTATTAACATCCACTAAACTCCAGTGCAACAGTGGTTACAGTTGTTGCCTTTTTCTAGATGTGTTCAGCATGAATTCATTTTTCTCTTTACGATTTTTATTTCTGAATTCTGGTAAGTGGTGTTTTGATAAGTAACTACTTGCTGAGCTCCATATTAGTTGAACAGTCTGGTTAGTATTACATAACAAAGGTCACTTAGATATATACCTTATCATTGCCTGAGGCTACTGACCTGCTTCCTTTACACATTAACTTCTTTCCATCCAGGAAAAATACAAAACAATAACAAGTGCCAAGAGGATGAGTTTTAGAATTGTATGAATGGTGATTTTTAGGTCTAAAACCTGTTCTTTTTTTAAAACTATGAACAACTGCCTTCAAAACAATTTGTCTCAGTCCATTACCTTATATATGGTAAAACAACAGTTTCCTATTATTTTGAAGGCTTCTTTTCCCTGCAGGCAGACCACTAGGGGTAGGGTGTACTTGACATAAAGACAGAGAATCCAGGTCTTATTTTCAGGCCTCTACTCACCAACTGTGTGACTTTGCCGAAGTCATATATCTTCCCTGTGCCTCAGTTGCCTTACCTGTAAAATGAATATTCTGATTCACTGTCTTTTAGGTCCTTATTAATGCAGAAATCTCCTGGTTGCACAGGTGCTCATTCTCTGTGAGATAGAAACCAAAACAACCTGAGATCAGTAACTGGGACACAATTATGTAAAGCACCAAACATATGTAAATTTTGATAAATTAAGGATCATGTCTTTTTGTCACTGTCGGCATTGGTGATACATAACTCTACATTTAATAGATAGTGAAATTTAGATCTACCTTTGTTACTAGGAGAAAATGAAGTTGGCTGTATATTATGGGAATGGACAACTAACTCATAGGTTGGATAACCAATGAAGGACTAAATCTTTATCACCATCTCCAAATACTCCTTGTTCTTCCTCTATTTTCTCAGTAACTAACTGCTCACTTGGGCTTTCCCCAGAAGTGGACCATAAAACAAGGATTTGGTATAAGCAACTTATTTGGAGGTAAATCACAGGAAGACTGATGTGAGAGTGTGGAAGTATCATGAAGAGAAGAAAGCTAATGAGAGACTAGGTGCTTCATCCTGCTGGGGGCCTGTGGAAGGCTGCATAGAATAGCTCTCAGAGTTGTCCTCCTTTCCTAGGATGAGAGAACTGGGGTACTAATGCACTAAATTTTTGTCCTTTCCTAGTTAAGGGCATTAAGTCCCCAAAATGTCTGGCCTGAGCCCTGGACAGGCCAGGCATGGCCCCATGGCCACAGAAAGCCCAAGGGTAGAGAGTCGCAAATGCTTATGGTGTGAGCGGTGTGTGTGGTGTGTGTGGAAACAGGACTGGTGACACCAGAGGGATTTGGGCAAGATACCAGCAGCACCTGCCGCACTACCCTAATCTGGGCAATAAAACTTGCATAATTCTGAGGATTCCCCTTTCACCTCTGATTCCTCTTACTCTTTCATTTTGTATTTATCTTCTAGAATATACTTTCTTAGAGGTTGTACTGACTTTCCTCATCTCCGTGCAACTTCATTTCATGCTGCTCGTCAGCTTCACTTCAGTGACCAAGCCAATTCACACATGTAATTGTGCCTTCTATTTTTTTGTTAAGTTATTCTTTCTGCTTGAACTATGTTCCTCAGTCATTTACAACTAATCCATGACCTTCCCAGTATATAAATTTTTTTCATAGAGAACATAGCTAATGCTTTTAAAGAATATTTTTAGATTGAGTTACATACCATTTCAGGGTTTATCACTCTCCAAAGGCCTTTCTTACACCAGTTTAAGTAATTTTTTAGTCAATACTCACTTAGTCCTTTTGACTATCTGATGTTACTAATCTGTTTAGTGTAAACATCCAGCTCAAGGCAGCCTTTTCTGAACGATTATGTTAGATTTCCATGCCACCTGCTTCAAGAGCACTCAGTGTTTGCCTTTTGTAGTGCTCATTCTTGTAATTTCTCTTCACTTTCAATCTGCCTTCCAGGGCAGTCCTCCATGGAAATGAGGCCAGGTACCACGATTTTACCATACTGTTAAGGACCTGGCCCTGTGACAGGCACAGAGTAGGCACTGAATAAAATTAGCCAAATCATAGTATAAATAAACTATGCCATTTGGGACTAATTCATATTTTAAAGAATAATTGATTTTACTTTTTCTAAATATTTTTCTCATAAATTTATAAATATATTAAAAATAGAAATGGTTTCTCTCATATCACCTCTAGAATGCTACACGAAATGTGCTTTATACAGTGGGATCTTCAAAATATTTGTAATAAATTAGCTCGATAATTTCAAGGTCACACATTGCATGCTTTGGTAAGAGATAACTTAGATCACCAGAGGCAAGCTGCTTTCTCTTAGGTGCAATACAGCAACAATTCAACTAGAGTAAATTAATTGCAGAAGAGGGACTAAGTAATAGAATAGGCTTTCAAAGAGAAAAACAATGAAGAAATATATCCTGTGGTTAGGAAGGATAATGAAAGCACTGAAAATAGACACTAATTCAAAATGTTTAGGGAATGCTTGGAAAGATAAAAATATTGGGATATGTGTGCCAATTGGTCTTAATATGATACATCAAGAAAAACAATTTAAAGAGCAAAAACAAGCACGTGATTTGCAGTGATTAATTTTGAAAAAAGATTATGGGAACAAACTAAATTTTAAAAATACAAAATGGGATAATCAGTTTATGACAATATGCTTTAAAACAGCAGAGCCACTTTTGAAAGATTAATGGCATAATATATCAATAATCATTAGACAAGAAAAACTACTCTGAAATGTGTTGTGTTTTCCCATTAAAAATAAAAACTTAGAGAATAAACTGAAGGATATTATTATCTTCAAATGTATATTTGAATCTCTTTATGGACTCAATTACTTAATATATGTAGGTATTTTCTAAACAGAGGCAAACAAAACTCTCAAAATAAAAAGTACTTTGGCTTCAACATTCAACAGAGTATGACAGGAAATTTCATTTGCTCATACTAGTCAAACAAGATTGAGTAGAAGCCTGATAGCTTTTCTTGAATGTTAGATGGAAAAAATGTTAGATGGAAAATTAAAGATAAAAAGGAACTGATAATAAGACAGAATATCAAGTAAGAGGCTACATATAGTCTCCATATTTATAGCATGTAAAGAATACGTATTAACAAATACATGTTTAAATTCTGGGCAATAAAGAATCTGATTGTTATGCAACTTGGTTCCAGGAGTAGACAATATGCACCAGGCATAAGGGAATAAGAGGAAATCTGAGATTGTTTGCTGGCATAGCTGGGGATAAAAGCAGTGAAAATGAAGTATTGTATCAAAGATAGAAAACAAAAGATTGTGGTAAGCAGTAGTGAAACAGTTCATTGTCCTGCAATCACCTGGAATCAAGTACACATTGAAGATAAGGCTTTAGGTATTAACCTGCTGCTGTTGCATAAGAAGATGAAGGCATTCAAATTGGGGTGGGAGTGTCTGCACTTAGCTGCACTAGTAGCTTTGAAAAAAAGAGAATGACAAGCTTACACATTAAATTCTTAAGTCACAAACTTAAACCTAGGGTACTCTATCTGATGATGTTAGTAGAATCTTTTGACTCTTAAAGCTGCAGAGCTGAAGTACCAAGAAAACGAATGAAAAGATTGGCCAAGAAAAGGCTGTCCACTATCGCTACTGTTATTCAGTATAACATTGGAGGTCCTAGCAAGTGCAATCAGATAAAAGAAAGATATAAAAGGCATCCAAATAGGAAATGAAGTCAAATTGTCTCTTTTTGCAGATGACATGATTCTCTATATAGAAAACCCTAAAGGCCCCACAAGAACACTACTAGAAATAATAAGTAAATACTGTAAATTTTCTGGAAACAAAATCAATGTTCAAAAATCCACAGTGTTCCTATACTCTAATAATAAAATGTCAGAAAAAGAAGTGGAAAAAATAATTCCTTTTACAAAAAGAATAAAATACCTAGGAATAAATCTAATGAAACATGTGAAAGAACTATATAATGAAAACTATAAGACCCTATTAAAGAAACCAAAGAAGATACAAAGAAATGAAAAAATATTTTGTGTTTTTGGATTGGAAGAATCAACATAGTTAAAATGACCTTATTACCTAAAGCATTATACAGATTTAATGCAATCTCCATCAAAATACCATCGGCATTGTTTAAAGCAATAGAACAAAAAATCATCAGATTTGTATGGAAGCAAAAAAAGACCCTTGATTGCCAAAGTCATCCTGAGAAAAAGAGAATGAAGCTGCAGGCATCACTCTGCCCAACTTCAAATAATACTACAAAGAGACAGTAATCAGAACAGCATGGGATTGGCAGCAAAACAGAAACACGAATCAGTGGAACAGAATCAAGAGTCCAGAAATACACCCATACTTATAAGGGCAAATAATTTTTGACAAAAACGCCAAAAACAAACAGTGAAGAAAGGAAAGCCTCTTTAATAAATGATGCTGGGAAAACTACCTGCAAAAGAATGAAACTAGACTGTTGTCTATCACCACATACCACAATTAACACAAAATGGATTAAGGACCTGAATATAAGACCTGAAACAATAAATGCATAGGAGGAAACATAGAAACTGAACTCAAGGACCTGGGACTTAAAGAAGATTTTATGAATTTGACTTCAAAAGCAAGGGAAGTAAAAGCTAAAATAAATGAATGGGACTGTATCCAACTAAAAAGCTCAGCAAAAGAAGCCATCAACAAGGTAAAGAGACAACCATCCGAATGGGAAAATATATTTGCAAGCAACACCTTGATTAAGGGCCCAATATTCAAAATATACAAAGAACTCGTATGATTCAGTAACAACAACAATAAAGAAAAAGCAATCTAATCAAAAAATGGGCAGAGGACCTGAACAGACACTTCTCCATAGATGACATAAAAGTGGCAACAAATATTTGAAAAGATGCTCAACATCACTAGTTATTAGGAAAATGCAAATCAAAACCACAATGAGATACCATCTCACATCTGTTAGAATGGCTATAATCAACAAGACAAGTAATAACAAATATTGGAGAGGGTGCAGAGAAAAAGGAACCCTTATACACTGCTGGTGGGACTGCAAATTGGTATAGTCACTATGAAAAACAGTATGCAGGTTCCTCAATACACTAAGAATTGATCTACCATATGATCCAGCAATCCCTCTACCGGGTATTTACCCCAAAGACTTGAAAACCCATATCCGAAAAGATATTTGCACACCGATGTTCATAGCCGCATTTTCACAGTGGCCAGGACATGGAAGCAATCGAAGATGATTGCAATACAATAGATGTTGGCTAAAGAAGCTGTGGTACATACATACAATGGAACATTACTCAGCCATAAGAGATGAAATACTACCATTTGCGACAACATGGATGGACCTCGAGGTGATCATGCTAAGTAAAATAAGCCAGACAGAAAAAGTTGAAAATCACATGATATTACTCACATGTGGGATATAAACCTAAAAGCAACAAATGTACAGGACTAGCAAAGAGAGACTCATGGACATGGACTAAAGACGAGTGGTTACCAGAAGGTAAGGGGTGGCGGGGAGGGGGAGGTAGAAAGGGTAAAGGAGGATAAATATGTGGTGATGGAAAGAAATTTAACTATGAGAAGTGAACACATAGTGTAAATATATATATATAATTTACACATGCCTGAATGTTACAATGTACAGCTGAAGCAAATTGGATTTCTTTAACCAATGTCACCATAAAATAAATAAATAAAAAAAAATGATTGGCCAGTCAAGTCAACACATTATTTAATAAGTCCTCTCTTCAAGTTTCTTCTGGGAAAGTTAAAGTATTCAATGGGACAGAGTAAGACACTTAATATTAAAATGAGAATTATGGGAGGATTTGGAAGACTTGAAGTAGCCATAGACTCCAATTTTTTAAAGTGTTCCTTGACAGGAGATGCAACTAAAGTAGCTTAAGCAGAACCTTCTTTGTTTGAAGGGGCTTTTCCTTCTTTGCATGAGCCTGTTCTCTTCAGATCCTAAGGCTCTTTTCCTTATCTTTACTTCAAAACTAGAGTTGGATTTTAGCACACTCAATTATGGTGTTTACTTAGTAATAAATTATGTGATAAAATAAATATATTAGGGACTATTATGGGACATAATAGGGACTATTAAAATATGTGGAACTAAATTTTGAACATTTTAACCAAAGAGTGAAAAAATAGTTTTAGGGCTTTAGGTTAGTCTGGTTGTTGTTGTTGTTGTTGTTGTTGTTGTTGTTGTTGTTGTTGTTGTTTTACAGAGACACAAATAATTATTTGAATTTATTGAGGAAGCAAGGTAGTTTTCATTCTTAGGCAAGTTGACTGATAGGAAGCCACACTGAATGGTGATCACACTAAAGAAAGTTAAGATGCCCTAAATGACTTGCCATAATATACAAAAAGAATCAAAAGACTAGATTTATAATAGGACTCTTACATTCTTTCTATGTTTTCTAAATTGGCACAGAAAACCTTCTCCTTATTAAAGCCTTGAGAAATACTTCAAAGAGAGAACCACTGGCACATTTTAAAAATGTGATTATGAATTTTCTTGTAATCTGGGAATATTGTTGGGAGACACTAAAATTGAAATAATCTGCGTGTTGGGAGATAGGAAGATCCTGTCACAGAGGAAGGCAGGTGCACAAGCCAAGTAAGGCACTTATCCTCCAGAGGCTAGATGATTGTGCTTTCTTTAATAGAGACACATGAGTATTTCATATTGGTTTATTGATCATGGAGTCTATAGATCTGAAATGTATAGCCAACTCACAAAGTTCCTAAGAAATTTACATAAGAACTCTATATCTATTGATAGGGCTGACCAAAAGGGAGACAGTCATTTTCTCTATTTCTAGGCTTGTGGTCCTTTGGTTTAAATATATTCTGAGGAAAGGAATATAAGTAGATATTTTTTGGATAATGGCTCCAAAATAACATACTTTTGGTAAAGAAGAATGGCACTGTGGTTCATAAACTCATGGTGGTCAGGTGGTAAATAGAGTATTGACAAGTTCATCACACCATAGGCACAATGTGACCTGCAGGCACATCCTCTTTTTTCCTTTCCATTTTCTGAGTCTATTCTGGGAAAAGATATCCTAGGCAACTGAACAAATATTCACATTTGCTTCTTAACTCATGAACAAGAGTTATTATGAGAGGAAGGACCAGAGATTGAAGGATTGGATCTCACTATTCTAACTAAAAGAGCAAACCAAAAGCAATAATACAATCCTGTGGAATTCCAAAGATTAATGCTACCATCAAAGACTGGAAAGATAGGGAGTGGTCATTTCTATTACGGCCCTATTTAACTCTCCATTTAGGCCGATGGGGAAGACAGATGGGTCTTGGAGAATGAGAGTGAATTATCATAGCTTAATTAGGTGATGCCTCCAAGTACAGCTGCTGTTCCAGATGTTGTCTCCTTACTAACTCAGATCAATACAGCCCCTGGCAATCAGTCTAGGCTGCGATACAATCAGCTCTATCAGACAGCCCATATGACCCAGCAGATCCAATGAACCGTTAACAGTCTGTGACAGATTGGGGTGCTTTATGAAGCCCCAATAGTAAATTCACAGTTAAGACCCCTAATATTGTTTTTGAAATAAAAGCTATGACCTCTTCAGCAAGTAACTACTTTTATTTTGAGGAAAAAATCTTGAATTGTTACTGGACCTTAGTAGAGACTAAACATCTGATCTTGTGAACTGAGCTTCCTATTATATATATAAATGGACACAAGCCAATCTTGAATGCACAAGTTACACAAGGAGGATGCCTGTTATCACTGTGTGTGTCTTCCAGCTGTACTGACATTCTCTTTCAATATGATAGGAATGGACTTACAGAGAAGTTTCCATGGCTAGTTAGTAGCTTGAGAAACCTAGATAGATTAGATAGATAGATAGATAGATAGATAGATAGACAGACAGACAGACAGACAAAGATAAATAGCTTGCATTATAGATGCTTCTTCTCTATTTCCTGGTACCAGTATTGAGTAGATTTATGGTATCTTACTACATCGCTCAATTCAGTGGTGGTGCTAAATGGAGGTGCATCTTGTCTACTTTGCCTGGGAGGAGTCATGGATTGAGTTAAGGAAGAACACAAAACACAGAAAAAATGGGTGAAGGTGATCAAAAAGTATAAACTTCCAGTTATAAGTTCTGGGGATGTAATGTATAGCACGGTGGCTATAGTTAACAATATGTAGTGTATATTTGAAAGTTGCTAAGAGAGTAGATTTTAAGAGTTCTCATCACAAGAAAAAAATGGTAACTGTGAGGTAATAGATATTAACTAAACTTATTGTGGTAATCATTTTGCGGTACTCACAGGCAGCCAATCTTTATGTTGTATACCTTAAGCTAATACAATGTTCTATGCCTATTATATCCCAATAAATATAGAAAAAAAAGCAGGGAAGAGAGCTGCAAATAAATAAATAAATAAATAAATAAGCCAATGGATAGTGGTTAATGGTTTGAGTGTATGGTCAGAAATTTGAAAGTAACAGGACTATTTTGGTACAGGTATATGAATAAACCACTTGGGATAGACCGAGTATGGGAAATTAGTATAACATTTAAATGCTCATTAAGAGTCTCTCAATGGTCAGAATAAGATAAGATGACCCACTCTCTGGATGTTGGTCAGCTTCTTCTCTCATTCTCCTCAGTGCTTGCTTAATGGTCTCATGAATGATATAGCAATGACGATAGCAATGAAACCTAATTAATATTGATTGAATGGTGGCCCTCAAAAGATAAGTCTTTGTCCTAAGCCCAAGAACCTATGAATATGGACTTATTTGAGAAAGGGTCTTTGCAGATGTAACTAAGTTAAGTATCTCGAGATGAGATTCCCCTAAATATCTGAGTAGGCCCTAAATCCAGGGAGAAGAGACTACACAGACACAGAGAACGCCAGATGAACATAGAGGCAGAGTGGAGTTAAGTGGCCAAGGAATACCTGGAGCCAAGAGAAGTGGAAAGTGGCAAAAATACATTCTCTCCCAAAGCCTTCAGAAGAAACACATCCTACTGACACTTTAATTTCTCATTTCTGACCTCTGAACCATGAGAGATGGAATTTCTGTTGTTTTAAACCATGAAGTTTGTGGTAATTTGTTATGGCAGCTGCAGGGACTAATACACCAAGCACTGGGAATTCTCTGCATTAGGCTTATTTTACTATTAATATCACAGAGGGCTCCAACTTCCAGTAGAATTAGTCTACCTTGAGCAAAGAGGCTAGGACCTAGGTAGAACTCCAGGGAGGTTAATTACATTGGTTTTCATCAAGTATTTGTGGCCACTGAGGAAACACACACATACATGCACGCACGCACACACACAAATGCACACGTGCATTTGATATGGATTTGCTTTTTCAGCCTATTATACTCTGGAAAGCACCATTGATTGGAAACTGAACAGAGATGCCTTTTACTTCATCAGAATATTTTGTTCAACATGTCTCTAGCCACATGATTGATTTTTTTTTTTTTTGTGAATGAAATCAGGTGATGTGATGCTGCTGAATTGATTTTTAGTGAATGAAATCAGGTGATGTGATTCTGCTCACAGGATTATTGGTTTTGTCATCCAGCCAGTCATCCTAAAGCATCTTATTTGTAGAATAGTTCTAGGGCCTCTGGAAGTATCCTTTTGGTCCCAGCCAAGATATCTCCCTTGTGAAATGAGTGCCTGCTCAGGAGAGTAATATATGAAGACATTCATTTCATAGATAAAAAAAAATTAATCTGGGGAAGAAAGGATGAGAGAAAGTTTGATTTTTCATAATGTACTCTAGAAAATTGTGCTAACTTAAAACACTTCTGGCTTACATGATTTAGTAACCAAGGGATAAATGTATCCATGAGGCATCCTAACAAGTGTTCTTTTGAGTTGGAAGCTGAGACAGCCACTGGCCTTTTAGGTTTTCACCATGAGATAAATATACTAAAAAGAGTGATTATGGTATTGTCTTGGTGATTGACTCTGACACGGAAGGCTACTTCACAATGGAGGCAGAAAGAAATATCAACAGAAAAATCAGGGCTGTAAAGAATATCAGTGCATTGTTTTATTTTATCTTCTATTAACTACTTATAATTACTTTGTCAAACAAATTCCTATTTAATTTGGAACTTATTTTATATTTCTAATAATTTAACAGTTGGTTAATGGATATTTAATAGCTAAACTTGTGTTATAAGCTTTATGTATAATAGTAGTCATATTAAAGTATTTGAGAAGAGAATATGACTATGCATAGGGGCCTAAAGATAAGACTGCACAAATTAGATAAGAAACTTTGGAAAGAAAGCTCAGAGTCAGGTGATAACACTGACCTAGGAAGGGACATAAACTAATACTGGAATATTTAGAGAATATGAAAGTAGAGAGTTGGAAGAAACAAGAATGAATTCTTTATCCAATTGGGAGGCAGAAATGAAGGACATTTTGAAAATTCAATTACAAATGTTTCGAATGAGTCTTTGTATCTAGAAGGGAGAGCAAGTGATCCAAAGAATATTATCAGATTAGAATTGAGGTAATTTGAGGAGCAAAATTTTCCTGAAGCCAAGAGAGGGGTCTGATTTGTAGTCCAAAAAAGACCTTGATATTCCAGGTACCTGAAATCCTAAGCAAGATAAACCAGGTTTTACCAAAGGAATACAAGTTAATTTTTAAAAAGATAGTAAAAGTTGGGACTTAGGAAAGAATTACATATTACTTTAAAATAAATAAAGTAAATTGGGCCAGCTGAGCCTGGGGAACCGCAAACGCAGTCTTCTTTTTTTTTTTTTTAGAAGAGAAGGGGTGCCCTCTATGAGTATTATTTTAAATAGTACTCATTTTAGTTTTTTTCTTTCCTGCTTGGAAAAACCTAAAGATAGAAATAATCATTAGGTAGTCACTATGAAATTCCTTCTTTTGTGGCATGTAGCTACAATGCAACTGAAGAAATGTTGTCAGGTTTTGTTTAAAAAATGAGAATACTTGAAGTTTATTAAATATGAACATATGATTCTTTAAGGTGTAAGTAATACAGTAATATCCCTTCTAATTTCCATATAAGCAATTTATATTCTTTTCTCCTTAGGCTCATGTTTTCCTGTATCTGTACTGTGTATCTGTACTGCTTTGAAAAATGATTAGAGTTGACTTAATGTTAATTTATTCCTATAACACAGTTTTGATATTCATCCTTTTTTTTGAACATGTACAAATATTTTTCCTGTATTTGTAAAATTTGCTTTTTATATCAGATCTTTCCAATGGTTGCATCTAATTCTGTTATATTCTAATAGAATTGTGTCTAATATTCGTTATAATTGCAGTAATCAGGGCTCAGTAAAAATACTATAATTACAATAATATACCTAAGTGATTTATGCGAACTAAAAACTTATTCTCACTAAAACTGAAAAGTGGACTTGGAATATCTTTGGCCTTTCAAAGGTTGATAAGTTGATTTCAGACTTACAGTTTTCTGGGAAGAGGCAAGATCACCCAAAGGATTTCAAATATTACTGGGATTATGTAATGCATGGCAGCTGGTGAGTTGAAGACAGAGTACTCCATGCTAATTCTACCTATTTCATTTGGGTAATAAGGAGTAATTCTAAGTATTATTTTAATGTGTTGAAGTGACTGTTACTCTAATATGAAGCCATACCATGCAATATACAATGGACTGATCAAACATTAAAATATAATTGAAAATAGAAGACTGAATATAAATTTAAACAACAAATCTACTTATAGGCATGCACCAAAAATCATCTCAATTTGATGAAAATCTCTTCTGCGGTAAACCCCTCCAGGGAATGTGATTCTACCACCTCCTTACTTAATACCAATGTTTGCAAATCTTCTTTTAAAGAAATACTTTCTTATATTTAATCTAAATCCCTATGTGGAAGCTTAAGCCCACTACTTCCTCTACTAGCTTTAGTGAAGATGCAATACAGCTGCCGCTTCCAGACGGTCCTCAAGGAAAAAAAAAAAGACCTAAGGCTTATTTACGTAAAATCAGCTCAGCTATCCCCTCTCTAGTCCACCAATAAGGAAAAAAAAAAAAAAGATTGTTGCCTCCTCTTACATTTCTTATTCTAAGGTTGAACATTAACATTTCATTATATCTTTGTACTTAAATATTTTCACCTGTCCCTAATTATTTCCTTATGACTAATTTCCAAAAGTGAAATTCCTGGGTCAAAAGGTAAGCACATTTAAAATATTTTTTTATTCATATTGCCAACTTGCTCTTGAGATAGACTATGTTTATTTATGCATCTATTGTCTTTGTAGATGTCTTTTGGAAACAAAAAGTCTCTTCTCACTCTTGATGTATTTTATCATTCTTTTTATCTTTGACAGTACAGTGTCATTATTTTAGTTTTCACTTATTTCCTTAGCAGTGATGTTGAATGTTTTTTCATGTGTATTGGTAATTTGTTTTTATGTGTGTGTAATAATTTATTTTTTATTTCTTCGCCCATTTTACATTGGCATTTCTCTCATAGGTAACAATTATTTTATAGGAAAGAAATTAACCTTTGTTTGGCATATGTTACCAATATATTTATTGCCTCTACCTGTTGTTTGCTTTTTTATTCTATCTGTCATATTAAACAAGAAAATGTTTTTCATTTTTATGTAGTAAAATTTATTAATCAGTAATTTGTGAGTCTTGGTAGGAAGTCTGTTCACATCCTCAAATTATGTAAATATTCATCTACTTTTTTTTTTCTTGGAACTTTTATAACTAAGGGAAATAAGGAAAGGCATCAGTGAGAGGGTGACATCTGAGCAAAAATCTGATGACACAAAGGCAACCACATGCATATTTTGGGGAGAAGCATTCCAGGCAAAGAGGATCACAAATGCAAGGACCTTGTTATTGGAAACTTGCTGTACTCTTTTGAGTACCAGCAAGGATGCCAGTGTGTTTGAGTGTAATGATTGCAAGAGGAGAAAAATACAAAATGAAATCAGAGAGAATATATGGGTCAAGTTACATAGGGCCTTCAAGATCACTATGAATCCTTTACTTTGGGATAGATAAAAAATCATTGGGAGAGTTTTAATCACAGAAGTCCTGTGACCCAATTTTCATTTTAATAGGATTACTCTTTATTTTTTTTTATTGTTTAATCAGTACACTTCAAACTATTTATTGAATAATCTTATTTTTTTCTAGGAATAGAAGCTTATGGGTTTTTGATATCATTTGTATAAATTATCAAATTCTTTTGTATAGAGTTAACATATACTCAGAACTCTCATTTTATTTATTTTAGTCTCTTGACTTTTATTGCATAAATACAATACTGTTTTAATTGTTGTACCTTAAAAATATTTAAAATCTAGTTGGACATATTCCTTTTTAGTACTCAAATATTTTTTGCCTTTTTTCATGAACTTTTTTCTATATATAAACTTTAATGTTGTGATCAAGTTAAAAAAATTCAGTCTTTGGATGTTTGTGTAAACTACCTAGACTATTTTGAGCAAAAATTAAAATCTGTAAAAATACTATCTTTCAGTAATTTAAGCATCATTTTTAAGTCTTTTAGTAAAGTTTTGTAATTTACCACATCCAGTCTTGTACATTTCTCATTATTTTTCAAATTTGTTCTATGGTTTCAAAATACCTTGCTGTTTATCTTAACCAGATTTTAGTATTATAGTAATTATTTCTCTAATCATTATAAGTATGATTTGTATTTTTCTATTTGCTTTGTTGCTTGCACTCTGTTTTCAAAGATATCTTGGTATTGGGGAAAAAGCAGTCTTTAATTTTGGACAGGTCTGGATTTGATTCTTGGTTCTGCCACATATATTGCCTTGAAAAATTTACTTGTTTGAGTCTTAGTTTCCTCAGTGGTATGACGATAATGATCCCTATGGCTTTTATGGAGATTAAGTGAGGTAAGTTATGTCAGATATGGCACAAAATTGTCATTCAGTAAATTTTTATTTCTTGACTTTCTATTAATTTATATTTATACTCTAATCTTCCAGTTCATACTGAATCTTCTCAGGGTAGATTCAATGCAATGTGAAAAGCAGATGACGTTTCCAGCTGGTGGTGCTTAAAGTCTTTTGGATCTCCAGAGACTTCACACTTAATTTTTCCTCTGTTTCTCAGTCTTATAGAAATGGGCTATCCTTAAATCATTCTAAAATGTTCACTAATAATATCCTTCTAAAAATAGGCATTTTAATGGTCTCTATTATGTCATTTCAAATAACTTTCTATTATCTTTTCCTAGTTAGGAAGATTGGGGACACTTCCCTCAATAGATCTCACCACTATGAAATAACAACCCTGCCTTTTTCATATTACTTGAAGTAGCATCATTATTATTAAGACACAAGAGTCAAAAATTTGAATGAACAAAACAGAGGTGACAGCAGAGTTAGAGAATGTGGGGTATAACTAACTATATTTGGAAGAGATAACTATTAATCTTATTTAGCCCAGTTAATTTGACACAGCCAAACCAATCTTTCAGGTTATTGTATTTCATTTTTTTCTAGTTGGCTTCTTCTTCACAGTTGAGCCTAGTCTTTTGTTTTCATGGTTTTACCTTTAAATACTGCTATCAGGGTGAGCTAATTCTCTTTTTCTTACAAAATTTGTAACTGGAGAAGTGAATTCCTTTTATATCTGGAAAATAAACCCTCTATAAACTTCAAGTAGACATGGATCCCCTCACTGGACTTGACCTCTGATTTGGCAGCATACACTGGGCAATGCATATAGTTGTGCCCTTGATAAGCCTCTGCTATATTTCTCAGCCTACTCTCCCGGAATAAGCTTCTTTGCTTCTGTTTCAGGATCTGCCAGCAACCTGATGGTCTTGGCCTCTCCAGTCTCATTGTGGTTCTCCTCTTGCTCTCTGTTCTCATTTAGTATAAATGGTTAAATATGTCTTCACATTGCCATCTACAGCATGGTCATTTCTTGCACTTCTGGAGTCTAACTGCATCTCTTCATCTCTACATTTTTTCTCCTGCTGTTGGTCTAAATATATACCTGGTGGAATGATATTAATCTTACATGGCCCATGTTATATATGACCATGTCTGCTAAGTCTTCCTGATCTATATACCAGGATGTGGTTCCTCCATCATTCACATTCTTTAATTCTCTTTACCTCTTCTCATATAGTCATGCTATTCTCCCTTGTATTATCCAGCACTTACTTAGTGCTAACTATGTATAGTCATTATATTAGGTAGTGAGAGTAAAAAAAAAAATATGAACATGATAAGAGTAACACTATCAGAGATATCAAAGTAGGAAGAGAGGCATGTAAAATATATTAAAATTTAAAAAAAATTATTGAAAGAAATGTGCCTCATGGAATGTGATTGTTTCACGGAGCCTCTTAACATAAGCTCTATAGGGCTAGTCCTTCCCCTTTTCCTGGATGAAAATCAGTCAGGAACTATGATTTTAACATTCACTCTGGGGGCACAAAATCCTATCTCATAAAATATCATATTTTATGGAACAAAACGTATCATGTTTCATATAATGTCACAATCACCTCTCTACCTCCTCCTAATAATGGAATTTTCTTTTCCCTTCCAGGTCAGAGCTTGGCGGAGGAGAAAAGTAGGAGAGATGGTTGGGGCAGGATATTCATTTATTGCCTGTTACATTTGTGGGCCGTGCAGTGCTATTTTCTGGTCTGGGGTGGCTACTTAATACTGGAACTTGCCATTGTAGGAGCTCTCATGAGTTTTTCCAACTTCCCAACTTTCCCAGCATCACCTCCCTTGCCTTAACCAATAGCTGAGGACTTCTATTTTTATTTGGCCTGTCATTTTCTGTTTCCTCAGCCCTAGGAATCTGGTGATACTGCTAGTTTCTGATGAGGCCTGTTCTTACTTTGGGTAATTTTCTAGGTCAGGACCTGAAATGACCCCAGATAATTGTTCTTTCACTCATTTGGTCACATCTGGTTAATGTAAACTTCCATGCATTTGTTGCTTATTTCCTCTCCTCCACGCCCTTATCCCCACCCCAATAAATTCTAGGTCTACATACTGATCTCAATTCAGCAACAACTATTTCACTCTTCTACAAAGAAGAATTCCACAAAGAAACTACCAGTCCACCTCTTACACTTTAGATTTCTGAGCAAGAATCAGGTATAATCCACTGTATCCTCCAGTAGCCTAGGACATATATTGACTGAATCCTTCCAGTAGTTCCATAAAATTGCCTTATGACTTGAGATAGAGGGTGACCACCAAACCCTCTTCCTATAGTTCTCTCTAAAAATTCTCTTCAATCAATCTCACTTTTCTCAACTCTTCCAAAACTTTTAAATGTATGCTATCATCTCAAGGTCTACAAAATTAATTTTCTGCCATTTTAATTTTTTCAAATCTCACTTTAAAATGTAGGATCTATTATTTTTTTGCTTCAGACAAAACAGAGATAGAGAATCTCATTTTAACAACCGATTGTGTAATTATGTTGTTGTTAAGGAGGAGTGCTTACTCACTGGCTTCTCTTATTTCCATGGTAAAGACATGACTTTAGCTGCCTTCTCCAGTAAGGGGCAAAATTCCTGCTACCCAAGGTGCTCTAGTGGTATCAACACTGATGAAACTGGAGACAGCCCATATACTTTGTACCGCATCCCACATGTTGGTAGGTCAGGTTACCCTGCATAAATAGGTTGTCGACTCACTTTTTTTTGTCTTGGACATATCTGTCTTTATAATGTCTTGGGGAGAGTCTCTTCCATCACAGCACTGGAATGTTAAAACAATGGGAGGTAGAGAGAAGCACTGTGCTCTTTAATTTAGTTGATACTAGACAGCTCAATCTAAAGGAATAAATACATTTGGTTCATTTGTTTGTGTTCGGCTCTTGGCTAGAAATCTGGATGAAAGGAATGTTACCTAATATCCTAAAACTAACTCTTTACATTGGTAAAATGTGGTCTAACTTTTGGTGGATAAGATAATATTTTTTTCCCTGCACAATTATTTAGTGTCTCTCTTAATAGTTTGAGAAAAATAGAAAGTTTGTTGACATTTTTTTTAGTTATAAGTGCTCTCTGAGGAATATAATCAAAGGGCTGAACAGGAATGCCAGATCTGTAACCAATAAACAAAAGGTGGCTGGCATTATTGTCTGAGAGTTTAGCTGGAACAAAAACATATAGTGCAAGAAAATACATCAGGGGGCTGTTCCACAGTGGGCTCAATAGAGCAAGAGCACAGAGTACATAATGGGCATTGTCAAGGGTCATTAAGTTTGTTTGGTCTGAGATTTTAAGGATCCTTAAATTCCATGTTAAGTAGCTTGAACTTATTCTCATGGGCAAATACCTGGTAACAGATCCAAATCTGTAAAAGCTGAGTGATATCCAAGGATATCATCTTAAGCCTGGAACGCCAGAAGTACTGAATGCCTTATGTGTGGACAATGGGACAAGGAATGGATTTTAGTAATAATGTTTCTTGCTACCATCCACTGTTGGATTTCCCCTGTGTTTGAAGGTGGGTATGCAAATCTTTTTCAAAAAATTTATCTATCTGGCATGGTTGGTGAGCATATTAGTAATTGTTACCATTTATTAAATTCCTACTCTGTGTCATGTAAGTAATTACCTCACAAATCTGTATGTCATTCTCATATTTCCTTCATAGATGAGGAGACAGGGGCTCAGAGCAGTTAAGAAAGTTGTCCAAGTGTTCAGAACTATGAATACAACTTGGTATGGTCTAATGTTTTTTCTGGGTAGAGACCCTGATGATCAGCTTCCTCCCTGCTACCCACAATGTTGAAGACCTTAAAACAATTGGAAACAGTTTTAACTCAAATCCTTCCTTGGACTGCTGATAAAAAGTTGTGGTTGGGGAAGTAAGCTTGCACCATTATCCGATTTGCTCTCGAGTAATATAAAAATACACACTGGAGGTTTATAAGTCTGTACACAGATTACATCCCAAGGCAGTGGAAACAGACTGTGTGTGGGAGAGGCTAACAAAAGAGACATGATGCAGAGTGCATCCCGGGGCCAAAACACAACCTCTGGTCACATCCTCTAGTTTTCTGCAAGCTGAGGTAGAAAGTGCCTTAGTGGTTGAGGTCAGACCTACCAGTGAAACAGCCTTTGGTTCATAGCCCCTCTGTGAGAATCACAGGAAAAGCTTTTTCGTGAATACTTCTATCTACTCCTTTCCCTAGCAGACTTTTGAAAACAGTTTTAGCTGTGTGTAGAAACCGCACTTACATTTCCTGGTCAAATACTGTACCAAGAAAAAAAAAAAATAGGAGGAAATAAAATTAAATCCATATTACTTTCTCTGAAATCACACAATCAGATCGTCACTACAGACAGCAGTCCCGCCTTATCTGTGGGGGATAGGGTCCAAGACCCCCCACAGGATGCCTGAAACCTCACACAGTACCAAATTCTCTATACAGTTTTTCCTATACATACGTATCTGTGGCAAACTTTAATTTATAACAGGCACAGTAAGAGATTAACAACAGTAAATACTAATAAAATAGGACAATTGTGACCATATAACAACAGGTATGTGATGGTAGTCTCTCCTTCAAAGTATCTTACTGTCTCGCATTCACCCTTCATGTGATGATCTGGGATGATACAATATCTACACGAGGAGACGAAGTGTGGTGAATGAGACATTATTAAGTAAAAGAAGAGTTACTTGAACAAGCACTAAGAGACGGCAACGGTCAGTCTGATAACCCAGGCGGCTACTAAGGGATTAACCTGCGGGCCCAGAGCAGACGCAGCAGGAGGACGCAGGACCAAGGGATGAGCCACGTCCTAGGAGGTCTGAGCGAGACATCGCGGGATTTCATCGCTCTACGAGGAGACATCGCGGGATTTCATCGCTCCACGAGGAGACATCGCGAGATTTCATTGCGCTACCAGGAACAGCGGCCGCAGTTCAAAGCTGATGAGTTGTTTATCCCTGGAGTTTTCCATTCGATAATTTCAGACCGCAGTTGGCCACAGGTAACTGAAATCAGGGAGTCTGAATCCTCGGATAAGGGGAACTGCAGTAGTTTTCGAGTACCTGGTTCTCTCTCTTGTGACTACTGGACAGCGAGATCAAATCCACCTGTTACCATTATTAATTGGTCGGTGTGCTTCTCCTCAACTTCTACCTCCACATTTTTATATGTTTGTACTTTGCTGTACTTATTTTTCTGCCTACATAAAAATTTTCTTTTAACCTTCTTTATAAGAATGATTTTTAAAACTTCATTCTCCATTAAAAAAAAAAAAATAACCACTTTGAGAAGCCCACACAGGCTCTCACTCCATAAGTTGTCCTGGTAATACTGTCTCTTGTTGAGAATGCTATTTGCCCTCAGTGCTGGAATAGAGAAGTCTTTTAGCAGTGACTTCCATAACTTGGCTACATGTTTTGTTGTAAAATATATTGCTTTTAACTATTAAAAACTATAAATACTTTTACAAAATTAGATAGAGTTTATGTTTAGAAGCAGATGAGCGTTTTCTTTGTTCAAGGTAATAGAATAAGAATATAAAGCTAATAGTGTCAAATTTGTACCAAACTAATAGTGTCAGTGACTCACATAAATCAATTTTTGATCTATGTGTTTGGTTACAAGACATTCTTCTTGGAAGATTGTTGCAGTCTTCTTGGTGGGTACAGAAAATATTTTTCCTGCACAATAATTTAATATCTCTCAGAACAGTTTGAAATTAATTGCAACTCTGCTGACATATTTTTCAGGCGCATATAAAATCATTCCCACTAAACATTGCTATCTTCTGCAGAGATTTCCTTGGAACTTCTTGTCAATGAAGTCTTCTGCTTTCACAAACAATGTCCTTTCTGTGCACACACCTACAGAAGTACAGCTCAGCCATCAAATGCCTGGGACCATCTCAAAGTTCAGCCTTGCCAACCTATGTAATGTAAGTCAATTATTGGAGGAGGTTGGTGGAAGTGGGTGTAGGATCTGCAATTTGACCATAGCCCTAGCAAATATGACTAAGTTTCTAATGGCAACAAGCACAAAGCTCCTCTGTGGGGCAGCTTCATAATTGAACGTTAAAAGTACTTTTCTAAGGAGTACACTTTCCTTCCGAAATCCTAATTTAATATTCATCTTCAGAGCTCACAGCTTAGTAGAAAATTTAGCCTTAAGATTCTGCACACTTAAGCAGGTAGTATGTGATTAAGATGCTGCCTTGGTGGCAAGACTTTTAAATCCATTTCTCTTATTTGCCACATATATGGTTTTTGAATCTGGGCAATCAGATCTCTGTATTCCGTCCATGTTAATACCACACATTATTGTCAGCATTTTCTGTGGATAGAGATGGAGAGAGAAAAGCATGAGGATGGTGTGAGGTTCCCTAGGGCCGCAAGGTGATGATGTTAAGATCTTTACACACCAGCCTGGCCTCAGTGTGATGGAGATGCTCTCCTGAGAGGCAGTGTGATGGAAACTTAAATCTGTGGGTTACTGCACAACAGCATGTGCAGAAAAGAAAACATGAAAATAATAACTTTAGGGGCAAGGAGAAAAATCAAAGAATAGAAATGAAACAAAGAATCAAAAATGAGTAGAAAGGATAATAACATAATTACAAGTCTCAGAAGTTGGGAACCTTCCTTATGGGTTCAGTTGTGTTCTTCAATGCTGTGTCACTTAGGGCAAGGAATTTACTTCTCTGGGTCCTTTCTTTGACTATATAATTAATGTGGTATTTTATAATTTTATCATCCTAGTAGTCTCTTATCTGTATACTCATATTTTGATTTTCAGTATGTTCATAGATTTTATTATAGCAAAACATAAATGTGTCTTGATCCTGAATGATGTAGTATAATGATTTAGCAGGAATATTATTTTAAAAGTGGCCAAAAATACAAGTTTCTCTACTTTAAAAACTAACAATATGCATACTAGTTCCAAACCTACTCAATTAGATATACCAGAGGAAATGCAGCTTGCAACCTGAGTAGACAAATCCTTTCTATAAACTATCTAAGCCAGTTAGAAAGTATCTTCCAAAAATGCAAGACTATATTGTTTCAATACTTATAGATTTTCAATGGTTACTTCATGAATACTCTGATGTAAACAAAATGCCTTCCTTTGATTAATAAAACTACTAGGAAAATACTATTGGCATAATCTTAAACTTCTATGAAAGTCTTATTGCTGTTACTAGCTGAGCCACAATTTGGGAAAGAGCAAAACAAGTAAAAATGTAAAAAAGTTCAATGGGATAACCTAAGAGTTTTGCATTAGTAAATCAGAAAAATTATTCATCCGGATAAGATGTAAACTAAAGATTCACACTGTTTCCATGTAGGCATTCCTTCTAAAACAGGTGTTTTGAGTTAATAAGTGAACATACATCAATGGATAGACCAAGCATTAAGCTAGAAGTTAATGGAATTTGGATTTTATTTTGGATTCTTTCATTTTTCACTCCTTTACTTTCTCCACTCTCTAACCTTGTGCCTCTGTTTCTACATCTATTAAAATGGGGATAATGATATGCACCTGACTAATGTGAGATTAAATCATAGACTTCAAATACCTAAAGTCTATGCATTTCTAGAAAAAAAATTACATGTATTGCTACCTCAATGAGAATGAAGCTTTTGTCAAAAATATGATCTATAAACATACATAAAGGTTTTTTAAGTTTCTCAGCATCCTTACAAATTTTCAGGTACATCTATGATTTTGTAGGGGATAGACTTACCCGTTATGCCCTCAGGTCAGCTGACCTATGCCTTTTAGCCTCACAATGAGGCTGAATGTCAGGTACAAAATTGAGAGTTGGCAAATCCTTAAAACAGACTCAGAAACAAGTATTAAGTATTAGAAAGGCATATGGGAGTGTCATTATTCTCAACGTAACCTTGTGTTTGGAAATGTAACCTGAGGAATAAACCTTTTTTTGTAAAGAACAAATGTAAAGCAGTATAATCATTCTTGGAGAACATGGGACTCTCCAGGATGGTGAGTAAATTGGCCTCCTTCGCTAAGGTGATCCCTTCCTTAGAGTGCAAGCATCATCCTAACCTTGAAGGTAACAAGACCATAGTTGGTTTTCCTTTTCCATTTATAGGAGTGTCAGAGGCCCAGGGTCCGCTCCTACTGTGCTCAAGTTGCTTCTGATTTATCCCCTCCTTAACAAAGAGACACAGTGATCCTATGGCTCTAAGACAGGTGGGCAATGTCAGCTTTGGAGGCCTGGAAAGACCCTTTCAATAAGAATATCATCTAAGGGAGAACATGTGAAAGGGGTCTTTGCTGTATTCCCAGGTCCATGAGGATTACGGCCTTCACAGTATATTTATAAAATGACAACATTCTCATTTTTTCAGTATGCTATCTTATCTCTGAAAATGTACATATGTTCATTTTTATCGATTATAAATATGACCTTTTGAGTAAGCATGAACTACCTGATATGTTAGGTGATAAAAGCATTCCATTGTCATAGACATAAGATTAGAGGTGTATGGAAGTTCCTCCCAACTTGCCAGTTTTCTCTCTATATGGAGAAGGGTAAGTTACTGTATATACATCAGTCTTTATGGTTTTTTTTGAGGGCCCATGAAATCCACTTACAATCTTTTGTAATACTTTTATAAGGTCAAACTTGTTAGGTAGCCCTACCTGATATTTTTCATACCATGGAGAATTTGGCTTCTTGTTAATTATATCTGCAGTCTCAAAGCTCTTTATAGAATCTTTCCTAAGTGATATTAATAGTAATGGTGGTCCTTTATTAATAATGCATAATAACAATAGCTCTCATTAAAACAACATCAGTTAAGTGATTAGAGAAATGGTTAGAGTTGTGGTTAGAAAACAGGCCTGTAGACACCAATACTACTAAAGCCATTTATTCTTTTTCATTAAAACAGAAACAGATATAATGATCAAGATCTTAATGACATTCTGCCACAATCACACAGCTGCAAACCGGCATTTTTGTGTGTGGGAGAGTTTCCTTGGTGGTATTGTGTGATAGGGCATCCCCAGGAGAAAGACCAGAAAGCACAGGATCATGTGCACGATGCCCCCGCAAGCCTTGTGGGGTTCTTTCATTCTTTTCAGGCTGTAGCAAAAATATGAGCAGGGGGCTGTTTCCTCATCCTGATTCTGTTCCATATGTTGTGTGCTTAAATGACATCTCTGAGCCTTGGTTTCCCTCATGTGTGAGATGGGAAAGATTATGTCCATTTGAAAGAAATTTCATTTAACTTGCAAGTAAAACTGCACCTCCTGGTGCTTTGGAAAGTATTCTTTAAGAACTGTAATCCCTCCCTGGTAATTCTCAGCCAAGCCCTGAAGCAGATGCACTTCTTTCATGCACTCACTCCTCTGCTTCCAGCTTCTCTTCTCCCATCTCACAGGTGCCCAGAGCACTCTAGTTATCTTCATAGGCAAAAGGAGGCCTCTCAACGCACAGACAAGTTTAGCCCCGCCCAGCCCCACTACTCTAGCTCCATCTTTCTACCTTCCAAAGAATAACTGAAGATAAGTGTGATTAGTGAATTCTTCATAAGATTTTAAGTGTTAACAGGGTCATGTTACTTTCTTTTCCTTTCTCTCTTCTTTCCCTTCTTTCTAAGTGGGTAGATCATACCAAATTTATGTGAGGTATTATACACAGTAAAATGTACAGTAAAAGTACAGATGTATTAAAACAATAAAATGATGTGAAACAAGTCAGGGAGCCATTATTTAAAAAATGTAAGGTGGATGGAGAAGAAATTGTACAAGAAAATCTAAGCAAGGGAAACTACTGTGTCTAAATAATCTCTTCAATGCAGTTTTTTTTTTAAGTGGAGTCTTCATATGGCTTTGTTAAAAAATATTAATCATTGATAAAATATAAGCTGCCCTCACTTATACAGGAACTTCTGAGACATTTGCATTTTTATAGTGAATTCTGATTTTAACCCTAAGTTTACTTATAGAATCAACAGCTATGATATTAGGACGTGGAGACTGATTTCATAAGTGGGGATCTGTATTGCAGTATTCATTTTCTGCATTTGCTTTGGTTTTGTGTGTGTGTTTTCCCCATGGTGTCGGACTCTGTGTACTTTCTGTGAGCTTTATGTCCCTGTCTGGTTTTTGAAATGGGGGACTCAGGAATGGAGATAGAGTCTTAGAGGGAGTGGGCCAGAAATCAATTAAACCAAGATGTAGCTGTCATTTTAACCTCCCTTGGAAGGAGAACTCCTTCAAATTATTTCACATGTAGCCTCTCAAAAATATTTTAAAGTAAGCTTCATTAATCACTACTTGGCTGTTTCCTAGGCCTTGTCCCAAAGGCCTGGTAAGCTTTAAATCCCTAGTGACACCTGCTGGGCAGACCTCTGCTCACTGCCGCAGGCTTTCCATCGCCTGCCTCTTCTTTAACATGCAGAGCTACAGGGCCCGAGGTATGGAGCTGGCTGCCAGCCTCCTCATCTTCCATCCAGTCTGCTCTTCTCATGCAGGTGACCTCTGCCAGAAAAACACTGCACTAGTGTCATCTCCCTAGTACTCTCTTGGGGATTTATTTCCAACCTTTCCGGCCACCAGCAAACAAACAGGAATTTATCAAAGTTAGAGAGAGAGAGGAGGGAGAGGCGGAGGGAGGGAGGGAGAGAAGGAGAAGCGAGAGAGAGAGAGAGAGAGAGAGAGAGAGAGAGAGAGAGAGAGAGAGAGAGACATGGAGAAAGACAGAGACAGAGAGACGGAGACAGAGAGAGAGAGAGAGAGAGAGAGAGAGAGAGAGAGAGAGACAGACAGACAAGAGAGATTAACAGTATCTGCCCCCACTCTCAGCCCCAAGTTACTATATGTTGCTCTTTTGTCTGACAACTTGGAGGTGAAAGATGCTACTTGAGGCGTATGTTTTGTTTAAGCACAAACTAAATTATGCTATACTTGCTTATATCTGAACATATTGGTTTATCTTACATAGAGTTTAATTGATGCAAACTTGAACTTCAGTATGTTAGATTTCAGAGAAAACACCACCCCTGTGATTTAGATTGCTGTTTTTCTTTGAACAAAGCGAAGAGGAGCAAGGCAATTACACCTCAGCTGTTTATTTGTTCCATATTCACCAACCATTATAAAACCAGTGTTAACCTCTTTCAGTATTACCTCTTGTGTCCTTTACTGTCCAATTGCAAAATTTCTTTCTGAGCCAACATCTGCATCCTTGGACAGATCAACTAGTGTGTAAAGTCCATGTTAGCTGATCAAGCGTGGCTTTGTTTGCACTGATTCACTGCACATCCAGCACTGTGTAAGTGGTTTTGCATATTAACTAAGTGCACAGTAACCTTCCTTTACCTCCTCAGAGCTCCACCCCCTCCCTCCCGGCCTCCTCGGGAAATCAACACTGTTACTCGCTGAGGAAGCTGCCAAGAGGTTTCCATGGCAACAGTTCTGCTTCCAGCAGCTACTTTCCTGATTTGAAGGGGGCGGGGGAGAAAAAAAAAAAAAACCTGCGGAGAACTAGGCGGCTTTCTGATCAGAGTTCAGATAAAGAGGGTCACAGTAATTTATGGGCACTGTCTAAAATAACCTAGTGGATTTTAGAGTTACAGGAAAAAAAAAAATAACAGACAAACTAAGAGGTAAGTACAGTAGAAAGACAATAATGAAATTATTTGTAGTGGTCTTGAGCTGAAGCATTTCAAATTGACAACAGTTCATCCCATCTAGGATGCTATTTTATGAGTTGTTTCAGTTTTGTCCAGAGCCAAATAAAGATAATGAGTTTTATGGGATTTTAAATGGCAAGGGGGTAAAACAGCACCAGATTGGGAATCTGACATCTGAAAATCATTTTCTAAAACTTCATTCAGCATGAGAAACAATGCAGCATTCAGGCATAACGAGCTGAGAACGCGTGGTTTGGCGGGTCAAGTCAGCAACCTCTGAGCTCCTATCAGAGTTGCTTGCCAAGGTAGGCCATGAAACAGTTTCATTTCAAAAGAAAGGCTGTAGAGAAAGGTGCAAAAAGTCAAAAATGGCAGACAGGGCACACAAGACTGGTCTGCTTCAGCCCCATATGGAGAGCTATACGAGAAACTGCTTCAGGCACCTGCTTCATGGGATTTTAGCAGGTAACCATGGAAAAGCTAAACAATTTGCAGTGATTTCTGGCAAAAGGTTGGCACCGTTTGGTCAGGGTCTGCACCCCATATCTCCTGCTTCTGTTTTGCCCATAGCCTCAGCATACACCTAATCCCCACTGGCCAACAAACTTCTCAGTGGGCTCCTCTGCATCCCACTGTCCCTTGCATTATTTATTCAGCAGTGATTAAAAACAGCGCTGTGACCTTCTTCATATAAGCCATTATTTTCTGAATCTATATAGTTTTCTTCAGCACCCAATGACAGCTGCCACACCCAGATATAGTTAAAGGAATTGTAAGATAGAGAAACAAAACAAGAGCAGAGAGACCAAATAGGATCATAACATGTAGTGTCATTCTGGAGACACTGTCATTAACATTTGATGACAAGATTAGTAATATTCTTAGTAGAGGAGCAAGTGATGCACTAAGATCTCATAGGTCAACACCTCTTTAAAGACTTAACAATGTAGCAAGGAGTCTTGACTTTGGAACAAACAGAGCTAGCTCTTTGCGTGTATGACTTGTTTCTTGACCTGAAATGCAGCCATTTTGCCTAATCCCATGCTATGGTCTGATTATATGCATACTCCCCTAAAAAAATTCATGTGCTGAAATCCTAATCCTCAGTGATGACAGTATTAGCAGGTGCTTAAATCATGAGGGTGGAGCCCTGAAGAACTGATCTCATAAAAGACACCCCACAGAGCTCCTTAGTCTCTTCCACCACCTGGGGATACAGCGAAAAATATGCACCTGGAGAGGGCCCTTACCTCACCCTGATCATTGATGTCTGGCCTCCAGAACTGGGAGAAATAAATTTCTGTTATTTATAAACTACTCAGTCTGTGTTATTTTGTAATAGGAACCTAATCAAACTAAGACATCCATATTGTGGCAGGTTTATTGTCAACTTTCCATTGGCTTTTGTCAGTCATATTTTTTCATTTGTTTTTGACAAGTAGAGGCATACTGAGGTAGGAAGGAAGTGGTGAAAAGGGAGAAGAAAATATAAATATTGAAAACAGAAATGACTAAAGCAAATTTACTCTAAAGCAGGATTCAAAATTTACATGGTTTATATTTTGAACAATCTTTGTAGATGACAAGAGAGAATGAAACAAGTTTGAAGATATGAAATAAGACCAAAGACTCTAAGCATTTTATTTAAGCAAGTTGTGCAAAGTACTGAAAGTCAGTATAGACGGGGAACCGATATATGGACTTCCCTGTGCTTGGAGATCTCCTAAGTTAAAGTACTAAGAGTTAAAAACAGAGTGGGCCTCTCCATATGTATGCTTGAGGTAGCTGGAGGCCCTATATTATATAACAGTAACAGGATAGAGAGTGACAGTTCCTCACAGGCTACAGTAAATATGATTAAATTATCTCATCAGCTTCATTCTCCTGAGTATTCCTAAAATGCCAGAAAACCGTGTGTTAATCTGACCTGTCTGCTAGACCCCCAGACAGCACAGGCTAGTGGAATTAGTATTCAAAGAAATTCCTCTATTGAATGGCTGATTGGAGGGATACCAAGTTTAGTCTTGGAATGACACATGGAGAAATGATAAGGGGGGAAAGAATAAAAGCAAAGAGAAAATTCAGAAATTTGTTTTAACTCTGCAACAGCTTCTAATCCATTCGTTTTCACTGACCTGATCTAATTCAAGCAGCTATTATCCCTGGGAAACACTGCCACAGCTGAATTTATTTTTATTTTGTCTGCTCAAAGGCAATGTAAAGCGAATTTGAGAGCAAGCACATCACCTTCAGGGAAAAGACTGCAGTGTATTACTCACCACCTTCCTCCTCCCCTCTGTGTGAAAAGGTTAATTTGAATAAGGCTGCTGCTTCCACAAATAGAACAGTAACCGGCACACAGAAGTACCGCCAATGAGAATGTCTTTCAATGATGTCATACTTATACCTGCTCTTTAGTATTTGCTGAGTCTCGACAATGTGTTCCTTGAGTCTCATATTTTATTGGTTGAAAGCCCTGCCATTCTGAATGCTTCTGGAGAGTTTTAGACACTGCAGTTTCTTTACAAGCCCAGAATTTTTTCAGCTTGTGCACTCCAACAAACTGTTGGAGAATGTAGAGTATTTTAAACATTGTTATCCTAAAAACAGATAAAAAGCTTTTACAATTTATACCTGATTTATGTGGATTCTGATACTAGTTTCATTTGCAGTGTAAAAGCAGCATGAAATGTCTGATTTTTGTTAAGAAAATCTGTTTATTTGAACAGAACTTTATAGAAATGTTCATAGAAAGATTATGTTTAGCTTAGTATTGTTACCACTAGCTTAATGGAAAACAAACTTACCCCTTTTATTCTACAGCACGGAGCAGAGCTTTTTTGAAAAGAACCAGCTCTAAATATCAGTTTGTAGGAAAGAAGGCATTGGAGGAATGGAGACATACCTGATTAATTTTTTCCCCAGTGAATTTTTATTTATTTTATTTTATTTATTTTAACTTAATTTAATTTTATTTTATTTTATATTTTTTAACTCAGTTTAATTTTAGTGTCATTAAAATGTATGTTTTAGGTCACTCAGATTCCAGGGCTTTTCCGAGGAAATGCCTGCGAACAGATTCAAAAACCATACTACCTTATAGTGAAGGTCAACAGAAAGATCAATTGTGCATCAGTAAGGAAATATTCAAGTAACTGAAGGATTCCAAGAAATATTTTGGTCAGCAAGAGATACAAATTTGGTTGGGAGCACATAAATAAGTGATGCTCAAAAAATCTTGAAATCTAAAGTGTCATAATCTAGGATGGCTAGCAGGCAAAGTCAGGTCCTTGGAGACTTAGAAGACAAAGTCAAGCTATCCATGGTTAGTTGGTGATGCAGAATGTATATATCAAGGTTATCTATTACATAGGCAGGACAGTGTATATGTTAAATGTTCCAGCAAGAAGAGCAGAGCATGAAAGGAATAGCCAGGTTTTAATGGACAGAGAGAGACTGGAAAGGGTCCTTGTGGGGGAGAATGAGACAGGAAAGTATGAATATAATTGGAACAGACCTCCTTGAGTGGATATATGTATTGTGAGATAAATTTAGAAAAGCAGGTGCACAAATTAGCAAAGATGATGTAAATTAGGAAGCAATAGAAAGTACAAAATATTTTGAACATTTATATCTCACATTCAGTAGCTAATATCAAATATTTTTAAAATGGAAATACCTTCGCAGCTGTGTATCATTGCTTATTGTCTACTGAGTCTGATGAGGAATTAACAAGATGTTATAACAATTTGATTATTTTATACCTTAAATAAATGCTAGTACAAAATTATTGTGTATTTGAAAATTCAATGAGAATCTTTACTGTGTTAAGAGCAAAAAAATGTGACTGAAAATAAAATTTAATTGTAGTAATAACTGAAGAATGTAATTTAACCCATCTATTATAGTTGGAAGTACCTATAGCCATATTTATTGTACTTGAACTTCACAGAATTTTCACCAATAAACTGCATGTAAATTTTGATTATAGATATGTCTATAGTGACAGCATCATGGAAAATATAAAGGCCTCTGGTCTCAGACAGACTTGGGTTCAAATCCCAGCTCCAACATTTAGTAAATGTGTGGCTTTGGTCATTTTAATAAATTCCTCTCAGCTTCAGTTTTCTTGAGGGATAATGGTGATACCCAAGTATAGCATTTTTGTGAGTAATAGACTGACTAATGCATGTGTCTTATTAGTATAGTGCCTATCTCAGTAAGTGAAAGATTTTTGTTGTTTTAATTTTATTATCACCTTTGAGGTCTTTAAAGGACCTTCGTGACCTGGTACCTGCTGACCATTTTCTTTCACTCTCTCAAGCTGCTCCATCCATGTTTAATTTTTACCACTTCCCAGATGTGCCTATTGTGCTTCTGCCTGAAAGGTTTTGCCTTTGCACTTCCTCTTAGTCCCAAATCTAATCTCTGCCTTATTCCGGTCTCAGCTCAAATATTAACTCCCTGGACAAATCTGACTTTAACAACATGTCTAAAACAGCATTTCTGTTGTTCTCTTTCCCATTACACCATATTACGCTTTTTCCATTGTCACTTATCACAACTATTTAATGGTTGTATTTTGAAATTATTTTTTATTATCTGTTTTGCTCACTTTAATGTCAGGTCCATGTGAGCAGTGGTGGCTTTGTTCACTTTGGTACCCGAGAGCCTAGAACAGTGCCTAAACATAGCAGGTTCTCAAAAATTGTTGTTAATGAAACATAATGATGATGATGACACTAGTGGAACCCTAAGTTCTTCAAAGCAGTGCCATCACAGGGGTGTGAGTACACTGACCAGATAAGGGAAATGAACACCTGTGCCTCACACCAAATTTCAAGATTTATAAAAGCTTTTCTTAGCCAGGAGGAAATGTTTTCAATTGTCTATTGCATTGAAAGGGTCAAGTTTTAAGACAATAATAAATAGTCCCATTTTTCTTTATACAAAAAATGCTGATGCTCATTAGGGTAGATTGGGAGATGGAAGCTGCTGTAATTCACCTGGCCAATGGTCTAGAGGATATTGTAGGGCAAATCCTAGATATTTATTTTTAGCTGGTATACCCATTCTGAAATCTGTCATCTTCATTTTCCTTCCAGGCTTCCCAAACCTATTTGTGTTGCCTTCGATTTTCACCAATTTTCGGGTGCAATCTAGGGACTTTGGATCAATAACAATTAGCAGAATAGTAAATTCGGGAAGACTTTTAAGACATTCTCAACATTATACACACTTATACACACATTAATGCACATATGTGTTGAATAAACCAATTGAATGTTCAGAAAAGTTTTAAGATCTTTTTACTCTGTCCCCCTCTCAATCAATCATGATGATAAAATAAACTCTTATTTTTTGGATTTCTACTTTCCCTGTAACTGAAGGACAATATGAGACAATATAGAGTTTATTTAAGCATTGTCCCTGTTGACGTTTCAAGTGAGTAGATCAAATGCTACCTAATCATTTGGTTACAGCTTGGATTAGGCAGTCTCTTATAAAGCACTGAATTTGAAGAAGCATCTACCTTTTAGTTCTTGGCAATGTCCGCACCTGTGGCTGCTGCTTTTTCCAGAAACAAATTAACATAATGAAAGTAACATGAAATAAAATCATTGCTAACCAGAATGCTTTTGAAAGATTATAGAATCATAGTTGAAATTCAGGGTTTAGAGTCCATTTTTAACAAAAATTGCCTCTTTTTTTGCCTACCTTCACTTCTATTACTCTCGATTATAGTTCTCTTAGATTAGTGCTACTTTTACCTGAAGATCTTATTAAAATGCAGCTTGCTTCAGAATGACCTGAGTGGGGTATAAAATTTTGAATTTTCAACAAACTTCTAGGTAAAGTGATGTATTGTTTTGGACCACACTCTAGATGACATGCCACATGTTTGGTTCTGCTCTTCCAAATTAGCAGAACAATTTTTAATGAAGTGGTTTGCTATTCTCCCTGACACACCTTTTACTGTATCTGGGTTCAGACATTTTATTCTGAGGTATGTTTACATCCTGTTGGTAACCAAGCCTCTCTGAGTCTCTAAGAAATGTTTTCCTCTTCATTTGCACAGGAGGTGGCACACTGAGGCCTTCCCCAACTTTCTTCTGCAAAACTGTAATAACTTCTAACTCATCTCCCAATCCCTAGCCTTATCTCCCTCAAATCCACTATCTTATATTCTGTCATCATACTTCTCTTTCAAAAATAATTTTTGATGTGGTCACAGCTTTGATTAAAAACCTCTGCTGGTTCTTCTTGCTTAAAATAGAGGTTGGCATGGGCTCTGCTATTTGACAAACCTGGGCTAGAATCCAAGTTTCTTCAATTTCTTATGTACGTTTGGGTAAGTTGCTTAATTTATGAGAGCCACACTTTCCTCATCTGCACAACAGAGATAATATTACTCATCTCATAGTGCTGTCATGTGATTTAGATGCAAAAGTATAGATAAAACGTCTGGTACAAAGCTAGCCATAGTAAATGTTCAATAACTTAATTACCTTATTTCCTTTTTATTTCTAGTCTGATTAATAATCTTGGCTTCTCCCTCCTCTTACATGGACAGTCTTGAACTTTGTTCTTCTTGTCCTTCCTCTAAGCCTCACACATGTATTCTCTTGCCCCACGAACATCTCGTTTCCTGATGCATCTGCTGAAAGACCTTTCCCACTCTCCTCTAACCAGCAAGTACCCCTGGTTCTTCAGGGCACAGGTTCTCTGATTCCTTCATTAAGAAGCCGAGCCTGCTTACGAGAGCAGAATTTGCTACTTCTTGTCTTTCCATACCACTGTGATAACACATCTTTAGTAATACATCTGCTGTGATATGATGCTGTGATTTGCATTGTGGCTATTGCCCTGACTCAGTCGTAATCTTTCAGCAGCCAGGACTTTCTCTTATTTCCCAGTCTTTAGTGACTTGAACATTTGTTTAGTAAAGGCATGTTATCACTATATTCAATATTATATTCTAGAAACTACATACAGAGAAAACAATTCTGAAAGTTTTCCTATACCAAAATCATAGTTTAGAGTAATAATCTTCATTTTTTAAAGCACATTTTACTATTTTCTAGGACTGGTTGTAAATGTTTTACATATACTATCTCATGGGATCCCCTTGACTATTTGTCATAGGTGCTGCAATACACATTTCACAGATAAACTGACATTCAGGAAAGTTTAATAGCTTCCCATGGTTACATAGTTTATAATTGTTAGAGTAGAGATTTGAGCATAGGTCTGAATCTAAAGTTCATCTTTATACATTATTTCATTGCATTATGCTGCTGTAGCCTGGTTTCAACTTCTTAAAAATAGTTTAAAAGCATGGATAGAGATCTTTACTAGAGAAGAATTTGTGGATTAGATAAAGGTATTTTCCAAGAGAGTCACATACATAAGTGGTCTGGAGATAGCACTTATTAGGTAGATAAAAGGTTACTAAGAACTATAAAATTCTAAAATCTGGAAACCTTGCAAATCATATTCTGTTTTGAAGAAGCCATTAACAGTCTTGTTCCTAAAGAAAAATGATTTTAATGATGCCTTTTTAACTTTCCAAGATACTTTAATTTTTGCTACACAGTAGTTTCATAGGCAGTCCTTACACAGACATAACAAAGTTGTATAGGAGGACTCATTCCTGTCATCTCAGACAGAGCACGCTAAACCATCTGGTCCTGGGAACTGTTAGTTATAGCAGACCCTCCAGATATTTTCAGTGGGGGAAATTTTGTCGACAAGAGCCTTTTAGGGAATAATCATATAGCTAATTGCATCTGCAATTAATGACAAATTGGTAGCTTGATGAGCAATTGTGATACCAAATATGTTTGGAGCCTCTTGGCAAAGCGACTGCAATCCATTAGAAAAGTTCTTGGTGGGGACTCTAGGAATACAAGGTGGACTTTATTTATTTGTTTGTTTAATATTTATTTGTCTTGTTGATACTTTGGAAACTTCTCATATCTATAATCTGTATACTCTATAAAGTTCCTGAATCCATGAAACATATCTAGAAATAGAATATACCAGAATACTTGGAAACAATAAATCGATACTTAGGAATAGCTTCATGCCAAGACAGGATTCCCCTAAATGTAGTCCCTGGAACATTATTTCCATGGGCTATTAAGATGTTATGAAAAAAAAAAAAAATGTTCTAAGGCCAAATTCACAGAGAAACACTGAGTTTAAAAAGTATTAACAAGTTTTTTTCCTACTAGACTTCTCAAAATTTTTAATATGTCAGTGTGTATTATAACTCTCCTAGGATAGTATAATTGCTGTCTTTTCAATTTGTTTTGTTTGAGGAGTAGCTCAAAAATGTTTATCTGCATAATAGGCACTGTGGAGCTGTAGGCAAGTTTTTCTCCCTCCTCCAAGCTTTCCTCAATATTTTGTCTGGCTATGGGCTAACATTCTACTTGGTTGTGGGGTACCATTATATCAACTCTGTATGGACTTGATGTCTAGAAAATATTAAAAAAGGACTCCTACGTCAAAACGCAAAGAAGCAAATACGTGTAAAATTTTGATATGACCCATGATATAAAGGTAGTAAGTTATGTAATTATAAATATTGAAAATTTAAGAATCAAGTATATCCTATATTGTTTCATAAACACATGTGAAGTTAGTAAATTCATTTGGTTAAGCTTGACATTTAATGTTTTCTTCACAGTATTGTTAAGAACACTGTTAATTTTCACCTAATGTCAAAATATCACAGCTAATAATAATGCATTGTCAAAAATGGAAGAATTTAAAATTTATGTAATTAAATATTTGTGATATTTCAGAAATCTGGTTATCAAGGTCTTTACGTCACTTTCTCTTTACATTCTGAATCTTGCTATCTGGAAATCACGGCCTACAAGAGCCTGTACAGTGTGGTCAAGAGGAATGAACTGAAGTATATTCTATTATTTCAGTAGAAGAGTAAGCATGTAAGATTTTAAACCCACAGTTAATATAAATCCTGGGTTCATTGTATTATTGATAAATATGTACCCTCATTACAGACACCTGAGAGTTGGCTGTCAAAGTAGTTTTGCAGTTTCATTTTTCTAAGAAATTTGTCTGAAAAACATGGGGAGTAATAAAGTGTGTGACCCAAAGAAGAAAAGGATGTGGAGTTTGGAGGTGGATGTAGATGTAGATTGCAAAATTGGCTGAATGTTATCTACTTTTTCCATGTTCAGTAGGGGAAATTTATCTTCATTAAAAATGCCCTTCTGGAAGTTAAAAACTCAGTTTCTCAGCTACATTAATCATATTTCAAATGCTCAGTAGCCACATGCAGGTAGTGGCAACTGTATTAAACAGTGCAGATATAGAACATTTCCATCATTGCAGAAAGTTCTACTGGACAGCAATGTTTATATACAAATTTCAGACCCATGTGAGACTTAGGAGTAGGAAAAAAGAGGAGGCTAAATGGTAAGATTTTATCAACATGTGGTAGTTTGTGAAGTTATAGAAGACAGACAAGTATAATGTCCCAAATTCTTTAAAGTTTAGCGCTCTATAAGAAGCGTTTTATGCTTGAGTTAAAAAAGCATAAAAAGTGTAGAAACACAGGAAAAATAGGTTAACCTTTAGCTCTGTATTAACATATTTATGTTTCTCAATTTACTGCTGTTAAGGAAAGGAACAAATTAGCTTGTTTTGAAGCAAATCTTTTACATGACTCATCAAAATTGGGGACTTCTTTGCTCAAATGTCTTCATGAGATTCATGAGATCCATGAGAAATCTCAGTCTACTGTATTTGTCCAAAGATTACAGCTGGAGTAACCTCAAAGAGCAGAATTCCCAGCAGGGAAAGAAAAGACAACATGAAGTGAGGGTCGGGCCACGGCAGACAGAAATCAGAAAAATTAATTGAGAGAGAATAGTTCTAAGTTTCAAGGGCTTCGGAGACACTCACGTTGAAAATGAAGAGAAGACGAGGAAGAACTTTCTGTGCTGGAGCCAAATGAAACACAGATTGAAACCAATCAAGAAAATTCTTGTCTGAGAATTCATGGGACAGACCAGTAAATTTTAGTTTTTAAGCAAGGGAAGAGAGAAGGCAGTATGTACTATAATAAAGGAGCAAAAGAGGATTATATTTGAAAAAAAAGTCATTATAATTAATGTCTATTTTAACATGAAAAAAGTCCTCGGTTTATATTTCAGTGTTAAATGTCTCTAATGACAACTCCACTGATTTAAGAATCAGAAACAAAGATAACAAAGATAAGTATAATTTATCTGCAAAGACACAAAAATAAAGAGGTCTTAGAAATATGAAATTATCTTAGGATTTAAAAATTGGAAGTTCAGCCTTCATTCATTTCTTCAACAAATATTTACTAAATCCCCACTTTGTGCTGGATATTGTGGTAGACATTGGGGAACAAAACCAAGTCAATGTCCCAATTGAACTTGCCTTCCAGTCAGGGAAAATAGACAAACAAATCAACAAGTATGTAAAATGTCAGATGTTTATACATGCTCTGGCAAAACTAAAGAAGGATACAGGGCATCAAGGATACTGAAAATAGCAAGTACTGCTGACTGATAGTGGAGGCTGCTATTTTGCATAATGTGGTCAAGGAAAGTCTTACTAAAAAGATGGTATTTGAAGCAGAGATCTGAAGGAAACACAAGAGCTAGCATGTGGACATCTGGAGGAACACTGTTCCAGACATGACAGTTGGTTTATGCAAAGGTCCTGTGGCTGACATATGATTGGACTGTCCAATAAACTGCAAGGAGTTTACTGTGGCTGGAAGTGAGTGAATGAGGACAAGAGAGAAGCTGAGGTCAGACAGGAAGCAGAGTGTAGAAGGAAATCCAGGCTTTGTAAGGGCATTGGACTTTCTTTGAAAGAGATGGAAAGACATTAAGAAGTTCTAAGCAATGTGATTCAATTAATGCTTCGCTGGTAATTTCCTATTCTTGAACTCCATATATGCCTTTTACAACACCTTTTTATGTCCTTTCCTTATAAATTGGAGTGGATATATAATTATGTCAATGTTACGCAGTTTTTTTTTTCTACTAAATTTTGGGCAAATTTGATTAATAATAAAATTTGTATTTTCTAAATGACATCAACTTGTCTTAGGTTACCCAGCAATTATCAGCAAGAGCAAATTGAATTCAGGTTTCTTTAGTTTCCAAATATTTCCCTAAGTTTTTAATAAACTCTCAGTTTCAAGTGCTAGGAAGACATGTTCTAAAAGGAAATCCCATAGACAGTTTTGATATAAAACTTTCAGCATGTGCATTGCCAGGGAGAGAATTCAGAGCAGAGGCAGTAGAACTTAGAAACTGTCAAATAATGATAATGGTCCTAATTTCTACCTCTTATTTTAAAAAAATATTTTAAAAAATTAAGGCTCAAGTGATGCTGGGTAGAGAGGGCTCAAGCAGCCTCTAAAATCCCCAAACTTCTAGTACTGTTTCCTTTGCTCCAGTGTTGCAGAGAGGTGAAAGAAAGACAAAATAACAAAGAGAAAGAGACACTAGTAGATGTTTAGAAAAACTAGAGAAATGATAGAAAGTTCTCTTTATTTCTCAGCTTGGGAATCAAACTTCATACACAGAAAAAGTATCCTTAATGGTAAAAAAAAGAAAAGAAAAGATAGCAAGAGGAAATCAAAATAAAAAGATGATAGCAAGAAAAAATCACCTTTAGTCCCCATAAGAAGAACTAAAATGGAAACAATTTCAGATAATTGAATAAAATTGTGCAAAAATTTTTTGTCTTTTTTTAAATGAGGGAAATTTTGAAGAAAGGCAATGAAAATAAATTATATTATCCTTGATAATAAAGAAATGCTTATTTAATCAAATAAACATTTGATTAAATGTTTATTGCATTTCCTGACTAGTAAATGTATCTCTATCTTAGAGATTGTTCTTGATTACTGGTATAGGCTCTTTGTGTCTACACAGTAGACATCATTTAATTAATAAAGTCATGGAAAAGAGTGGGGTTCTCAAAGATCATTTCTAAGTTTGAAGATCAAAGGATCATAGAGAACAAAAAACCAGGAACAAAGATGGAAAATTAATGTATAAGGGGGATGGACATTCAGATTTGTTTCTTCGTTTCTCTTATAGATTCTCCTTGGGCTGGTTTTATTTCAGAGAGAAAGGCAACCATCATCTTCCCTCTGCTTCCTAAATAAATCACTGCAAGTTTGAGGGTATGGGGTGCCATGCACTCACTTCAGCTCAGGTCATTTTATATGGTTTTTAACATAAAATTCATCCTTGTAGTTTGAGATTATTTTTTTTTGTTTGCCATTTGATAGTAACATTGAAGAAAATTGAACTGAAAAAGATTTTCATTGTTTACTTAATAAAGAAAAGTAGTTTCCAGAATTAGCTTTGGTAACTGAAAAATAGTTAGGTCCGGGTTTAGGGGATGGTATTGAGGAAACAGGTAGGCTTTATGCCTTGGTAGACTCTCACTGTTCATGTCCATGTAGTTGCCTTTATAGGAGTGACATTGAAAAATATGGAACTTCCTGGGAGATAGCCTTTGACTGAAGATGGCGATTAAACTTTTTTTTTGTTATTTATTTATTTTAAAATTGAGGTATAATTGACATGTAACATTTTATTAATTTCAGGTATACAGTGTAATTTGATCTTGTGAAATGATCACCATCATGAGTCTAGTTAACAAACATCACTGCACATAGTTATGTTTTTTCTTCTGCTGAGAACTTTTAAGATCTACTATCTTAGCAAATTCTAAGTACACAATATAGTTTAATTAACTATATTATAAATAACTATAAAACATGTTTTATAAAACAAGAAAATTTTCATCACATTTTGGTATGTTAAAGATTCATTATTGTACTTCTAGCTTAGGTGTCTAGGTTAATAAACAATATTTTAAAAGTCAGCTAATTTTGCTGCATTTTAAAAAAAACTGGACTTCTGTTTTTTTTTTTTTGGTAGAATTCTGCAATTTGAAACTACATCTAAGACAGTATTTCAATATAGCCCTAAGACTATCTTAGCTATAACAGATCCCTGATTACTTTTGCAGCTAACAATGTAAACCCAGAAAAATCCCTAAATGGAAATCTTCATTCTTCCATCACCAACACTACACACTGTACTATGAAGGCCACCCAAAATAAATCAGTGCTACATTTTCCATGATGACAGTCCCCAATACAGTATTTTGTTATTGTTTCCTTCAAATCACCAGAATTCTTCCCATGTACTGTCATGTCTCTAGATAACAGCAGCATGGAGATTAAATTTAAGGTTAAATGAACTTTTACAGGCCTCTATATTTTCTTCTTGGATTTTATTATTTTTAGGGGCAAGTGATGAAAGGTTATTCTCTGCAAGATTTGACCAGTTAAACATACAGCGTAAAAACCTGAAGTCCTGTTCTCAGACACATAAAGAGCAAAGGGGAAGATGGGAAAATGTTCCATTGGGGCTGCAGGTTTTTGGAGTATGCAGGAATGATGTCATTTGTTTTTATAAAACCCAGTTTAAATTTGTTCCTGCCTTTCAAGAACCGCAGCAGAGTGCATCTGTGGAGACTTTCTGCATTCCATATTTCAGGATGTTAGAGTGTATGCTGCATCAAAAGCCAGCCAATCACAGTGGGTAGTTTTGCCCTCCCCAGTTTTTGTTTGTTCCCCCTACGTGAAGACAGAGTGTGCTCCGATGTCAGGTCGCTGCTCAGCACCCTCTAGCTGTGTTACAGCTGCAGAAGCATCACTCCCTGTCTTGAATGGTTTAAAGGAGAACAATGGCCAAAATAAAAACTTAGATCTGGTTACCCACACCCATTTCTTTCATTGACAAATAACCTCCAAGAAAAGATCTGTTTGTGAATTGTGTTTTGGTTTTGTTTGTTTTAAATTAAATCTTAGCCTTTTGTTCGTGTGGCCCCTGTGTAGTACTGGAACCATCTCAAGAGGTAAAGAGACAAATCCTGGGCTATTGAACTCTCAGCAGCAGAGTTCAAATTTAATACTAACAATGATCTTTTCAAAGCAAACCCCCTTTCTGTGTATGTGTTGGTATGTGATGATTGGAGCAACGAAATAGATACAGCAGTTTTACAAACTATATTAAAGTGATATAGGGAGATTATGGTTGCAGTTCACTTACAAAATTAACAGTTAAGTTACAGAGTAGAAAAAAGCGCTAAAGCACCAGCTCTTGAACACATCCCATTGCTTTTTGTTTGTTCTTCCCCTGCATCTATTAAATGCAGCATACTGGCAGCAGTGGTATCAATGTGGGTTTAAGGGTCGTGAGTAGCACAAACCAAACTCTGGCTACTTTAAACTAAAATAATATTTATTGGAAGGCTGTGAGGAAACTCAGCTGAATGAAAGGAAAGTTGAAGAAACAGTCCCAGAGACAGCAGGGGCCACGCCAATATAGGAGCTGCTTGCTGGGATTGTCTTTACACTGCTGCTAGATTGAATAGTCACCAAGCTTCCCTCCCTCTTCTCTCATCTTATCATTCTGCTCAAGGGGCGAGTTCCAGGAGAAAGTGTCCCATTGATTGGCCCACTGGTCACATGCCCCCCCCCCCCCTTGTCTTAGAGAAAGCAGAGGGCCCTTATTTTACCGACACACAGAGACATCCTTCAAAGGGACAGGAAGTTCTTCCAAAGGAGGAGGATGTGCTGTTTCTAAAGGGAGGAAACATGGATGTAGTTTGCTTCTGCCTATCACCATGACCACTACTTTGGGTCGGGGCCTCATGATTTCTTGCTCAGCTTAATGATCCTCCTCTTTTAACTCATATTTTAAATCTTTTAAAAGGTTCTTCATTTATAAGTGACAAGCTAGGGCACTTTTAAAAGCAAAGAGACATGCTAGTGATAACTATACCATGACAAACAGCATAAATGGGGATCATCTTTGGCAAACTGGGATTTATGGCAAGTTTCCTTTTATCACACACTCATACTTTCTGTATTTCGTGAATACCTAGTCTATTTTTAAGAAGACAATTTAAGGAAAACTGAAAAATTTTTAAGGACGTCTTTGTGTACTCACCATCTCATCTCGTGCTTGGCACATGGTAGGTGCCAGTGACCTTTATTGTGGAATTATCATTGAGCATAACTACTAAAGGCCTACTCTTCCTCCTCACATATGCTTCCACATCCAAATCTTCTGTGCATTTAGGGAGTGTACCCCCTCCCGACATTCACCCTGGCGATACATAACTAACTTCTTTTTCCCTTTCTATTGTAATTCTTTCCTTCTAACAGTGGTACTAACATGCCTCCCTTTCCATTGAATAAGTAGGTAGGATAAAGAACTAAATGAGCCTAGACCATTTTGTTTGTGGAAGATGCTGTTACTTAATGAAAAAAAAAAATAGGCTTTTTGGATAAAATGAAAAGTGTGACATTTTGCATGATAGTTCTTAAAATTGAATGACAGCTATTACATACAGTAGAGTTCTGTAACAGATTTTTCCCAACCGAACTTATTTTTCTGGGTTACTGGAATTTGCGAACTTTCAAATCCTCTAGGCTGTCTTTTGGATAGATATAACCTTCTGATTTCAAGAATGCTGAGATTGGACTATAACTTTCTGATCTTATGAGTACAAAGAGATCTACCCTGGATTGTCTTTTGCATATTCTGCTCTGTCCTCAGGATGAATCACAAGGGCATGTTATTGATCCCCATTAGTGCTCAGATCATGTCTTAAGGTCTTTCCTTAAGCAATATCTCCTTATGAAACAGAGTTTTTACAATTCCTGAATTTTTCTGCATAGCTGAATCTTTGAGAATCAAAGAGGTTTCCTAGATCAAGCAGAACCCCAGGTTTCTTCTAGGCTTCTCCAAACTCCTGCTTGACAGGCTAATGAGTTGTGCTTTACTCCACATGGATGCCCTTTCTGCTTCCAGCTGCGTGCTGTGAGAACTGGGAACTCAAGCTTAATAAGCTACAGCATGCTGCACCAAAGCTCTGTGATAAAGGTCCAGGCTTTCAGTGCAAACGGAGGCCCTAAAGCCAAGTAAACTCTGTATCAGAAACCAGGTAATTTCTTGTTGTTCTCATCATTCTCCACCTTATCTACACCATTTGCCTTTCTTGGAAATGTTTACTGACTAATACATTTTTTAACTTTATAAAGAGATTACTTTATAATGTCAAATATTTGAGATTTCAGTTATTAATTTGAGTTAACTAAGGAACAAAAGAGGAGGGTAATTTTTTCATGTAAGGGGTGAAGCATCTATTAACCATTTAGGAAGTATGGTAGAGATGACTTAGTTCTTTGGAATGTAAAGTGAATAAAAATGCAGTGGAAAACGATGTGTACTTGGTGACTCGGATGAGGGTAAAGCAGAGTAGCTTTCAGGCTAGAAAGTTGAAAAGTTTTTAATAAAGGAAAACATGCATCAGTATCCATCAGACATCAAGTTCTACAAAACAAAAAATATATATTTTTCCTGTTAGAAATTTTATAACAGATTTTCTGCTGTTTCTCATTGCTGAAGATAATTCTTTTGCACACTGTTATTTTAGATTTCCTTCTTAGTATCTGTGTATATAGGATCAAATTTAAATTGGAAGATGACAAATATCTGGATAAGTCAATGAGCGTCTCTGGTATTGCATCATTAGACTCCTCCCTTCTCTGTGGCCCTCTCCCCCTGGCTCATTCTCTTTTCCCCAGTACCCTCTTGAATTTTTTTTTTTAACTTTGAATTATCTGAATAATTATTTTCTATAATTTACATTGCTTGAATGTATATTGTTTGGCATCAAAAAAAGTTCTTTATAATTGTCCACATCTGCAGAGAGTACTATGAAGAGAATATAAAGAGCTACATATCCATTGGTTGTGCTGGTTACCTAGTTCAAATTTTAAATTCCTCTAAATTTAAAAATGGTGCTTATATACAAAAGCATTTTAACATCCTAGTATTGTAATTGGCTTATTCATTTATATTTAACTTTTCTCCATTTAACTTCATATAACTTTAGGCCACTTAAAGGTTACTAAATCCTTAACTTTATTTTTCTTTTGAAATTATTTTTAACTTAATAAAAAATTGAAAAAACAATCATGTTCTTGCTCTCTTTGTGAGAGCAAGACCTATATATGTATTCTCTACTTAAAATAAACATTGAAACTTTATTTTCTGCTTACAGTTCAATGGGGCTCACTTAACAAGTCAAATTCACTATAAATCCTTAAAAATAAATCTTTCCCTCTCCTTGTAAATATCTTTCTGGTAAAACTTGTCTGTTAAATGACAAGAGCTCTCTTAACAAATAAAACATAACACTATTTGCTGTTCTTTCTCTCAGAGGTGATGATAAATTGCTGAGGAGTAAAAGCCTTCATAGTAATAACAGGAAAATTGACTCTAAGATCCCATCATTTTGTTTACCAGCTGTCTTTACAATTCTATAATAACCCTAGCCCTCATTAAAAGAAAATTTGTTCAGAGATAGTAAAATAGATGAGAAACAAATGATCTCTGCTGAAATTAGTTTAAGCAGGGAAACAGGCTGGAAAGAAAGATTTGATCCAGAAACTTACCTATATCTCAGGCATGATAACCGGTGACCACATACTCGGTGCTGAAACAACTCGGGAGCATTACATCATCATGACAAACTTTCATTGGCTGCAGAAACCCCAAGGATAACACAGGCTTTTAAGGTACTGTGTGAAAAGTCCTGTTGGTTCTTCATCAGGCTATTGCCAAAATATTGAATGGCAGACTTATCCTGTATTAATACTCTCACAATTATACTTACAAAACACGGTTAACCATTTCCTATGCATGTTTATCTGTACTTTTGTCACTAGTTTCATATTTAACTCTAACCTGTTGGGAGTTTTTTTTTCCCCCTTTAAAAAAATTGTTTTCATTTAGCTTGTTTTTATTGAAGGTATACAGTATTGCTCTGTTACTGTTTCTTGTTTCCCATTACTCTTCAGGACATCTTTCTTATTTTTAAACTGTGTTTTCCTCCCTATTACTTATTCTGTTCTTATTCTTTCTAGGCAAAGAGGATCAGCACCCACAGATTCAAGAAAGCCCGAGCGTATTTATTTATTTTGAGCACAAAATCCTTACTTCTTCATTGTTCTTTTTCATTATTTTTTTTCTGTTGAACTCCCTGAGTTATTTGTGTAGCACTCATTACCATGCTCATTTACAATCCAAAATCATGCATACAATTTGAGGGTGTGTGGAGCTTTCAGTGGCTGAGTGAAAGTCATAGGGTTATGGTAGGAGTCCCGCACCATGTCTGCATCCATTTCTCTTGCCTGACATGGAAACTTTAGATGTAGGGGGAAAGTGCTCTTGTTATAAAAAGGGGAACATTTTAACAATTAGATTTATCATTCAGGAAATGACTATGCTATCACATTCTAGTCATTGTCAACCTTTCTTTCTCTCTCTTTGTCTCTGTCACTTGTCTGTCTGTCTCTTTTTTGGAGTACAGGGAAAGATCAGGATGGTGAAAGAAATACCTGAATCAGTCTTTTAAAGATACTGTGCCTACTTTCTCCTAAGAACTTGACTCTAAAGTCTCTCAAAGACAAGTAAATACACACAAATACCCTATGAATTTCCCAAGGCCAGGAACTGGAAAATATGTTTTTAGTACATGTCTGACCTGCTTAGCTCTATTGAAAATGTTTTTCTATTGCTTTCAGACTCCTCTTCTTAGCCATGTGCCTTGGAAGGGGCCAATCTATCTTTTGCAAGAGAAGGAGTGACTGCTAAAACTATGACCTTTAGAGATATCTATTTACTATCATCCCTTAGACTCTGGTCTGGGAAGAACATGTAGTGATTATTTTTCCATTATGTAGAATGATATTGAGGAGTCAAGGCCCTAGATAAGAACTTTGAAATATTTAGGAACTTTCTAAGAGCAATCCGGAAGGAGAGAGAGAACATTTTCTTATTTTGTTTCTTCTAAGAAGAGAGACGGAATGCACCAGTCAAGGCCTCTCTGCTTCGTAGCTGGGACCTACAAAGTAAAGTAAGCTATGTTCCCTGCCCTTGAAAGTTTCATACTAGAAGGGAAACAAAAGTTAATCCATACTTGCTAGTAAAGTCTGGTAAAAAATGATAGGTATACAGTAGTTTCTCTAATCTTTGGGGGTATGTTCCAAGACCCTCCAGTGGATCCCTGAAACCACCAATAGTACTGAACCCTATGTATTCTGTGCTTTTTCCTATACATACCTATGATAAAGTTTAATTTGTAAATTACACACAGTAAGAAATACAAGAATAACAAATAATAAAATAAAGCAATTACAATAATATGCTGTAATAAAATTTATGTAAATGTAAGTTCTCTCAAAATATTGACTGTATTCACCTTTTCACTTAAAGGCAGCACTTTATGGCTTCTTTTTGGCATATCTGAATTATCAGCATCATAACTTTTGTGCTTTGAGGCAATTATTAAGTAAAATAAGGGTTACTTGAATACAAGCACTGAGATATGGTGATAGTTGATCCAATAACCCAGATGGCTATTAAATGACCAATGGGTTGGAAGCATATGTAACATGGATATGCTGGACAAAGGGATGATTCATGTCCCAGACAGGATGAAGCAGGATAACCAGAAATTTCATACTATTTAGAACCGTGGGTAATTTAAAATTTATGAAAGGTTTATTTCTACAATTTTCCATTTAATATTTTTAGACTGAGGTTAATGGTAGATAACGGAAATTATGGAAAATGAAACCATGAATAAGGGGGTGACTACTATATCTATCTATATCTATCTATCATCTATCTATCTATCATCTCTCTCTCTCTCTCTCTCTCTCTCTCTCTCTCTCTCTCTCTCTCTCAATCAGTGGGCATGTAAATGAGCCTGGTAGATACTAGGAGGCATTTAGGTATTTAGGCTGAATTTTAAAAAGTAGGAGCTAGCTAGCTGAAGGAAGAGACTAAAGAATTTCATCAAGAAAAAAAAAAAACAATGGAAAGAAAAAGAATGAATACCATGTTTTTTTTTTTTTTTTTTTTTTTTTTTTTAACAGTAGCAAATAGTTTTCTGTTTATGGTAGGTAAGAGTAATGTGGGAGATAAGGCTAGATTCATTGATATGATCAAATCATAGAAGGCTTTTTGAGCTAAGCTAAGGGATATGGACTTTAACTTGAAAGCCACTATAGGTCATTGAGGAACTATAATCAGATTTGCGACTAAGCTGTATTAGTCTAGTGGTAGCATGTAATGGATGGGAATGAACTGTAACCAGAAATCTGTGTTAACTTGTGTTTCAGCTAGGCAGAAAACAGATGGAACTTTTAAAAGACTTAACTGTAGAGAAATTACTGAAGGACTATTTAAAAGAGTGTGGACATGGTTAAGGAAATTAACAAAAGATGGTAAAGCACCCAGGGAACCATGACACTAAGAAGCTGTTACTGCTCTGTGGCTATTACCAGAAACTGAACCCAGTGGAAAATGCCAGTAAAGGAAAGCTAGGTGTCGCAGTAAGTAGAGGTGAGTCTCTTAGGGCATGAAGAAGAGTAGATAAATGTAGAGAAAGTACCTTGAGGTGGAAGGATGATGGGAAATAAAGAATAACCAGCATGGCTGACTAGCATAGTACTCCAGGACAGAAACAGTCGAGATCCAAACTGATGTAGTAGGGCTGGAGAGAATTTTCAAGGAGAAATTTTAAGGAGATAGACCCAACATTAGAGTAGGGGGAGGGGGAGGAGAGGGAGGAGAGAGAGAGATAAAGAGAGAGAAAGAGAGAGGGAGGGAGAGAGGGAAAGGCAGAGGGAGAGAGAGGAAGAGAGAGAGGAAAAGGAAAAGAAAGAGAAAATGAAAGCTTCTAGGTAAGATAAATTGTGAATTTTTTTTTTTTTTTTAGTCTGGTCAAATAGATGAATGATGAAAAACTTCAAGGGTATATTCTTGCCTCAGCCTAGGAAAAGTTATATTTGAGTGCTTTTAGAGTATCTAGATAGAAATATAAATTATATCTGTCTGGAGTTCAGAAGAGAAATCAAGGATCAGTGATGGAACTGTATATTTGGGAAACATACATCATTGTTGAGGTCATGGATATGATCACCTAATCAGCAAGTTCATAATATAGTGTGAAGAGAAGTAAGCTTATGTGTGAGCCTGGAGAACACTGACATTTAAGAGGCAGCTGGAATTCAGAGCCCAGAAAGGAAAACGGAGGAAAAAAATGTTCATACAGAAGAAATATAAAACAGAAGAGTAATGTTATAAAATATGTGTAAGTGAAGAGCTTCCAGAAGGAGTGGTCTGGAGGACAATTTTGGAAAAGTCAATTGAAGTAAGAATGATAGAAACACCTGTTGGTTTGTAGATACCATAGCAATCACTGGCAGAGTGAGAAAACTAGGTTTAGTACAGGAATTTGAAAACTATTACCCATTGGCCAAATTGACCTGCCACTTGTTTTTGTGTAGCTGATAAGCTAAGAATGCATTTTTATATTTTGAAATTATTAAAAAATGAAAAATACTATAATATTTTGCTATATTTGAACATTATAGTAAACTTTAATTTCAGTATTTGTAAAAAGTTTGTTGGAATACAGCTAACATCATTTGTTTATGTATTGTCTATGTTTATTTTCACGCTGTCATGACAAAGCTGAGTAGTTGGAATATAAACCATATGGCCTGCAAAACCTAAAATATTTACTATCTGGGTCTCTAGAGAAAAAGTTTGTTGACCCCTGGTTAGTGGAATGATAATGCTGATGCCAGGTTATAGTGGAAGGTTTCATGAATATGTGATGAAGAATTGAAGAGATCAAAAATAGATGTTTTCTGCAAAACCTGGCTATGAAGGAAAGGTAAGAAATAAGATGGTTGCTGACAGTAGTTTTAGGGTTGAGGTTTTTGTTTGTTTTGTTCTGTTTTATTTTAATAGGAAATAAAAATTCTTGTTTGGGACAGGAAAAGATCAAGATATTATAAACTTAGTAAAAAAAGGAGAGAGGGAATGACTAAGAAACATATCCTTTTGATACAGAAATGAATGGAAAAGTTTGTCCCTTCCGAGGTGATGGGGAAGGCAAATCCTGAAGCCCTGGATTTTTGGTGAAGCAGGAGGCAAAGCCATTTGCTAAAGTCTGAAGAAGGTGATAACACTTGTGAAATTTGAAGAAAAAAGTGAAATGTTTGAAACAGGAAAATGGAAAAGGAAATTGAACAGAATATAGGCAGCCCAAATCTGCAGATACCAAATTAAACTCGTTTGATTTTCTTCAGCAGTGCTTGTTGAAATAGATGTTAGAGTAGATAAATCAAAATTCTATCAATTCAGATTTGGGGTCTAGTAAGACAAGTGTGGCTGGGGTGAAACATTAAGTGGGATAATCAGTTAAGGATAATGACAAGAGGATTTTAGGAGAGAGAGGTTATATGTTCCTCCCTTATTTTCTGCCATCATGTGCTGGAAAATGTTGCATGGTAGATGCACAAGCTTCCTACTGATTGGACCTATCTTATGAATAACTGGAAAAGAATTTAAATGAGAAGAAAATTCACCATTGGGGATTAGAGTTCTCAATAAGAGTAGAGAATAAGGTATTGGGAGTGAAAAGTGGTAAGCCCGAAGAATAGGCTGTTGTGGTAACAGAAGTATTTGGACTTTATAGTTTTAATGATCATGCCTAATATATCATCTGCTAAGGCTGCCATAACAAAATACCGCAGGCTGAGTGGCTTAAACAGACATTTATTTTCTCACAGTTCTGGAGACTTAAAGTGCAAGATCAAGGTACCAACCAAGTTGGTTTCTTCCAAGGCCTCTATCTTTGTAGGTGGCTGCCTTCTCCCTGTGTCTCACGTGGCCATTCTTTGTGTTCTCCCATTCTTGGTGTCTTCCTCTTCTTTTAAGAGCACCAGTTCTACTGGAATTGGGTTTCACGCTTAAACCTCATTTGACCATTGTTACCTTCTTAAAGTCCATATCTTCATACACAGTCACATTTGGGGTTAAAGCTTCAACATAAGAATTTTTGGGGGGAACACAATTCAGTCCGTAATACCTAGGCAGAGTGTGGGTTAGGAGAGTGAGCTGATGAGATGAACAGTGAGTAAAGATCATCAGAATTGAGGCAACGTACCAACTATTACTCTCATTATAATGCGACCCCACATTTTATGATTGAATTTTTTGAATGATGTTTTGAATGATCAGGTTTGTATGTATGTATGTATGTATGTATGTATGTATGTATGTATGTATGCATGCATGCATGGAATTTGCAAAATAAAACTAATGGAATAATAATAACCAACAGTAGCAGTAAACTATCATTCTTATCTGTAAACCATGCAAGATATTTATCTATAAAACTTGGAGATCAGTTAAAGATTTCACAAAAAATTGTCAAGTGTAAGGGTCCCTATTTCTATATATGTATTTCTGTATGTGTATGTATCAATATATACCACGCACACACATACTAATTTTTTTATTTGCCTCTGGAGAAGCTTGTTTGAAAATAAATGTAATTGATGTGGAAATTCACATGGAATAGTCTACAATAAAAATTTCACAGAAATTCACATAAGATCATCTATTTTTTCACACGGAATATTAAAATATGAAATTCTTTTTATATGTAATAATCTAATTATGTAAGTGGTAAACACATGCTTAGCTTATGTTCATATGTATTTTTATGGCACTTATTTTCATGGCTGGGAAATGCCAGAAAAACTTAATCAGGATTTCTTGTTAGTGTCATTTATCTAAAGAAGAAACTGAGGCTTGAAGACAATATATAATTACAAAAGATTACCAAAACACTGGTGGGAAGGAGTTTAGCACCATTTTTTTTTCTTTTCCTTTATATTAGCACATATTTAATTATTCGTTTCTCTAAGTAAATGAAGTTGTTTTAAAATTGACTAATTAGATATACCTTTCCTAAGAGGCACAAAACTATCGTTTTAAGGTAAAGAGACTAAGGACCATCTAGTTAACTAACTTGTTAGTCTGTAATCCTGAAACAGGCCAAGGAATACTCTCCTAATCCCTGGCTCTTGGTCCTGTGAACTGGAGCCTAGACCTTAGGCATGTCCCTTGCTTAGGGCTCAGTCTGCTCATCTGAAAGATGAGGGGTTTGGTATAGAGATAATCTCTTCTCACTCTAAACTGCTATGTGCTTGTAACCTTTGATTTTCAAGAATTCTAGGGATGTTTAGAGAGCCAGCTCTGATACAATTCTTGAATCTGAAGAGACTACCCAGGATTTCATACAGCTAGCACTGGAAGCAGCAAATTTTGAAGGCTGCTTTTGTGTGGGAATGTGTCTGGGTATGCCAAAAGGTATTGTGAAAGAAAAGTCCCAAAACAAGATTGATTATATTTGATTTCATTCATACATATCATAGATGAGAAATGATGGAATACATTGATAAAACAAATATAATTACTATCAAAATTCAAAGATAATTAGATACCATTATTGCAAGTAGACCAAATAATTTATTTTTTTTAAGTGAGAAAAAATTGAGGTTATAGAAGCATTGACTGTGTAAAAATAGAAGGAATGAATTTAGATATAAAAATGAAAAGTCTGAAATTTAATAAATGCTAAAGGATTCTTGAAAAAAAAATAAACAAAACTGAAGATTGCATCACTAGATTATATCTTAAAGACAGAGCAATGTCATGTAAAAATAAGGTTCTCCAAAAATTCTTGAACTAGATTCTAGACAATATAACAAAGTTATAAAAATCCTAAAATACTCACAAGACATTAGTAACCATCGTTTCCTGGCTCCAACTATAAAAGATATTGAGCAGTCCAAAGATAATTTTTGAGGCATGTCATTTATGGAGATTTCTAAGTATGAACTTTCTCATTAGGCCAAGAATGTACATGCTTTAAGAGCCCTGAGAGAAAGAGATTGGAGAAAGAATGAAACAGAAAGGGCAGTATCAGATCAAGGGTTACCAAAGTTCTTTTTAATGAAAAAAACAAGATAGATTTGAAAATTGATGACAGAGAATTAGGAGCCCCATACAATTTCATTTAAAAATTTGAATCTGTAACAAAGTTAAAAAACAACCTTAGGTTAAAAGTTAGCTTATCAAAAATCTAATTTAAATATTTTTCTATTGCTGTGAAATTTTCTAATTGAAAAGGAATAATATTTTCTAGGTATTATTAATTGAAATCTTTTTTTCTGGGTATTGATTATGTCAATTTTACTTTCCATTTTATCTTCTGAATGGAAGTCTTAGGCTAGCAAAGAACAGTAATACCAATTGCTCAGCTACTTTTGTTGCTTTTATACACATGTACCCAGGTATGAATATAGGAATGCTTACCTGTGTTTTCCCCTCTTCATTGCCCTCCATCCTATAAAAAACATGATTTTTGAAAGTTTGAAAATATTATTGAATTTTACTAGATTAGCTAAAACAATCTTAGAAAACTCCAAATGCTTTGGAATGTATCAAGAAAGTACTTGGCGAAAAAAGATTTTTCTTATTGAATTCAAAGAAGGCTGGATCTTGAGAGCCTTCACAGTTAATTTTCAAACAGCACCTTCTGCAATTTCTCCACCAATCTCCCCTCACCTTGGAATCAGATGTGTAATTCTTGAGTCTTTCTAAGATTATGTGATACATAAAGTTATTAATCCTTATAGGCATTATTCAAAACTACTCAAGAGGTTTCAGACTTGAAAATATTACAGTTTAAATTTGCTCTGTGAATCTGGCTTGAGATTCATGTTCTCTAGGGGAAGTGTTGTGATTATTAATTTTAGGGTGAATATTTCAATGCACGAATTCTTTATGGGCTAAACCCACAGTTTTCCCAGAAAGGTTTGTCTGCTTCCCTAACTGTGCCACACAAGGTACCAGTTGTACCTTTCAGATATGATTAACTACACATATATTTTATTTTCAGTTGTAGACCCAATGTGCATAAGAGAAGCAAGCATCCTCTGAGGTTTGAATCCCAGTTGCAGCAGGGATGCACATAAAATTGAGGTTTGTTTTCACCTAAAGATTCTCTCTCATTGGTGACTACTGGACACTTTGTGTTATAGAGAAATCAAGCCATTACTTACAGGGTTGTGGTCTGTTTATCTATTGCAGGCATACTCAGAGTTAATTTCTAATGTTTACTTCATCAATAAGAAATTTCTGTCATTTATTTGAGAACACAGTACTTTCTTACCTACCACACATCAACAAAATACCACTTCCTCTATCATACAGCATTTATCAAACAACAGTTGTCAAGAAAGAGAAAAGGGGGGAAAAAGAAATCTTGCACATAGCTGACAGTCTGCTTAGACAAAGTTTATGCTGCATTAGACAGTTATATTAGAAGGCACTATTATAAACACAGGGAAGAAGTGTAGTGTTTACACCATTTTCCCTATTGATAACTGGAAATCTATAATTTAAAACTTTATATTTTGATAGAATATGGCTCACCTTCTTCATTGAACATAACAAATGAAGCTCTTGCTCTGTGTATTATAAATAATTATGTCAAAGAAATACTTCACCTGGAAGAAAACATGGCATATATGTGATCTCAGAATTCAACAAGAGGCATGTTAGCTCATTTTCCTAGTAGTTGTTTGTTTGTTTGTTTATTCAAAAATACCGATGAACAAACTAGTCTAACAAGTTGGCTAATTAGGTAAGGTACAGATTAGATTTATGACATTTAGAAATCTGTACAATTATGACTTTGTAATTACTGACTATGTGGAATGTACTGAGTCCTATGACAGTCAAAGCAGTAAACTAGGAAGAGATTTCCCACTAGAAGTATAACCTGTGGATCTTTGTCCGGTAATTATAGTTACACATTGATTGCAATAGTCAGTCATGCTCAGTTTTATTACACTAATTTTATATTTGATTCAGTATTCTTTATGTGCCCATGTGTATGGAAATACAGATACTAGACTTTCATCAGATTCCTATTATATCCTGCATAACTTTAAACCATGGTGTAAAGCAATGATTTTTCCTTCCTCATTTAATTCTATAAGAGTAATTAGAGTTCTGCAGTAGTTGCTTTGATGTTGGTGATGTAAGATAATGCATTTTTCTAAAGAGCACATCTATTTAGAATGTACTTAATATGGGATTCCAAGAAGTTAAAGATGCTGAAGATGAGAAGGATGATATGTCAAGCTACGGAAGATAATTTAATTATCATAAAATTTAACTAAATTACTGCAATTTAATTATCAAACATAATTTAATCATTATAAAATTTAATAATATAATATACACAATAATATTTACTTAGTAGAGTCAGGGTTATTTGAAAGCAAAACATTCTGTACAGAAAACAAATCTTTGCATGGTCCCTAATTAACTTGTGTTGTATCTGGTTTAGTATACCTGGAAGAAAAGAAAAACAACTTTTATTGAATACCTACTATGATTTAGCTGTTATACTGAGTGAAATGTGTGCTTTAGTGCAATTAATGCTTTCTTCAACAGTGGTAGGTAAAGAGGAAATGCAGCTTTGTCATGGTCCAGGAGAAAGGAATTACTCAGATCTGTTTTACAAAAGCTGCATAGTAATGCTTTTTTATTTAAGTACACCCCAAACCACTTTAAATATAATTAAGTTGGTTAAAAGCTGTAAGAAAAATGAATGCTTCTCTTTTTGCTGTGTATTTTTGAATATTTTCAGTAATAATGATTAGAAGCTGAATGCAGCTAAATGGTTGAATGTATATATAACTTGCTTCTTCTTTTAGAGCATGTTTCATCTCATGACTTCCCAAACTAATTACAATACTAGATTTAACTATTGATTTCCAAAAGAGTAAATATAGTTATGGTGAGAGTACATATAAATATCAACTTGTTCCTAAAGGAGCTGATCCCCAGTATAGAAAACATTCAATACCCACTACCAATTCAGGAGCCAACGATTCTTTTAGGAGACTCTCATGACTGCTTTTAAGCTTTTTAGTAGTTAGTTCCCCCAGACATCTTCTTTTCTCTCATTTCCCTAGGATACTGTTTTGCCTTTTTCTAATGTTTAATTTTCAATCATATCTTTTCAGTTTCACAATCTCACAATTAACTCATTAGAGCCACAACTCCAGATTTATTGTGTGTTTGTTGATGGGTATCTCTATCTCTTTTATCCGTCTTATTGATTAATTATTGATTAATTTATTCAGCACACAATTTTTGAGTGTGAACCATGTGTAAGGCTCTAACCTGAATGTTTTAGAGGAAACAAAGATGATTTAATTGATGCCTACTTTCAAGAAGGTTAGTTATTATCTAATGTGTACTATAAGCATAGGAAGAGCAAACTATAATTAAAATCAGAATTAGATTAAGCTACATGTTATTGGAGGAAAGAATGATTAACTGTTTTTTGAGGTAGCAAATCATTTCTTGGTTCAAAAGAAGTAATGGTTCCCCACTCTCCTAACCTCACTCAATCTGTATCCAACATTCAGTTTTAAGCATTTCAACTTTATCTAATCATTAGCCTTCAGAGGTCAATGTCCCCTAACTATATTTTTCATAATATTGCTAACACCACCTCCTGCAGAAAATATTTCTTTATCACCTTTACCAGACCTTATTTACAATTTCTTCCTCTTTGTAATTTGTATTATTAATTTAGTATGAATATTTAATACATTGAAATTATAAATGCCTTCTTTCAAGTACCTGAGTGCAATATTTCCCCATCAGATTTCAAAACCTCTAGGAAGAGATCAAATCTATGCTTCTCTGAATTCTTTATAGCAGGGGTCTCCAAACCTTGGGCCCTAGACCTGTACTGGTCTATGCCTTGTTAGGAACTGGGCTACACAGAAGGAGGTGAGTGGCCTGAGAGCAAGTGAAGCTTCATCTGTACTTGCAGCTGCCCCCCTGAGCTACCATCACTTTCTTGGCTCCACCTCAGACCATCAGACATTAGATTCTCATAGGAACACTAGTGCCTGCTGCCCAAAAGTTTGGGGAACGCTGTTCCTGTTATATATGATAAGAACCTAATAATTTTATTAACTGAGCACAGATGTCAGAGAGTGTGTTTAGTCAACTATTTTTACCTTTGGTCAGAGGTTTTCTACATATGTAGTTCTGAGGGTGATTATATTGCTGAAGTTAAAATGCAGTAAATTATTTGTTATAAAAGGTTGACATACGTATTTTTCCCAATTTGGCTGTAATATTTTGTAAGGTCAGTTTTCACAATTGAGATTATGTTGTCATTGAATTAAGAACCAAAATTCAATTTACCATCAATTTACTATCAAATACCTAATCAACACAATGCAAATAACTTGGCTAGTAAAACAAAAGGCTAAATAAAAAAATATTTAATAAAGTGTAACATACATAGTGCTAATTATACAAATCACAAGAATGTAGCTTGATGAGTAACTGCCACATAGAGAAATAGCATATTTCTAGTACTTCAAAAGTTTCTTCCTTCTACTCTCTATTACCATGCAGTTTTCCAAAACATATTTTTTCCAACTTGTATTCCCCCCAGCATTATGCAACATTTTCAGTTTTTCCATAGCTTCGGTATCACTTAGTTTTGTCAACCTTCTTAATTTTGACTATTGTAAATTTGGTTTAATTTGGGGTGTATCTTTTTTTTTTCATGTTTTATTTTGCATTTCTCTGATGGCTAATGAGAATAATATGTTTTTCTATGTTTACTGTTAATCTGTGTATCCTCTTTTAGGTGTCTTAGACTTTTGCTCATTTTTCTATTGAGGAATTCCTTATATTTGACATAAGAGTCATTTGTTTATAAGCATTTCAGATGATATCATCTCCGAATCTGTAGCTAACCTTTAAAATCCCATTAATTTTCATTTGTGATTAATAATTTTTTAATATTCTGTTTATAAAATCTTTGCTAATAACAAACTCTTGAAAATATCCTCTTGTGTTATTTTTCAGAAGCCTCATTATTTCACTGTTAACATTTAGATCAATAGTTCATCTGGAATTGACTTTTGTATGTATTAGTTAGGTGTCAACATTCAGTTAGTTCTATATGATTATCCAGTTGGTTCACACTTATTTATTGAAAAGTCCATCCTTTTCCACTATTTTGCAGTGTCATTTTTGTTATAAATCGAGTCCTTATATGAATGGGTTTGTTTATGGACTTTATTTTTGCTCTGTTTCTGAACTTTCTTTTCTAGACCTTCTCTGTTCTTGCACCAATATTACAACTATCTTAATTACTATAGCTTTATTATAAAAACTTGTAAGTCTTTAACTTTTGTTCTTTAAGATGATCACAGTTATTATTGGTCATTTAAAAAAAAGTTGCACATTTTTATAAAATATGATCTAAGTGTTTTTGGGGAGGAGGAATACATTGACTCTTTAGATCAATTTTGAGAGAATTTTTATTGAGCCTTCCAAATTATGAACATGATATATCCTTCCATTTATTTAGATTTTGTTTAATTTCTATCAAAAATTTCATATGGTCTTTGTGTAGAGATTGTGCTAATTAAAACAATTTTAATTTATTATTGTGTTGTATGTTTCATGCAGCTATTGTAAATGTTTCATTTCTTAAATTTATTTTATACGTATTTGTTGCTGGTATATAAACATAAAATTGCTTTGAAATATGATATTGACCTTGTATCTAGTGACCTCACTAATTGCAGTTTTAATTCTAATAGAGTGACAGAGGTTGGGAGTTGGGCCAGTGAGGAAGGCAAGATAGATACCAGGATGGAGATTTCTGAGGGTTCCGAGGGTAGGAAACATGGCTACCCAACAAGATACATGAAGGGAAAGACCAAAATTTAGAAACAGGTCAGGAGTCTTAGGGCAGTCTCTTAAAAAAAAAAAAAAAAGATAAATTGGAACAAAGCCTAACATAAGCAAAATTTGAAGTTGAATAAATTTTATTTCATAAATTAAGACCTGATTAATTTCTTTAAGGTTAGAATTAGGAGAAGTTCAAAGAGTTAAAACTTGGAGAAGTGCTTTCTTACAAAATAATGGCCAGGCAGAGGTTTCCAACAGTACTGAGTCACATTTGCTTCTCATGTGGTGTATAATTTAACCCTCTGTATATTCCATGTCTTTGACAACACATACACCTAATGACTTAGATCACAGTGATAGAATAAAAACCACCATTTATTCATGTTTTATCTTGAGTCAGATATTTAAATAAATCTTCATGTATGTTACATTTATTCCTTTAATAAGCTCAAAAATTCTTTGAGATAAATGGGATTATTTTAAGCCTGTAAACACTATATATTTGTAGGATATCTTTGATTCTAAGATAATTTTATTTAAAAATTTGAGCAAAATGTTAATTTGGTAGTGGGGACATGGTGGGTGGTGGTAGACTGGGTTATCACAGAGTAAATAAACTCTGAAACTTCAGAAAACTGCAATGATCTCAAAAAGCCATCAGGATACGATCTATCATCTCCATTCTGTCTGTAGACTTAATTTTATTCTCTCCCTCTGTCCCTCTCTCCTGTGTTTCCCTCTCTCTACATGATGAGAAATGTTGCTAATGGCTTCTGAGCTTTACATCTTTCAGTATCAACTACCTTTCTCTTGGTCCCAAATCTAAAAGTCCTCAGGAAGAGATTGATTAGCTCAGCTTTGAGCAGGTACCTGCAGGTGACCTGTGACAGGGTCATAAATATTTTGTTAAACTATATGAAATTACCACTATTTGCCTAAAAAATGGCAACTTCATCATTTAAGTTAATAATAGCTATTATTAATAATAATAGATGAGTGCTTACTATGTGCAAAACATTGTTGTAAGTACTTTACATATATTTACTCATTTACATTTGCAATAAACTTAAAAGTAAGGTACTATAATCATCTTCATTTTATAGACGAGGAAACTAAAGCATTGGGAAGTTTAACTAACTTGCTCATCATCATTTAATAAGTGTTAGGAACCAGGATTCTAACCCAGGCAGTCTAGTCCTAGAGTCTACCACATTTCAAGGTGGTAACTGAAAGTATTACGTAGAACCGAGGAAAGATATTACCTTGAAGTAGTGAGTTAGGGTTATATATCATATATTCAATCTCATTGTTTTCTATTGCACTAAAAACTTGTCGAGGAAACTGAGACCCAGAGAGGGTAAGAAAAACATCTAAAGACACACAGCTAATAAATAGCAAAATTGAGACTAGAACCTGGTTCTTTCTGGGTCCATTATATTATGCTACCTATTAAAATATTGGTATTGGAGAGGAATGATAAACTCGTCATGCTGCAACAAGTATACTATACAATAGATATCACTAGCTTCTTGTATATAGAGCACTCTCTTGAGTATCAAGATATGAAAATTTATGAGATAAAATTTTATCTTCTATTTGGGAATGAAAATATTATATGCATTTTATTTTAATGTGTTTTTTGTTAAGCTGAATGTGTCTTGTTAAGAAAAATGCATTGGATTACTTGTTATGTTGACATTTGCTGCTTGCACTTATTCCTCTGAAATGATTGTATGTGTGTGGGGGGATCTTTCTGTAGATTGCCCCTTCTGGACTACTGACATGAAAATGAGTCCAAGAACCTCTTTTATGCTCCTGAGAACTGTTGAGGGCTTCTTAGACTCCTCACATTTGCATTTGCTGCTCTCAGTGTCCCTGTGGATTTGAGGGAGACCAGAGAGCTGGACCTTCTGTGCAGATCCACAATTGTATTCTGAGTAAGTAAAGAGTAAAACTGTTATTTTGCATCCAAGAAAATAGGAAATAATAGCATGCATGTAAAGTTTGATTGTGTATTATCAAAACCAAACTAAATCATAAATAAGGCTTGTACAGGTCTGTTATATTCCTTATCCTGGCCCCTAACTTCCTAGGTTCTAAGTACTTTGTGAGAAGAGACTGTGTTATTCATCTCTGTTTTTCTATGGTTTTACTATGATGTTTCTAGATGTAGATTTCTTTTTATTTATCTAACAGGTGATTTGCTGGGGTTCTTGAATATGTGAGTTAATGTTTCTCCTTAATTCTGGGAATTAATTGTACCTTTAAAAAATGTTTTTATTTCATTCTCTCTCATTTATCTTTCTGCTCACTGTGTCTACTATGTCTTTCTATTCTGCATTTTTAGATCTTTGTCAGTATGTATACCTTCTAGATAATTATCTATTTTTAATTCATGAATTTCTCTTCAGCTATGTATAACCTTATGTAAAAATCTATCCTTTGAGTTTTAAATTTCAGTTTTTGGGGATGAAATTTGGGTCTAGTTTATAAGAGGTCCATATTTGGGATTTGAGGCTTTGACAGCTCCAATAGTCTGCAAAGGCACAATTCTTTCATGGTGATCTTTCCCCACCCAAATTGACAAATGACATTTGGTTAAAGAAACTTTAAGTGCCAAGCTTATTTTTTGTTCTCACTTCCCTAGGTTTTGATCTGAAATTTTTTGGTACCTTGTTAGTTTTTGTTGTTTTAAAAAAATTTTTTAAATATTTTATCCAAAATTTTTAGTTATCCTCAATGAGAGAAATGATAATAATTACTAAGTCCTTCCCTAATGAGAGTGAAAGTCTCCACATTTCTCTTGCTTAGCTGATGTTTAGTTGAGAAATTGAAAGAATGAATAAATGAATGAATAAATTTAGCTCTTATTTAAAAATAAGATGATAATACTATTCCGCTTCTAACTGCACCCACTGAAAAAGTCAGCAATAGTGACTGGATGTCATTTTACTTCAGTGGGGACTCTGATTTTGCTCTGTGGATTGTTGTACTACCAAGTGTTTAGAGGCCTTTAGAGGTACTTATGGCTCCCGTATCCCATACTTTGTGAGAATTGTCATAAGATGGGGGCTATGCAGGTGAAGTTTTTGCTTCAGTGAGCTTCCAAGGCCCCATGTCTGGAGGATTATGGTAAAAGTTGATGTGAACATCAGAGATTAGAGTTTATTAGGAAGAGAAGGAAAGATTTATAATGATGAAAGCCTGTTTAACCTCTCTGTTGAAGTAATGGCTTTCTCTCAGCTAATCTGTAATTGAGTCTTTAAAAAAATTTTTTTTTCAATTTCAGTTGACATTTCATATTATATTAGTTTCAGGTATACAGCACAGAGGTTAGACATTTATACAATTTATGAAGTTATCCTCTGATAATTCTAGTACCCACCTGATACCATACACAGTTATGTAATTGAGTCTTTTATTCTGGGAAATATGGGCACCCTCAATATAACCTTACCAATTTAATTACATTTTCTTGTGACCGATTATATTAGAAGTAGATACTCTACAATGAAATGTTACTTTTTCTAGGAGCAATAATAAAAAACACATATATAGCAGTTACTATGTGCCAGAGTCTGCTCTAAAATCTTCAAGGGACACATAAGAATGTGAAGCAAATGTACTTAGTAAAATTGCTTAACCAGAGAATCAAGGATCCCAGACAATCTTGGTCCATAGTTCAAGCTTCTATCTCCTATATTGCAGAAACATAATAATTAAAACAATAAACACCATTCAGACACTTAGGAACATAATCTTATGCATGGGAGAAATGAAGATTATTCCTTTCCACTAGATTTCCGGTTCTAAAGATGGAAGATAAAAAATAAAGGAAGAGGAATTTGAAAGAAAAATAAAGAAAAATATCTTGGAAGTGAGTTGTTAGATAGGCAATGAGATGATTTTTCCAAGAGCATAAAGCAAGTGTCACAGCTGTGTTTTAAGTTGGTATTTTCACTAGAGTTTGGTCATATATCTATATAAGAACAATGTCAAATAAAAGCTATAGAATCACTCATTTTTACAAGGTGACTACTGTGTGTAAGCACTTCTGCGGGATCTATGATTTACACATCTTTCAATCACAGATAAATACAGAGCAGCTCTCAATGTTGCCAAGAACAGTCTCTTAACATGGCTACCTGCCAAAACACACTCAGCTTCCCTACTCTGTCTGCTGTCTGCATTGCTGCCTGCTCATAGAGGCTATGAAGATTTCTTGGCCTTTCATTTCTTCAGTGGAAAATTTTTACAGACTAAGCAGAGAGAAAGTTAGTGCAAAATGGACGATTTGCAATGGACCCCACAGAATGTGTTCTAAGCCAAAGGCCTTGGAATTATTAAAAGAAGCAGACTCCTATGGTGTGAATCCACTAACTTTATACTATGAATGGAAATTGATTTTAAAATCTAAAGGGGTTGTAATGACTGAATATCCATGCTTTTGGTCTTTATTCTTGATGAGAAAATGGTAATAAGAAATGATTTCAAACCAACCAAAGACTGACTTAAAAAAGCTCTAGACAGCATTAAAGGACACCACAGAAATGAACAACGTAATCTAATTGCTGAGGATGGAAAATCCATTGAAATTTTTGTAAGAATATGTGCATCTCTCTGTATATATTTTTGATGTAATCAAGGAAGAGTCCTTTTATAACATGATGAAAGGCAAAAATTTCCCCTTATTCAACACGAATTGTTATGGCTATGTTTGTCTATTTAAAAGATCATCTAAAAATGGTCAATATTGTTTTTTATTCCTTTTTTTTAAAGCTAGATTTAGGGAATGTTTGTATTGTAATAATCTGAATCTGTACAGATTAAGAGATGAAATATCTAAAATTACTCCAATGTGATTGCTTCAGTGACTGCTTATAAACATGACACGTGACTCAGGCAAAAGAGGCCTTCAAAAGATCCTGGGGGTCTTTTGAAGGACCTAGCAACACACACACACATTCTAAGATATTTTATTATTATTCTCATTTAAGATTATTTTGAAGCCAATATGATTTTTCCCCTAAGACTATTACTTGTAGGAGGGTTACAATTCAATGATATTAATGAAATACAACATACATAAAGTATGATGTAGCTTTAGAAAGTAACATTTAAATGTAATTTTAATAATTTATTACTATTGGTGGGATAAATATAATGTTAACTTCATTTTAGTTTATTTATTTAGATAACTTAGATTCAGATTGAGCCTTTAAATTTTCTTCCTTTTATATATATTGTTAAAAAAATATGTAAACTTGATACATTCTTATGTTAGTTGGGTTAAACTAGGTTATTCTGTAGTAACAAACAATCCTGAAATCTTATTGGCTTTCAGCCACAAAGGTTTATTCACATGACTTGTCTCTCCAGAGTTAATTTGAGACCCTGATTTATATGTCCTTATTCTAAGAATCAGGGTGCTGGAACACACCCTATCTTAAAAGTTGTTATTTTCCAGTGCAGGTGGAAAGAGAGTGTACAAAATTCTGCATTAATTCTTAATTAATTCTGTATCAGTTCTCATTAATTAAATCTTCCACATAGAGGTGATACACATTAGTGCCACAATAATACACAAGGTGTCTTTGGGCACAGCAGAGTTGCTGGTAGTGGTAGCTATCAGCATCCAACATGCTTATCCCTTCCTTAGGAACCTAGGGGTCTTCCTTCATCCTTTCTAAGGCCTCAGCTTTTTGTGATCGGCCCCCTCAGAAACCTAGGTGCCATCCTATGTCATCAGAGATTCTTAACTTTTAAGTAGGCTCTTTTCACTTATGGAACCACAGTCACTCTCTTGTGTTGCTCATACCTTATTCACAGCAAAGCCAACTCTCCTTTTCTTTGAAATCACTCTCCACTTTGTACTTGAAAACAAAGGCTATATTTTCATTAATTAGAATCTTTAAATACTCATAGAAGAAACCTTAATGACCTAAATCATTTTGTTCTGCCAATTTTGAGGAATGTACATATGGCATTGACATTTTGGTACTAAGGACAAAAATCATCTCTAAATGGAGCCAATATTATTATAGACAGTTTGATAATAGATAATAAAGATATAGAGTGATAACAGCTGAAATATTAAAAAATATTGGGTGTTAGACTTTAGTATAAATTCAGGGTTTGTGTTAAATTCACTAAAGCAAAGCAGCTTGAAAAGACTTTGCAACAATTGTCACCAAGAAAACCATCCCTGATTTGTGTATGTATATATATAAATGTGTATGTATATACACACAAACACATGTGTGTGTGTGAGAATATATATATATACACACATATCTATTTATGTGTATATATATACATATATATATATATACACACACATATATATATATACACACATATATATTAGGCAAGACAACCCTTGGTTGACCTCACAGATTACAAGGACCTTGTCATTTTACAATCCCTTATTTTTTATTTTTTATGTCTACAGCATCTGGTCTTTCTAGGAGGTCTCCCATCTAAGTACTAACCAGGTCTGACCCTTCTTAGCTTTTCAGGTATATTTTTAAAAATCGTACATAAAATATCCTTTACTTGATACACCCACCTAAATCTCTTCCCATTCTTTCTTCCTTTCCCTTTGATTATTTTTCTCTTGTCTTTCAACCTTTTCTGTATTTCTCTTTTTCTCTTTCTTTCTCTCCAAACTTCTGATCCTGGAATTCCAAGAAACAAACTTTTCTATGACTTTTATATATACGTATATGTTTATATAGAGATGCATGTGTGTGTGTGCACGCATGTGCGCGGACAAACACAGACACACACACACCAGCTTATATACTGGTTCAAAATACCCCTTAGTCTCTTGATTCTTTTACTTAAAAAAATTATTTTATTAGTTTCAAGTATACAGTACACTGGTTAGACATTTATATAGTTTGTAAAACAATCCACCTAATTACTCCTCTCTTCTAGCTCTCCACCTAGCCATTACGTTAATGCTAACTGCATTCTCTATCCTGTGCTCCCTATCCCTGTGACCATCTGTCAACTGCTAATTTGTACTTCTTTAACCTTTCATCCTATTCTTCTGTCCCCCAAACCTCCACACCTCTGGCCGTCACCAGATTGTCCGTCAACAGATTGAGTCTGTTTTTGATTACTTTGTTCTTTTGTTTCTTAGATTCTGCATATTAGTGAAATTATATAGTATTTATCTTTCTCTCTGACTTATTGCACTCAGTATAATAAACTCTAGGTCCATCCATGTTTTTGCAAATGGTAAGATTTCATTTTTTTTTTCTTCTGCCTTTTCAGGGTAATCTTAGGTTTCTCCCTATTTGTATGGCTTGTTCATCTAGATCCCAGGTGATTTTTCCTTGCTGTTTGTTCCTTGTTTCCATTATAACTTTGATTTGGTCACCAGAGGGATGAGCAGAGCCTCTATCATCTACGCCATTTTTTTTCTCCTCTAGGATTTGAGTTTTTAATGATGAATATTCCAATATTCCATTGTATGTATAAACCATAACTTCTTTATTTAATCATATGTTGATGAGCATTTAGGTTGCTTTCATATCTTGGCTATTGTAAATTGTGCTTTCATGAACATAGGGGTGCATAGATCTCTACAGATTATTGTGTTGGTTTTATTTGGATAAATACCCAAAAGTTCAATTGCTGGGTCAAAAAGTATACCCATTTTTAATTTTTTGAAAAACCTCCAGACTGTTTTCCATAGTGGCTATATCAATTTGTCATCTTCCCAACAGTGTATGAGAGTTCTCTTTTCTCCATATCCTCACCAACACTTGTTGTTCTTTGATTTATTGATGATAGCCATTTTGACAAGTGTGAGGTGATATCTCATTGCGGTTTTAAAATGTATTTATCTGGTGATTAGTGACCTTGAGCATCTTTTTATATGTCTATTGGTCATCTGTATTTCCTCTTTAGAGAAATATCTGTTCAGATCTTCTACTCATTTTTAAATTGGATTGGTTGTTTTTAGTTGTTGTTGTTGAGTTCTATGAGTTCTTTACATATTTTAGATATTAACCTCTTATCATATGTATCATAAGAGAATATCTTCTCCCAATCAATTGATTGTATTTTTGTTTTGTAGATGGTTTCCTTTGCTGTACAAAACTTTTTAGTTTGATGTAGTCCTATTTGTTTATGTTTTCTTCTGTTTTCCAGGCCCAAGGAGATATATCTGAAAAGAGATTATTCTTAGAAATCAGAGAGTTATATATGTTTTCTTCTAGAATTTTTATGATTTTTGGTCTTATATTTAAGTCTTTAATCCATTTTGAGTCTCTTCTTGTATATGGTGTAAGAAGAGAGTCCAGTTTCTTTCATTTTTTAAAATGTATCTGTCTAATTTTCCCAGCACCATTTATTAAAGAGACTGCTTTTACCCCCTTGTATATTCTTGCCTCCTTTGTCATATATTAAATGAGCATATAGGTGTGGATTTATTTTTGGGCTCTTTATTCTGTTCCATTGATCAATGTATCTGTTTTTATGCCAGTACCATGCTTTTCTGATTACTGTAGTCTTGTAGTATAGTTTGACATCAGGTAGTATGATACCTCCAACTTTGTTCTTCTTTCTCAAGATTGATGTGGCTATTTGGGGTCTTTTATGGTTCCATATAAATTTTAGAAGTATTCGTTATAGCTCTCTGAAAAATGCTATTGGTATTTTGATAGGGATTGCATTGAATCTATAGATTGCTTTGTATAATATGACCATTTTAATGATGTTGATTCTTCTAACCCATGAGCACGGTATATGCTTCCATTTATTTGTATCTCCTTCAATTTTTTTTTTCAAAGACTTAAGATTTTCTGAGAACAGGTCTTTTACCTCCTTGGTTAATTTGATTTCCAGGTATTTTATTTTTTTTGATGCAATTGTAAATGGGATTGTTTTCTTAATTTCTCATACTGAAAGTTGTATGTATAAAATGCCACTGACTTCTGAATATTAATTTTGTATCCTGCTACTTTACTGAATTCATTGATCAGTTTTAACAGTTTTTTTTGGTGGAATATTTAGGGTTCTCTATATATAGTATCATGTCTCTATATAACGAGAGTTTTACTTCTTCCTTTCCAATTTGAAACCTTTTATTTCTCTTTCTTGTTTTATTGCTGTGGCTAAGACTTCCACTATAATGTTGAAAAGGAGTGATGAAAGTGAGCATCCTTGTCTTGTTTTCCTGATCTTAAAGAAAATGCTTTTAGCCTTTCCGTATTGGGTATGATGTTAGCTGTAGGTTTGTTATATATGGCCTTTATTATGTTGAGGTATGTTCCCTCAATTCCCTTTGCTGAGATATTTTTATCATAGATGGATGCTGGATTTTGTTGAACGCTTTTTCTGCATCTCTTGATGTGATCATACAGTTTTTATATTTTGATTTGTTAATGTGGTGTATCACAATTGATTTGTGGATGTTGTACCAACCTTGCATCTCAAGAATAAATCCTGCTTGATCATGGTATATGATATTTTTAATGTATTGCTGAATTAGGTTTGCTAATATTTTGTTGAGGATTTTTGCATCAATATTCATAAGAGGTATTGGCCTATAGTTTTCTTGTTTTGTAATATTTTTTTCTAGTTTTGGAATCAAGGTAGTGGTGGCCTATAAAAGGAGTTAAGGAGCCTTCCCTCTTCTTGAATTTTTTGAAATAGTTTGAGAAGAATATGTGTTAATTTCTTTTTGACCGTTTGGTAAAATTCACCTATGAAACCATCTACTCCAGGACTTTTGTTTTTTGGGAATTTTTTGATTACTGATTCGATTTCATTGGTGGTAATCAGTTGGTTCAGATTTTTTGTTTCTTCTTGGAAAATTGTATATTTTTAAGAATGTGTCCACTTCTTCTAGATTGTCCAATTTGTTGATGTATAATTGCTTGAAGTATTTTCTCATGATTCTTTCTATTTTTGTGGAGTCTATAGTTATTTCTCCTCTTTCATTTCTGATTTTATTTATTTGAGTTCTATCTCTTTTTTCCTTATGTGTCTAGTTAAAGGTCTGTCAATTTTGTTTATTCTTTCGAAGAACCAGCTCTTGATTTTATTAATCTTTTGTATTGTTTTTCTAGACTCTATTTTGTTTATTTTTGCTCTGATCTTTATTATTTTCTTCTTTCTATTCACTTTAGGCATTGTTGCTGTCCTTTTTCTAGTTCTTTTAAGTGTAAGTTTATATTGCTTATTTGAGCTTTTACTTGTTTCTTGAGGTAGGCCTGTACTACCATGAATTTCCCTATTAGGCCTGCTTTTGCTGTGTCCCATAGATTTTGAGTCATTGTGTTTTCATTTTCATCTGTCTCTAGGTATCTTTTGATTTCTTTCTTGATCTAATTGATAACCCATTCATTGTTTAGTAGCATGTTATTTAGCCTCCATGTGCTTGTGTATTTTCCTTTTTTTTTTTTTTGTGGTTGATTTCTAGTTTCATACCATTATGATCAGAGATGAGGGCTGATATGATGTCAGTGTTCTTAAGTGTATTGAGATTAATGCTCAGGCCGATTAATTGTAGGAATTGACTGTGTCCATAGGGTAAAAGTTGCTGTGTGGGGGCTGACCCCACCGAGTGGGATTTGACCTACAGGCATGTGTACTTGTTGCAACCACCCTTTGTTATGTTCCACTCATTGGACTAGTCAGGAGTTGTTCTGTTGTGGTATAGGGCCAGCCTCAGGGTGCATTGATTTTGTGACCCCTTGGAAGGGGCTCCCCAGTAGGCCAATGTCAGCTGCTGCCTTTGATTGCTCAGGGATACCTGGTGGGAGCTACAAAGCATTCTGCAGATGGTTGTTGTATATAATGGATCTATAGGTAAGTGGAAGAGACAATATTATAGGCAGCTATCTGGTTCTCCCCTGTCCCTGACTTAGGGCATTTTAACAGAGGGACCAGTGTTTCTCAATCCTGACATTGCCTGTCACTTGCCTGTAAATCTCTGAAACTGGAAGAACCTCTGGGTGGTATGTATGTTGGGTGGTGCAGAGACCCTGGGAGTTTCCTGGATCTATGGAGTAAATTTCCGTCTGCCGCTCCAGTGTCAGTTTACATGCCAGCACTGTCTCTGTGGCTCTCTATACAAGTTTCCAGTTGTAGCAAGGTCACCTACAACTCAAGCTCTGTTCAAGACTTACTGAAGCTCTTGGGAGTGAGTTCGTGGCCTACCACTGAATGCTTCTCCCAGATGAATGGCTTTGCATGGGTCACATGAACTGAGTGCTATTTGCTGTTGAATTTGTGACTCAAGGAAAGCAGAGGATGGGACTGGGTTGCCTGGAAGCAGGTTTGGGGTTAAGTGAGGGAAGGGGCTGTCAGGCCTACACAGCACCAGATTTGCTGCCAACTCTGGGACTGCAGGCTCCCACTAAAGTCAGATATTACTGCATGACCTACTGTTATCTGTGATGGGCCCACAAATCCCCTGAGATTTGCCCAAGTGAGACTACATCTTATGCTGGTATCAGTGATCTTTCCATCACCGTATTCCCTGCACTTCACTGGCTGAGATGTGTTAACTGCACAGAATGCACCACTCTAGGGCTAGGGCAGCTGCCTGTCAACCTGCAGCTTTGTGTATTAGATGGGACAGGATCTCAGGGAGTCAAAGGCCATCAGGCCAACAGCCTCAGTTTTCTTCAATTTCTGTGTCTGCATGTTCCCACAGTAGTCACAGATCACAGGAGGACAAGCTGCTGTCTGGGGCAGTCTCACAGATCCCTGTGATCCCCTTAAGAGATATTGCAACTCATACAAGCAGCCGTGGTCTGCCCATAGCTGTTTTCCCCGAAATGTGCTCATTGCGCTGACCAAGTTTTTTTGCCTGTGCAGGATGTGCCACCCCAGAGAAAAGCAGGGTGGTGGTGGCTGCCTGTCAATGGGCTGCAGGCATTATGTGGCTTGGGTGAAGTGAGATCTCAGGGGGACAAGGGTCATCAGGCTGATACAGCTTTAGTTTTGCTGTAACTTCTTTGCCTGGGTGTTCCTGCTATAGTCACAGATCACAGTGAAGCCAGCTGCCATCTGGAGTGGTCCCACAGATCCCTGAGCTACCCGGATGCAATATTACAACTCTTGCAGGCAGCAAAGGATTGTCTACAACTGATTTCCTTGCAGTGCACACCGTGTGTCAGCTAGAGTTTGTTGCCTGTGTGGATTGGGAGACCCAGGAGGGAAGGGCAGTGTGGTGGCCATTGACTGTCAGTGAGCCATTGGGGCAATTTATGGGTTGGGTGGGACAGGGTCTCAGGAAGACAATGGCTATCAGTTCAATGCAGTCTCAGTCTTGCTGCAACTTTGGTAACCGTTTGCTCATTCCCACAAAAACCCCAGATCATAGCAAGACCAGCTGCTGTCTGGGACTGGCCCACAGATCCCAGAGTTTCACCCAAGTTCATGTTGGCAGCAGTGATCAGCCTGCAACTGTCTCTGAAATGTACGCTCACAATGCTGACTGTCAGCTGTGAATGTTTGGCCTTGAATCAGTGCAGGGCATGGCATCCATACAGCCACAAAAGCCCTGGGCAATCTGCAGGTTTGGTGGGGCGGGCTGATCCCCTCAGGCCAGAGCTTCCTAATGGCCTGGTGCAAGGGGTCTGCACGGTCATGCTGGCGTGGTCTGTAGATTCCCTCTCAGCAGGGCCTGACTGAGGTACAATGGTAGCTGCCCTTCTAGCCCTGGTTCTGGTGCCAGGTAATGCAGATTTTCTCAGAATGAATACTATGCAATTCTCTGACCCACCACCAGTGTTCTGGGTGAGTGTTCACTGGTCAGAGAGCCTGTGCATGGGCCCTTCAAAGGGCTGTCTGGGGTTTTAGTCTCTTTCCTTCTCGCCCAAATGGCAGGAACCCCCTCTAGTTTTTACAGAATTATTGGAAACTCCTCTTTCCTGGGTTGGGACCTTGAACCCCTGAATGAGGCCAGGACTCCCTCTTCTTCAGGGGAGCCTCTGCAGCCTCACTCTCACTCCTGGTGCTCCTCCACCACCTGTGGATGTGGGTCCAGCCAGATTCGTGATTTTGCCCCTCCTACTGGCTTCCATGTGGTTCCTTTATATTATCAAATGCACGAGTTTTGATTGGCTGGACTTCAGGAGATTCTCCACGTTGATTACTTTGTAATTTGGCTGTAATTTCGTGTGGACCTGGGAGGAGGTGAACCCTGCTTTTACCTAGTTTGCCTTTCCTCTATTTTTACTTTAAGTGCTTCTGTTATATGCCTTTTTATTCTCTGTTGATTTTTGACTTTGAGAGTTCATCTGTGATCTCTTTCATTTTAGTTCTGTACTTGCTAGATGAAGGGCTGTTTTGGTTTAAAAATGATGCATTTTAAATGCTTTTAGTCAAATTCAGGGACCCGAGAATATATTTTAATGGATAGTTCACTTGAAAAGTTCTGATTAAATAGAAATAACATGAAAAAGTATGTGCAGAGTCTTCTAAGTTCTGGCAAAGACTATCTTTTTACATCAAGCAATGAGCTCTCATTTCTAGGGCATGTAAGATATTGGTCCATTGTATCTGAAGGTTATTGTGTCTATTGGAGTATGTTGTTGAAAATCTTAAAAACTCCCATCTCTCTGAATTATTCTTGTATTTTGACTCATTTAGACACCATTAAAGAATTTTTTTTTTCCCTTGAGACGAAGGCAGTCAGCTTGATCTGACACTTGATTTTACTTGACCATTAGATCAGGTAGAACAAAAACAAGTGTAATCAAGTTCATAGCTTTCAAGACTTGGGTCTTTGTGAATCTGATTAGATCCACTCAAAGACAAATATATTTTTAACACTGTTTGAAAGATAATATATCAAAATTATCCCTGGACTGGGGAACCTAGTGTGGACTGGGACCCCTCATTCCTTAGGGGGGAACTTTCCAGCTAAAGTATCCCTCCTCATTTTTATCTGCCACAAATGGGTGTGGGACCAGCCTGTTTTATGTCTCTGCCCTTCCTACAAGTCTTGAGGTGGCTTCCTCTATATGTCCTTAGTTCTAGGACTTCTGTTCAGCTGGACATCAGGTGATTCTGAATGGTGGTTGTTCTGAAGTTTATTTGTAATTTTGATGTGGTCATGAGAAGAGGCAAATACAGCATTTACCTATTCTGCCATCTTGACCAGAAAACAAAGGTTCTTCACTTTTAAGATCCATAGGATTAGATTGGGTCCACCTGGATAACCCAGTATAATCTTTCCCTGTCAAGGTTCATACTGTTAATCACATCCGCAAAGTCCTTTTTACCATGTACTGTAACATATTGAAAGGATCTAGAGATTAAGGTGTAGACAACTTTGGGGACTATCATTCTCCCTACCACAGTTGAGCATGCTAAACACTAGGCATAATAAACTCTAGGTCCATTTATGTAGTTGCAAATGATAGGATTTAATTTTTTTTTCTTCTGCCTTTGCAGGGTAATCTTAGGTTGTCAAAGGAGTTCGATTGAGAAAAATTTAGGGGTCATTTATTGTTTGTTTGTTTTGAGTGAAATGGAGAAGAGAAAATAAGTATACGTGGTAGTACAGCTTCCAAGGAGGGAAGAGTTGAGTGAAGCACCATGGCTGGCAGCATTTGGACTGTTCTTTTGTGGAGTGGGAACATAATGGAGGATGAAAATGAAAAAGGAAAAACCAGGGGGGTTTGAGTCCACATTTCCCCACTGCTGTATGTGTCAACAGATGGCCCTCCTGGCTCAATTCATTAGATATCATCTATTTGGAGTATACCAAAAGATACTGAAAGATAGTTTTAATTATATTACAATTTTGGGTACAAACTTATACTTCCATTCAAGAATAATTCTTCTGCTGAGTGAATATTGAGTTTGAAAGTATCATCCATAAGGGGTTTGAAGCCAGAAAGATTTCTGAAAATTATTTTTCTGTGGGGTGGGTGGTGGTGGAAAAAAACCAAGTCATCTCAGGCAGTGACTTCCTTCTCTGTAAAATAGAAGCTGAATAAGCAGAGGCAGAATTAACCTTGCTGAGTCCCAGGAAGAGGGGAGACTAGAAACCTGTCAGCTGAAAGGGTTATTTATGGGAGATAGACATGAGGATATGTGTCCAAAAGATTGGATGAAGAACTGAAGCTTAATTCTGAGGGCTGGACAGGCAGGTTGCTTGTATCATGACAAAGGACAATATCAAATACAGAACTTAGAATTTCATTTCAATCAGAGAAGAGAGGACTGAATTAAAGTCCTAGGACTTATATCTATGATAATGGTTACTATCTTATCAAAAGATTAGAATTTTACAATGGAAGACAGTGAGTAAGGGCAACACTAAAGCTACTGGTTACATTAAGATTTTGTGCAAATGAATAAGCTTATATTAACCAGTTATAGCAGCAGGTTTTGACTTTTGGGCTTGGGATATAGACCATGATATACACTGGAGAATAAATGCCAAGATAAAGTCCTATGGAAATGTACTATTTTGGGGGAGGAAGCTTAAAATAATAGAGAGGTAGTATGAAGGAAAGGTAAATATAGGGGCTTTAGGTTAATGCCCCAGAGCTCTCAGCTCCGCAGCTGCAATATGAACATAAAATGATATTCACTTTATAGATTTGTGATCAAGTTAAAATGAAATAATGCTTGCAAAGTACTTAGTGCAATAACACATAGTTTGCACTCCATACATTTTAGGTATCATTTATTTTAATGATTCTGAGTCACAGAGCTGTTTCTATTCTTTGACTTAGGGCTGAAATCTGAGGTTGCTTAGTGTTCATACTCAGACCTCCTAGCATCTGAGGGGAGTTTGGAGGGGAGCTTCCAATCCTCTCTTTCTCCTTTAACTTTCTCCTTTTAGGGATTAAGATTTAGATTGAAGTATGTTCAGTTCACTTGGATAGTACCTTTTTCCAAATATTATCATAGAGAGGAATCTTTTTTCCTCCTCCTTCATGAAATTAGCACCATAACTCCAATTATTCCTCTCATCAAGTACTTACAGGCACATAGGTACTAGCAATATTCAGATGAAATGGAAACAAACGTCAACATGCTGTAAAAGAGTCTCAATTGAGAAATAGACTAAGAAATAATAACTTCTAAAAGTCATCAATACCTACTCCAGATATTTTAATAAATATTAAGATAGCTTATTTTCTTCCTAAGATTACCATGGAATTAATTTTAATATCAAATTTTCATAGAGTAGCGTATTGTTTCTATGAATAGAATAATGACAAATAGAGTAATGACAAATTCCACATCACTTTCATTCACATGTTTGTCACTATATGAAATCACTATTAAAATCATAGGCTTGAGTAGAAAAAATATGTAAATGGCAAATCATATAGAGAAATCAAATTGATTCAGCACATAAAAATGTTCCATTTTCAAATGCCTTACAATATAAGTGAAATAGATTGAGTACTGCTATTTTTGAGGCTGTCCCCTACTCAGCATTTATGATGAACTCTCTTGAAATAAGAGGGAACATTCATTCTTCACTGAAGTGTTCCTGGTACTCCTTAAGAAGATGACTTTCAGGGACTTTATAAGAAATAAATACTGAAGAAATCTATGTTAAGACTATTATCATGATTAGGTAAATCTCAAATTAAAGAATTTAGAGTTTTGATTTTTTAAAATGTGCTAAGAGATATTAGGTTATTAGTAAATTTCTTTTTGGGAGAAGTTTAGCAATTTGCACATTTAAATAAATATATTATGTGCTAAGAATCTCAATCTGGCATTTCCAGTTTTGTAGATATTTGACCCACTAAATCCATTAATAAATTAATACATATTCATTAAACACTTGCTATATAATCAGTTTTGTGGCAGGTGCTATGGAGCTTAAGATACAAACCAGTTATAAATTATAATTCCTGTTCTATAAGAACTTTTAATGAAGGTAGGAAAACATACATGGAAAGATATATGTAACAAAATCTTGCATGGTGAAGGTCAAACTATAACAGTAACAGGGTAAAGAAATGGAAAAGTTTCTGTGATTCATATTACTCAGTGCAGACTTCTTGAAGGAAGTTACATTTGAGCTGCAAAAGAGTGTTGCCTTTGAACAAGGGGCAGTGGTATTCTGGACCTAAGAGAGGCAAACAGGTTTGAATGTGGTACCAATGAAGGAGAGCAAGAGAGAATACTGACCAGAACAGAAGACAAGGGGGAAATACTTTGTATTTGTAGGATAGGACCAGAATACGGAGGACCCAGATATACATTTTGACAAGCAGTTAGAAACAAAGTGCATTTCAGCATTCAATCTGTCTTAGACCATGTGGTTGTCTAAATTAGATATCATTATTCCTATGGAACTTGAACTTGGATACTGCCAAATAAAATGATAAACTTATTTTTTTTAACTTTTATATATATATAAGCCATGTAAATCACTTATTTTTAACTCTTCTCACACTAAAATATACACAGATAAAATGATATGATATCTATTTACTTCAAAATAATAGACAGTGGGCAGATGAAGTGAGGATAAAGATGAAACGGAATTGGCCATGAGTTGGTAACTGTTGATGCTGAATTGTGGGCACATGGAAATTTGTTATATAATTCCACATATTTTTTTATTTTTGTAATTTTTCATAAGTAAATAATTTTTACAACATCCTTCTACTTTATCTATATGATACACTATCCTTGTGAATTTTATATCTGACTCTTCTATCAAATTTTCTTACACTGCATGAGTGCATAAAACCAGAAAAGCAATCTATAGGAAAGTAAATACACACACACACATACACACTTAGAGAATGAGAATATGAAAAAAATCTCTCCATCTATTACAATAATTTCATTTCTAATTCCTCTTAGCTTTAAGGAGAGTATGGCCTCAGCCTTACTAACTTTTAAATTTTGGATGTAGTTTACTTTATTTAATACTTTCTAAGGAAGATATGTGTACTGTTTAATCTTACGTTTTGTTGAACAAGTTTCTGTGCAGGACATTTTTTCCTGCCTTGAATTGTATACTTTGCCAAGTATTGGATTCAGTATTCACATCTTCATGTAATCATGATCAGCTACATATTAATTATTATTTTAAAATTATTTACCCTGCAGTGGAGATGATACTGAATAGCTTATTAATATTTCCAAAAGAGCCAATGAACAGTTTGCTAATTTGAAAGACTCTTGGGGAAATAGATTTGGCTTAGATTAAAATCCCAACTCGACCTCTTATGAGTTCTTTAGGCAAATTATTTAATACATTTAAGCTTCAGTTTCATCTACAAGTGAACTAAAACTACTCACTTCACAGAGTTTGGAAGATTGAATTAGACTTGTTTTTGCCAAATTCTCTCCTCCCACTCTCTCTTGAACCTATGTCAATCAAATTTTCACCTCTTCCACTCTATTGAAAGGCCACATGACCTCTATCATGGTAAATTTAAAATAAATTTAATCTTACTATCATTTGTTTCTTCCCAGTTAAAAGCACAGGTATTACCTTTTCTTTATTTAAGTCTTTGACTGAAATGCATTTTCTCAGTAAGACCTGCTATGCTCATTCAATTTAAAAATTTAACCCCTACTTCTGCATTTCATATCCACATTTCCTGCTATTCTTAGCAGTTAGGACTATTACACATTATTTCACTAATTTTTTTTGCTTACTTTCTATCTAATCCTCTCCCTGACTCCCCGCTACCCCATACTCCCGTTCTATGAAGGTGGAGATTTTTTTTTTTACCATGTATCTCTGTTGCCTAAAAAAGTTGCTGGCATATACTAGGTATTCTGTAAATATTTGTTGAATGAATAAATAGGTGAGACTAGAAATATATCTACATAAAATAGATGCTGAACCAAAGTAACTTTTTTTCTTTATTACAAAAAGAGCATTGAAATAATTATTTTAAATAATCTTGACAATAATCATGGATAATATAGGCTCCTAAATTAGTACTCCTACAATACAAAAATGTGCCATTAAATATTATTATAGATATTATATTTTAAGTCATTAATTTATATTTTCAACACACATTTATTGAGTATGTATCATGTATGAGGCATTGCATTAGGCATCACAATATTAAAAGGAATAAAATGCATTGATGCCTTCAAGGTATTGCTGGCCCACTGAGGAGGAAGACCCAAAAAGAGATCAACATATTATAGTAATGTAATCAGAGTAATATGCAGGAAAGATGGCACTCATTCCAAGGCGACCAGAAAACCTCCTAGAAGAAATAATTAAACTGAGTGCTAGAAATGAGTATGAGTTCATTTGAGAAAAGGTGACCCAAAGGCAAAGCCATGCAGGGAAGCTTGTTTGAGGAAAGAACTAAGTGAGAAACAGCATGGTATATGTGTGTGTTACGTGTGGCAAGAGAGGCGGGTGTTGGGATTAGACTTAGTACTCATAGATTTTTAAATGTGATATGCCTGGATGCCTATTTTTGCCCTTTCTTTGTGGCTAATGTATAGATACAATGATATACAGGTACTATGTTTCCTCTACAGTCATAAACAGTGACTTTGCCTTTCTTATGCCTTAAAATACTCTATAGGGTATCAGGACTCTTTAAAGTATATAATCACTGCATGAAAAGATAATATTTTACACATATAATTATCACAAGACACACAGAGATAACTTAGGGAGGTTAAATATTCAGACTGAAAAAACTAATAATAATTTGCTGTGTCAGGGGAAAAAAGAAAAATGTTTTGCTTAGTTCTTACAGAAACTTTTATTATAAAGGAGACAATTTGTTTGAGATGACATTTTGCATATAGAAAAAGAATTTGGCTTGTACTGTCTAAAACAAGCCAAATGAGACTTGTAAAAACAAGAAGATAATACTTTGGTAAATCACAATTATATACAATTTGGGAAATTAAGAATTTGAAAATTAAAAGTCGTGAATATTCAAAAGAATTTCTTACCACTTTATAAAAAATAAGTGTTAATATTTTTATTATATTTTCTTGAGAAGGATAATCTTGATCAAAAAGAAAAATTGTGATACTTGTATAATGACTTTGTGCAACTATCATATCAGAGGCAGCCTATGAAGCTCGAGAGTAATATTGAAAAATACTATCCTCCCATTATTCATCACAATAATCTTGTAAACACAAGAAACTCCATGTTAATTCTGATTTGTAAGTGAGTGGATACATGCATGTCAGACAGACTCACACTTGTGTTCTAGGTGTAATGCAGTAATCGAAGTCATCAGAGAACTGCTGTAATTTGAAGTTGATTTGTTATCCTAAGGAGAAACTCTTGTTAACTGTTTACTATTAACAGCAGGTTGCTATTTGTTCCCATAATGTTTCTCCTTTTTGTCATGGGCTTATGGCAGTACAGCCAGCAGCTAGATTTCATTTTCCTTGCTGCTATGTGGACTTTGTAACTATGTTTGAACCAATGAGATTTGAGTAGAAGTTATTGCCATGGACTTTGCCTCTTTCCTCCTTCCTGTTTTCTGGAAAATAAACATGTCCCTGGTTCTGTTTTGCCCAAGGAGTAAAGGATAAAGTTGAAAGAAAAAACCTGAAAACAAAACAAAACAAAAAAATCAAATTAAAATAAAGAAAGAACCTAGGTCTATGAATGACTGTGGAATTGAGCTGTTAGGCCTGTTATTCTCTGGCCAGTGTGTTGTGTGAGAAACAAACTTCTGCCTTACTTCTCAGTTGGTGACTTTTAAAGGAAATATTTGAATAGTTTCTGTGGCTAGTTTTTATTCATAATAAGTGAGTTTCTAGTCAATATTATTTTGACCTTTTCCTGGTCTCAAGGGACATTTATTCTAAGACAGGGAGAAGACAGTAAGTGCATTTAAAATGTGCAATAGTTTCTGTTTTGGGAAAACAGTTTAAGGTGACTCCTATTTAATCATACCTTATATAATCAATCTCCTTTCTTTGGGGGCAGGCTGATGTTAAGGCATCAAATATGGCAAAAGTCTTGGGCTGTCACTTTGATAATTTTGTTACTTTATATTAGGCTCCATTTTAGCAGATTGTAGAGAGTGATTCTCCTGCTGGCCTTGAAGAAACAAACATATTGTAAGCTGTCTATGGAGAGTATTACATGGACGGGAACTGTGGTGATCTCTATGACCAAGTGTGGCTTCCAGCATATAGCTAGTAAGAAGTGAGTTGTCAGTGATACAGCTGCAAGAGGTGAATTCTGCCAACAACCAGGATGAGCTTGGAAGTTAATCCTTCCCCAGGCAAGCCTCCAATTGAGAATATATCCAGGCCAACACCTTGATTATAGTCATGTGAGACCCTGAGCTAAGCCAGACCTAAACTCCTGACCCATAGGAACTGGAAGACAATAAATGTGAGTTGTTTTAAGCCATTAAGATCGTGATAACTTTTACACAGCAGTAGAAAACTAATACATCGATAATGATATATTTTATGAAAAACAAAAAGAACAGCAACAAAAAACCCAAAACAACCCAGAACTCCACATCAATCCAAAATACTGCATAATTAATTCTATTTTGTATCTCTTTGGATGAAATTCTCACTCATTCCTCTCAGTTGTTTTTCTAAAGTTTTAGAATATAAGATGATAGACTCATGTACTAAAATAAATAAGTTACATAGCAACAGTTACAGCGTAGCAGCTCATCTTATGTTACATCACCATCTGGATTGCCACTTCTAATAAATAAAATTTCTTTCTAATCTGCTCTTCTTTATTTTTCTTAAAATAGTCATCTGTACAACAAAATTACATGACCTATTTTTGCTTTTATAAAAATAAGCTATTACAATTTGACTCATCAAATTGTACTAATGAAGACATACACAAAAATAAACATTGATAGTCTGAGAAAATTCTATTCTGATGATTTTTAGAAATTACTTATATTTCTTATATTTAGAAATTATGTAAAAGAAAATATATTTCTTAAAGTGTAGACACAAAATAGTTATAATTAGATATAATTAAGTCACTTTGAAAATATAACTGGTTTAGAGGTTTTGAACATTATTAATTTATTAATATTAAAAATTTTTTTCCCTTGCTAAATATCAAAACTCGTTAATCTCTGAGGGTATTTCTACATACAGCAAAATTTGTTTCAGTAAAATGCAAATGGAAATATACAGGGATATAAATTTCTTAACAAGAAAGCTATTAACTTACATGAGGATTTAATTTTTTTGCTTCTCAAACACAATCTCTATTGCCAGAAATTCTGATTCAACAGGACTAAGCAAAGATTATGGTTTCAGAAATGAGGATAGAGGGAAGTGGAATGGCGGCCTGTGCATCTGAGATTTTATTAAGTTTCTCTAAAGATTCTTATATACTCTCAAGTTTACGATCCACTAATTTATTTAATCTCAGCTTAGTAGGTCTGCAGTGAAAGGCAGTAGTTTACGGTGATGCTGTAAGCACAAGAAGCAATCACCTGTCACCATCTTTTAAATGAAATTTACTGCTTCAGTTTCCAAGATTTCTCAATAAGTGATATAAATTATGTCCCTGATTAGTATCTCTTCTCTTCCATCATTAAATGTAATTCCTAGAAAATTAGAGAGGTAAGAGATTGGACAGGAATGATTACGTGTATGTGCGTGTATGTGTGTTACAAGTATTGATGGTTGGGTGGATAACAGTAGGAGAAAAAATAGTTATGTACTTTATCTAAAATATCCCTACCTCGCCATCTAATTTGCACTCAATCTTCAAAGCTCAATTTAGTTATCACTTCTTCTATGAAGTATCCTTCTTTCCTCAGGCAAAATCAGACTCCACTTTTCTTCTGCTCTTATAGCATCCTGTAAATAACTCTCATACATGTATCATAATTTTTTATAGTTGTCTTTCTCCACTGATAGAGATTTCACCCTGTCTGCTGTGGTATCCTGAGTCCCTAGTATAGTTATTGGTATGGACTAGGTTCTCAACACATGAAGGAATTTGGACTTGAAAAGTACTAGGAAAGGGTGAAAATAGGAAAATATTTGGATAAGGAAGAAGAAGGGGCATATCGGATAACATTAGCTTCGATAACTTTTTTGGACTTCTTATTCAGAGTTTGTTGCCTGAGGCTCTTATTTATCTCATTTTTTCCATTCTTCTCATTAATTCTCATCCTACCATCCTGATAGTTAAGATTTTAAAATTGATTACATGTTTATTAATAGTTTCTTTATGTTGATAGAATTGGTTAAAGTTTAAGTCAATTATAATTCTCCTCTTTAGTCCTCTATTCAATAATAAAAGCAGATGTAATCACTATCTTAGTGGAAACAAGCGCACATGAAAGAACAAATTCTTTTAAGCGTGCAAGAAAATCCAGCATTTACTGAGCATTTATTATATCCCAGACACTGTGTTGGACACTTAACTTAGATTATTTCATGTAATTCATGTAATTTTTTTTTATCAGTCTGTGAGGTAGGTGTTATAATTCACATAAGAAAACAATTTTAGAGAGGTTATAAAAATAGCCCAAAGTCTCATTAGCTGATGAACAAAGGAGCCAAAATTCAAATGCAGATCTATTCTACCAAGTTGTGTACCCTGCAAACTCAATGGCCTGGACTGAATTTATTTGTAAGGAATGGTGACTCCTGCAGAGTCACTTGTGAATTTTAACACATCAAAGAGGATATACCTGCTGGGGGAAGGTCTTGTCTAACTCCTCTATTTTGCTTTGCATACCTTGAATGTTTTAGCACCTTAATCTTAGAATCTTTGTGTCTCTCATACCTAAAGATGCCTCATTTCTACTTTATTTTATAAGATGTACTAATATATTTAGGTTTAAATGTGCCATCTTGACAGTCATTTATATTAATATGCAAGATTTCTATATATAGGAGGATATAGCTTTGTTCATCTGTATTCATATCACATAAATCATAAATCTTAAATAAATCTTAAATCCCAAACAAGATGACTTTCCATTCCCTAAAAAAAATATCAAGTGGGTTTTTGTCCCTATATTCTTGCTCATCCCTTTTCCTGAAACACCTTTAAATACTTATCAACCAAAACTGTCCATCTTTCAAAGACCCACTAGAAAAGGATGCTGAGGCTTGGTAACAATCCACTTTGTAAAGCACAAGATGGAAAGAGGTACTGAACTAGGAGGCAACAGAAATTTTCTAAGGCCTACTGTCTGAATGACATGGCAAGAACAAGTGTGGCTTATATAAGATTCAGGAAGTCCCAACTGGATTCCAGGTGATTCCCCACATTACCTTGGGAGATTCCAATGGATGTGAGAGGTATTTGAAATAAAGCAAGCCTGTTTGCTAAAGGAATGTAAGTATAAAGAATATGACTCAACCTTCTGAAAGAATGGTTACCAAAAATTAGTTAGCCTTTGTACTTTAGTCACCAGTTGAGTTTAGGGTAAAATTCAGTCCTATAAAGAAATTGAACTTCCAGTTAGGGTAATTAGGCAAAGGACACAGTGAAGAAACAAGGTAGAAATCTATTCCAGATATAGGGACAACAAGGAGGAAAATAGGGAATACTTTTGTTGAGATCATTCTAGCTCTGCATTTCATAGTCTGCATCTGGCTTTCATATTAATTAACTAATCAAGTTAAGCATTTATTGAGTATCATTCATGTATCAGGAACTAACCTGAATTAAAATGAATAAAACACAGTTCCATACAGTAGGCAAGAAAGCCAAATATGAGGAATTTAAATTAAATTATATTAGTATTATAAATGAACATTCGGTGGACATTACTTGTTCTGTTGATCACTTTCTCACATCATTCACACTACGGCATTATGAAAGACCAAAAAAACTATTCCTGCTTGGTTCAACTTGCTAAATTATAGTTCTCTGTTAAGGAGCACTTGTCTGGGTTGTGTTTCTATGTGACATCCATGCAGAATTAAAGGGATGGTTTATCAAAACCATTTGAACTGTTAGAGGTGAAAAAGGGTAAGGAGCAAAGGGGATAAAATGGAAGCTTTCAGATTCTATTTCCAGGTTAAGAATTCCATTAACCAATGGAATTTGATATGGGGCTTCTGTGCAATTCCTGCTTTGATTGATTGTGGGATAGGAAATGAACAGGATCTATCTAACAAGGCAGGGAAGGAAGTATGGGCACAAGTGGTCTCAGTTGTGAAAGAGCTGAAGTAGAGAGACAAGGACAGTTCTGTTAATTCCTCCACAATGGCTTTACCAACCACCCAAACTGATGTAATGGCTTATCACACTTTGTTTACATTCATTTCCTACTTGCCTTATTCTGTTGTGACATGAGAGGACATGCAGTGCCCAGCCCTCAGGCCAGAGGGGTTTAGGTGAAACTCACTGATTTTCCAATATTAGTCATGGAGGGCAATCAGGTGCTCTAGACTCAGTGCCTAAGAAGAACAAGTTTCACAGTTGAATCCAGATGTTGGTGATTTGAGGCTACAAAAGAGAGGTGGATGAGAAGTGCATATCAAGATCTAGGGAAGGGCCGTGGTAATTGTTTTCTTGGGAGATTTATTGAACATAGCAGAATGCTTTGTTGAAGATTTTGGTACAGGAAAAAGAAAATTATAGGCATTAGGCTGGGTATTTGGACCCCAACTAAACTATGCAGACTTGGAGGATTGAGACTTCATTCTATTAACCAATGGAATTAAAAATTTTAAAGAATATTACTAAGATTTTTATTCTATTCTATTCTATTCTATTCTATTCTATTCTATTCTATTCTATTCTATTCTATTCTATTCTATTCTATTCTATTCTATTCTATTCTTTTCATACCTTTAGAGTATACCTATCTCTCTCCTATGCCCACTTCACTCTTTGAAACTGGATTCCGAATAGGAAAGGCAGGCAAGCAAAGAATTTAATTGAGGCAAAACTGAATTCTGGAGGCATTATTTGGAGCTTATGTGCACATTGAATTCTTCCTGACCCATGTATCCAGGCAGTATTTGGTTTTAGACAGCTCTTGGTGCAACATAAGGTGAATGAATACACGTGGTCTTTCTCACGCTCATCTCCAAACACTTGGCTTTTTTTTCATCTAACTGCAGCTTCAAAACAGGCCCAATATGTTTTCATCAAGGCCTCTGCACATACTACAGTCCTTGTCTGGAAAGCACTTCCTGCAAATATCCTCATGGTTTATTCCCTCACTTTAAGATTCTGCTCAAATTTCACATTATTAAAGATTTCATTCTCTTTCCTCTCATTCTCTTTGTTTTTCTCTATAGCCCTTTTAAATAAATTGTCACACTATATATTTCTCTGTTCATTTTCTGTTTCCCCATACCAGAATGCAAACTCTGTGAGGCCAAGGGCTTTGCTTTGTTCACTGTTCTGTTGTCAGGGCCTAGAACTGTGCTTGGCACATAGTAGATATCCAATAAATGTTAGGTGAAAATCTGCCTGGCCACCAAAATTTAGACATAGGATGCAAATGATTACCAAGATCTATGAAGTGGTGGGGTCAAGGTGTCTGTCACCTTATATGCGTTAGGAATATTTTAGGAAACATTATAGGGCTGAGTCAGTTTAATGGCATTGTTAATGGACGCATCTATGGCTAGCCCATTTTAGGCAGATGCCGGAAAAGCAAAGATGGAGACTGATATGTTGTATCATTTCTGATGGCACACAAAAAGCTTTGATCATTATACTTTTAGATTATAAGCTCCATGGAGGTGCTTATGTCATACTTAATTACCCTTAATAGCAACTAGCCCAAGGCTATACATATTTAAATAACTGAATAGCATTTATTGAATGATTTGATATTGAAATTACAAAGCTACATAATTGAGAATTATTTAAAGTAAGAATATCTGTAAAATGACTTTCTTAAAATTGCAATTTTGATTTAGATTTATTGTAAAATGATCTATTAAGCTACCATTTCAGAAATGAGAAAGTCTTGATGTTAACCTGAAACATAAGCCAATATAATGTTTAATTAGATAAATGAAATGATCTGACTATTACTGAACTGTGAGAATTAGATGAGTTACTACATGGGATGCATTTAAACAACTGGACACATAGTAAGACCTCAGTGAAGAGAAATTATTATTATTATTATTATTATTAGTGTCCTGTGGTATGTGTGTGTGTGTGTTGTGTGTGTGTATGTGTATTTTGTCTTCTCAAATGGAGAGCACATCTTATGTAGTAAGAACCATGTAATATATTTCTATGTACAAGAATGAGGTTGAAGAAATTTTCTACCTGTAAAAATTTTGGAATGGTGCTGTTACTATTATTTATGGGGAGAGATGGAGAAGGGGGGAAAAAAGTATAGTTTTGTAGTGAGGAATGTGGGATTTTGGATTTAACATTGCTAACTTCAATCCCACTTGCTAACTGGGCTTGCATGAAAAAAATTACTTAATCTTTCTAAGACTCAGATTCCTTCTCTGTAAAATGTCAAACAATAAAAATAACATACCCCTCAGGATTGTCTTGAGGACTAAGTGAGAAAATATATTGCAAGATAGCACAGCACATTACTTGCACTTTATTTTGCCAATTTTAGTAATTATTTTAATCTCTCAAGGATCCATAGTTGTATCTTATAAGAAGTACAGAAACTTAACAACTGTAACAATATGACATATCTCTTCCTTTTATGTTTTATGGAGTTAAGAACACTGACAATAGAATAGGTTAAATCAGTAAGTATTTCTTCTTCATTCATTTGGAAATGTATCATGTTCTGTTTTGGGACCACTCCTGAATTCTTGTCTTGCATTATTATGAAGAATTTCACTTGTTTGATTTGTAATCCACAAATTAAGTTAAGAGTTTGTCGGGAGACAGTATCTCTGATTGTGTTAGAGTCCCGGCTGCATCAGTGACTGTTCTTTATATTGGGCATCGTGGTACTATAAAAGTGTGATTGATTGAACTTTAGGCTACAAGTTCTAAATTTGAATCCTATTCTTCCCACTCTCAACATGATCAGTAGACCTGCAGACAGGTCTCTCATCCCTCTGTGAAGGCATTTCTCATGTGTTAAATGAACACAATAATCTGAGCACTCTCAAAAGCCATTTGTGAGGTGAAAATGGGTTAATGTATGTATAAGTGCTTTATGAGCTGTCAAGTGTTGCATAATTATAAGGTAATATATGATTAATAAATCAACAATGATTTATTGATTCATGCCAGGCTGAATGAATAATTTCATCATTGCCTAAGGCATTTAGCAAGCTAAATTTGTGTAGTATTTTCACAATTGCAAGTACTTGAATTAGAATGCTTTTAAAAATGATTAATTTGGGAAAACTATCTCAGAGATACCTTATGTTCCCTTATGTTAAGTCTCACACTTAGATTTCAGTTTTTGGTTATTCATCACTGGAATTTCTGCTTATTTCATGTTAACACTAAGGAAAAATACGTAGTTTGTGGTTAAGCTGTATCTCTTACTTGAGGGTTGTGAAAGAATATTTACTATTCAAATGGCTGAGACTTGCCAAAAAATGCATTTTTTTTTCTTTATGAGGAACACATAATGGCCAGTATCAACAGAGAAAAATTCAGTGGAATTATACCTATAATCATTTTAAAGATGCTAAGATGTTGCCATCCTTGGAACAGATTGAAACTCTCAAGCCCTAGAGGAATCAGGTATAATTAAATACTTTTGTTAACTAGTTTTTAAAAATTGTCATGTAGGCAGTGAAATTGTTCATTTTTCTCTTGCATCTATATCCAATAAAATGACCAAAACCTTGGCTATAACAAAATGAGAATCAAGACAGTGTTGATTTAGTAATTATAGGAGTAATTTTGTTGATGCATTTTTAAGGTCCACATATTTTTTTGATTCCTTTGTCTTACCAGTAATAATTCACACAGTAGTTCTCTGTCCTTACTTTAAAGTCAGCATATGCTGAGAACAAGATTTCTTAAAACATTATTTCAGGGCAGCGTGTTACATGCTGCTGAGATGAAAAAAAAGTCTTAAAAAAATAAAACCATGAAAATATCAGCATCTGCTTTTCTAGATATGGAAATTAAAGCATCAAGTTATATAATAAGCAAAAAATGTTTTATTTTTTATTTTTTACATGAATAATTTCAAGCACACACAAAAGATGAAAGTATTTTAGAACTTCAATATAGCTATTCCGAGATTCCAAAATTATCAAAATTTTGCCGTTTGGGCTTCCTCTGTCATTTCTACCCCTCTCTTTCCCCTTCTCTTCCCTCCCTCCCTCCCTTAACTTTGCTGAAGAGTTTTAAAGCAAATCTCAGGTATTATGCTATTTCACCCTACATACTTTACTATGCAACTCTACAGAATGTGAACCTTTTCCTATGTAACTACAATGACATTATCACTCATAACCAACTTAAAAATAACATTTTTAAGTTAAAAAATATGTTGGTATCATTTAGTAATTAGTCCATACAAAATTTCCCATACATTCTCAAAAATTTATTTTGCATTTGATTAATTTGAATCAAAATCCAATTTCTACAAATCACATTTGATTCTCTTAGCTCTTCATCAATTGTGATCCCTTCCTCCCCTCACTTTTTTTTAATGCAATTTACTTATTACTGAAAGTTGATTTATTGTTGTTCTGTAGAATTTCTCACATTTTGGAGTTGTCTGTTTACTTTCTTGCTTTCTTTAATTTGCTCCTTTATCTTCCATAATTACTATAAATAGAAGTCAATGGTACACAGTTCTTTAGCTAGGGTACTTGATCAAAGATGCTGTGGGCTTTGTGTTATGTCAAATTATGAGGAACTGCATTTTGGTTTTCTGTTTTCAGTGGCACAGCCATAAAGCTGAAAGTTCCATTGGAGAGTTCCAATAGACTTTACATCCCACAGTTTCATTCAATGATGATTATTGCTTGAATTATTTCGTAAAGGGTTACACAATGGAGTTTCCGTCTTTCCTATCATGTGGGTCAGCTGCAATTCATTCCAAAAAATAACTTTCTCACATCATGTAGAACTATTTGGTTACCCTGAAATACAGTTTGTACAGAAAAGCAAGATAAAAGGCTATCTCTCTCTCTCTCTTTTTTTTCTAATTGCCATTTCAGAAAAGTAACGAGTGCTGCTGCATCTACTGTTTGACTCCTGTTTTCCCTCCATTTCCATTCTCACAGCCTTGATTCTGGCCCTCATCAGCCTTCAGTTGTACTGTTGGTATAATAACGTCAATCAATATTTTCTTTCCCTAAATTGTTTTTCTTTTCCCCTCTATTTGTCTATCATTACCAAAATGGTGCTTCTAAAACCTGCAGTGGGGTCCGAGTGCCTTCAGAATAAGGGCCACCTTCCTTTAGTAGGACATTTAGAACTCTGAGATTACGCGTCAGTTTACCTTTCTACTTTCACCAGCCACCACGCTCCACGAACATAAGGAAGTGCAACAAACACTCCCTGTGGTTTCCTTCAAGCCTCTTGCATGATTCTCTCAGAGGGCAATGCCATTCTCCCTTCTGCTTTCTCCCTTAATCCTAGTGATCCTTCAAGACTCAGCTCTAATGCCACTTCTCTAAATAAAACCCTATTTGAACTATTTTCTCTTCTAAACTGCCATAGCATTTCTAAGAACCTTGATATTTTAAAAAAATTTTTATAGTTCAGTTAGAATTGACATTCAATATTATTTTATATTAGTTTCAGTTGTGCGGCATAGTGGTTAGATATTTATATAATTTATGAAGTGCTTTCCTGATTAGCTAAGAAGCTTGATTTTGACAACTAATCTTATAACTGTCCTTCCTATACTTGATTTATATGTGAACCTTACTTATGAAAACATATGTTCTTAAGAAGTTTCACTTGTATAACCATATTTCTGTCAAAAGCCTTTGTATACAGTGATACTCAGAATATCATTATGAAATTATTTGAACATAATCCCTTGGGATTTGATGCCTTTAGATCAAGGATATACAATCATCATAATGAAAAAATAGTTAAATTTTGATATTCATGATCAAATATTTTAACAAAATGTATTGAGTACCTAGGAACCAGTCAATTTGCCCAATGTCTAACAGGCCTCACCTCACCTTACTTATTATTGTAACTTCCCTATGAGGTAGATTCTGCTAATATCTCCATTTTATCAAAGAGGAAAACAAGATTTAGAGAAATTATTTATATTGCCAATATCCTAAACCAGTGAAAATAACAAAGATTCAAATCCTTCAGTTTATGGAAAAGCTTATGTCTCCAATATCACGTTGAATGTTTCCCTCCCCCAATACTGCTGGATGGAAGAACCGCTGTGTGATGTGAGCTCAGAAAGTCATTATATGTCAGTGGCTTTGTATGAGCTCCATATGTTCAAAAAGAATTATGAACATTTGAAGTCTCACAAAGGACAATTTTTCCTATAATGGGTACATAAAGGGTAACTCAGGGAATGCTATAAAATGGTAAAGAAATAAATTTGGAAAATATAATTTATTTATAAAGAAATATCCTGAATTTATTAGAGATTTTCCATCAACTCAACATTTAGATTTTTCTGAGATACTGATAATATACTATTTTAAAAAGTAGAAGTAGTAGTTCTAAGAGAGAAATAAACTATAGAACTTTTAAATTTTGGTGCTTCTAGTCAATAAATATATTCTAGATGTTGTGAGAAGATACAAAGTCATAAAATGTCTACACATAGCTTATCAGCTAACAGGGGGAGTAAGAAATGTACTTCATGGTGGACAAATGCTAGCAATAAACCACCACAAGTACAGCAGGGTTCTAGTTTCTGCCATAACTTCTATGGGAATTCTGTGAAAGGAGAGAAAACTCTTCATGATGTTAAGTTTATATAGTAAATGAATTTTCACTAAAGAAAATAACTGGTGGCAAAGTTAAAGAAATACAGGCCAATTCCCTATAAACAGACTTCTAAATTACTTTAATGGACCTAGAATAAAAAAACTTTAGTATGTTTCAAACTCAGTTAAGTAATCAACATGCCCAGTTTGGTTGGAATTGTATAAGAAAGCCATAAAATTGTAAACATCTCTACTATTCTAGTAAAATTATAAATGATAAGATCTGTCAATGAAGAGCTTCTTATTACCTTCAAAATAAAAACCTTAACTTTATCTTTTTTTGCAAGTATTCTGTGAGGTAGTGTGGATACTGCCTCATGTTTAATAAAAAGAACATACTGTCATGCTGGGCTGAGAACAGTTCTGGGTTCTGCTTTCTGCCTTCTACCCTGCCAAGAACTAGCTGTTGTTGAGATTTCGCAAAAGTCACTTAATCTCTGTCACTTAAATTGAGTAGTGAGATTATCTCTAATGTTTCCTTTGTCAGTAAAATTCTGTGATTTAATATCATCTAATTTAAACAGATGCTAGTGATGGAGAAGATAGGGGACAGCTCTTTAACACAAATCTATGTGAAGGTTTATCTTTGTGTGGCAAAAAGAAATAAAATATTCCCATTCTTAAAGTCAGACCATATTTTCCTGCTGCTAATTTGTGTTTTGGGCAATTGTTAAAAAAAAAAAAAAAAAAGGAGAGTATTTTCTTTCTCTTTCATAAATAAAAAAAATAAAATAGAATCATTCATCTAACATATATGTATTTATTGAGCACCTGCTGTATACGAGGTACTGTGTTAGATATCGAGAACCACAATAGTGTACAAACAGACAAGGTCCTGCCTCGTGTAGTTTCCAGCCTGGAGTGAGGTGTGTGTGTGGGGGGGGGCGGGCAGTTAAAATAATGTACAGAATGCTGCAATGGGGCTTTTTCTGTTCTTGTTTCCTCTCTCAAAGGTGGGAAGGACACAAGGAATCCAAGGAACTTCACATCCTCAAGGAAGGGAGAGACCACACTTGCAGCAGTTGCCAGGGGCAAATCATTTTGGCCAGTACCAGTACCAGCTACTGTTAAAGGAAAAACAAAATTTCCTGACATTTGTTAAAGATACTAAGGCAGTCTTTATTCAGGACTATCGTGGTAGATATAGGGACCACAACAATTAGATTTTACAGTGGGGTAGAGAGATAGGGGTAACCTCTGAATACAGCATGAGCAAATAGGAACTTACAGTGAGGAGAAGAGGTTGGTAGATGAAAAATTAATAATAGAAAACAAATAGATAGGAGGTGTTCTGGCTACATCAACCTAACAGGATTTTTTGCTGAAGATAGGCCAGACATCGTTTGGGGGTCATTGGAGGATGAGGAGCCCTGTCAGATATCAAGCATGATCAGATGTCAAGAGTTCTGGTTAAACTGACTTAGCTAAGGCTCTTTCTAAACCTAGATTTTATAAGAAAGTGTATAGGTTGGCTTAGGAGAAATTTCAGGAGCTTTACTAAAGTTTGGTCAAGCGAAGTCTCTGTCACTACCATTGGCCTCCAGCCTAGAAAAGAGTAGAGACTCAAGACAACACAAGAGAGAGAGAGAGAGAGACAGAGAGAGACAGAGAGAGACAGAGAGAGACAGAGACAGAGACAGACAGACAGACAGACAGACATAGAGAGAGAGAGAGACAGAGACAGACAGACAGACAGACAGACAGACATAGAGAGACAGAGAGAGAATGAGACTTCCCTAGGAAAGAGTAGTTTTAAAAGAGAACCACCTGGAGGGCTTGACATATGAACCCTGGAGATGGGGGACTGCTGCCTCACTCCTGTCAAGAGAGTATCGGTGGGGGTCCCTGTCTGGTTACAAAGAAAAAAATAACTGCTGTGGGCAGGATTTTTCTTCTATCCAAGTGCCAGATAAGAGAGAGTGTTTTCTTGTGGGACCAGTGACTACATGAGAGAGAGCTCAAGCACATTGCCGGGGAGAACAGAGGAATCTCCAAAAGAAATGAGTGAGGGGGATCACCTGATGTCCCTGCAGGCCAAAGGGGAAGGGAGTGTTTAAAGCCAGCTGAAGAAACGGTATGATTTACCTCAGAGAGATGGTACAGGGGTGGGCTTTCTTTACCCTCAAAAAAAAAAAAAAAATCCCCAAAAAACTCACAGTCGCACTACATGAAGGAATGGATTGCACAGTGGCCTGCCTCTAAAAGGAACCAATGGGATATCAGAACTACATTTATACCCTGCGAGTATGTTGATTTTCCAAAGACCCTCTCCAGCTTGATTTGATGCTAGCTGCTGAGGGTCAGGATGCTGGAGTTAGGAGAGAAGAAGCAAGATATACTTGCCATGCATGCCTGTTGAAGGTTCCATGCCTGAATCAGACCTGAGCTGTTAGGAGAAAACTTTTCAACCTAGAAGATGTTAAAAATTGTCCTTATTTCATCGATCTAATTATTTTCATATCTGACATGACTCTTGTCCAGTGGCTGAGAGGGACTTAAAAATTGTGAGAACTGCCTGGGATTTCATCCAGGAAGAAAAAAAAAAAAAAACCCAAAAAACAAACCCCAAAAAAACCTCAGAGAGAGGGTTTAGAGAGACTATCTTAGAAAGGATCAAGTTACTTCATGATCCTAAGTCCTGCTCATTTAATAAAAATATTTCACGCCAATCACATAAACATTTATTATAAATTGCCAAAAAGCATTATAATGAAAACATAACAATACATTAAAATGGGGGTTTAGACTGAGTCGCACAGACTGCTTCTTTCAGAAACACAATCACAGAGATACCAAGCACTGCTTTTCTTTCTCCTCTCCACCCCCATCACTTCCTGTCCTCCAGCTCCTCATTCGTTTCAATCATTTCCAGCAGTTGGGGACATTTTTAGTTTAGTTTTGTTATTTTAGATAGAGTCCCACAGTGGGGCTGTGTACAGATAAATATATCTGTAAGCCAGAAATATTACAAACTACCAAGACAAATCATCAGATTGCCTTGTCATGTTGCTCTCAGTTGGAGACAAACATCTTAAAGCTAGAGAGAATTATTCTTAATGTGCAATCCTCTTCTAGGGACAGAATTTTATGTTAGATCTTTGGTAATGCCGTTTTGTGGGATAGGATCTTTATCTTGTGTATCACTTTCAAAGGAGAATTAAATAAGAATGAGCAAGTTGAAGAAAAATGAATGTGAAAGTTTCCTTTTTCAGTAATGTTAACTAGGAAATGACAGTGTATAGGTAGGTACTAATGTGTTTTCTTATGGAATTCGCACATTTGAAAGTATGATAAGCATTTGATTGCCAAAAATATGTAAAACTTTGATGTTTAACAAATATTATAGTTAAAATTAACTGGAATCTTAGAAAGTGTCCCTCAGGCTTATCTATTTACTTTTATATCTATTCTCACTTAATCCTTTTGTATCATAGAAAGAGGTGTTTATCCTTGTAATCAAGATCTGCCTTAGGATCTCCACAACCTTTGCTTCATGACTGATTTCTTCTCTATTCCACACATTTTGTCTCTAGCAGCTTCTTCTGCTTAGCCTGTAAAACATAATTCAAACTTCCAGTCCTAATATTAGAACAAAAACCTTCCTTGAGTTTGTGTCTATATCTACTCTCCAATTGTTGCTGCGTTTCGAATCATTTGCTAGTGGTCAAATTAAATGGACAATTTTCAGTTCTTATTATACTTATGATAACACAAGTTGTAATAACAAATGACCACCTCCCCCCACCACATTTCAGAGCCTTAGCAGAAGTTTATTTCTGGCTCACATCATAGTTTATATGTGTGTTTTTAGTTGAGAGTGGCTTTCCTTTATGTCTCCTTGCCTATCGTTGTTTTGCTATCAGGCAGGGCCTTAGGGTCCTCAGCTCTCAGGAGTGACAGTGTATAGATACTGTGTGTTGTCTTAAACAGATGGTATATCTCTTTTTAAATTCTTTTGGAACCCACATTCTATTAATTTAAACTAGTAAAATGGCACCACTAGCATTCACTTGAAGCTGGGAAATACAGTCTCGGCTAGGTGGGCAGTGACAACTTTCTACTAAGGAATGTGGAGCACAAACTTTCAATGGAGATTTAGCTGTTTGGCCACAGTATCATAGCCTCTACCTATTTCTTGAAACTCTCTGCTATTTTAGATAGTTTACAGTACTTTCTCCTGCTTCTACTTCTACCTCTCTGACAATTTTTCTTTTTATATCTTCCTTTCACACTTCACGGTATGCCAGAGCTCTATATTGTTTCCTATCTATGCTGTCATCTCTGCATGAACTTAGACATTCAACTAAAATCTATCTACTAACAGTTTATAAATTTGTATCTCCAGCCAACCTGTCCTTAGAACTTGAAACCATGTGTTAAATAGCTTGTGGACACTGGAAAACCAATAGTCTCCTTGAATTTGACATGTTTTAAACTAAACTTATTTTTTTTCCCCTCTCCCCTAATCCTCAAACTGAATTCTGCTCCTCCATTAGCCAGTTAATAAAGTTCCCATATACTCAGTCAATGAATTTAGAAACCCTGGAGCCATCCTAAAGAACTCTTTGTTTCTCATCATTTTCTTCATTTATACGTTCTTCCCCCCACCATATTAAAAATCAACCTCTAAATGTCAGTGATATACCAACTGTTTTTTGATTATGTCACCTTTTCCTCTGCTACCTAGTAGTACCCTTATGATGCCCATTCTGAAGCCCAGGAATATTGTATTTGAATCCTTACTATATTCTAGCCTTCAAATTTACCCTTCTCAAATTTATCAGCCAGTCTCCTACTAGCATGGTCTATCTAAAATAAATATTAACTAAACCTGCTCCTCCAGTAAAAGCTATCAGTCAATTCTTCATAATTTATCAGGTAACATTCTATTTCTTTAGCGTATTATATAAAGTCAGCAATTATCTGGATTCTCCTTTTTATGTCAACTTTTGCTCACACCTGAAGTTTAAGAATACCAAATTATATCATTTTATTCCTCAGTGGCCTTGTTTATACACTTTTTTCTATGTGAGATATTCTCTATTCCCTTTTCCCCTTCCTCACCAAGTACTCAGGACTCAGTTCAGGTACCACATCCTCCAGGAGGGATTACCCAGACTTTTAAAGTCAACTGAATTCCACTGTGCTTTCTTAGCATCCTTAATATTGTTATCATTGACTTTACTATGGTATACTTAAATTATTTAAGTATTTTTCTATGTCAATACAGGCAGTGAGTTCTCAAGGCCATTATCATCGCTATACTCTCAGGGCCTGGCAGGCACAGTGCTACTTATAGGATAGATACACAATAAATATTTTTTGAACTGAAATTGAACATTATTATAGTTCTATTATTTCATCTCAATTTTTTTTGTATCCAACTTTCCTATAGTATGCTATAGGACAGTGTCTCTCTAATTTACTATTTGACAGAAATAGACAATTTCTCATTTAACTTACCTTTTATTTTTCAAATTCTATCTAAATTTCTATCTTTTAAAATGCTTTTAAACAAAATTGTATATGTCTTATATCTGCTTTTTATCACAGAAGGGAATATGATCATGATTTTATTCATGTAAAATAAGTTAACCTTATCAGAACAAAGGATGAAATATTGTTTGTGAAATATTTTGAAAAACTGCTATTAAATTCTGAGGTTTTCACTACAATAGTTGTATTATTCTGGGTTCTCCAGAGAAACATGCAGAACCTCATTTATTATAAAGAATTGGTTCACACAGTAATGGAGACTGAGAAGTCACATGACCTATAGTCAGTAAGCTGGAAACTCTGGGAAACTCTGGAGAATAAATGGAAAAAATTTCAGTTTAGGTCTTAGTCTGAAGATGGGAGAAGACAGGTGTCCCAACTTGAAGACAATTTTGTAGAGAAAGCAAATCCTCCTTTACCCCCACCTTTTTTTCTATTCAGGCCTTCCAAAGGGTTAGGACCTACCTACATTGGGGAGGGCAATCTGCTTTACTCAGTCTACTGTTCCAGATGTTAATCTCATTCAGAAATACTCTCACAGACATACCCATAATACTGATGGATCAAATATCTGGGCACCCATGGGCCTGGTCAAGTTAAAACATAAGATTAATCATCACAATAGTATATCATGAACATTTCCTATATCATTAAATATCTATCAAAGCTATGATTTTATTGCTTTATAATCTTAATCTATGGTTGTATCATTAGTCATTATAAAATTTCCCTATTGCCTTTTAGAAATTGTTAACAAATTTCTACCAACATTAGGGATAATGTAATGAACATATTTATATAAATATCTATTGTTGCATATCTGTCATTTTATAGAGCTCTGTTGTTGAGTTATCTGTCTGCCTATCTTTGCTTCCTTTTGGGAACTAACCCCTCCTACTCAGCGTGATGCTGTTGGGGCTACTTAACTTATTGTGTCTCTCACCCCTAATTATTACCACCACAATAGTGGAAACAGATTAATCAAAGTATCCCATTAAACTAGATCAAGCTGATCAATCAAAATACTCCATTGAACCAGTTAAAGTTGACCAATCAGAATAATCTATTCTCATGACTTTGAGATTGTTCAGAGCTGAGCAAGGGTACCAAGTCCAGTGACTTGGAATATTTGCCGAAATTTAATTTATAGAACTGTCAGAGGAGATAGATTTATTATGCTGGGATTGCTGAACTGTGAAGATGTGATCAGGATTCTTGGTGGCCATCTCATTGTGGTTATGATGTCTCTACATAATAAAGAAAACATATAGAGGGAAGGAAGATTAAGAGACACAGACCTCTTTCAGATTTTATTGATTCCTTATGCAGTGTTAGCAAATTTATTCCTAGAATTCTCAGTTATGTAGACTTATAAGTCATTCTCTTGTGCATACATTATTTTGAATTGTAGATCTCTCATTTTCAACCTAAGGGGATGGAGTCTTAGAAATTTGATTATTTAAACATAGGTTATGAACACTTACTAAGTAATTTTATAGGGTTACTTTTCAAAAAGATTGTATTCATTCATTTTTTTCTAAGTAGCTAATTTAAAATAATAGAATAAAATATATAAATAATAGAAATAATTATAATAGCATTAGTAATAAATATTTAATTGAATGTTACTATGTGCTAGTCATTAAACCTAGGTTTATATTTGCCAGGGCATGCATTGTACGTATATTTTATTTCTGTCCACACATACACTCATTGCAATGGACATCAGCACAATGGGTCCAGAGTCTTACATATAATAAGTCAAATAAACTAAATATTATTGTGTATGTTTGCTGTTCTTTTAAATTTTAAAAATGAAAACAGTCTGCTTAACTATTATAGGCTAAAGAAAATGAACAGAATAAAACAAACAATAAAAATTTTAGTTAAGGTAATAATATTTGTCATAATACACAAATCTCTGTGGCCTAATACTACAGAGACCATATTTTTTATTCAAATTGGAACATTTTGAGAATTAAAGAGGGATCCTTTAATAAATATACTGGAAAACAGGTGCAAACTGGGGCTGTTCTGAGAATAGTGGGACATAGAGTAACTTTAGTTCATACAATAGATGTCTATTTCTTACTTAAATAAAAAGGTGTTGGAGCAGTGGTGAAAATTCTGAGTTCTGCCTCAAGTTATTATTTGTGAGTCCAGGCTCACAGAGACACTTTTGTCTTAAACATGTGGCTTTACGGGTATACTGGGTGTTACCATCCAGGAAGATTTATGGACCTTGCCTGGAAATGAGGCAATTTTGTTCACCCACATTCCATTGGCACATTCTTACTCAGTCATTTGGCCACATCTAAATACAATGGTGGCTTCAAATTGTAGTCCATTTAAGTACCCAGAGGGAAAGGAGAAATGGTTCAGCAAATCAGCCAGTGTATTTTCACAGTTAAAAATAGAACATTTTAAAAAGTATTTATATGTTTATAAAAACATGTTAAAAATTTTATTTCTAGAGAAATGAACTACAGATTGATATTATATTTTATCTCTTGAACATTGTTATTTTGTTTTTAAGCTATTTCTAAAAGAGATTCAGTTAAAATATATTAGGCAAACTTTATCTCCTATTAGATTCCACCCTTCAAAAATGTCATTGTTCATTATTTTTATCAGAACTCATGTGGCTAATCCCACTTATTTAGATAGTCTTTGTAATAAATAGAGCATAGACTTTAGGGTCAGGAAAACCAGAGACACACAATTACTAGACCTAAGATCTTGAACAAGTTATTTAACTTTTATGAGCCTCAGTTTCTTATCTTATGAAAACCTATCTCATGGAGTGGTTTTGAGAATTAAGCTGGGTGCTTAATGTGCCAAGTATATTTGACCTGTAGTAGATGCTTAATATTGATCCCCTTTTCTTAAATTACTTAACATCTCTCAGATATACTTAATTAATTGCTACTCCAGACAACTACTCCCTCATTCTAATTTAAAAAAACACATCAACTGAAAATAAATAATTTTAAATCTCAAAGTACAGAAATTATTGTTGTTAAAGTATTGGCAAAGTTACTCTTTAGCAAACAAAAGAAAAAATATAATTGAATGCAACAAAACCTTGTTTTCCCCACATCCTTAATTTTGTATAGGTGACACCACACAATGAGTTTATTATTCAGAAAGTTCCAGAAGTATCATGTGAGTGCAAGAAAACAGATACCAGTCTTCATGCTGAAGGGTAGCAGAATTCGCCACCCCATTAAGCCACTTTGGCATAGGATTATTTTGAGCTGAAGACAATTGAGAAGAAGCAGCTTAAAAGAAAAAACAAAAACAAATAAATGAACAAACAAACTTCTGCCCTCCCCATTTACCTAAAAGAAGAACATAAATTTACAAAGATGTCCTTCCTCCTTTCTCTACCAGAAACGACCCAAGTTAATCACCGGAAATAACCTTTATTAGTCTGGAGACTTTACTAACTAGCATTTATCTACCATTAGTTTGCCATATATTACCTCCCCACAATTTGCTGCCCCTAGAGACTCATAGTCTTTTTTGCATCTTGTCACTGCTCTAAATATTTATTGTTCCTTTGCTAAGCTGCTATATAGATACCAGCTCTAGCCACTCCTCTGAGTTATTCACTCCTGAGTTATTTTCCATGTATATATGTGATATCATTGTTAATAAACTATTTATTTTTCTCTTGTTAATCCATCTTTTGTCACAAAACCCCAACTGAGAATCTAAAACGGGCAGAACAGAAATTTTGCTTCCCTACATTGGCAAGCTAAATTTAATTTTTTATTAGAGGAATTTTATTGGAGATCACTGTGCCTTAAAAGATACATAAAAATAGTGAAGAATTTTGTAGAAATAGAAGACGAACTCTTAGGAACCAACAATATGCCATTGGGAGATTATACTCCCCGTGCTTACAACAGTGATGTCATAACCTGATTTAGTCTTCAAGAGACTAAAAATGGAATATAATGCTCATCGTCCTCGTGTCTAAGCAGGCTCTTTGCCGATATATATATATATATATTTTTAATTTTAATTAAATTTATTTGCATGACTTTGGTTAATAAAATTATATAGGTTTCAAGTGTACAATTTTATAACACATAATCTGTATATTGCATTGTGTGTTCACCACCCAAAGTCAAATCTCCTTCCATCACCTTATATTTGACTCCTTTCACCCTTTTCTACCTTCTTTCTTCCCTGCTATCACTTTGGTAATTGCTAAACTGTGGACTGTGTCTATGAGATTATGTTTGTCTTTTTCATTTATTGCTTTCAGTTTTATATCTCACATATGAGTGAAATTATATAGTTCTCAACTTTTTCTGTTTGACTTTCTTTGCTTAGCATGATAATCTCAAGATTCATCCATGTCACAAATGGCATTATTTTGTCTTTGGTAATATCTTTGTTTTGAAGTCTTGATAATATGTGTAATCTACTAGAATTTTAAGCTACTTTTACCAATGTCTCAAAAACCAGTTGAAAGCATTCCAGGATTTAAAGCCAGTCTCTTGAGTCAGGGCAGGCTGTCACAAAGTTTATTTATTTTTTTTTTTTTCTGAAAATTAGCAACATGTCAGTTTTCCAAAACCTTGAATGAGATGACATGAGTACATGACTAAGTGATTTAAAAAAAAAACATAGTCATCATTTAAACCTATCTTTAAAAGAAATTAAAAGCTAATTCCTTTAAATCTACAAGTAGTACCAAAATCTAGTATCTCCACGTAGAGCATTTAAAACAATATTAGAGACATAGTTTTATTCTAGTTTACTTTTAGTTTCTTAATTTAGGGAAGAAAAGAATCTACTTGGAACTTAGAAAATATAGTCAGTCATATGAAGATATATTTGGGTCAGTCTCTTTTTCCTGATTATCTCCTCCACTTTCAGTCACTGGCACTATCACTTCAAATATACCCTATTTTGCTACCACCCTCATGTGCTCCTATTCTCAATTCCATTTTCCCCCATGAGTTTGTAACTACAACATTCTCCATCTTCACCACATCACATTTATTCAGGCAAACTATATGTTCCCATAAATGAATGTGGGCCAAAGTGTTAATGAGTAAGGATCAGAAGCTGATTTTTGGTGATATGTGCATTTTAGCTGAGACTTTTTGACAAGTTTACTGCATGCTTCCTTTTCAAAACTCAGTGGCTGTCATTTTAGGCTTGCACAAGAGCTGTGATTTTAATGACACTCAAATTATATTTTCTGGTGACAACATACTTTATCTAGCATGGGGGGAGCATGGTTATTATCAACTCTGTTCCTTCATGGTAGCAGAAAAGCTTGAACCAACTGATTAGTGGTTCTGTATTAATAATTTCAGAAGGAATATCTGTAAAAGAAATTGTGTGTGGTACCATGCCTATATAGGGATATTTAACACTTTTTTGTTCTTGTTAAATTAAAAATGATAACAGGTTTATGATAGACTGACCAAGGTTTAACAGTAAACTGTCATTTTCTACATCAAGCGTTTGCTGAATACAGATCTAAGAATTTAAATATGGCCTTCTCTGGAGATGAGCAGTTCTCATGAACAGACTAAGAAATTTGCCTGTCGACCTTCAAAGAGTTCACATGAAGGTCTCCTTTCACAGGGACAAATGGCTTGGCAGGAGGGATGGACTGCAGAAACTGTGCGTTTTTCAATTTCAAACCTTTCTTAGTCTTTATAGCTAATATAGATCTAATTTTCTCTTCTTTCTTGTGTCATTTTTTATACCTTGACCTAGAGCATCTCCCATATTTCTGTTCCGATTAAGGGCAGAACTAGGCAGATCAAGGCAGAATAAACCTATGAGAAATGCTTATGCCAGTTTTTCAAGTTTACTGCTTGTATGAAATACTCAAAGTGGCCATAGAAAAAATTATTTTTTAAAATTATTTTAATGTGGTCTAACAAACCAAGATTCAAATGTTATCACATCTGTTCTATGGTTCATCGTTTTCTTTAAAAAAAAGAGAGAGAGAGAGAGATGAAATTGAACCCAAAAGAAAACATATGCAGGTATTCCAGTGTTTTCAAAATGGAAGATAAAAATAATCTTTTATTCTTAGCTTGCAGAATATTCCTTTTGAGAGGCACAATGTGATACAGAGTCCATAGGCAGATGTGTGGCCTTGTGTAGACAAAACAGTGGAGCATCTGACTAAATCCAGTATGTTTGTATTAGGTAGATACAACAAATATAGAAGAAGGCTAATTCTATAGTTGATTCCTTATCTTTTCCAAATTCATATAGCCAGCCCAACTGTGAAAATTTAAAGGACTATAAATTTTTTAAATAATAATAAACTATGATGTGCTCAAATAATAGAATCATAAATAAAAGATTTAAAGTTAATGTTCTCAAATATTGCCATAGGTTTGTGCCATGACATATCAGACTCACAATTATTGAAGCCTTAAAAGTATCCAAATGTGATAGTCATAAAACTAGATCTCTGAAATTATGTTGATATAATTTACGTGTGCGATATATATATATTATGTTAACGAATTTGTAAGACTGGCTTGAAATTTTCTCCAGGTATTCTAGAGTCTTGAAGTTTTTTTTTACATTATTAATTAGAATGATAATATTGTCATCCAAATAAAATCGGCATGAGTTTTTTCATTCATTCTCGTGTGCGTGTGTGTGTGTGCGTGTATGTGCATGTTGTGTGTGTGTGCGTGTGTTTGTGTGTGTATGTTTATTAAGCATTGACCAAGGGTAGCAGCTGATATAGATAGCAGACAGACTCTTTTACTTTGCAAAAGTAGATCATAGTTTTAGGATTTTTAGAACCAGTTTCAAGCATTTCATAATTTCTGTTGTCCTGGAGAGAAGCTGAAGGCATATCATTTCTTGAGTTGATTACAAAAGAGATTTCCTGATATTCTTCTTTAACCAAAATGTTCTCATTCCCTTTCTTTGCAGGCCCCTGGGCTCTTGTTTTCTGAGATAAATCACTGTCTTTCTTCCCAAAGCAAAATGAAAGGGGCAATTATACCCTTGGTGACTCTTAATTGTCCCAATTAACTAAGTCAGTTTCTGGAGGCTGACCTGAAAATGAAGCTTAGAATGTGCCTTCAATAAATGGAATTTGTTAAGTCAACTTGAGCCTTCCTGCCCCCTCCCATCCAAAAGCCAGCTATTTGAGAATTGAACTGCAATCACTCTACTGATGCCCGTGGGTTAGAATAAAAGCAGTGTTCTCTCCATACACCCTTAGTCAAATCAAAGGGAATAACAACAACAATCCAATACTGAGGATCTCTTAAACAGATTTCATTTTCAGTAATGTTTCCTTTTTTTCCCACATATGTTCCCCTTGCATCAAATCAGCATTTACTTTTTTTTCTTGTCTTCATGTTAGTTTGTTTGCCAGTGAGTATCAATGTATCAAATGTTTTACTAAGTACTAATTTCAAAAGCACTGCTCATTCAGTAGAGAAATTAGAACCTGAGTTATGTAACTTAGATGTGCTCTTCTCTTTCCTATTGGAATATTGGGAAGAATGATTTCTTGGTTGGACAATTAGAGGAATTTAAGTTAAAAATATTTTGGAAAAACAAATATTATCATTAGGGTAATTAAAATGAAACATGTATGTTTCAAATCACAGGATGAGGAGAAAGAAAATACAATATCCATTTATCTAAGTTGAAAATAAGAGCAATGTCATCAAGATGGCGATATACATTTTCCTGACTTCCATCCCCTTCATAAGAAGACAAACTTGTAGCTATCCATAGCCAAGACACCATTATGAAATTCTCAGAACAGAATGGTGAGGCTGAAGCACTTCCTGGACCACAGAGACCGAGGAGGACCACATCAGAAGAGTAAGAGCAGTGGCTGCACATTGATCGATGGCCCTTCTCCTTCCTTGCTGGCATAGTGCTACATGGAGAGGGCACTCCTAGGGCTCATGGCTTTTCTAATGGAAATAAAAAGAGATCTTGGGTGAACATACAGATCCCCCAATGTAGTGGAATGCTACTGGTCTGAAGTCTTGCTTCACAGGGAGCACTTGAGCAGAGAGCCTAGCCAGTGTCTGCCTATCTGCAGAGCAGAACTTGTAGCCCTGTTGATCAGGGAGCTCAATGGGCAGATCTGCCTGATTTGGATCCCCAGTCAACAAATCTTACTGGTCTTACAACCTGTTCTACTGCTCTGCCAGGGTGCTGTAAGCAAATTCAAAGCCAATTATGCTGCCCAACATAGCCCCAAGCCCTGCCTGACCATGAAGCCCTACTAGTGCACCTGAGAGGCTACGAAACCCATCCTATAGCACCACTTCTATATCCCATTTGTCTTTGTCTCAATTCCCCCAATTCTACCTTCTTTTGAGTGAATTGTATATCTTTTAGTATTTCACTTCGTTTTGAGTGATGATTTTCAAGTTATATTTCTCTATGTGTGTGTATATTAGTGTGTGGTTCTAGAATTGATGTGGTTATTACTATTGGTAGTGATAAGCTGTCTTGATCCTATTTGTATCCAGAATAATGTTAATCAATCAGTTAATTAGGAAATGTTCTCTATTTCTACCACCCCACTCCTATTTTTCCCTTTTCCTTCTCTTTCCTACACACCCTCTGTAGGTAATAAATCTTTTTAGTTTCTGATTTATCTTTTCTTTATTTACATGTATACATGTATATTGTTCTTATATCCCCTTATTTCTTTCTTGTTTTAATGTAACAACTTTAATGACACATGTTTCATATGCCATAAAATTTGCTCATTGAAAGTGTACATATCATTGGTTTTTAATATATTCAGAGTTGCATGACCATCACCACAGTCAATTTTAGTACATTTTTATCATTCCCAAAAGAAACTCTGTGCCCACAATCAGTCATTCTTCATTTTCCCCTACCCCTAGCCTTAGATAACTATGAATCTCTGTTATCTTTGATAGCTAGCTTCTTGCATTTTCATTTTCATGAACATATGAGTGTCTGTTTCCCAACAGCCTTGCCAACAGAATGTGTTGTCTTGATTTTTAACTTTGCCAGTCTGATGAGAAATTTTATCTTAGTATTATTTCTATATCAATTTCTCTAACTTGAGTGAGATTAAATATTTTGTTTGAGCATCATTTTCAAATATTTTTAGTGAATTTTCTGTTTAGTAAGTGTCTTTTAAATTCATTCATATATTTATCATTTCTAGAGCAAGTCTTTACTTTCTATGGATCCAGATTTCCATCTGGTAGCATTTTCTTTCTTCAGCTTGAAGAACTACTTTTCACACCTCCATGTATGTAGATCTGCTAGCAGCACATTTTCTCAGCTTTTGTTTTTTCGGGGAAGGTCTTTACATTGTCCCGCCGCCCTTTTTTTGACAGATATTTTTGCTACATATAGATATTTTTGCTAGTTTGCTGTTTATTTTCTTCCAGTATTCTATGTTTCTCTGTTATCTCCTGGCTTATTTGACTCTCTCTGAGAAGAAGTCCACAGTCATTCAGGTCTTATTTTCCTACCTTCACCAGCCAGTCAACCCTTGAGCACTGAGAGAGGGTTTTTGGGGAAAAGTTTTCAGGTGGAAGTAGTCCAATGTTGTGTCTGTACCTCTAAGTTTTTATCTCCCATGCTTACACTTTGCCATTAAATACCTATTAATGGTTTGCCTGCTTACCTTATTATTCTGCTATTTTTCTAACGATGACAATAGCATTAGGTATTTTCTTCCATATGAAAATTTTCTTACTTTCTGAAATTTTGTTCATTTAAGTTTTTTTTGTGTACTCGATTTCATGATGAATTAAAAAGTAAGATATTTGATTTTATAGCTGCTCCAGCTTATTAGTTTTATAACAATGACCCTTTTTGATTTGAGTCTAATGGAGCAGAAATCTATGGCTTCTAATGAAAATATTTGTAGTTACTCTATTTAGCTCTCTTGTACATACAATATTTACTTACTTCACAGTACTCCTTAAGATATATAATCACTGTTAAGATATGTAATCACTATTTTATTATAGGAAAAGTGAATTTTAGCAAGGAGATATAAAGTGTAATTATTAAACCTAGAAATAATCCAATCTGTAGTCTCCTCCTGGTAATTGAAGAATGACTGACTTTTGTTTTGAAAACTTAGTACTGTCAAAAAGATTTAAATAATATTATTGGTAAAGCTACTATATTAAATATTAATAAAATATTTGCATATCGCAATGTTCTATAACCTCCAATAAACTGGAGTTTTGTTTTTCTTTTGAATTTCTGTTGAGCTAATACTCCCCTTACAGATATTGAGCAGTTCTTAAATGCAAGTCTTTTAGAAAATGGAATTTTGGGAAATAGGTGCAGATTTCCAGTTTGCATCACTTCTTTTTCCTTCTTATATTGTACATCAAATATGAGATTTCATCAGTTTCATGACTAAAAACCTATCACTTCCACAAAATTTTGATGGTTAAAAAACGTTTACATTTATCTATATTATTTTATTATGTTGGAGTTAAGATTCTTATGAATGCTTTAAATATTTTATTTCTTGGAATGAATAACATTCAAAAATATTAGTATGCTATAAGGCCAATGTTTTCCTATTATCCTTCCAAGGTAGATTTTCTAAAGTTATTAATTTTTATTTAAGGAATTGTAATTCAGTAGTATAAGGCTATTTATATCTAGCTTAGAAAATCTCTAAATATTCCTCTTTCTTGGTGTTTACAAACCATGTCAAATATTTTTATGCTTGGACAGTATTGTATGAGGTAAGTGCCTTTTATTCAAGGCACACTTTCCCCTTATTTATTTTTTATTCATTGCTTAAAATGAAATGTAATGAAGTTTATTGCAGAGGAAGTTGCTTTTTCTCTCCTCTTTTCCCCTGTTCTTACCTTTGTCTATAGAAAAAGCATAACCATTAACAAACAACACTTAGGTCTTTGGGAAAAGTCCTGTGTGAGTGAGATGATGTGTGGAGAGTGAGAAACTATCTTCTCTCTATTTTTTACTAAATCCTCCCCTTACATGAGGGATTGGTCTGAGTTCTTTATCATCATTTCAGTTATAGTACTACTGGATGGCAGGGCAGAATAGGAGAAAAAAGTCCTGTGCCTTAAATGTGTTGAAGCTTTATTCTGCCTAGGCCAGGTGGAAAGGGGAATATGGTCTATGTGACTTTCATCTTCCAACACCTGTTGGGTGGCTCTAGAAGTGCACTAAACTTTCCCCACTAGGTAGAGTGAAAGATAAAAATGCTTTTAGTTTGCTTAGGGATTTATTATTTATTTTATTGTTTTTATTTTTATAATTTTCTCTTCATAAAATTCTAAGGTAAGTAGAACCCAGGCTGTTAATTTGACTACTTATCATATAACTGATCTGAAAGAATAGTTAACCAAGTTCATACAGTCTGCAAATAGCAGAAGCAGACACAAACCCAGGTGTAGACTTCAGATTTTTAGATTACTAGATAATTTCTCCTTTTCTCCTTTGCAATCAGCAATTCACTTATCTGCACAACTGCAAGTTCCAGCTTCTAGGGGCACTCAGTATTTGAATAGCTATGTATACTGTTTATATATGTATATAAATATATATATATATATATATATATATATATATATATACACATATATATATAAATAAATAAATAAATATATATTTATTTATTTTTTTGACAGAATCCATTAGCAAGATTGCTAAAAGCAGTCAGCTTTAGGTAAAATAGAAAAACTTTTGAATTCAGAAAAAATGCAAAGAAGAATTAAAAGAAATAAATTCCTAGTACTCTGCATTTTCTTATATGTTTCTTTTTCTCTGGTCTCCTTTTAGATCTCAACTTTGGTTGCAGTTTAACTATCAATTCCTGTTTTTGCCTCTTTTGAAGTCAAGCAAAAGTTCAATAGCCACATCTATGTTTAGCTTGTTTGTTCATTCATTTGTTTAAAATTTATTGAATCCTGACTATATACTAATCATTACATTTGGCCTAGGAATTAACAAATAAACAAAAAGTGTTTCTTGCTTTTAAGGAGCAGGTAGCATTGTGAATGAGAAAAAAATTTAGCAGACCATGGTCTTTCAATTGATGACAAAATAAAGATCACATGCATTAATTTCTCCCTTTTCTGCCACTGTCCTTTCCCATTGCTACTTTACTCAATTAAACAGAATTCTTCTTTTCTATATAACTAATTAATTCTGAATGTGCAAGGTTCTAGCCACCTATTTTATAAACCCAGAAAAAGTGTGGCTGTTCTATCAGAGAGCTTCTCCAAACACTGTTTCTCAGTATTATTTTGTAGAATAATACATTTTGCTATTGTGGTAGAGCAGAGTATATTCCACAAAAGTCTAGGGGTCCATAGGACACATTCAGAAGTTCATAAATTCCAGACTATTTTCATAATTCAAACAAAGCACTGTCTTTCCTCACAACACTTTGGACATCAAATGTGTGGGTTCTTTTCCTCACCAACAACCAGTTCTGACTCCCTGGACATTAACTGGGTGTCTAATGATTCACTTCAATTCTGACATGAACTACTTGACATTAGCATCAAACTCCACAAGTTAAGGATTCAGTCCCACAGGACTGCTCCCACTTCAAATACAGCCACAAGCCCCAAGTCTCCCATAGTTCCAATGGACTAGTTAAATATTAGGGTTCCCTGGTCCTCTCTTCAGGTTCAATAATTAGTAGAATAGCTCACAGAACTCAGAAACAGTTTACTTATAGTTACTGGTTTATTTTAAAGGATACAATTCAGAAATAGCCCAGTGGGAAAGATGCACAAAACAAGGCATGGATAAGGGGTGGAAAGCTTCCATACTCACTTGGTGAGCCACCCTTCCAGCACCTTGGTGTGGTCACCAGCTGGAAGATCTTCATGTTCCCTTTGTTTAGGGTTTTTATGGAGGTTTCATTACATAGGCATGATTGATTAAATTATTGGTCATTGATTCTTAACTCAATCCCCAGACTCTCTTCCTTCCCCAAAGGGATTGTGTCTTTTGTTAGGGTTTATATTATAAAATAATATACTCATGGTCTTTTCAGCATGTGAAGGAAATGATATCTTAAAAAAAGACCACTTAAATCAAAATGTCTTGTTACAGAGTCAAGGAAAAAAAGGTTTGGTTTGATTATGATATCTTCTTTAAAAATGAAACTATGTATTATGCAATAAGTTATGTATGCTGCCCTAGCATGACTGAGAACAAATCAAGGACTAATTTTGATCGGTATAATTTTTTAGACAAAAGACTATGAAAAAAGATTATTTTCTACATTTCATGTTTGACTATATATTATAACCAAAAAGAGAGTCGTTTCTCTCGAAGATCAATTGTCCTAAAGGTCTCTTTTAATTCCTTTTAGTTGTCATTTTTACCTCTTCCTGTCATTTTTTAATTTTCTCTAGTCTGAGTGTTGACCAGTCTAATTTTGCCAGTCATTAATTTATCAAAGGCTTTGTGTATGTTTTAAGAAAATTTGATTTCTGCTTACAAGTGATAGGCATAATTTATCAGATGCCCCCAAATCAAAGAGAGCTCTGAACTCACAGATATCCCTAGACCATAGAGTCACTTGGGGATTTGGTGTCAGTTTATTAGTGAAAGTTTTCAGATGAGAATGGCTTTTACTTTTGTATAAAACTTCAGCCCATAGGTAATCATAGAATAATACTTGGATCACAAGTTCAAGTTTATGCCAAAGTATACAAACTCCCAAGTATACTAGTTCCATTTTTAGAATTTCTTTTGGACATCTCAGAACTTTGTTTTCTTGGGCACAGAAATTACACCATTCATATCAGGAGAGACTATTAGTGAATGCTCTTCTAACATATCAGAACATTCCGCTTCTCTGTTTACTTGTGACTTGGGGAGGATATTCAGTACTTAAACCAATAAGCAAATTAATAAAAAAATAAAAAAAGAATGCAAATTAGGAGAAAACTTTATAAAGTAACTATGAAATAAATAGGAAATATAATCTTAAGAAATAAATATGTACGTACCCCCAATTATATACTTATGTCTTTTAAAATTGGTAACATTTTTTTTTTCCACTTAGGAGTATACTGATTTTATATTGTTTTAACTTACTATTAAAAAATATCTATCCTAAACCTTTTTTTTTGTTTGTTTTTATAGGTTCTAATTTGTATTTTAATTGATACACATACACATACATCCACACACACACACACACACACACAAATCTCCCCACTCAGCTAATCTGGTGTCCTTTTCCACCCTTTAGTGGCTTGAATGTTGTGGTCAGCTCTGGTTGAGAGAGATAACTGGGTAGTTCTGGGTTTCATGAGGTATTATTCACTGAGGCTCTCTTTCTTCCTCTCCCTCTTCCTCTAGGCAGGCCTAGACAGTGAAACTTGAATGTGGCACATTCTTTTTATGTACATTGCCACATGACAGTGTGGTCCTTCTCTTCCCAATCCCTATACACATTTTAATAGACCAATGACTGGTTTATGACTTGCAAAACAAGCAAGCCCCAAGCTTAACCAAACCAAACCAAACCAAACCAAACCAAACCAAACCAAACCAAACCAATAAGCTCTAAAACCAACCAACTAACCAAAACAAACAAATAAACAAACAAACAAACAAAGGTACTAAAGACCCTTGAGTGGAGTAAATGATTGGTATATACAGATGACTGAATGCATGGAATAGAAACAAGAGATGGAATTCTAATTTGATGAATGAACACAAGAGCAATGCCCTCAGGAAGTCAGAGGAAAAAGGTTTTCTAGAGGGAGCCAGGCTGAGGGGCGAGTTACAGGTCTCACAGATCACAGGCAAGGAAGAAACAGGAAGACTGTAAAATGACTAAGACAAAAACAAATAAAATAGCTCAAGTGTTTTTAAGATCAGGTTTCTGTGAGGTAATTGGCAGATGGCTTCCTCTGAAGTTCAGGAAAGAGAAAGGTTCTCTCACGACTGAGTGGATAGTGAAGAATCAGTGCTGTAGAAATCATGTACATGGGCAAATTCTTTAATGAGTGCTTTCCAATACCAAGTTCAACTGACACTGAAGATAGATACAAAAAGGTAAATTAATTTGGCATGTAGTTATAGTTTTATTGTGTCACTTGATGAGGCTCATTGCCTTTGTCCCAATGCTTTGTATGTGACATTAAAAAGTATATCTCACTTTAAATATATTAAAAGAAACTCTGATCACACACTTTAAGATTTTTAAGATCAGCCTTTGGTTGAATTTCTTTGCTTAATGTTTTCTTGAGGTCAATTAAAATGGTTAACTTTTTAAGTTGATTGTAGAGAAAGTTACTATAATTCTAAATGCAGGTTCTTAAGAGAGTGTTCCTTGCAATTGCTGCAGGTGGCATTTTCGAATTTAAATAGGAATCAAGATTCAGACCTGGTTTTGATGGATCTGCCTCATATATTTTGAAGCTGTGTGGGTATATTTGGAAGATAATAATTTTGGACTAATAAAAATCATGCTGTTTTTTTCACAAACTAATTCATAGTGAATTTTGATTTTTTTTCCCCTGAAATGTCTAATTTGCCTTCCTTAAGGACAAGTTTATGTAATACCCATGGTTTCACTTATTCTATAAAATGCCCTAAGAATTTTTCTTAAGTGCTTACTGTAGTAAAATCATTGTATTAGATGCTATCTTTAATTTCTTTCTCAATACATTCCATTTTTACACATTTTACTATTAAAACATCTGGGTGTTATGTCCAAAGTCATTCATTTTCTCTCATAATAACTCTGATACCAAATCTTGAATTTTGAGGTGTTACATTTCATATCCGTGTATCTGCACAAAAATTAGTATGAGTATTGCATGTACTCAATGAATATTCTCCATCCTTAATTCTTCCATGCCTAGAATACTTGTAGGAATATTTTGGTAAATGATATAATTCATTAGAAACATGGATCTTAATAAAAAATTATTGAACGGCAAATATATATATTTAATAAATTTTAGACTGATTACCTATGCATTTTTAAAAGGAGAGAATCAAGAACGGGAATATAACCACATTTTATTTTGTTTTTAATAAAATTTATATCAAAGGAATGAAAATATAATAGCTCATAGTTCCTAATAGTATGAGTGTCTTTTCAACATTTAAGAACTACTAGTTAAAATATATCTTGCTGGATGACATCTCTAGAATTACATTTTTGGAGATAATTTTGAAATAAACAAATATTGGAAGCCTCATTTGATCTCATAGAGAACAGTAAACAGAAGTTCTACTTTTTCCCCAGGGTCTCTCTCATGATTAAACAGCAATTGTCCATCTAGAGCTCCTGAAATAAGACACTCAGCCAGGGTACCCGCTAACTCATCATGAAACTGACAGAGGACAGTTGCACATAAAGGTTAAATATTACCTAAATTATTAGAAAAGTTTCTAAGGCATTCATTTTCAAAGGAGATAATATAAACTGTGATGATCACTAACAGTATTACATTTAATTTCTTTAATATTTTGCAGTTATTAGATTTTTTAAATAAGTATAAAACAGTATGTAAATAGTTTTACTTGGGCAAACACTGTTAAGTGATATAACGAATGGGCTATTCTTCCTTCTATGTAATGTTTTGAAGCCAACAAATAATTTTACTAAAGTAGAGAGTACCTAGTCATTATTACTCTCTCTTATATTTGTGATGTTAAACATGAATCATTTCATTTTCATGCATTTTAAACATTTCAGTAATTCTTAGGAAAGTCATTTTCTCCTTAAGCTACTAATTCCTAATATGAATCAAATCATTTTGGGGAAATTCTGCTTGGAAGTTAAGCTCGACCATGAGCACTTATTTGAAAGGTAGACCTCCATTATTTAAACCCTTCCTGTATATACCTTGCATGCAAGTCTGTTTTTCAGGTATTTAAAAAATTTTTTAAAAAATTATTTAAAAACCAAACTTGGAGAACTTTGCAAAAAATATTTACAAAGTTGGAGAACTTGGCAAAAAATATTTACAATTGAGTTCAAATGTGTAAAATTCTCTTTGCTTTGAACCACATTTATGAGCATTTAACTCAGCATTTGATGGCTGATGCAGGAGGTGGTGGTGTGGTAGAGTGAACCTGAGTCTGATCCTGGCCATCAACTTTCTGCTTTTAGCCTAACCTTAAAGGAGAGGCCTTCGAACAGTGCTGTTTTGCTTTCTTAAGCTTGCAAATTAGAAACATCATCAAAGAGGCTAAATAACAAACAAGATTTTCAAGAAATGTTTTCTAAATAGAACAGCCAAATTCATGAAGGATAAAAAACTGGTGGCTTTACTTTTCTCTTTCATTATTTGATCTATGTATCCAGATATACTATTCAGTACTCTCAGTTGTTAAATTCTTGAAACATCTTTTTAGTTGCTAATGTTGTGTTACGTTTCCTAATCCGTGATTAATGAGCAAAGCATGTACACACAATTCCTTCAAAATGAACAAAGTGTGTGGGGAGTTTTAGAAATTCCAGTCATTTTCAAGTAACTAACTGAGAGCTTTGAAAAGAGCACTGTAGAAATCAAATCTTGGAATCTGTTTGTATCAAGGGATCTATCTATAAGCTCTATCGTGAAGAGACAAAACTGGAAAATGAGAAAATCCTTATCGTAGGAAGAGTACTCAAGTCAGTCTACAAAGTGATATCTCTTTCTTGAATCAAGTAACTCATTATTCACAAGAGATACATCTCCCTCCCTGCCAATGACCCTCACACATATATCAAGCTTTTTATAACTGTAGCTGTGAACTCTAATATAATTAACTTCTTTTATGTATGTGTGAAATTAGTCAGATTTAAAATGGACCTCAGATCTCTGGGTCCTCACCACTCTTTTGAGGGACTATGAACTATTGTACTATGAAGAAAAAATATAAAGGTCAATTTATTGGTATGTGTCTGCATATATTTTGTTGTTATTTGCCAAGTCTTAACACTAATAAGTCACATCAGTTTTATAGGATGTAATCTGGTACATGTAAATAAAACTTAGTGTTTTTGAAACAAATTATACAAAATAGCATATTACAATCAAAGAGCAGATGTTTTGAGATATCAAGCTGAATATTGATGGTCTTACTTTAAGCCATCATTGTAAATGTTGACTTATTACTAATCACTTGACTATCTATAAAGAGAGTAATTTCATTAGAAAGATGTTAAAAATTTTGCTTTGAAAACAAATAAACACAAACATTTTTATTCTTAAGAAAAGGAAAAGCACCCAATATAAGACTGAGGTAGAAAAATTCAACAACTATTTTCAAGAGTTTCTGAGTAGTAGTGACAAGTGACCCATAACAACTTGCTTAGATATGTCTTAGATTGTGCTAAATACTCCAGTTTACCTGGAAATTGAAAAAATTACTCTCAATTTGGTTCTTGTTAATTTAAATTCTTGATCAAAGTAATTTTAGTAATTAAATTTGATATATAAAAAATGTTTAACAACTACCTAATTTGTTAGTTGTTCTTGGAAGTATTTTCAGTTTATTCTGGCTCTTTTATAGAAAAGCTCAGAAAAGATCTTGAGAATTTACTTGCTGTTATACAAACATATCACTATTGTTTGTTTTTTTTTTTTGAGGCAGAAGAGATACTATTATTCATCATGTTTCTCTTATGTTAAGATATAGAAGTTCATTATCAAGTAGAACCATAAATAAATTCACTTAAGTGAAACTCGAGCCTGCCATTCAATATCCCTACTATGTTATTCTGTCCGTGCTGGAGTATTCTAGTAACATGTTCATCTAATCCATCTTGAGGGAGCTGTATCATGCACAAGTTCGCCCATTTAACAGATTTTTAATTGAATGCCTGCTATATGACACATTTAGTCTTAAGAAATGGAGATACACTATGAACCAAATAAACAATTCCTGGCCATGTGGAATGCATAAACTGTTTTTTTTTTTTATTATGTAAAATTCTACTTCTCTGTAAAACCTGTCTTTTGTTATTAATTTTCATCATATCTACCTTCTACTCCTATCATTTGCAAATTTAACCAGGCCTTCTTTTGTTAACTGAGCTGTAATCATCTAATCATCTTTATATCAATTCTGATAAAAACATTTGAAGGTGAAAATTTGAACTAGTAGTGTTATAGGTTATCTGTAAAACATTTTAACTAAAATGTGCATGATTCTGAATCATTAAAACAGATGCACTAAACAGTTTACCATTTTCCTTTCTCTGGTCCATGTTTCTGAGTTTACTTCATTAAAGCTGAGTGAATAAAACTGATTGACAAGTAAAACAATGTAAATGTAAATGTCTGAATCCACAATAGGGCAGCCTCTTTAGAAAGAAATTGATGGGTCTGTAAATACAATACTAAATAAATACTTATTTGTGTGTTGAGAATCACCTACAAAAACTATTATCTTGTTCTTAGAAATATTTGTTGCTTTATAGAGAGTCACCAAAATTATTTTTTAAAAAGGAGATAAAATAGACATTAATTGTCTGCAGGTTATATATGAGGAAGAATTCAGCATATAATCTCATGCACCAGAAGGCCAATTATTCTTTGAACCAAACCCTCCACAACCAGTAATGGAATGCCAGCTATATTTTCTTAATTGGCTCATGAATGTGTTAAAGGAATTAGAGTTATGATCCTTTGCATACTTATTAATTCTGTGTTTTTCTATTTATCTAAAAAGATTAACTCTGACAAAGAAAAATCATATTAAATTGACTTTTTTAATTTACAAAAAACATTTTATATCTTAACTTACTATCTTCACAGTGTATTCAGAATAATTGATGATTTTGTCATTTCAGAAAAAGGTAGATGGGTTTTTTCCAGACCTGCTCGTTATTTTATATAACTGCAAATCTCTTTTTCAAAATTTCTAAATGTTACTTCTACCTTGTCAAGTAGATCCAGATGTTGTAACTGCCACCATACAAAACAGTCTCTGTCATTGTTTTCATCACAAATGAAAGCATCCGTTTTATTAGCATAATCCTTTATAAACACTCTGATGCTAAATATGTTCTAGCTGATAAATACTCGCAACAGGGATCATATAAATAGGAGGAGGAGAATGTTTGAAATCTATTTCTGTTACAGTGACCATCATCTTCATCACATGCAAGCCTCTATACCATCATCTACACTCCCCCCTAGGTAGAGTCAGAATAAATATGGTAACATTTGTCAACCTGGAATAGAAAGGCCCAAATCATGCAGACATTTTAGTTAATGTGGAAGGAAAAATGGAAAGGAGAGACAAATTCCAGTGTATGACCAGGTCTAAGTGGAAATTGAGTCAATTAAAGAGTCCTTTGCTCTGTGATTTACTCTTCACTCCCAAGGACAGTTGTCATGTCCAGCTGTCAGAATTAAAGGACCATTTCTTATGATATAGTTTGACCTAGTCAGAATCAATGGAAAATACCTGTTCATATTTTAGGATCACATTTTTCTGTACTGGTAAATGAGATAAAGAAATCTTCTCTTACCACTATGTACCTGCACAACCTTTATTCCAGTCATGAGCATTCTTAAAAACTGTATTAAAGACGTAAACCCTCTTCTAAGAAAAGTGTATGCGTGCATGCACACGCATGTGTACACACACGTGTATCTGTGCACACATACATTTTTGTAAACAATTTGAAGGGGTTCACGTACTTTCTGACACCCAGCCATGATTCTTCTTGGGGACATGGATTCCAGGTTAAGAATCTCCTTCACAAGACAAGAGGGAAGTAGCTCTTATTGGTGTGCATCATATGTCAGATATTCTAATAAATGCTTTCTAGTCTTTGTCTTATTTAGTTCTTACAATAAGCCCGTCAGTTAATTTTATTGTCTCCATTTTTAAAATGTGCTGGTGAGCGTCAGACTTTCTCACAGCTAAGTATTCTATAACTCAGAATACTAAGTAGTCTGTTCATAGGTACTTATTGCTACTTTTTCCTGTCCTCTTTCTATTTTCTACCCTGTGTAGCTAATATTCCAAATTCTGTTCAGTATAGATTTCTGATTCTTAGCTCCCTAGGGTATTATTTAGTTTCTCCTTATTCTTCCTCAGGCCAGTATTTACTCATCTTATTCTTCCCACTGGAGCATCTATTATACTTCATGGTGGGCCTTCTGTGACATACTCTCTCTGCTTCCCAGAAGCTGAATCTTCTGGCATACAACCTCCCTACCCTCACCAATAACCCCTACAGGTTTAGTCTCACATCTGTTCTAAGCCAATACTAATTGAGGCAGGAAGTAGACTTTGGCCTAATGAGTCTTAAACTAAATTGCTTTAACAGATCCACCAACAACTTTCAACAGCTGGGCCCCCAACTGTCCACATCTGCCATCCAGATAAAGAGTCCAGTGTGTCTACTATATGGTTTTGTGTGTCTCTATAGTTTCTGTTTCATGGTATTCCCTGTTGACAGCATGTGAGAACTTTAAATAAAATAATTAAATAAAAGAGAGTTAAAATTTAGGTAATAAACCAGGGCAGAGATAAGCAAATTTATGGGGAAGGTAAAGAATGGTTCTCATGCAAACAGAATTTGATTACAACTTGGTCATTCATATAAATTTATTTAAAGACTATGACTATCAAAATAAGGATGGGCCAGCCATGGAAATATAGTGAAAGAAGAGTGGCATGCAGTACATTTTGAAAATGCTAATCCAAGAATGGTCAAAGGAATTTATGCCCCTAAATACTCTCTTTGAAACTCGAATACTTTCTTCCCATGAAAGGTATCCCTCTAATTAAAGAAGATGAAGATGCAAGGAATTATAGGTAACAAACACATATTCTGCATTCATTCACAAGAATATTTTTATGGTGAAGTGGATGTATTATATGTTATCTTAGCCTAATGCTGTTAAACAATTTATATATTAAATCATCCCTGTACTGATCCCATGCTTACCTAGTTATCATCTAATTATGATTTGATTTTCCATTTAGTTCTTTCTATGGGCAAACATTAATTGCTCATATAGATGATAAATATATTGGTGTCTATGACAGTAATTTTTCAAGATGACTTAATAAAGTGGCCTTTGAATATTATTTGATTTTTCTTAAAGCCAACTGCAGCTGAATACTTGCTGATACAAGTGGTCTGCTCAGCATGGTAATTAGATTTTTTTTAAATAAAAATTTGCAAGTTAGTATTACATGTCTTCCTTGGTCTTGGGTGCATTTTAGTTAGGGTCTTTCAGTATTTCCTCACCTGTTTTCTGACCACCTTCAAGAAGGGGAGCATGAATGTTTATTGTAGAGGGCAGATCCTCTGAAGTAACTTATTTAACTGAGGGGGTTCTCGGGGAGGTCTTACCAAGCATGGGGGAATCTGCCCCTTATGGTACTACAACCAGTTTAATTCTACTAGGCGGACTTTTACAGTGTCTGCTTCAAGACTGGACTGTGTTTCTCTTTGTTCCCAACACTTTAGTCAATTTAGTTCCTTGTCTTATTATGTATCCAGTCCCATACTCTGCCATGAGCTCTAGCCATTTGGATGGTATCCAGATACATAGAAACAAAGCTTTGGCTTAACTGTGAATTAATGATAAACCTGCCGGATGCCTGGCTCTTGGACAGTGCTATAACCTGTCCCTGTACCCTTGGACTCCTGGCCGATAGCCTTTAATAGACAGAAAAAACTGCAAATGGTGCCTCCTGGCCACCTAGTGTTAGATGACCATCTGGATCAGACCCTCTGGTGTCCAACAGCATTGAAAATGTGTGCATGCACTGATGCTGACCTGCCTTATGCTCGAAGTTTCTATACTTTTTGACAATTCTTCTTGCACTGTCTTCACTAAAGCCTGTGGTTAAATTTGTTTTCTGAATACTTCTGCTTGGTTTCAGTTTTCTTGCTTTTGTAATGGTCATGTTATAGAGGGTCTTAAATATCAGGCTGAGAAATAGGAATATACTTATTACAGCAGAGGAGGCTGTGCCCTCCAAAGATTAATATGCCAAATTGTGCAGAATAAATTGAAAAGGGAAGACATTTTTAGATGGGGACCAGATAGTCTAAAACTTTATTTTTTTAAATAAAGTTTAATTGGAACACAGCCATGGTCATTCATTTACGTATTTTCTATAATGACTTTTGCTCTACCACAGAATTGAGTAGTTGTGACAGAAAACATATAGTATGCAAAAACTAAAATATTTATTATCTGGTCCTTTACAGAAAAAATTTTCAGACCCCTGGTCTACACAATAATTATGGAGACCTAAACTAATTAGGAGGTTGGCAATAAGAATAAAAGAAGTAGTTGTAAGTGATGTTGAAGAATTTTTATTGCAAGGTCTTGATAAATGTCTAAGAAGTTTTGATCTTAAAGTCTACGTCAATATTGCATTCAATTTTTTGAGTAGTTTTACCAGTATGAGCTACAGTCATTCTCTGCCCCAAGTCCCCCCATTCCCCCTGCAAAAAGAAAAAATAACCTATTCAGATGTTCTAATTTGTCAGAAAATAAAACTTATTACCTTTGAAATAATACCCATCTTTTATCTGAAACTCTATGATTTGGGGAATAAACATGGTATCCAATAAACTCAATGGCAGGTAGAGTAGAATAATTCAAAATGGTGAAGATAAAAAAAATGTGTTAGTCTGGTACAACTTTAAGCAAAGTGAAAAAAGTATATAATTCCGAAAAATAAGAGCAATGGACATGTCTGAATTCTCAAGAGGAAAAAAAAGCTTTCTAAAAAGTCAGTTAAATAAGTAGGCAGGTGAATAGATAGTCTATTTCTCTTTTTTGCTGTGATCTTTTCCCTATTTATTCATTAACATGCAGTGTCTCAGGGGAGAGATTACATTGAATATAGAGGACAAAATGTCAATACCTTGATTTCTGAGTTACAAAATAGACTCTTGGGACTCATAGCAGAGACATATTCTTGAAAGCTAGGACATTGACCTGTAAGTGTCAGAATGTTGTAAAAGACTAAGACCAGAAGACATCTGGTTGCTTTTATGACTAATATTTTGGAAATATAATAGGAGCCTATCCTTGGACATTATGTAAAAGTTGACCAAAGCAGGGGAGGAAGGAAAACTGGAAAAGATTTAACTTTATTTTAGAAACTTGTGATTGGAAGGTATTATATCCCCAAGATAACCTAGAATTGAGCTGCAAGTAGATAGAGCAGAACCTCCAACTATGCTTGGGACAGAGAGGTGCAGGATACAGAAGGTACTTGTGTCTTTTGTTTCAGAGAGTGACTGGGGAGTTCATAAGCCTTATAGGGAAGCCCTGTGTCCTGCATGATTCTTAAAAGGTCAAGTAGCAATGGCCACAGAAGTTTCCTAGACAGATGAGTTTTAGGAAGCTATGCAGAGTTTTAGGAGAGTAGACAGTTGTTTTCTATATCCTTCATATAGGCTGTGGATATAACAGAGAGAGAGCTGGAGGATCAAATGTCCTTGTTGTTGAAGAGAAGAGGATGTGAAGAGAGACTAGAAAAGGGGTATCTCATTAAAGACACTAGGAGTAAATGCAAACAAACAAATGTAGTATAAACAGATGAGATGAGAAAGGACTCATATCCCCTCACCCCCAACCCAGTGCAATACTGCTTGAGCTGAACCAAAACATGGACACGATTCTGGAGACAAAAGAGAGGGGAGAGACCTAACTGACTGAAAAACTAATTTGTCTCAGAAAATACTATATTGACTCTAAAAACTTTTATTGGAATGAGTTTACATTGAATTGAATAAGATGAGTTCTTGCCAGTAGGCAAAATGATTATCTTGAGATAATAAATAATATTTTAGGACTATATAGCAGAGATTTTTCTGAATCTGAATATTTGTACTCACCATTTATATATCAAGAGAATTTTCAAAAGTGGTTTGCCTTTAGATAGTAGGTTTGTAATAACCATACATATATATAGTTGTGTTGATAAATTTTTGAAATGGATATGTAATATTTTAATAACTATGACTACTGAGATGTTCTAAAAGTATTGGGTGGTCTTGAAAGCCAAAAAAAAGTGTGAAGATTGTATAAGGAGAATGTTGGTCATATCTCTATGCATAGACCATGACTCTCATTAGTGGCTATTTCTGAAAAAAAGACAATGTCTCTCATTCTTTGAGTAGACACACATGAAGGTATCTCCTTCAATCAAGCAGGATAATTGGGACATTCTGAGAGACAGAGAAAGAGAGAGAGAGAAGGAGAGAGAGAGAGAGAAAGAGAGAGAGAGAGAGAGAGAGAGAGAGAGAGAGAGAGAGAGAGAGAATATGAATGAGAGAGAGAGAGAGAGCACGGGCACACAAGCAGAAAGGCTCACGGGGTGGGGGGGTGTTATCACACAATGAGCCTCAAAGGTAAATTACACAGTTTCCTACAGTACCTAATGAATCACCTTATTGCTTGCCAGAAACAACTATGAACAAAAGCAAAAGTTTGCAGAAGACTCATATCTTTGATAGTCTCATTAAAATATGAAAAAGTTGAAACTGATCTAGAGTTTCTTTTTTGGCCCAATAAGCATAAAATGTCTTTATCAATATTAATTTTCTAGATTATCAATAATGATGTGAAAAATTTATTTAACAATGACTAAAAATATTTTGAGGACATCAATTTTTTGACATAGAGAATGAAGTGAAACTTTATATAAAACAGTTGGCAGGACATTTGGAGTACTGTTTACTAATATTTAATTGTGCTATTTTAAGTTGATTTAGTAATATGTTTATTAGAATAATTTAGTGCAAAGTAATGACATGTAACTTGCATTTTGTGAAAATTTACTAAAAATCAACATCATGTATTAGGAGCAGGGTAGGGCAACTAAACAATTGGCATAAATTCACAAATATTTTGAGATGAGAAGAGGTTTATTCCTCTTGAATAATAGGAGACTCAGAAAATATATAAATTATTTATTATAAAACTAAATGAAAAGAAGCTAGAATTGAGATGCTTTTCTTCCTTTTACTCAGGTGTATATTTCAAATATAATTATTACCCAAAGGGGCTACATTACATGGTTGATTTAGGTTAGCTAAGCAAAAAGAATTTTATACTTCAAAGTTCAACAGAAATAGGCAATGGCAATTTATGTCTTTACTGCCAAAGAAACAAGGAGCTTTAGGAAGAAGACTAAATGTAATGATAGTTTAAAATCATTCAGTATTACTAATAAAATTGTCAAAATTGAAAACTAAGACTGTATATAAAGGAACTTGCATACATTTTAGAAATGAAATACATAAAACTGACATTGGTAATTTATTTCCACCTTAACAAATTCATTGCTTTTATTAATCAAACTTGGTTTGTGTTTTTTTCTTTTTCTCTATATTCCTAGACTTCTTATCTGATTGGCCATAGATTAAAGCTTACTGATAGGTGTAAATATGTAAATACAAACACTAGTGACACCCCATTAAATAAACTCTTAAGAAATGCAAACCATGCATATCAATAGTTTTTATTAAACAGTTCCCAAATATTCTTATTTCATCAAAAATGGTACATGGGTTGGGAAATTTTGCTAGGTTAGTTTGTGAGAAGCCGAAAAATTCTAGACTTAAAGGTCATCATTTAAGCATGTGGACAGTCCTCAACCCTGCTTAAAAAATAATCTTGGCCTTGAAAAAGTAATTTATTATATTTGAGTGTTTCTTTTAATACACAATTTAAGTACTACTGTTAAATGGTATCTACCTTCTCAGTCATCACGTATTTATTAAGCATCTATAATATACCTACAAGAAATTATGTTAGAGTCTTAAGATAGAGAACAGCCCAATAGAAAATCAGTCTATACTTTCAGGGCACTTAAAGGGGGGAAGACAAATACTATACAAACAAATTATCAAACTGATATATAATTAGAGAATATAGATTTAATTAAGAAAATAGAGGCAGCACCAAGTTGTTAACAAATTTAATTCTTTTTCCTTAGGTGAGTATTGAAGAGTTTAAAATGAGCAGTTATAAAGTTAAATTAGCATTTTTGGTTAACTATCTGGTGGAAAAATAATATATTGAAATAAAATAAGACTCTAAATCAGAGATGGATTATTGTGAGTTGGATGAGGGCCATGGTGGGGGAGTTAGAGATGTGAACCTATAAATATAACAAAAAAATGAGCACTGCACAGATAAATACTAATTATTATTATTTGCCCAAACTTATCTCTTTTGTTAAAATGTAACAATATTTTAGAATAAAATTCATAATCTGAAATATTAGTGGAATACTATTGTTCCTGTAACTTTGCAGATCTGATACCAAATTGATGGAAAGGTTAAAAGAAAATCCTGAAAGCATGAATTTTTTGAAAAGCTTGGTATGGTGTTCAAAAGGATTTGTGTTCCAGATTAGCTCAGTTTTGAGAGGATTTTAGCCTGTTTCTCTTGGGTCTTTCCATGGTAGAGTGGACTTTATGTTTTCTGTTTGCCAAGGCAAAAAGGTCATAAAATGATTATCCCCTAAACAAAAGAATAATTGTTCTCCAGCATGGTTTCAACCTTTAGAGAGAGACACACACATGATCAAAGCCTTAAAAATGTTTGGTCTGTATTAAATTCCTAGAACTGCCATAACAAAGTATCTCAAACTGGGTGCCTTAAAAAATAAAAATTTATTGCCTCACAATTCTGGAGACAATGCATAAAATTCTAGAAGTCCGAGATCAAGTTGTCGGCAGAGTCTGTTCATTCTCTGAGGGCTGTGAGGAAGAATCTGTTCCATTCCTTTCCCCTAGCTTCTGCTGGTTTAAGGGTAATCTTTGCCTTTTCTTGGCTTGTGGAAGCATCACTCAATTTCTGCCTTCATCTTCACATGATGCTCTTCACGAAGGCCCCACATCGTCTTCTCTCTCTGTATGTCTCTGTCCAAATTTTTTCTTTTCATAAGAACACCAGTCATAGCAGACTAGGGTCCACCCTCTCTCATCCTAGGTTAACTAATTACATCTGAAACCATCCCATTTTCAAATAAGGTCACAATCTGTAGTACTAGGGATTAGGACTTTAAAATTATAAATTTTGGAAGGGGTCAAAATTCAACCCAATACCAGTTATCTTGACTGGAGCACCTAGGGGAGGAGACATGTTGAATCCTGCCACCTTACATAGTGACATGATTAACAAATCACTGGAAACCAAGCCTTTGGTGTACTTGGCCTGGAGAGAAGGGAGACATAGGGGAAGCTGCCCTCCTCACCACCTCAGGAAGTCAGCAAAGAAGTCCTTGTCACTAAGGGAGAGGAGTGGCAGCCATGGTCATTGAAATTATCTCAAGTTTAGTCCATTTTTTCCTTCTAATAACCTCATTGTTTTATTTTGGGTTGTGAAAGTATATGACCTTTGTAGAACATGTAGAATATAATGTAAAGAAAAACAAACAAACAAACCTTAATCCCAATACCTAGAATAACCGACATTTAAAAATTGAATCATTTTGTTTATTAAAAATAGAAATTATCTTGTATAAACAGTTTGATATCCTGTCTTTCCCACTTAATATTATATTATGAACATTTAAAAATATAATAAAATGCTTCAGTACTATAATTTTTTTAAATGGCTGCACAGTATTTTGTTACTGGATGCATTATAATATATTTACCCATTCTTCTCTGGTTGGTTATTTAGATGATTTTTGTATTTACATTAAACATTATGGGGGCAATGGCAATTTTTACATAAATCTTATGTGTATCTGTGAACATTTTTAGAAGTAGAGTTACAGGTCACATCTTTAAAGCTTTTTATTTGTACTACAGATATAACCATCCAAAAGGGTAATTCACATGTTGCACAGTCAAATGATACTCATTTTACTGATCCCCTTCAATATTGGATGGAGAGTAACATAAATTACAAAATGAGGAATAAAACAACATTGTTTTATTTGTTTATTTTTTTATAATAATAAACTTATTTTTGAACAGTTACATTTCTGTTTTTGTGAACTGTCTTTTTATGTTCTTTATTTTTTATTCAGGACTGTTATTATTTTATTATTTATTTATTTTTTACAGATTTCTAAAAACTTTTTTTTTAATCATGTGACACAGTGTATTTTTCCCAAGGTGTAATTTGCCTTTAAATTTTGTTTATGGTTTGTTTTAGAGTATAAAAACTTAATTTTTATGCTCTTGACTATGTCAGTTTTTCCCATTATGGTTTATATCTTTAATTTTATGCCTTGAAATTGTTCTTTCAACCCAATAGCATATAATTCCTCTATATTTTTTTCCTGGCTTATGTGCTTTATTTTTTTTTTAATTTTTTTTACACATTTAACTTTTTAGGCTGTCTAGAATTAATTTCTGTGTATGAAATAAGAAAGGGACAACATTTACTTCTTTTACATATATTCATACAGTTGCTCCAGCATATAATTCTCCTCCCAACAACTTGAAATGACTTTTTTGTCAAATTCTTAATCTATCAGAGTTGGGTTTTGGGTTCTGCATTCTATTCCATGCAGTGATCTTTATGCTCTCCTATTTTGTAACTTATTTTCATATCCTAATATAGATATAAATATTTAAAAATATTTTTTTGTTTCTCACAGCCACTTTGATACGAAAGACAAACTTACATTAAATTCTCTGATGTTTGCTTATTTCTGAGGAGGCCCTGGCACTGGATTGCCTTTTAGCTTTTGGAAGTGGCATTCACGTTGAGATAATGGGAGTTGTCAGGCAACAAGGGAGCACGTTGATTACAGAGAACTTGCAAACAATAAAATGACAGATAAATGTTGATCTGCTCTTTATAATGCCTGTATATCAGCAAGTTTAAACAGTTAATGATAAAAATCTCTCTTAAGAAATCATTTGTTGGTTTAAGTTCTAAACAATTGCCATGTAATGGTTGAGTTTTAATAACATATGCATGACTTTAAAGTAGTACATTTTAAATTATTTATCATTAAATAAACATTATATTCTCTCTATTGAAGGTAATTCAGAGAACTTCAAATTACATAGTGGTCTCCTAACACT